>OX442315.1:14663662-15263662 GCA_949358305.1 Strigamia acuminata | reverse complement strand
TCGAGTTTTAACACAAAAAAATTCTCATTACAACTGACAATTAGATAAATTAATCATCAAATTTCAACCATAATTACAAACAAAAAACAAATAAAAATCCTTTTCTGGAATGTTTTCACTCGAGAACACCCGCACATATCACCGACCAATAAAAATAGAAGAAAAAAACAAAAAAACAATAATAAATTCGAATATAAACAGGGTTTAAAAGTTCCGTTTTTGTAAAAGTTTGTATCATAAAGTCTGCTGTTTCCCATTGCAAAAATGAGCAACAAAACGCAGCAGCGAAGGCATCGACGCACCGCAGCTGACAAGCCGCCGACCAACTTCCAGCCCCTGAGACGTAGCAATTGGAACATCACAGATACATGCGCACGGGCCTGGAGAGCGAGTAAAACTTTCCCAGCACAATTTCCACTTTTCACGGCCGATGAAACCTACAAAACACGAAACAAAATCAGCCAAAAAAATCTACAATTCCACATCCAAACCGCCGAACCTGGTGAGATGTCGGCTGTCTTCGTGCACTTCCATCTCCATGCTCTTAAACTCGTTCAATTCCTTTCGAATGGCCGCCTTGTCTTTGGGCGTGAGTCTCGTCCATGGCTTATCGGCTCTGCGGTCGTAATCTTGAGCTTGTGTCACCTCGATATAATCGTTAAATCGTATAATTTTTCGTTCCTTCAATTCCTCTATCGTGGGTCGGAAGCTCAGCTAAAAACAAAATCAAAAAATCCAAAATTTAAATCACAAAAATCCCAAAAACAATTTCCATTTTTCTGCTCACCTTCCTCAATAGCACTCGTTTTTTCTGTTCCTTTTCTTTTTTCTCTTCTGCAGCTGTTTGTTCTAGAAATTAAAATAAACTTATCTCAATTGGCATCCACTAGACATTTTTCGCTCAAATTAGGACATCACCCACGTCACACACAAAAAAAACAAAAAAAAATAAACCAAAAAAGGTCGCGCAACTCACGTTTGAGGATGTTGCGCTGTTCGAGCTCCTCTTGAGTTGGTCGTAGACTTAATCTCCTGCGAAAAACCCAAAAATAAATCAACTCCAACCAAAAAAAAAAAAAACCAAACGACCCGAAATAACCCAATTTTTCATACCTGATGAGTCGAACACCTAATGCTTCGCGGGTTTCTTGCCGCTCTTTTTCGCTTTGCAGATGAATAATATTTCGGTCGATTAAATCCTGTAAATCGGGTCGATTGCTTAATTTAAAAGCTAAACTGTCCTTTCGTGCCACCTTATTCGCCAACCTCCCTACAAAAACAGAATCAAAAAGTCAAAAAAATTCGAAAAAGACTCGCAATACATCGAAAACAATCCAATAAATTCAAAAAAAGCACCAAAATGGCGCGCAAATTCAAAAATATTTCCATCACACCTTGATCTTCACCCGTCCCCTCGTCATCCCGGTAGCGAATATTCGATTCGTCGTCCGAATCCGAGTCCTCATCGTTGTCGCGTGACCTGCGAACAACTGTCGGTCGATTCTCCTTGTTTTCGGAGTTATACAGAGAAGGATAGACCGCAACCCTGAGCAACCTAAACGAGAAAAAGCAGAAAAATAATTGAATATGTGGCCCGTGTGAGGATAGGAAATCGTTACCTTTGCGCACAAGGTTGCTGAGGAGGCGTTTGCGGCTGCGGTCGCGGCGCCAACGGTGGTTTGTCGAGCTTGAGCGCCATTCGCGGAGTATTTTGAGGCGGAGGTGTTTCGCTTTTCGTCAGCAGAACGCGATGTCCAGTGCCCAGTTGCGGCGTCGACGGCGCTCCCTTCTTTTTGAGCGCGCTCTTCTTGGGCAGCGCGTTCATCACCGGCTCTTTGGCCGGGATTTCTTCCACGATGGTCGTGTCGATCGCCGGATCCGGTTGCGGATATCGGTACATTTGATTCGTCATTTCGTCTTCCAGCCTCTGCAACTCCTCTTCGATCACGTCGTCCTCGTCGACAGGCGTCCCGTATAAGTCGAATGCATCGTCCGCGTTAATCGTCACGTCTTTTGTTCCCAAAGTAGAAATTTTAATTCATTAAATTCATTTTTTGTCACAAGAAATGCGAATTTTTTATTTTAAATTAAAAGAAATGTATAAAAATCGATTATTTAATTAGAAAATCCTGAAAATAATCGATTTTTCACTTAAGAAAACTATGCAAACATTTTTTTCAATTAAAAAATCGTGCAAATATCGATTTTTCAATTAAAAGAAATGCAAATATGGATTTTTCATTTAAAAGCCATCCCAAATTAATTTGATTTTTTAATTTAAAAAAAAAAAACCTTAAAAAAAAAATTTTTTACATGAGAAAAAGAAAAGAAAAGAAAAAAAAAATCGATTTTTAATGCAAACAAGGCGTTAAAAATCAATTTTTCGCTTTAAAAAATGTACAAATTCTTTTCAAAACTAAAAACTCTGCATAAAAATAGATTTTTGAGTAATAAATCCAATCAATTTTTTGTCAAAATCCCTGCAGAAATCAAATTTTTAATCCAAATCCGTATAAAAATCGATTTAAAATTTTTAAAAAAAACCGTCCAAAAATCCATTTTTATTAAAAAAAATTATTTATAATTGCATTCAATTACTCGAGTGATTCGTGACGTTAAAAAAGCGGCGTTCCGTGAGATTAGGACTCGGTGTGCTGAACATCGGCGGGGGAGGAATGGGTCCAATTTCCGTGACGGGTATCGGGGGTTCTGGCAACTCCGATAACATCAACAAGTGATGCTCGTTGTTGTCATCGTTCAAACAATGATTCGCATGAATATTTGAAATGTCCACTGAGTTAACTTGAGCTTCGGTCACTAAAAAAATAAAAACAAAATTAAAAAAAAATTAATTTAAAAAGAAAAATTAATTAATTATTTTTTTTTGCATTTTTTTTTTACCAACTATCGGATTAGTCGCTTCCAGAACCACCAAATCGATCGATTCGAGACCCGTCAACGACACGGGACTGTTGTTGGGCACTGTGGGCGTCGACGGCGCACTGGTCAACGTAACTGCGGGTAAACAGATCGCGTCTAATTGACTCACACTCGTCGGATGATTAGTTAACAACGACTCGATGGCGATACATCCATTTGCCGCTTCGCTCTTTTCTTTCACGGGCTCTGCGGGGACAAAATCAAACAGGTTGTGATAAAATGAAAAATGAAAGAGCCGAAACAATCAAATAACGGAAAATAATTAAACTATCATGTAATTTACGTAATTTCACATGCTTCGTTACCCCTTCTTACCAAACAAAGAAAATAATTTCACATTAAATAATTAAAATTCGATTAATAACGTTATTTCGACATTACAGTAATTACATTTGGAATTATTTTTGTTTGAAAAATTGATTTCCCCTACCGTCGATTTTTGCAACTGTGTCCGATTTGGGTTTTCTGTACTTTCGCAACACTTTAACGAAGGAGGACATGAATGTCCTGCCGACCATTTTGGCACTCGGTTCGGCGAGTTAGTTTAGACTCACTAAGTTAATCACGGTAAAGTGGAATTCAGCGACGTCTCATTGCGAGCGAGTCGAGTTTGCTTCGGTTGTGTCAAGTCAACACGGCGACACAACTACGTCACAAAATATATACTCTCGACTCCAAAAATAGTCGGGAATTTCCAGTTGCTATTAAAATGGGTGAAGATGCGAAATTCCGAGAATTTAAAGTTTGTCAACTATAAAATACTATAAAATTCTAAAAAAAAAAAAAAAATCTTGTCTAAATTCCAAATTCCGAAGAAAATATAAATTAAAAATAAATCTAAAAATCATCTCCCAAATGGCGATCGCCGTTGACGAGATTATATTTGTTTTCTTTCGATTTTCATCATGGAGCGAGCAAATTCACCGAGCCGAGGATCAAACACATATTGCATTAAAATCATTTCTTTAATCAACCATCCGCAACTTCCAACCACCGAAACAAAACAAACCCTAAAACCCCACGACCGACAAAAACAACAAAAACTATCGAAATCTAAATTTCTATTCACGTTCCACACATTCGTAGCGAGCGATTGGGTAAAGGTAAAAGCTGGAACGAAAGAAGATCATCGGTGCCAAGAGCAAGTTGGTTGTGTAATATTATTAGGTATCTGTCAGGCCCAAAGAATTTCCAAACGGCACCCTGCCAAACCGCCTACGGACCAATATTGAGACATCCTGTTATAACTGGTTGTAAAAACACTAACTCGTCCTCTAAATCGAACCCCAAACAACAAAATCAAAAACAAAAAAATTCCCATTTTTCCGCTAAAAATTCAAAACACTAAAAATTCCCCAAAAAACGAAATTTAAACCAAAATCAAACTCGATCTTACTTTGAAACAGCGCTTCGGCTCTCCGAATCGTCGGTATAGCGAATGACAAAAAAGAAAAGCCGGGAAACGAGTCAGAAAACCGTTTGGCCTCGCTCAAGCCCGAATTTCTCGGCGAGAAAAACAAGAGAGAAGTCGACGCCATTACTGCACCATGACGTAGTGATTCCCGGGTTAGAAAAGGAACTAAAAACAGCCCGAACGTGATGTAACTAAAAGATCTAAATTAAGCAACCCCCCTAAGCCCAAACCTAAATAAAAACAAAACAAAACACCACAAAATTCATAAAAAATAAACCCAAAACAAAAAAATTTATATTTTTGTTTTTGTTTTTTAGTATCTCAACTTCAAGCTGCACCATCTGCGCACGTGCAGTGCGCAGGACCTTGAAAATCCTCCGATATCGACCAAACCAAACGACTAATTCCCAATTTCTCTCTCAGCCGAGCGAATAAACAAATATATAAATTAACCAAAACCATTCCCACCTTTTAAAAAAAAAAATTAATTTTCCTACCTCGCTCGCATTTCCGACTGCCAATCAAATCCAACATCCTCAGCTTCCATTTTAAAAACATTTTTTTCCCCTTTCACATTTCCCCACCAACCAAAACCAAACAAAACCCAAACAAAACCGACCAGAAACAACTAAAATGGCTCCCAAACTTTCGAAATAATTTCCTAACCCAACTTCCCGGACGTGAGAAATAAAAATACGCCCCAAAATTAAAAAAAAATTACAAAAATCGGCCAATCAAAACCATTAAAAAAATCGATTTAGGCCTAACATCAAAAACACACAAAATCGCCATTTCCAATCAAAATTTCACCCAAAAAATCCCCAAAAACGACAAAATAAATTGCACTAACCTTTTTTCAACGCCAAACACGCTGACCCCATATGCAAGCAACAAAATAAACAACAAAACAAAAACTAAAAAATTGTTTCAAACCAATCCGGCCATTATTAGTCGTCGTCTCCTCCGATCCAACTCAAACTTCCAATTTTCCGCCATTTTCCCCATGGTCGCCCAGCGCGCACAACCATGTGCTTTATCCCCTTTCGCTCCTCGTTCGCTCCCGAGTCCGGTCGCCTAGCAACCGCATCCGTTGCCAGGCAACCGCATCCATTATACATCTCCATCCTCGCCAACCCCCGAGTCGGCAGTGAGACTGCGCGAACGTCAAAAAACGCATTAAACTCATTAAAAATCACGTTTTACGCCTAATCGACGCGTTAATCCCGTCGTTTGACGCCCCCGCCCGCGTGACCGGCCGTCGAAACGCGCCAAATTCGATCCTAATCACTCGACGTTTCCGGTTGCGATTTGCGATTAAGAGGAAAACGAATTTTCAAACCGTTTTTGGCATCGAATTCAAAACAGTGGAAAAATTCATTGGCACGCGAGCAGTCGTTTGCCTTTTAGTGTCGCGTAAATTACATCGCCAAAAGACATCGCCCTGTTCGACACGCTTTATATCGCTTTTAACATTTTAACCCTGAACACAAAAAGAAGATTTGTCAATGTGCATTTCTTACCTAAAACATACGCATTTCCAACGGTCGAAGTGCCATCTGGTAACAAAATGCCTTTTTTAAGAAGATCGTCCCTATTAGCTCTCATTGATATTTTCCGTTCCAACGCTTTAAATAAACACATTATTATTATTTATTATTATACCGCGAGTCCCCGACACACGAACATTCGAGTTACGAACTTCAATTCGCATGTCTAGCACTACATGCCAGCTGTTGTACTTTTCAAAGTAAAATTGAACATTTTGTTTAGTACAGTCGAAACTCTTTATAATGAATCGCGATGTAACGAATTATCGATATAACGAATTATCAATAGAGAGTTTGCGGGATGCATTTTTCCCTTATTTTGTGCCACGTTACACTATTTTAGTGCCATATTGTAAGGGAAAAATCTTTACTGTATCGTTTTCAACACTAAATTAAAATATAGCGCAGCCAATCAGAATTGAGAACACTATATTGTTAGCTCCGCCCATTGCAAATGGCGATTATTTTGTTGTCCCGATCAAACACATCACCTAGATTGAATGATAACTGAGGCCCAAAATTGAATTTTAGGCCCAAAACCATACTTTATAGGCATAATAATGGAATTTTATGCAGAAATTTGCACATTTACGCCCCCAAATTGATTTTTAGGCCCAAAATTACTAACTGTCAGTAGTTGGCTGAAATAGTGTAGTGATAAGGGAAAAGTGCAGTTTGCAAAAACTTAATTTATCATTTTTCCCTTACACTATTTTTATACCGTATAGTCTTTAACTGTAAGGGAAAAATGCATCCCGCAAACTCTCTAATATAACAAATTATTGTTTGTACACCTTTGCCGGACTTACAAACAATTCGATTTGTGAAGACCTTCTCGTTCGTGCGTAAGAGACTTTCAGTAATTATTTTTTTGCCACCTCAACTTGACCTCTGCTGCCACAGAGGTCAACTTGTGATGGTATAAAATTTAATTTGATTTTTCAATTTACCTCTTGATGTCTTTTCAAATTTGTCGCTTTTCTTGGTTCTCTTCCATTTCCACGGTCTGAACAATTTGCCAAATACTGCAAAGCGGCTTTTCCGCTGGGCAGGAGGCGTCTGCGACCCGCTGCCCAGCACGCCCGACATCATCGCCCCATTCGACTTCTTCGCTATAAAGAAAGAACAAAAAAATCAAAAAACTACAACAAAAAAAAATCTCACTTTAATCTTTGAAAACTCAACAAATTCACACACAGCCATTAATCATACCCTTGCGCGACAATACCATTTGGTGCACTGCCAAAATCGAAACTCATTCTCAATTTTATACGCAAACTTACAATTCAAATTTCAAAACACCAACAAGAAAAACCACTCCCAGCGTGCATAAACACTTCATCCGCAATGCGATTGATTTGCCGGTCACCCGTCCCCACCAGAACACGGGCGTTAAGCAGCATTGGGCCCAGTCAGTACTTGGATGGATTACCTGCTGTGAACCGCAGTTTGTTCCTCATACATGTCCGATTACGGTACTATGGCAACAACATTTACCAACATCCGCCTCCGACTGCGATTTCTGTGGTTTTTCCAGCTCTAGGTGCAAATGCAAGGTTGGGTCCTTAAGAAAGCCGTCCCGCAGATCGCGGCTTGCATGGCCTAACACCCCTAAGAGCATTCAGCCTAAGCGTAAAAAAATACAAGAGAAAAATCACATCTGCACAAATGTCGCTCGCTTGTGGAACGCAATCACCGGTTTAATAATCGTCGCCTTGTTGAATCGCTACCTGAATTCGTCGACAGCTAACTGTCACAAGCTGGTGATGGCGACATTTCGCAATGCAATGTGCCAACAACAGCTTGACAATCTCCAACAAAAAAACTCAACACGGGGCTCGGATTTCTTTCCCTGAAGGAAATTATTATGTATTAAGAAACGAGATATTTTTTCTTTTGTTGCCAACACGTGTAAATATTCAGATAAGAACAGTCGTGGACAAAAAAACTTCCCTTCAGCTTAGCTGTTTTAAGTTTATCAATCATTATTTGCCCGGTCTATCTTTTAATACTGTTGCTATACTCTTGTTCGACTCAAAAAGGTGCCCTTCTCCCATTGGCCGAGCAGTATCACTGGTGTAGTAATCCAAAAATGTAGACCCAAACACCAGAAATGCATTACAATGTGCAGACATTGTAATCGATTCAAACTTGTTTTCTTTCCAGACAAAATAATCGATAAACAGAACAAACATGAGTTTTTCAGTTATATGTGCATAGAAATGTTATTTCCAAAAAGGAAATAACATTTCTTTTTAAAATAATCAAAATTATTTCAACTTAAATGGTAATAGCAATCACAAAACATAATAAAAATAAAAACTACTTCTCCTAGTGGTAGTGATACAAACTTGAGGTAGGAGTAATGCGGCTCGGCCAATGGGAGAAGGGCACCCTTTTGAGTCGAACAAGAGTATAGGGCAAGCCGAGAGACCGGGTCAAGATTGATGTCATTGAATCTCAATGGATTTTTATGCCACCTGGTAGATAAACTTAAAACAGCTAAACTGAAGGGAAGTTTTCTTTGTCCACGACTGTACAGCTTGCCGTGTTGATGAGACGTTTACATGGGAAAAAAGTGCGTCTTAGGATCGAAGAAACGTGGTAACTTATGCACTGCTGCAACCTTTGAAGTTCATATCTCTGAAAGTTCGTAACTCGAATGTTTGTATGTAGGGAAGTCACTGTACTTAGAAGAATAACCTGCTGGGAATCGCAGTTGTTTTCTATCCTTGTCTGATTTAGATACTGTTCCTACGGCAAGAAAATTTGTCACCACACCTCAACTGGGTTTTCTGTGGTTTTCCCAGTCATTAATGCAAATGTAAGGTTAGGTCCTCAAGAAAGTTGTCTCGCAGATCGCAAAAAAGAGATTACCTTAAGTTCTTGTACATACGCTAACCATCATAATTAATGGGATAAACAAAAAAAAGTAATTCCAACTGCAAACACCAGATAGCATCCAACCTCGCGTGCTCAATTGTGTTCCCTGCAGCATCACACTACAGGTTGAATCTCTTCCTACAGTTGAAGAAAATGCTGTTTATGGGATCTCACATTGGAGAATGTGGGCATTCAAAGCCAAAATAGATTAAACAAAGTTTGTGATAGGATTCTATAATCTTTATGTTATACTAGATTACAGTAGGTGCATTCAATGCAGGGGGTGCGACATTCAACCGAATCCCAAATCTTTACATTTTATAAAAATTTCGAATTTTTGTCGAAAATTCGACAAAAGTTAAAATATTATCGACTTTTTTATGAAAATAATCATCTAAATCTTTCCGAATCCCAACCGAATCCTATAAAAGATCCGAATCTCTGGCACGCAGATTCTAATTGCCCTACCCCTTGGTTGAATGTCAAACTGAAAAATAGATTCTCTCGATTCTCCCTGGCGGAAATGATGCAAAACGCATCTATCTAAGGACATAAGATTTTATTCTTACATTATAAGGAACAATTGGCAACCGCAAACTCATCGTTATTTTGTCTTCGCTATATGATAAGCTTATGTATGAATCATATGTTGTATGAAAAGAGTGACTAAGCAGTTAGGTAATGATTGTGGTGTCGACTTGTTAAACGATGTAATGATGTACTCCGATCCGCTCGTTTGGCATTGATTTCCTTAGAAAAGTGTAGAATAAAATATTTAGTTCTTGCTTTAGTTGAGAGTAGAAACAACGTGTCGTTTGTGCTCCTTTCTATAAATCCATGAAAATTACATTGGGTTCTTTCTTGGCCCTGGTTGTACTTGAACGCTTTCCAGGTCCGGCTTTATACTTGGCATACTCAGCTCTGCTGATTTTGGATTGATTTACTGCACGATAAAGATCAAGTGCCCAATTGTCTATTCATTATATTGTACCAGACAAGTTTAGTTTTGAATGATATCCGAATTACACCGCGATAAATCCCGGAGTCCAAGATGGCCTTTCCAAAATCCTTTTCAGTGTTAAAAAAAGATGTCGTTTGTGATTAAAAGGATTAAACAGGTAAACAAATACTTGGCCTCCCAAGAACCTGTGCTATCAGGGCAACCACCGGTTGACTGGTTCATTCAATGCAAGCTCCAATAACCCAGAAAAAAGTACACAAACATAATTCACCGCTCAGCAGTTTATTATGTAAATGTTGACA
Source organism: Strigamia acuminata (assembly GCA_949358305.1). Taxonomy (NCBI): domain Eukaryota; kingdom Metazoa; phylum Arthropoda; class Chilopoda; order Geophilomorpha; family Linotaeniidae; genus Strigamia; species Strigamia acuminata. The sequence continues at coordinate 15,253,615 of OX442315.1, read as the reverse complement.
AGTAACATGTGTTTTTATCTCCACGTGTGCCAACAAGTTGGCAGCTTCCAACTCTAATTAAATTTTCAATACAAGAGACACAACTAAAGGCAATTCCAGATAAAATTGTAATCCACTACCAATTTCCCGATGTACCTTTTGTTTGATCAGACACAAAGATGCCCCCACTGGGAGCAATTATGTTAACTTTACATGTACTAGTATCTAAACTCAGGCCTGTATTGTAACAATTACGTGCCAGAAAGAATTATGCACAGCCCATACGTATCAATAGGTGCCTTCAAATTGCTTAAGACAATTGTACTTCAATGTACCGTATTTTCTCGAGTAAGAGCCGCGGCTCTTATTCAAAACGGGCATCCTGAGCCGCGGCTCTTATTACAATTGTTTACCGTATTTTGATTGAAAGGTCGAAACCTGGACCGCGGTGAAGCGGTGAAGTTTTAGCGACGTTTTTCCCTCGGTTTCCTCCGTTTCTTTGGTTTTTCAGTGTTTTTTTCTTATTTTTCCTGATTTTTTTTCCATGTTTTTTAGGTTCTATTGGTATTTTTTGGGTTGTGTGTGTTTTTTGGGGGATTTATTTGGTTTTTAAGTGTTTTCTTAGGTTTTTAGTAAGATTTTTAAGTGTTTTTTTCTGGACCTCAATAAAAATTTTCAATAGTATCCGGACCCCACTTAAAATTACTTGCCAACCCCTGGTCTACACTAAGCAAGCAAATAAATGCATAACCTTTAATCAATTCAAGCGAGAAAGATTTGAAATCATTTAGGGCTTCAAAAGATTCCAAGACCCCTCACCTTTATTTTCATACAATTCCCCTTAGAAACCCCACATACTGATCCCAATTTGTTGGGAACAAAGTCACATTTTGTTAAATCAACACTAACAGCAATCAATAATTCTTTTGATCATTCTACCAATAAACTTCACAAATCCCTCAAGCAATTTATATTGCTTTGTTCCCTATTCTTTCATTAGCAAAACATCCACCTGACAAATTTCATTTCTGCACAATAAAACTAAGCCCAAACATGGCCCCACGCATAAAATCAATTTTTCAACCAATTCGACGCAACAGGAAATTATGTAACAACAACAACAAACCTGCAAGAACATGACACATTTTGTAAACTGATAAAACCGATGAAGAAATATCTAAAAATAAAATTTGTTGATTACCTCAATCAAGCGTAAACATATCAAGTTTCCAAAGGATGCATAGTTGCTTCGCTAACCATTGATTGGGCAGCAAATTTGTCCACTTTAAATGCCATACAGAGACCTTGTGGTTCATCACCACAAGCTTTATTCTCTGTGGGTAGGTGGCAAATGGGAGTTTCTACACTTTGTGGCCGGTATCCTCATACCAAATTCATCCTGCGCATCCCATTCTGCGCCGATGATTTCCTAATTCCAGTCGTTATTTAGCAGTGTTAAGCCTAATAATGCTAAAATAAAGTAAATAAACAACGCTAAACTCATTAACAAAAGTAATTTACAGCACGGTACCCAAATTCTGATGTTTTATTTCCTTTGTGTGCAACAAGCTTGACAACCGCCATGTTAAATGCACTGCAGAATGTGATGCACAAACTGTAGTGGCACGCCACTTATACAGTCATCAAGAAGTTAATACGAACTTACACACGTGCAAGAACTATTAATGGTTTGTTAGCATTACACTTTTAATGATAATTTTCCTTCATCAAACCATTCTCACTCAATAAATCATGACTGTGCTCAGTGGCCAGAGACTTCAATCTCCAGATAGAAAAACTTCAACCTGTTGATGTATTTCCACTAAAATTCAGCTTGATTGACTCAAATTAAATTAAAGTGTGAGTGGGATGGCGATTGGTGTTTGCACTCTCTTTACAGGAATCTTCCTACCCGACTTGGCAAACTAAACAATTATTTTTGTTGTTTTCAGTAAATGGACACACAAAACAGCTAAAAACAATCACCAAAAACCGCAAAAACAGAAACCACAACTGGGAGTGATCTTTCAAGTTCCAACTACAGGTACATCCGCAAGTCCAACTTTCACCATCAAAAAACGGCAGTAAAAGCAGAACCAGTGGACCGTAATTCACCAAGTACATTCAATCTTTAAAAGACGAATTCACTTATTCGTCTGAAATGACTTCTCCAAACAGGAAGCAGTCGAAGCTCTTTATAACGAATCGCAAGGGACCCGAAAAATCGATTCGTCATAACGAGAATTCGTTATATCGAAATTTTTTAACATGGTGTTCTACGGCCAACCAACCAAACCAACCATTTTTAGGTATTCGTTATATCGATAATTCGTTATATCGCGATTCGTTATAAAGAGTTTCGACTGTACAGCGTTTTTTACATCATATCTCTGAGAAGTCAACTTGAAAGAATTCAAATACGAAGATGAAGACCACTTTTTTGAGTTATAGAAGTGTTGAATACACTTATTGCCTTCCCTCCGCTTTAAAATGACAAAACTTGAATAATTTTTTTCTCTCACACGATTCCAAAGTCCAAGATAAAATTTTTAGGTCTCTCTCTTTATCTGAGAGATAATCTCAAAGCCCAGACAAGATATACCACATCATAAATGCATATAAACCAATAAATTCTGTATAAAACTTTATTTTCATTCCATTTATCAATAAACCCTAGCCTAAACCAACACACTACATGTCAACACACAGCCAGCTGCATTTCATGACGTCACACCAGCACTAAAATTGCATTGTCAACCGATTCCCACAGGAATGACGTCATAAAACATCCTGCGATTCACTTTTCCGTAGTTATTCACACTTTTCCAAGGTTAAACAGCTGAATTGAAGCCGTTTTGAAAAATTATCATTTTCTTTTTAACTCTCTTTGATTGTCTCGCAGATTCCAAGTTCACTCACCTCTACTGAGGTCATTTGGAACTAAGTAGACGACAACAAACAAATAGCAAGTTCACTGCTGGGGATTTCCATTTCGTCCTTCCCTCAACCGAATCGGAGCGCGCCTTCTTTTCCTCATCCATTCAAGCCGCTTCTCCTTTTCCCTTTCCACGCAATTCAATTCACGGCTGTCGTACCAACACGGAAATAAAAACCGACGTGTTATACATGATTTCCGCGTAAAAATCCAATCAAATTCAAATTATGTAATTCTTTTAATCAAATTTCCTGGATGTGAGTCTTTCACCGCTTTCACCTGCCAACAAATGACTCACGAAGAATTTGACACAAAATCACCTTTTAGAAACCCCCAAAAATCAAATCCCTCAAAATACCAAAAGAATTACCCAAAAAATCGCAAAAAATAACAAAAATAACAAAATAAAACTCTAAAGTCACCTTATTTAACCATTTCGAACAATTTAAACTATAAAAAAAAACCGAAATTCCCCAAAAATTTCAAATTTCCAACCCGCAACAATCTGGAAAACCCGAAACAAAATTTTAAAATGAACCCAACCGCCATTTTAAAAAATGCGCGAAATAAATAGAAGAAATAAAATAAATAATCAAAGAAAATGACCCACCTGTGAAATCGATCACCATTTCACCCTCTACAAGGTGAAAATCTCCTCTGAAAGGATTGAATCTTTGGCGAATTCGAGCGGGGACAACGTTGCCGACGCGCGGTGATGCAGTGGGCCGGAGCCATGGCTTCAACGGCGAAGTGGACACAGCCAGAGAGGTAATAAACACGACTCAACTCATCCGCCGTCCGCACGTCACCTTTTATAAATACCCACTCCAATAAACACCACTCACATCTGAAACGACAACAATCCACACAACCAGTGCGGCAACGGGCGAACCGAAGGAACCGGAAGCGCGGATCGTTTCCATTCCGCGCAGGGGCGACCGGGAGGGATTGCTCACAAACTCAGGTTCAAGGTTAGGCCTAATTCGCGGCGGATTGGGAAAATCGACCACCAGGGAGCGCCATACACCAAAATCAACTGGTGGAGCCATTAAGATTCGACTAACCCAACGATTTAGTTCGGAATATTTTTCAAATTTCACGAATATTTCATGAATTTTTTTTTTAAAAAAAATGGGGATTATCTGGAGCCAAAATGGCGGCCTGGTTTTCGGTTCAAAAACTCGTAATGAAATTCACCTTCGGTTCGGTGTGGGGAAAAAAATAAAAGAAAAAAAACTATTGCATACCTTAAACTGGTTTTTAGTCAACAATGAACGAAGGTATAGGGGATAAAAAAGAAAATAAATGTTTTAGAAATTCTTTTTAAATAAAAAACGCAACCAGAGGGCGGTGAATGTTATACGGGACAAGGTTGCAATTGACTCGAGTCCAGGGAGTCAAAAAATATGGAAAAAAAACAACCAAATAAAAATTTCGAAAAATCTAATGGACTTATTACTTTCACGTCATGGTTCCTGTCTGCCCACATCCATAACGGCGAACTCCGCGCAGGACGGCACTAACCCCCAAATCCGAACCATTTTTACAATTTATTCATAAAATTCGCTAAAATTTTACTCAATAAACCTCAATAAAGTGTTATCAAACGAAAATATTCCTATAAAAAAGCTATAATTGCCTTAAAATCAATAAAATTAAATTTTACGGGACGGTTCCCGTCTGTGCACATCCATGGCGGCGAACTAAACACAGGACAACACACGACGTGCAATGGCGACAAAATTATTCAGATTTTTTTAAAATTTTTTTTAAAATTTATAAGGTCACGCATGATAAAATCCAATAAAAAAAATCTATTTTTTATCGAAAAATCCAACTCCAGAAACGAACTAACGAAGTCACGCTCGAACGATTATTATTTGTTGACATTTTGGGCCAAATGCGAATTTTTAGATGGCGAGGTTAGGGCCGGGTGCAATTTAGGTCAGGGCTACGGGACACAGGTACACAACCTGTGGAAGGTGAAACACATTTTAAATCACTCAATCAAACGTGTAATTCCCAACTGTCCTTTAAGGAAATCGCGTGACAAACATGAAAACAAACAATTTTAAATGATAAAAACAGTTTCCAGCTCGCGCGCCGATTCCAATTCCGGACGATTATTAGATGGCCCGATCGCGCGGAACTGTGCGAGCAAAACTTCGATATCGAGGCTAATCACACTTTCACGTCATCGCGATCGGACCCGAAAAGCGATTTTTAGACACAAATTCAACAATGGGGATTTTGAACCGATTTTTTGTCTGTATCTTTTTTTTTACCTTGACCAACGGCGTGATCAATGAGCAAAGAATGTAAAGGTGTAAAAAGATGGAGCCCACTCACCCCGAAAGAAGACGATCCTTCCTCGCGCCATTCTGCCTCGTCGGGGGGATTCAGGGCGGCCACCATTGGCCCCTGACCCCGTAGTATCCACAGTGAAACGTCCCACTCCACTCAGCTCAACTTGGTTGACAAACTTTTTCGAACATTCATGGTTGAACTCGCGAAAGTATCGCCACTCGAAGCCACCTTAGTGATAGACATGTTTGATTGGTCGGTTGTAAACCACGTGCATGAATGACGTTTACGATTGCTCGATCGTTACAATTAGCTTTTTAGATGACTTGTTTTGGGTACTTTTCTCGTTCGATTCATCCATGTTTGACATTTCATTACATTTACGTACGGATTTATCTGTTTGAAATAAAGAAAATTTTTTCTTCTAGATGTTGATTAATAAACGTTTTGTAAAACTTGTTTCTGTTTTTAAGAAAATAAAAATTTATATATTTTTAAAAAAAAATAAAAGCTGAAACTCGTAAATCTAACACAGATTGGCCAGTGTTTTTTTTTCCAGTTCATTTTTGCATTACAGTTACGTTTTACGTGACTCTTAATGAATTCATAACAACACTGGAATTTGATTCTCGACCCCATGTTTCCTTTTTAATGATTTTATCTCGTATGTCCATATTGATAACAATCACATGACCTTTCGTGTTATCAGTCATTCGAATAGCCGTACCGTTTAAAAAGAAACACCTGGGTTTTCTTTTTAATTCAAAATGTGGCAATTTTCACGAAATTACATCAAATTTCCTCAATTAAAAGACACTTGATAACGTTTTACACAATCAAAATTTAATTCAAACAAAAAATAAACATCCAAATTTCTTAATTTCAGGTCGATAGCTTATTTTTCACATAGTCATCGGAGAAGTATTACTAGTCGAATTTGATCCGTTCATCGGTTTGAGATGGCGAGGGGAAGTGCAAAAAGAGTATTATATTGCGAAGCACGGATAGCGAGTGAAATGTTTTGCATTTTGCGCTCAAACCACCGCCACGATGGACCCGACGACGTCCGATGCTAGAAAAAACAAGAAAAAATCGAATTCAGGTACAAAAAAAAAACGAATTTTACAACAAAACCAACAAAAAACATCTTTCGCAGGATCTTCATCGTCTAAACACAAAATGACGTCACGAAATGCCGCGCGGGAGAGATCCCGGGTCAGGAGTTTAAGAAATGCATTCCAAACACTCCAAGACACACTCCCAGCGATTCCTAGGTAAATAATAATTTTAAAAAAATAATTTTTATTCAAATTTTGATTTTACAGACACACTAAACTGTCTAAACTAGACGTTCTAGTCCTTGCGGCCACTTATATCCAACATCTAAGTCACGCTCTTAACCCGACCCCAGATTCCGCCCACTGCACCGCAACGCAACTCCATCCAGTCCGGGTAAAAAAAAAAATTAAAAAAAACCCAAAAAATATAATTTATTCACAAAATAAATTAATTTGGATCTAGAAATGGCCGATGCGATCCAGATTATACGCCGGCGTTTGCGGAAACCTCACCGAATGTCAAATAATCTCCGACTCTCCTCCTCCTACGGACGAAATGAGAGATCTTGACGTCACGAGCGAGCTCATGCAATGGGATCCGGATCTGGATCCAATCAACTACTTCTAAACATGGCGGCCAAATTTCAAAAATAAAAACGCAATATTTCGGAAAACTATCACTTTTAATCATCAATCATAGTGCAAAAATTATACATGAAGAGAAGAGAGATACTTAAAAGAATGATAAATACACACTCGTATAAAAACAAATAAAAATAAATTAAAAAAACAAATAAAAAATAACAATAATAGCATTTTGCTTAAAATGCTGATGGCGATAATTAAAGATTTTTTTTAAATTTACATTTACTCTTGCACGTCCTCGTGTTCGACTAAATCCTCCTCTTGGCGTTTAATTTCCGCATAAATATTCTCAATAGATTTCCCCCCCTCGGTTTTCTGCCTCTTATTCGGCGGCCCGGCCTTCTCGTACTCGAACGACGTGGAAACCGTCGTGCAACTAACGTCTAAATACTGACTAGCTTCGGCGCTCGTTTCAAAACTGCACGATTCCGAAGCTTGGTAATCGAGCGATCGGGACAGACTGTCTCTGCCCTCGGTTGTCAAGCTGTCGTTGTCGGTCGCTGCATTCGCGTACGCTTCCTCGCTCTCGAATAAGTCCTCCTCTTCTAGCAGCGATTGCGTGTCGAATCCGCCGCTCTGTTCCGACAGTTCGACGCGCCCGTCGTCGTAGCTGATGACGTCATCGGCGGTTGTGAACGACTCTTCCTGCATGTCGGATGAGATTTCGCCCGGCGACAAATCCAAGCAGTCTTCGATGGAAGTGTACAGGGTGGAAGTCTCGGGGTGGGTCGCGTCGACATTTGGCCCGTCGACTGCCATGGTTTTGTCGTTTGTGATGAGGGTGTAGTCGATGCTGATCGGACACTCTTCGGTCGATTTCGCGGCATCTTGTGGTGGTTCGGGTTCAGTTTCGTTTTCTTCGATTTCACTCGATCGTTCAGCTTCGGCTTCTTCGATTTCAATCGAGTTTTCAGCTTCGGCTTCTTCGATTTCAATCGATTTTTCAGCTTCGGCTTCTTCGATTTCAATCGATTTTTCAGCTTCGGCTTCTTCGATTTCAATCGATTGTTCAGCTTCGGCTTCTTCGATTTCAATCGATTGTTCAGCTTCGCTTTCTTCGATTTCAATCGATTGTTCAGCTTCGCTTTCTTCGATTTCAATCGATTGTTCAGCTTCGACTTGAATCAATTTTTCAATTTTTTCAACAATTTCAATCGATTTTTCACTTTCTTCTTCAACCTCAACCGATTTTTCAGCTTCGGTTTCCAATACTTCCTGATTATCAATAATGTTTTCACTCTTTTCTTCCACTTCAGTCGATTTTTCACTCTTTTCTTCCATTTCAATCGATTTTTCACTCTCTTCGTCCACTTCAATCGATTTTTCACTCTTTTCTTCCAGTTCAGTCGATTTTTCACTCTCTTCGTCCACTTCAATCGATTTTTCGCTCCCTTCTTCCACCGCAATCGATATTTCGCTCCCTTCTTCCACCGCAATCGATATTTCGCTCCCTTCTTCCACCGCAATCGAGTATTCACTATCTTCTTCCACCGCAATCGATTTTTCACTCCTTTCATCCGCTTCAATCGATTTTTCACTCTCTTCTTCCACCGCAATCGATTTTTCACTCCTTTCATCCACTTCAATCGCTTTTTCACTCACTTCTTCCACTTCAATCGATTTTTCACTCTCGGTTTGCAACTCATCGTCGTATTCAACCAATTTTCGAACTTCCTCTTCCTCATCGCCAGCAACACCAACCACCAACTCTTCCTCCTCTTCGGCAAACTTCTCTCCTACCAGCTCCTGCCCAGCACCAATCTCCACCACCCCGTCCTCCTCGCTTCCACCCACTTCCTCAGTCGTTCCATCACCACCCGCGACGATTACATCATCTCCACCAACGACCGACCTCTTCGTATATCCCTCCTTCAACGTCGCGAACCCCTTCCCCCCCATTTCTTCGGCCACATCGAGCCCCATGTCCATCATCCTCACAAAATACTTGTTCCCGCTCGCCCTCCCCACCTCCAGCAGCAGCGACTTGTCGCTAACCAGCTCCTCAAACTGCTCGATGGCTTCGATGCTCCACTCCTCTTCCTGCTGGCAAACGCCGTCCAGCTCGCACTCGACGGCCAGCACGGGCACCAACTGCAACTCGGGCGTCAGACGTCTCACGGCCGCCATCTTGACGGTATCGCTGTTGCCGTAGTCGACGAAGTGGACGTGCACGTCGTCCAGCTCGACGGCAAGAACCTTGCCACGGTACCAGCCTCCATCTTGGCTGTATTGCGCGGCGCACGACGTCCCCGTGCACAGCTCCGCCCGATCCAACAGTGGCGCCGTCTCGTGATTGGTCACGTAAACCTCCTCCAACATCTCGATGGTACTCTCGAGGTTCTTCGTGTCGTCGTCCATTTGCACCCAGAACTGGCCGGGCGACACGATGTGCGTGATTCCACCCAGGAATCGTTTGCCGGCCGGAAATTCTCGGTAGAGCAAGTCGCTCTTGCCGACTCCCTCCGTAACGTCTTCGTTCGGGGCCGTCTAGAATTAAAAAAATAAAATAAATTTCATTTTACGTCGAAAAAATCCGAAATTTCACCTCAATTTGAGTCGTTTCTTCCGGTTTTTCTTCCGCTTTTTGCCATCCGGGCAATCTCAGCGGTTCGGATTGAGATTCCTCGCGGATTATCACGTTGCACGGCTCCTCGCACGTGATAAATTCGACGCACAATTGTTTATCCAGGACCATATTGAGGAAATTCTCCGTTTCGTCCGCGCCCCACTCACGCTTGTCCGGCGCGTTGACCAAAATGCACTCGATCGCGAGAGGTGTCGTCCCGTTGATGATTTCCGCGTCCAATTGCTTCACTTTATCGCGACTTATTGTCTCGCAATTGCCGTAATCGATGAATTTCACAACAGCGCAATTTGCTAAAAAAAAAAAAAAAAATCAAATTAAATTAAAAAATTAAATTTTCCAAATTTTTTTTTTTAAAAATTAATTTAATTAATTAATTACCATCAGTGCTTAGCAGCTCCCCTCGATACCAGGCGTCTTCGAAAGGCGCGCAACATGGCTGACCGGGTAAAGCGTCGCGAGGAAGAGTGCTTTCATTTGATTCCATAGTCGAATAAATAGCGCTTAACTGTTCATTCAATTCTAGTAAATCGTCCTGTATGAGCGCCATTTGAACGTAAAAATGCCTTGGGTTTGTCACGTGCGACACGTACCCATCGTGAGTTCCAGGAATGATCACTGGGGACTTGTAGGACAAAGCTACAAATGATTTGGAGTCAATAAATTGTTTATTTTAATAGTGATTTGATTATATTTACTTGTTTCTATCAATTTTCCTTGATAAATCGAGACTAATTTTTCGTTCAGATTCACTTCTTCGACGTTTCCGACGTCAAAAAGCATCACTTCAAACGCGGTTCCCGTCCTGTGGATCAAAGCCGCCTTTAATTTCGCGTCGACGGTCATGTCGAAAAAGTCGTATCCCATTTTCCGCACATCGGCGTCGTCGGGAATGCCACTCAAACGACACTCCGCGGCTAGAGCGGGCCTCGACATGAATTCCGGTGTAATCGCCTTCAACTAAAAAAAAAAATAAGTTTATTTTTCTAAAAAAAAATTATAAAAATTAATTTAAATCATAAAAAAATCATTTAAACATCAAAAAAATTGAGAGAAAAACATTTGAAAAATCAAAAAATTAAAGAAAATCATTTAAAAAATAAAAAAATTAAAAAAAATCACTTGAAAAATAAAAAAAAATAAAGAAAATCATTTGAAAAATAAAACAATTAAAGAAGTCATAAATTAAAGAAAATCATTTGAAAAATCAAAAAAATTAAAGAAAATCATTTAAAAATCAAAAAAGTTAAAAAAAATCATTTGAAAAATCATAAAAATCATTTTAAAAAATCAAAATAATTTAATTGAAATCAAAGTAAAGCTAACTTGATGTATTCCAACTTTCTCCCACTCGCCAGTGTCAACAAACGACACCATGACCTTCGAGGAATTAATAATCGATCGCACGATGGCCCTATGCCATTTCTGATTGTTTTTCGACCGCACAACAACCGCTTTCCCAACCGTGGGCACAATCACAGCCGTTTTATCATCGTCCTGCAAATGAACAATTAAAAACAATTAAATAAATAGCATAATTACACAAATAAATAACATTTACTGTTGGACTATAATAAGCCTCCATTTCCTGACAAAGTTGGTCAAATTTCGTCACATCGTCCTTTAATTGGCACCAAAATAGATCGGGAAGTCCCGGTCCAGTGACAATAACGTGCTTTATTTCCCCGATTTCCCATTGTACATCGGGTGGCAAGAACTCTGCTTCTGGTTCTGTTCGGAAAAGATAATTAAAAAAAAGTAATTTCACGGTGCAATTGATATTACCGCTTCTCGCGTTGCAGGTGATCAGCGACAAAATATTTTCCTGCTCGCCGCTCGACGAAGTGTAAAGACTCACTTCGTGCACGTTCTTGTCGGAAATGTTGTGCAACTTAGCTGTCAACTCTTTGTCCACGAGTGACAAGAATTGGCCCGCATCTGTCTCGGTGTTGTCGAGATTGGCAAGTCGGCAGTGGAACGAATGGGGAGGAATCTTCAAAAACTCGTCGGAAATTGCCCGGATCTGTATTTTAAGCAAAATATCATTAGAAATGTGAAAAATTTGAGATAAAAAAAATGTGAAAAAATTATAAGTAATGTGATAAAAAATAAGAGAGTTGAAAAATGATAAATTTAGAAAAAAAATGTTGATAAATGTTACAAAGAAGTTCAGAATTATTGCAAAAGGAAGAAAAAATATAGAAAAACGTAAATTAAAAAAAAAAGAAGCTGTAAAAGGTTGATTTTTGTGAAAAAAAATGTTGAAAAAAATTGATTTTGTAAAAAAAAAATGTTGAAAGATGTTGAAAAAGTTCAAAAATGTAGAAATTGTTGTAAAATGTTGATAAATGTGAAGTAAAAGTTGATAAATGTGAAGTAAAAGTTGATAAATGTGAAGTAAAAGTTGATAAATGTGAAGTAAAAGTTGATAAATGTGAAGTAAAAGTTGATAAATGTGAAGTAAAAGTTGATAAATGTGAAGTAAAAGTTGATAAATGTGAAGTAAAAGTTGATAAATGTGAAGTAAAAGTTGATAAATGTGAAGTAAAAGTTGATAAATGTGAAGTAAAAGTTGATAAATGTGAAGTAAAAATTGATAAATGTGAAGTAAAAGTTGATAAATGTGAAGTAAAAGTTGATAAATGCGAAGTAAAAGTTGATAAATGCGAAGTAAAAGTTGATAAATGTGAAGTAAAAGTTGATAAATGTGAAGTAAAAGTTGATAAATGCGAAGTAAAAGTTGATAAATGTTCAAAAATATTCAATAATGTTCAAAAATCTGAAAAAATCATAAAAAATATGTTTAAAACCATTCAAAAAACCCATAAAAAAAATTCACATATAAAAATCCACTTTCAAATGACCTCATTTTCGGACACATCATCTTCAATTCCAACGTCGATTAACAAAACTTCCAATTCACCCAACGAACGACGCCGAATAACCGAAGCACGATACCACTTATTATCTATCTTCGACTGAACAACGCATGGCGCGCACGCCGGCCAAGTGGAAACTCCTTCTCCCTACAAAATAAAACCAAAAAAATCAATCAAAATCCACCCGAAACAAAACCCCGCTCAACTCACCAACTTATCCGCATAGAAACCCTCCAACCTTTGCTGCAAAACCTCCAACTCCTCTCTCGCCGACTCAAACTGGCACCAAAACGCTCGCGGGCTGCCAAAATTACAAATCCTGACCAATTTCTCACCATCAACCGTCCACTTCAGGTCCAAATCCGCGAACGGCGCCAACAAATCTAAAAAAATCACAAATAAATATAAAAAAAAAATTAAAAACGATCAAAACAAAACATTAAAAGGACAAAAACACGACTCTACATGTTAATGGATTCAAAAGCACAAAAATCAACACAAATATTAACCAAAACTATCCGGATCAAGTTGCTTTTCCAGGTAGTATGGCTTCCATTTACTCTCAACACCGCCACCGCTGTTCACAGTCCCACAAGGGATAACTAATGTGGGGAAATTAATGAGGGGAAATTAGTGATGATAACTACTACTTAAATCGTTACGTAATAAACAAATTCCACTTTTACAGCTAAATTTTATACCGTCGGCTTCGGGGACCGCAACCACGACCGTTGCTGCCAGCACTTCGTTGAGATTCTTGTCCTCCTTTTCGTTCAGTTCGAAGAGCGTCACGTCGAAGCAATCCGCGATCTGGTCTTTGATTTGAGCAACCAGTTCCTTCATGTACGTTGCGCGGATAAACTCGACCGGGTCGACGTTTGGTGGAACCCCGTGCAAGTTGCAAGGGAAAGCTGCTATTGGATATTCTAAAAACTGCGCCGCAATAATTTTTGCCTACAAAATAAACAAACATATAAATTAAATTGTTTATAATTACTTGAAAAAAAATTATAAATTACTTGTGAGATATGGACGGTTTCTTCCATTCCTATATCAACACACAAGACGTTCAGTTTGCTCGGTGACGGCCTGTTTTGGACCACAGCTCGACACCAATTTTCGTTCCGTGCAGATTTAATCACACAAGCGGTTCCTTTCTTCGGGTTTGTTAATTTCTGTTCCATAAGCTAAAATTTTATTTAAAAATTAAAAAAAAAAATTGTTAAAATAAAAACAAAATGAAAAAATAATTTATACAATTTCTTTATCAATAACAAACTAAATATTCCAACCATTAAATGCATTTTTTCGTTAAAATTACCGTTAATCCTCCGTAAAACTCGTTTAGCCGACTAGCAAGTGTCGGTTTTTGGCTGTTTGAAAGCTGGCACCAAAACCTGTCTATTCTTCCTTGCGAGCACACGACCACGTCCTTGTATTCGTCTTTCATCCATTCCATCCGGAACGGCGGGTACGGATTAATCGACTCCGTAACTAGAAATGAAAAACAAATACACCATTAGGCCTACTCGCATACATTTGAATATCGAAACCACACACGAAAAAACACAAATCTTCAAATAAAAACACCTGAACACGGATAAACATATTCATATTTCTTCCTACTTCTCTTCCCCGACACCATTTCTTTCACTAAACCGTAAAATTCTCCAAAAAAAGCAAATATAACTAAATTCCAAGACACGACTCAGCTCTCCAACTTCGCGCTGCTATTCTGAAACGCCGCTACCAAAATGACGTCACAAAATATCCCCGGCAGCAGCCTCATCGCCCGTCCCCATACGTCAAGTCAACAAACATGGCGGCCAATTCAAAAACCCAAAAAATAAACTAAAAATTTACCTTCACTGCTCGCCGAAGTCAACGACGTCGAACAAACCGACGAAAACTGCGCAAATCCATCAGTCACCATGCTCTGCGCCACCGAATGCCCCTCGTACTCCACATCGACCAAAAAAGCACCCTTGTGAAACGCGTAAAAAGTACACGACGACTTTGCTCCAAAATACGCCTCCATTTTGTTCTGCGGAATTTTCTCCCACTTGGCCCCAACAGGCCGCACGGACCTCAATCTGCACTTAATCGCTTGCGGTGGCAGCACGGCGAACCTCATCTCCAGCCCCAAAATCCTCTTCTTATTCGTCACTTCCCCATTCCCGAAATCCGCGTACTCCACCCGCACTTGACCATCGTCCATCACGGCCGCGATCCTCGCCCGATACCACACGTCGTCCTCGCTGAACTGCGCCACGCACGCCGTCCCTTCCTTCCACTCGGGCACCGCGAACGTCGAATTCTCCTCCAGAGCATAGAAATCCTGAATCGCGTCCATCATGCGGTCCAGCGCGCCCTTTTCGTTGATCGAATTCACGAAAAACCAAGTGGGGCTCACGAACCACGTCAGAGATACCTCGCAAGTCGTTCCCATCGCCAATTCCACGCTGTTCAAACTCTTAGCGGCCACTCTCTCGTAGGTGGCGACGCCCTCGTCCACCAACAGCTGAGCAATCGACGTGGAATTGAGCGGATCCGACAACTCCACCGTCAAATTCCCGCTCCCGCCGACGCTCACGACTCGTAAACTGAGCTCCTTGTCCAAAACGAGCTCGGCGAAACGTCCGTCCGCATCGTTTTTCGCTTTCACGTTGTTCAGCGAGCATTTAATCGCTTGGATCGGCAGTTCGCCGAACTCCCGCTTCAGTCCCTTGACGCATTCGGCCGTCACTTTGTCCGTGTTGCCGTAATCGACGTATTTTATGTCCAATTCGGCTCCGCCGCAACTGGTGACCACTGCCCTGTACCAATTCCCGTCCTCGGAGTACTTGACGCAGCACGGCGAGTCCGTTTTCACCTCCGTCAACGTTCGGTATTCGTCGTTGTATTCGCCGGCGAGATTATCGCTCAGCGACAACAGTTTATCGGTATTTTCCACCAATTGCACGTAAAACTCGCTCGGGTGATCGCCGAAGCTGACCACGACGTCCTTGGTGGTCCCCGGAGTCAGCGAGATGCACTTGTAATTCCCGCTGTAGAAATTCGTCTCGCAAATCGAGAACGGGGAATGTTTTAACGGCTGTTTACGCATTTCCGTGTTGTCGGGCCACGCGTCTGCGGGTGGTGAATGGTCGGCGGGTTGGTTCCATTGATCTGCATCGAAAAAATTGAATAAATTTTTATTTTTATTTAATTTTTATTTAATTATTTTTACCGGTGGAATTCCAGTTGGGTTTATTCCAGCCGTTCGTTTGTTTGTTGTTGGAGCTGTTTGAGTTGTAGCTGCGTTTCTTTTCCTCGTAGGCGAAGTTTTGTTTGCGATTCGAGTTGTAATCGTTGGAATTATATTGAGGTTTCGTATCTAAAATTGGAGAGAAAAATAATTAAAATCCAAATAAAAATTGAAAATATTTTTTCCTAGTTTAAAAAATAAATAAATAAATTATAAGTTCGATTTACGTACACTTCCAACCGTGGTTATTGTATTTACTTTTCTTAAACAGTCGGAAAGCTTGTAAAGTAATTTATTCACATTGAAAAACACCGATTTTTATTTCGTTTCAATTGAAAAAAATATAAAAATCAAAATAAAATGTAAAAATTTACCATTTTCCGGAGTATTCCAGGAATTTTTCGCGTATTTGTCCCTCGAGTTCGTTTCCGGGGAGCTGAAGGCCCTGGGTGGAGTGTTTAATTCGGGTCGGACAGTTTTCATGAATTTTTGGTTCAAATTCAGCTGTCCGTCAAACAGCGTGACGGAGTAGGGTTCGCTTTTTCCCCCGACATCTGCAAATAATTGTTGTCACGTTCACGTGTTGTTAGATTGTTTGGATTTTACTCACTGTTGAAAACAGCCACGAGTGACTTCTCTTTGATTATTTCGTCTAGTATCTCGTTTTCTCGAATTGTCCAATTCATTTGGTCGCATCCGTCCAATTTGCAGAAGATGCACTGCCTAAAATGCAATAATTTAAACGATGCAATTTGAATAAATCATTTCAAATTAAATTAATTCAATAAATTTATACTTCGGTAAGTCTAGGAAATTCGGGGAGACTGTTTGTACCAAATCCAAACTAATCTTTTCGCTGTTTCCAAAATCGACGTACGTCACTTCAATTTCGTCGTTGCTGCACACTTTCTTAATCTCGGCGCGATACCAATCTCCATAATAATCAGCAATGCATGGTTGGCCGACAAATGGCGTCTGCAATTTCCTTTTCTGTATAAAAAACATCAAAAACATAAGAAAAATCGAAAAATAATAATAAAAAAACATCTAAACTCGTCAAAAAATTCAAAAATCATTTAAAAATCATCAAAAATCAACAAAATAATTCAAAAATAATTTAAAAAACATCAAAACCCATCAGAAAAATCGAAAAACCATCTAAAATATTCAAAAAACATCAATTCTAATGAGAAAAATCTGTAAAAAAAATTCTTCTGACGTTTTTTAGATTGTTTTAGGTCCTTGTTTCAAAACAAAAACTCTTTTCTTAAATAAAAATCTTACGGAACACTCAATTTACCTTCGAATCACCATCTTTTGCACTAGACGTCGTCACTTCGCACAAATCCCGCAAATTCACTGCATTTTTTTGGAGTTGGCACCCGATCAAACAAGGACTCACACAATGCGTTACAATCACATCCTCTCTATCACCTAAAACCAAAAAAAAAAAATTAAAAAAACAAAAAAAAAAACCACTCAAACCCCACAAAACACAAACAACCTACCTAAAACCGGCGCCAAATACTTCCCACTCGACTTCGTCAACCTCTCGGCCCCAACTCTCTCAACCTTCATTCCCGACTGGTTAATCTGCAGATCCGCCATCTTGATTTTAACCGCGCCATTCATCGGATTCGCCGTAATCAAAAAATAACTCATCCTCTTACTCCTAACCACAAACTTCACCTCCATAGTCGCCTCCATAAACACATTCTTAAACTCCTGATCCACCAAAAAATCCTCCCCGATCAACTTCATCTTCACCACATGCCTCGGCATTCCCGCGAACGACGGATTCAACTTCTTAACCCTCTCCTTCGCCTTCACTTCCACGTTCCCATAATCAACAAAATAAACCTCCAACTCCCCTCCAACCTCCCTCAAAATCTCCCCCCGATAAAACATCCCGTCCTCCGAGAAATCCGTGCAGCAAAACCGATCCTCCGAATCCACAACCTTCCCGCCGTAAGTCGAATACCAATAATTCAACTTCGACTGCAACTCCTCCAACTTATCCACCGCAAACTTGGCCAACTGTCCGCAAACGACGCCCTTATCGTCCACGTTCATCACGTAAACCGTCTCCACGTCCTCCAACTCGGGATCCTCGATCATCACCCTCTGACTGCACGTCAGTTGGTTCACCTGCTTGTTGATGTCCACGTGCGGGATGGCCAGAACGTTGAACAAATCCACCAAAAGCCTCCCGTCCTCCTCGCCCTTGATGGCCGCCAACAGCGAGTTGCACGCCGTCATTCGTTCCAAATCGAAGCTCAAATCTGGCGAGTTGTGTGTGCAATTATTCAACGCACACGCCTTTGCCAGCACCGGTGGGTCACGGGTGTAAGCAGAGGGTAGACGCTTCAACCGCGTCGTCGGCACCACGTCGGTGTCGCCGACGTCCACGAATTGAACCTTCGCCAGACCCGGGCTCACGATTTGGGTCACTTGACAGCGGTACCACGTAAAGTTCTTGCGAACCACACACGCCAGACCTTTCACCACCTCGCTGTCCATCACAGGTCTGACCGCTGCGTTCATCTCGATGTACAACTGGTCCTCCAGCTGCTTGTAGCTCTCCCGCACGCTTATTAAACGGACATAGAACGGGTTCAACGATTCCACGTGAGTTATCTCGACTTCGTGCGCGTTTCCGACTTGCATTTTCTGGTGGACGAAGCTCGGACAGCCGCTGGAGCCGCTCGGGATGAGTTTCGAGCGACTTTCCTTGAGTAGGGCCGTCAGATCGACGTTGTTTGCGTCGAGTAATTCGACCGTGCACGTGTCGTCCGTGTTTTTCGTGAGGAAACGACACTTGAGTTCGTGTTCCTCCGTCCTGGCCTTGAATAGTTGGATGATGGCGGTCGATTCGGGGATGTTTTGCCACTCTTTGAGTCTGCATTTGAGTCCTTGCGCCGGTAATTGCGTCACCAATTGCGACGGAATCGCGAACAACTCGCTCGCCGGCTTGAAGTCCGCGTTGCAGTAATCGACGTACACGATCCGGTACGTGTTGTTGTTGACGCCCTGGATTTCCGCGCGGTAGAACGCGTCGTCCTGCGAGTATTTGGCCAGACACAGCGATCCGATCTTCGGATTATTCAGTTTTTCCAGCTCGACTTCGCTCGTGTATTTGTTGACGTCTTCGTTCAATTGCAGCAAATCGTCCTCGGTGTCGGTCAAATTGAGCACGAATTCGTCCAACGACGTCACGTTCGCCATGTAAACGGTGCAATCCTCGTTTAATTCGACATTTTGCTGCGAATACTTCAATTCGTGGCCCTCGTTCTCGCCCAGCGCCATTTTTATCAGTAAATTACTCAAATCTTCGACAACATCGTTGTATGGAATGAAAACTTTGACGGTTTGCACGGAGCCGACTCTCCGCACGACTCTCGCTTCGACTTCTTGGTATCGAAGCGTTTCTAAGAGAAACGCGACGGTTTTGTCGTTCAAGGGTCCTCCGACAGGTCGCACGCCGGCTAGAATGAATTCTGTGGCTTGGGGAGTGATTTTCCACACGGGATTGTCTGTTTTGCGGACCTCCTGGACACGTATCGTCTCGGAGTTGCCGTAATCGATGAATTTCACGCCGACTTTGCCGGATAGGACGCCGGACAAAGTGGTAATTCGAGCGCGATACCATTTTCCGTCTTCGGAGCATTTGGCGCAGCAAATGTCGCCCACTTGTATGTCGACGGGGTGAGGTTTGTCTTCACCTATCTCGAATTTGGGCTCCAACTCGGCCAAACACGCCTCTATCTGTTCCGATTTGTTCATATCAAGCTGAGCCCAGAGTTTTATGGATGTGGTTTCGACCGACACGTGTGTCACAAATAGTGACAAACGTTGCGGGTCGGCCGCATTCATTTTGCACTTTTATCTGTCAATATTCGGCTTGATATGGTGTTTTTAGTGTTTATCCTGTGGGAGAAAAAATGGTGAAAAGTGTTCTAAGTTAGAATTTGGGGAGATATTACGGTTTTGACACGAAACGCACTCGATGGTGTAGCCCGGTTGCGCTTCTTTTCTGTCCTTTTTCTGTGGGTTTGGGAAAACCTGGGGTTGGTGGGAAACGAAATGCCAGTTGTGGAATGCAAATATGAATAATTAGTTAATTTTATTCAAGTTGTTGGTTGGATTTTATAAATTAAGGGATTTCCTTTCGCTTTTTGGTGTTTTAGTTTGGTTTATAATGAATTAAAGGTATTTGTAGTCTTGATTTGGGTCAATCCCACGTTTTCAGGTTACCTTGAAAATTTTAGCGGTAAACCGAGGGATCATGGGAAATTGTTTTGGATTATCTTTTTTACAATGTAATAAAACGAGGCTTAGCTCGAAGGTAGAAATTAAGTTTGTTGTTAAATAAAAAACTATACTAGAAAATAGCATATTTATTGCTCAGGTAAATAGCTGCGTCCACAATGTTGTTGTTTCGATTTGATAAATTTGATTTAATCAATCGAAAAACATTAGATTTTTATTTTTATTTTTTTTAAATTCAATCGTTTTAATATTAAAAAAAACAAAAAAACCCAAAAATTGTTTTTCCACACATTAAGAAACTGTAAAATTTCTCATTTTGTAAAATTTCAATATTCGTAATACAAAATATACTAAAAAAAAAAAAACATTCGTCTATAATTCGTCGTCAAATTTGTCGACGTTGTGAAGATGTTGACCAAAATCTGTAATTTCACTTCCGACGAACACGTCATGATTGTTCAATATCTCTTTCAAACTCAAAACCATATCCATATCTTCATCGGCAGTTTGAATCAAATGATCAGCTTCCTGTTCCGCCGCATCCCTTGAATAGATAAATAATTAGTCAATAAAAATGTTCGAAATAAATAAACTTTCGGCTGCCGCACTTGCTGTTTGGTATCAACCACAAGAGAATCTCGTCGTAATTCAAAAGACCGTCTTTATTTCGATCAAAATCATTATCGAATCGATCTTTTTCAGATAAAATCCATTCTTTGTCGTGTTGTCTGCCTAGAAAATGAGTAGAACGATGAGAAGTGAGTGAGAAATTGATTTGGAATGATTGTTTTCACCTTCTGAACCGATAAATTCCTGAAATGTTAATTTTCCGTCCCTGTTCAAATCTTTTTCATCCATGGTTCGTTTGTATACGACTTTAAGCGTATGCTCGTGTTCTTCCGGATGAGTAAATGCTAAAAATTCCTCCGGAGTTAAAAGACCATCCGCATTCTTATCGCAAACTTTAAAAATTTCGTCATCCTCCTTCAGCATCTGATGGAAAAAAGGATAAATATTGAGCATATTTAAATGAAAAATTCGCATTTTAACGATATTTAAACGACTAATTCGCATTTTAACGATATTTATACAAAAGTTTCGGAATTCGACCAAATATTTACCGTTTGAACAACATTTAAATGAAAAGTAAATGTTTTAACGACATTTTACAGAAAATTAAATATTTTAACATAATTCAAACAAAAATTTTGCATTTTAACGACATTTACACAAAAATTTGGGATTGAAACGACTTTTTCCGA
This sequence comes from Strigamia acuminata, assembly GCA_949358305.1. NCBI lineage: Eukaryota > Metazoa > Arthropoda > Chilopoda > Geophilomorpha > Linotaeniidae > Strigamia > Strigamia acuminata. The sequence continues at coordinate 15,232,453 of OX442315.1, read as the reverse complement.
AAATTTCGCATTGAAACAACATTTTCCAAAAATTTAGCATTTTAACGACGTTTAGACTTTCATTTTTTGACGACATAGTTTACACAAAATTGTGCATTTTAACGACATTAAAACGTTATGTGCTAATTTTTAAAATATTTAAACGAAAATTGCCAATTTTTAAGATATTTAAACAAAAATTGCCAATTTTTAAGATATTTTAACGAAAATTGCCAATTTTTAAGATATTTTAACGAAAATTGCCAATTTTTAAGATATTTAAACGAACATTTCGCCTTTTAATGACATTTAAACGAACATTTCGCCTTTTAATGACATTTAAACGAACATTTCGCCTTTTAATGACATTTAAACGAACATTTCCATCTTAAAGATTGTTTTTCACACTTAACACCTTTTGTTCTTCGGCTAAATCTTGACTATTCATGCCCTCTTCATCATCAGAAATTCCATACGTTTCCGAGATATATTCGGGCCACGAAACCTTCCCATCTTCATCCGCATCAGCTTCTTCCAGCCTCTCTTTCGATTCCTCTAAACTCAATAATCTAAATTAAAAAAAAAATAAAAAAAATTAACAATTTTCTAAACATAATTTATTATTTTTAAATTCTCATTCACCTAAACGATTGCAGAACCCAATTAACCAGTTCGGTTTTATCGACAACACCATCGGAATTTTTATCCATTTTCCCAACTATTTCTTTAAGCCTTTTTTTCGCTTCGTCTGGGCTCAGCTGATGGAATTCCTCAGCGACATCTCTACTCCCTACGCAATAAAAACACCAACAATTAATTTCTCCCGTTAATTCGTCCACATTTTGTGAATTTTCTCATTGAATACCGAGAATCGCTTCATGGTCGAATTCTGAATTGTGTTCGCCTTCTGTGTAATGACGTTTGTCTTTCGGACTGAACGCGCCATCGCTCTCACGTTCCCGCATCAAATTACTTCGATGTGTGTGCGGCGTCGATGCGACAAAAATCGTACACAGAATTAAAGTGAAAATTTGTAAACGATAGCTCCATTCGGCCATGACGATGCTCACTATTGGCGGCAACAATCTCTAGCGGCAGTGCTCAAGCACGCGCATGATAAAGAACAACTAGAATAAGCAACAAATAAAAATGCAGGTTAGATGTTTGGAAAATTCAAAATTGATATTTCTCGTGAATTTTATTTCTAAGTACCGATATTTAATTACAAGATTACCGTAATTTTCAAGCCAAATGAGTCAAATAACTGTAATCGCAAGACGGAAGTATCAAAGAGCTAATCACAGACGTCGTTGATACAAAATGAACATTTCTATTGGTTAATCGATTGAAAGTGTTTTAAGACGGGTTTTCTCATTGGATGATCGCGTGTATCGTCATGATCCTGGTGCACGTTGCTTAAATTGAATTAAAATGCAGATGTTAAATTATTTATGTTTGCCAAATGGATCTAGTTACTCAATTCCACGACACACTATTCGATGAGGCCGGTAATAAAACAAAATTCAATTCTTCTCCCGATGGAAATTATAGTCCGAAATCATGTCCAGCAGAGGTTGGTTGGTTTGTTGCCATGGAAATTACGACAACTTTTGTACATAATTACAAAAATATTTTATTTTATTTTATTTTTAGTGGTTCAATGAAGAAGGGAAAGACGATTCCATTGAAAACGCTTCCAGACTCAAATTCCGAGCGGATAGACTCTACATCAAAGGAAAATACGAAGAAGCCATTTTGAATTACTCCAATGTGATACCGTTGTTGGAACCGTCGAATGTGACGATTAGAAGAGATTCTCTTGAAGGAATGATAAGATCCGCTGTGAAATTAAAAGATTATACACGTGCAGACATAGGGATTGATCAATTAGTAAAAGAAAAAAATTTTATTGTATTTTTTGAGGCTGTAAAACGTTTTTTTCTTCCATTTTTAGATGCAGATGGCCAAAAGTTCGACTCAGTTGTGTTCAGTTTGGAAATTAAAAGCGGAAATGTATTTTTTAAATGGGAATTTTAAAGGTTGATGGAAAATATTGATTTAAAAATGAAGAAAAAGATAAATAATTTTGTATTTTAGATGAAATTGACGCGTGGAAATTCGTGCTTAAACATCATCCAGTATGTTACGAATATTGGTTGAATTTAGGCACCGCATATGTCAATTCGTTGGGCTCAAACATCAACATTAATGCCAATTTGTCATCAATCAATCATTACAATATAATTTTACGAATAGTATCATGCTTTATAAGATCCAGGTAATTTAAATTATTAAAAAAATTAATATTTTTTTTGAATAATTAGGAATTTTTTATTACTTATTTATAATTTCAGGCTGCTAATAGACACAATTGAGAATAACCCGCGACATTTTAACTTCCAAACGAAGCAAGAAATGAAGAAACAGGTAAAATTTCCAATTCTTTTCTAATTTGTTTAAATTTTTTATACAATGTTCATGCGTTTTCTTCACAGATTAATGCGAAAATCCAATCATTCTCATTACCAGCTCCATTTTTATCAACTGCAGATGACGTAATACATGATATCATTAACTATTTATGCAATTTTTAACGATTTATTGTAATATTTCAGCACATGAGTCGCGATATTCGAAAAGACGACGACGAAAAATCGCAATTTGATGACATTTCTAGTAGGGAAAATCAAGAATTCGATGTAATTTGGTTCTCGTGGCTCGACCATTTCTATAAACAATAAAAAAAACAACATTTTTTGCTAAGCTGTAAGTTTAAACACATGGAAATGAATGCAGCTTGATTTTTAACAGTGGATCCGTCCCACTGATCAAAGCCGCCTTTAATTTCGCGTTGATGGGAAAGTCGTATTCCATTTTCCGCAGTTCAGTCTCGTCGGGAATGCCACTACCACGTTACTCACCGGCTAAAACGCATTCAACTAAAAAAGGAGTAAAAAAAAAAAATAAAACCATAAGAATTCATTTAAAAAGCAAAAAACGGATAAACATAATAATATTTCTCCCTACTCCTCTTCCCCTCCACCATTTCTTTTACGAAACTGTCAAATTATCAAAAAACACAAATAAAACTAAATTCGAAAACACCACTTACTTGTTAGCTCTCTAACTCCCGAGTAGAACTCGTTACTGAAATGACGTCATAAAATATCCCAGACTGCAGTCTCATCAACTAACAACCAGCGCTTTGTGGAAGTGTGAAAACTTGTGGTGGTAAACGGAAAGCCTGTTGTGCAAAGTGAGTATGAATATTGTTGCAGTAAAATTTAGTGATGTTGATTTAGTCCATTTAGACCCGCGTTGTATTGCGTTTACGGTAACTTCAGAACCCGATGTGAAACTGAAAGATAGAAATAATCATTTCATGATATAAATAAGATTATAAAAATCTTTATGATTTAATTGTATTACGTACTTGAGGGATTAATTTCTACACATCTAAGATCTTTTTATACGTATTCTGAATTACTTGAAATGTGAAATTATCTCTGGAAATAGAGTATGGTGTATCCTCGATAGTATAGTGGCTAGTATCCCCGCCTGTCACGCGGGAGACCAGGGTTCGATTCCCTGTCGGGGAGAACGTTTATTTTTAATACTAAAACTGAATTTATTTAAGTTATGATGGGCAGAAAAGTGTATTTATTTTTTTATAAATTCTGTAAATAAATTTTAGTACTATGTATACTGTGTCCATTCAAATTGCAATGGAAGGATAATTATTTCTTAACAAAGCTAATGCTTTACCATATGTGTATTTCATAATGTGTGTATGCACTTTATCACCTGTAATTTCTTTTATAATGCAGAATACTAAGCAGGAAAACAAATAAAGTTCTTTTTGAAATTAGTCTTAAAAATTGAATGAAATGAGCAGTATGAATAAATCAGATAATTACAACTGTAAATTTATCAGTTGGGAAAACAACAATTTATTTTTGTTAAAGAATATTTAGATTAATTATATCAACTTCGAAATCCAAGTTGTTACTTTTCACAAACCTTTGATATTCCTGCCCAGCCGAACGGTTAATCTTCCGACAACATAAACATGTTAACTTATTGAAAGAACTTCTCATTTGTGTAAACTTCGAGATCGATTTCAAACTTACTGAATTACAATGGTACAAAGCTAAAACTTGTAGATTAGGCAATGCATTCAGTTCCATCAGATCTAAAATCACATTGTCAGTCAATGCATCACAGAAAAAAATACGGAATCTTTCTAAACGGCGACACTGCATCAAAAACATTCCCAATTGTAACTCAGAAATATCAATTGGGGACATGTGATAAATGAATAGGTCTCGTAAATTCTTGAATGCAATCTCGATGTTGTCGGTTTCACTAAAAATAAAAAAAGAATTCAATTCTAATTCTTCTAACATTGGACAACAGCGAGCTAAAACAGAAACATCACTCGTTTCAACCATCTTCAGATTTAAGCGGGTTATACGTTGCAGTATTTCGTGTTCACCACTGCACAAAGACATGAAAAAATTCCAATCCGAAATATTTAAACGAGGTACATTTGGAAAAGTGCTCGTCAGAAATGTGATGTTGTCTGCTTTCGCGAGAATTCGACCTGGTATTTCTACTAAAGAATATGCGTGCAAATTTTCCGCTGATCTGAATTGTTTTTCTAGCAGATCGTACAACTCTTTCCAGTAGGAATTGTCAAACACTTGCAAAAGTGGCAGTTGGTTCATCATATGAAGAAGCATCCTGGCTTTGACACCAAAACAATGCATGATTTTCAAATACTCGAGTTTCTTGCAGCGATGCAGTGAAGCGCAGCCGACGCCCGAAAAATAGTCGCAATAAGACAGATCGAGATGGGTTAACAGTGGACAATTCTCAGCGATTGTCGTTAAAACTTCATCGGTACATTCTAGCCTTCTCTCAAGTTTAAGACGTCTAAGTTGTGGTAAATTTCGCGTAAGTTCGATCAGCGATCGAGAAGAAATTCTGTCCACAGCGGCGTGTACGGTTAAATCGACGAGATTTGTACAAACTTGTGCAATCCTGTCCAACAAAGGCCCTATCGTCAAATCGAACATGTGCAAATCGGTTAACATTCTGCTACCTGCTTGAAGGAAGATTTTTGACGGTAAACATCCAGTGATAGACTCTTTTACCCTCGCTTTTTCCCGACAAAGTCGTTTGAATTGCTCATGTCGATAAATTTTGTCAATAAATACGAAAGGTTGATTCACTAATTCGTCTTTCAGCTTATCGAAATTAACGAGCACAGTTTGCAAAGACATTTCTTCAAGGCTCTGAGCTGACTTCCTGAACGGCATGTCGATAATAACACAGTTGAACGAATGAATGATTAACTTCAACGAACAAGTCCTAATATACGCAGGTCGAACAAACATACCAGTAATAAAATAACGTTTGGCACACGTAATTACAATATCCTACGTTTAATAAAACAAAAAATGTTGTTGTTATTATTTGTGTTTATTTCCGGCTGCTATTATTGCAATGACAAATAACGTACTACATATTATATCATTAAAAATTTATATAATTTTTTTTTCCTTACGTTAGAAGCGGCATTCAATTTTCCGAATAGTATCATGTTTTATAAGATCCAGGTAATTTAAATTATTAAAAAAATTAATATTTTTGTTGAATAATTATGAATTTTTTATTATTTATTATTATTTTAGGCTGCTAATAGACACAATTGAGAATAACCAGCGACATTTTAACATTCAAACGAAGGAAGAAATGAGAAAACAGGTGAAATTTCCAATTCCTTTTTAATTTATTTCAATTTTTTTTGTATAATTGTCATGCGTTTTCTTCACAGATTAATGCGAAAATCCAGTCATTCTCATTACCAACTTCATTTTTATCAACTGCGTATGACCTAATATGTTACATCATTAAATATTAATGCAATTTTTAACGATTTTTTGTAATATTTCAGCGGGAATGCCACTCTCACACTAAAACGGGCGTCGGGTGTAATCGCGTTCAACTAAAAAAGGAGAAAAAATAAATAAAACCATAAGAATTTATTTAAAAAGCAAAAAACGGATAAACATAATCATATTTTTCCTTACAACGTTTCTCTGCCACCATTTCTTTTACGAACCCCTAAAATTATCAAAAACGCAAATAAAACTAAACTCGAAGACACCACTTTAACTCTCTAACTTCCCGCTGCAATTCTAAAACTCCCGAGTAAAACTCGCTACCAACACGACGTCATAAAATATCCCAGATAGCATCACCCAATTCAATACCTATCGTCATCTAACAACCAGCGCTCTGTGGGTGTGTGAAAACCTGGGGTTGGTGGTAAACGGAAAGCCGGTTGTGGAAAGTGAGTATGAATATTGTAGCAGTAAAATTTAGCCCATTTAGACCATCATTGTATTAGATACCGCGTCGAATGGGCATTCCACGTTCTATTAGAGACTTTACGGTAACTTCAGAACTCGATGTGAAACTGAAGAATAGAAATAATCATTTCGTGATATAAATAAGATATAAAATTCTTTATGCTTTAATTGTATTACATACTTGAGGGTTTAATTTCAACACATCTAAGATCTTTTTATACATTTTCTGAATCATTTGAAATGTGAAATTATCCCTGGAAATGAAGTACTGCATATCCTCGATAGTATAGTGGTTAGTATCCCCGCCTGTCACGCGGGAGACCAGGGTTCGATTCCCTGTCGGGGAGAATATTTTTTTTTAATACTAAAACTGAATTTATTTCAGGAAAACAAATAAAGTTGGATCGGTTTTCTTCAACAATCTTTCTTTTTTAAATGAGGTTTAAAAATTGACCGAAATGGGCAGATATATAATTACACTACACAAATACAAGCCATATTTGTTATTGACACATGAATTTATCAGTTGGAAAATCAACATTTTATTTTAGTTAAAGAATACTTAGATTAATTAATTTAATTATCTACGGTTCAGAAAAAATTCAAAATCTAGAAAATATATCAACTTCGAAATCCAAGTTGTTACTTTTCACAAACCTTTGATATTCTAGCCCATCCGAATGGTTAATCATCACACAATATAAGCATGTTAACTTATTGAAAGAATTTTTCATTTGTAAAACTTACTGAATTACAAAGGGATAAGTCTAAAGCTTTTAGATTCGGCAATGCATTCAGTTCGATCAGATCTAAAATCACATTGTCAGTCAATGTACCAGAGAAAGAAATACGGAATCTTTCTAAACGGCGACACTGCACCAAAAGCATTTTCAATTGCAACTCAGAAACGTCACTAAGGGCCATGTGAGAAACGAATAGTTCTCGTAAATTCTTGAATGCAATCGCGGTGTTGCTGGTTACGCTAGAAATAAAAAAACAAATCAATTCTAATTTCTCTAACATTGGACAACAGCGAGCTAAAACAGAAACATTACGGATTTCAACCATCGTCAGTTTTAAGTGGGTAATCCGTTGCAGTATTTCGTGTCCACCACTGCACAAAGACATGAAAAAATTCCAATTTGAAATATTTAGACGAGGTACATTTGGAAAAGTACTCGTCAGAAATGTGATGTTGTCTGCGTTCGCGAGAATTCGACCTGGTATTTCTACTAAAGAATATGCGCGCAAATTTTCCGCTGATCTGAATTGTTTTTCCAGCAGATCGTACAACTCTTTCCAGTAGGAATTGTCAAACACTTGCAGAAGTGGCATTTGGTTCAGCATACGAAGAAGCATCTTGGGTTTGACACCAAAACAATGCATGATTTTCAAATACTCGAGTTTCTTGCAGCGATGCAATGAAGCGCAACCGATGTCCGAAAAATTGTCGCTACGAGTCAGGTCGAGATGGGTTAACAGTGGACAATTCTCAGCGATTGCCGTTAAAACTTCATCGGTACATTCTGGCCTTTCTTCAAGTTCAAGACGTCTAAGTTGTGGTAAATTTCGCACAAGTACGATCAGCGATCGAGAAGAAATTCTGTCCACAGCGGCGTGTACGGTTAAATCGACGAGATTTGTACAAACTTGTGCAATCCTGTCCAACAAAGGCACTATCGTCAAATCGAACATGTGCAAATCGGTTAACATTTTGCTGCCTGCTTGAAGGAAGATGTTTGACGGTAAACATTCATTAAATCGCCTTTTTAGCCAACAAAGTCGTTTGAATTGCTCATGTCGATAAATTCTGTCAATAAATACGAAAGGTTGATTCACTAATCCGTCCTTCAGCTTATCGAAATTCACGAGCACAGTTTGTAAAGACATTTCTTCAAGGCTCCGAGCTGATTTCCTGAACGGCATGACAACAACACAGTTGAACGAATGAATGTTCAAGTTCCACGAACAAATCCTAATATACGTAGGTACAAACATCCAAGTATTAACGTTTGGCACTCGTAACGAGTGCCAAACAACTATCCTATAGTTGTTTAATTTAATAAAACAAAAAATGTTGTTGTTATTATTTGTTTTTATTTCCGGCTGGCCATTATTGCAATGACAAATGACGTAATTCATATTATATCATTAAAAATTTATGTAATTTTTTCCTTATTACGTTGGAAGCGGCAATCATTACAATATAATTTTACGAATACTATATAGTAGTATCATGTTTTATAAGATCCAGGTAATTTAAATTATTAAAAAAATTAATATTTTTGTTGAATAATTATGAATTTTTTTATTCCAAACGAAGCAAGAAATAAAGAAACAGGTGAAATTTCCAATTCTTTTTTAATTTATTTCAATTTTTTTGTACAATTTTCATGCGTTTTCTTCACAGATAAATGAGAAAATCCAATCATTCTCATTACCAATAATATTATTATACCATAATACCATAATATCATTAAATATTAATGTGATTTTTAACGATTTATTGTAATATTTCAGCACATGAGTCGCGATATTCGAAAATAGGACGACGAAAAACCACAATTCGATGACATTTCTAGCCGCCTTTAATTTCGCGTCGATGGGAAAGTCGTATCCCATTTTCCGCACTTCATTCTCGTATTCTGAATCATTTGAAATGTGAAATTATCCCTGGAAATAGAGTACTGCGTATCCTCGATAGTATAGTGGTTAGTATCCCCGCCTGTCACGCGGGAGACCAGGATTCGATTCCCTGTCGGGGAGAATATTTTTTTTCATACTAAAACTGAATTTATTTAGGCTATGATGGGCAGAAAAGTGTTTTTATTTGTTTACAAACTCTGTAAATAAATTTTAGTACTATGTATACTGTCTCGATTCAAAATGCAATGGAAGACTAAAGCTTTAACTTTATTTACTAACGATCGTGTGTGTACGTAACTTAACATCTAATTTCTTTTGTAATGCAGAATACCAAACAGGAACACAAATAAAGTTCGATCGGGTTTTCTTCAGCAATCTTTATTTCTGAAATTAGCCGAAATGAGCAGTATGAATAAATCAGATGTAATTTACACAATAATTCAAATACAAGCCATATTTGTTATTGACACATGAATTTATCAGTTGGAAAAACAACATTTTATTTTTGTTAAAGAATATTTAGATTAATTAATTTAATTATCTACGGTTCAGAAAAAATTCAAAATCTAGAAAATATATCAACCTCGAAATCCAAGTTGTTACTTTTCACAAACCTTTGATATTCTTGCCCATCCGAACGGTTAATCCTCCGACAATAAAAGCATGTTAACTTATTGAAAGAATTTCTCATTTGTAAAAACTTCGAGATCGATTTCAAACTTACTGAATCACAATCGGATAAATCTAAAACTTTTAGATTCGGCAATGCATTCAGTTCGATCAGATCTAAAATCACATTGTCAGTCAATGTATTACAGTAAGAAATACGAAATATTTCTAAACGCCGACACTGCACCAAAAACATTTTCAATTGCAATTCAGAAACGTCATTCAGGGACGAAATGTGATTAATGAATAGATCTCGTAAATTCTTGAATGCAATCTCGGTGTTGTCGGTTTCACTAAAAATAAAAAAAGAATTCAATTCTAATTCCTCTAACATTGGACAACAGCGAGCTAAAACAGAAACATTAATCGTTTCAACCATCATCTTCAGATTTAAGCGGGTAATACGTTGCAGTATTTCGTGTTCACCACTGCACAGAGACATGAAAAAATTCCAATCTGAAATATCTAAACGAGGTACATTTGGAAAAGTGCTCGTCAGAAATGTGAAGTTATCGGCTTTCGCGTCAATTAGATCTGATATTTCTACTAAAGAATATGCGTGCAAATTTTCCTCTGATCTGAATTGTTTTTCTAGCAGGTCGTACAACTCTTTCCAGTAGGAATTGTCAAACACTTGTAAAAGTGGCAGTTGGTTCAGCATTTGAAGAAGCATCCTGGCTTTGACACCAAAACAATGCATGACTTTCAAATACTCGAGTTTCTTGCAGCGATGCAGTGAAGCGCAGCCGAAGTCCGAAAAATTGTCGCAAAGAGTCAGGTCGAGATGGGTTAACAGTGGGCAATTCTTAGCGATTGCCGTTAAAACTTCATCGGTACATTCTCGCCTTCTCTCAAGTTTAAGACGTCTAAGTTGTGGTAAATTTCGCACAAGTACGATCAGCGATCGAGAAGAAATTCTGTCCACAACGGCGTGTACGGTTAAATCGACGAGATTTGTACAAACTTGTGCAATCCCGTCCAACAAAGGCTCTATCGTCAAATCGAACATGTGCAAATCGGTTAACATTTTGCTGCCTGCTTGAAGGAAGATGTTTGACGGTAAAAATCCAATGATAGGCTCTTTTTCCCGACAAAGTCGTTTCAATTGCTCATGTCGATAAATTTTGTCAATAAATACGAAAGGTTGATTCACTAATTCCTCCTTCAGCTTATGGAAATTAACGAGCACAGTTTGTAAAGACATTTCTTCAAGGCTCTGAGCTGACTTCCTGAACGGCATGTTGATAATAACACAGTTGAACGAATGAATGATCAACTTCAACGAACAAGTCCTAATATATGCAGGTCGAACAAACATACCAGTAATAAAATAACGTTTGGCACACGTAATTACAATATCCTACGTTTAATAAAACAAGAAAATGTTGTTATTTGTTTTTATTTGACGTAATACATAATATATCATTAAATGTAATTTATGTAATTTTTTCCTTATTACGTTGGAAGCGGTAACTTTAAACACGTGGAATTAAACGCATCGCTGCAATGCGTGCCAACCATATTCAGCATCGCCTGTTTGCGCTCCGTACTGCGCGACGATTCCAACTCGTACAAAGTGCAAACATTGAACAGAATTCCTTCGTGCAGGAACAAATTTGGTTTTTGATGAATCGGACCCTCGAGGATCTTCAAAGCGTCTTTTAAACGACCCATATACAGCAAACAGACGCCCATATTGTTAATTATCTAAAAAAAAATATATAAAAAAAGATATAAAATCGACATTATGGCATCGAAATTGCATTGTTTTCTACCAGGGGATTCCCCGGATCCAATTCAACAGCTTCTTTGAACTTGGAATACGCATTTTCGAACTCGCTTTGCGCCACCGCGACCAAGCCGGTGTTCACCAATTCGTTCGTTTTATCCTTTCGATCGGAGCCCATTAATTTAACCGCTTGGTTGAAGTTTTCTTTCGCTCCGTTTACGTCGCCCAATTGCAGAAATATTCGGCCTAGAAGCGATTTTAGGTGCGGACAGGCGGGATCTGAATCGACTAGAGAGTGGCCGATTGTCACTGCAGCGTTGTAGTCCTAAAAGTGAAATAAAAATCAAGAAAAATTTTTTTTTAATTTTTTTTTTGATTTACTTTCATGGCCAAGAGACAGTTGAGGACTGAGAAGGAAGCTTTGGTTTTCCGCTCTTCCCATAATTTGATTGAATCTTTTCGGTCGGTTTCGACCATTTCTACGTCCGAGCCATCTTCGCGAAATCCGGCTTTTAAATGTGCAATTATTTCGTCGACGGTTGTCAGGATGGAGTAAAGTCGATCAAGGGCTTCGGAGAAGTGGCCCAAATGTAAACGAAGTTCGGCTAGCAACACTCGGAATGCAAATGGAACCATAGAGCCTAGAAAAATGGAATAAAATTAAATTAATAGTTGGATTTTAAACGATATTTTGGGCTTTTTATGCTTTTTAAGGATTGAAAGAATACTTTTTTGATTTTCTGCACTTAAAAATCCATTTTTGCACAAAAAAAAAATGCATTTCTGTACATATAAGGGAATTTTTATAGTTTTGTCGTTTAAATATGATTATTTCTGACCTAACAAGGTCCATTTTTCCTTGTAAAAATGCATTTTTGGTTTAAAACGACAATTTGGGTTCTAAAACCGACCATTTCCGATTTAAAATCAACTATTTTCGTCTTAAAAACGACCGTTTTCGACCTACAACTGTAATTTTGGTGTAATAATGTTCATTTTTGCACATAAAAATGTATTTCTGCACATAATACAGCGTGTTTTCTTGAGGAAAATGTAATTTTTAATCGGTGCATTGCATCACCTTTCCGCGGTCCGTAAATATCTGGATAAAATTCGTAAAACAAATCCGGTTGATTGCATGTTGAAAAAGGCGCCGCTTCGACTTCAGCGATGGCAAACTGACGGAGTTTAACGAGTAGAGCAATTCGAACAAACCAAATCTAAAAATGAAAAATATTAAGGATTGAACAAAAATGTCAAAATCTTTCAAACCTGAATAATTTGAGGCGTAATTTTAGTCGGTGCAGGTTTCCCAACTCCCTGACCCAACAAAACCAACAAACGACCGGTCAAATTGACTGCCGCGTGATAACACTTGTTTTCCTTCATGTAAAACGAATAGATTACAATAAATTCCTATTTGATAATACATCTCATACAAGAAGCAATTTCAATCCATTTAAATCTTGTGGAACGTCATTAGCCGTCAACGTGACTCGGCGGGCCGTCGATTCTTGTCCCAATTGGAACGACATTAACTGCCGAATTGGATCAACCTTGAATAAAATGAAGAAAAAAAATCAAAAAATCAAAACGTAATCCAAAATAAATCAATATAAATCATAAAACAACAAAAAAATCCCAAAAGAATGTCAAAACAATCCAAAAAATCTAAAAACATTAAAATAACTCAAATTAAAATGAAAATAAATAAAATAAAATGCCAAAATATCAAAATAAATCCAAAAAAACGCCAAAATATCAAAATAAATAAAAAAAAACGCCAAAATATCAAAATATATCCCAAAAATCCCAACAAATATAAACAAAAACATGAAAAATTACCAAATCTTCCTCCAAAACAATTCCTAGATTAGTTAATTGTTCCCGATTAGGAAAAAAATTCCCTTCAGTGGGTGCTGCGACCGATTTCAACGCTTTTTTAGTCTCCTCACTCGCAATCCACGCGTCATGGCGCCGATCAAATTCGCTCGCTCGCAAACTCGCGGAGAACGGATCGTCTCCACCGGGCGAAACAATCGATGGCGACGGTGCTCGTGGACAATTTTGAACCAAATTATCGAACAACGTTTCCCCTTCGTAATTCTGGTTCGATTTAGTCTCGGCAAATATTTTGCACACGGTCGGCTGATCGTCACCCGTCAATTTTTCCGTTTCCGTCTTGTTTTTAGTCGAAACGGACAGCGAATCGGCAAATAAATCGCTGAAATCATCTTTGAAATATCGTGATTTCGGGTCGTCAAGACGTTCGCGGATCTCGCTAGACGCGGACGGAACTTCGACCTGAAATTGAACGGAAAAAAATGAGAAAAATGAGAAAAATGCGCAAATAAAAATTACTCCGTATCTCTTTCAATTTACATTGACTTCTTCGCTTTCTTTACTGTATTCCGGGTCCAATAATATAAATTTCATGAAATGTTCGTTCGACGCAGCGTCTTCTTGCGATGATTTTTCGGGTCCTTTCGATTTCTTCATCTTCGATCCGACTTTTTGTTAACTAAAATAAATAAATAAAAATTTAATAAAAATATAAAAACGTAAAAAAAATTATATGTTTGTACGTACGATGAGTTGGTTAAATTCGTTAGAAAATGTTTTGTCGCATTTATGAGCGATTTTGAATGTAAACAGTTACTCGCAGGGTCGGCGTCAGCTGAGGAGGAGCAACATCAAACCGGAAGTTCAATGCAGCAATTGAAAAATAATATAATACTAAATGAAATAAATATGCGTTTAATTTATTTCCGTTTTTATTTCTATAATAAGTCTAAAATAACAAAAATGGTAAATGATCTTTAAAAACTAATATTAAAAAAAAACGAGTAGATTCTGTCACTAGACGACTCAGAGTATATCACGTGCGCAGCTGTCCAGAACTGTGATTGGTTAATTAGTTTTCCACAATTTTTGAAATTTAGAAGATTTTAAACCATTTAACAAAAAGCGAAAAGTGACCGAGCCAAAGTTCTTTTTTTTAATAAATGATTTCCACCCTTCCCTTTTAACGTAAAGTCATTATTAGAAGTTAGAATATAACGTAATTCTGTGTTGTGGACGCCACCTGTGGCCCAAATGACGCTAATTTTTTCAACCTTGATTTTTCTTTTAAAACTTACCAGATGGCGCTATGGGATGAAAAAAAAAAGACTCACTCATCACTAATCATGTAGTCCTAATTTTTGATAATGGTTTGAATATTTTTCAAGAAAATGTGTAGTACTTCAAAAACTAATAGTAATACGTGCAACCCCAACAAAAAAATCCGATTTGATGACGATGGATCGGAATCAAAAACTAAAATTGAAGAGAATTCGCAAGAAACAAAACACAAATTGCTTTTGACTAATTTATACAATTCAAGGGACGACGACAAAGCCGAAACGATCGTTCTGCAATGCAAAGATGGACAAGTCCGTGCCCACAAGTGTGTATTAGTCGCCGGCAGTGACTACTTCCGTGCTATATTCAACCGAGGCAGCATCGAAAGCAAAGAAAACATGATCTCCCTTCTCGACACTTCAACGAGTGTCATCGATATCATCATCAAATGCGTGTACGCGCAAGACATTCCCATCCAGCCCGACATCCCGGACAGCGTGGTGTGGGAATTAATCATGACCGCTGACAAAATGCAGCTAAAAGAATTATTCGATAAGTATTGGACGTTACATTGCAACCCGATCACTCTGGATACATTTTTAAAGGTTTGGCAGATGGCGGAAATGTTGAATCAAGACGAAACGATCAACACGGTTCAAACTTTCGTCTTAATGAACTTGAAACGTATCTCGGAGACGGACAAGCTTTCGGACATCACCTTGACGCAATTAGAAAGTCTTATTTTCAAAGTGAAACCGAATAAATTCGAAAAATTTGTCATATTTCTGCTGGATTGGGAAGTGCGAACACGTGACCGACGAGAAAACAACAACAACACGGACGTTGTAATGGATTTGCTCTCCAATTGTGGTGTGAAGAAACTGCCAAATTATTCGCTGTTCAAACTGTTATCGAATGAAACAGTGATCAATTCGGCATCCTTGTATAACGCTTTAAGCAAGGAGGCCACGTCAAGATGGCTGACTGGTTCTGCGCGGCAAATTCGGATTTTTGCTTTCGAAGTCGACTGGGAGTTGTGCGATCATTCGGTCTCGTTGCTAAGCGACGACGGATGGAAGACCTGCTCGGGAGGACCTCACCTGCTCGACGACGAATCACCCGTCGACATTTTCCCGACAGTGTCGGGCACGGGACACTTGTTTTATTTCATCACGTGTAAATCCACGGACAAGTTATACGTCATGGGGGGCGAGAAGTGCCTTGGCATGGAAGAAACGACGGTGATTTCGGATAAAAAGACGAGCGAAACTGCCAATTGCAACGAGGTATTCTTCCAGCAGTCGAACGGCAAGTATTTGAGTTTTAATTTCGAATTGGGAACGTGGAGGACGGTTAATTTCGGCGATCGGATCGCCGATTGCAAGCGCATGCTTTTGGCAACCGCTGAATCGTATTTCTTCGACGTGGATGAACTGCGCATGAAAATTGTGGATAGACGGTCGTGGAGTTGCTCGACGAGAGAGAAATTGCCGGGCCGTTGGCAGAGCGTAAAGTGTAAAAGTCTGAGCAGCATTTCGGCGGAGAAATTGATTTTTTACCAAAAATGTCCCGATAGTTGTTTGTTAATTTATGATATTGAATATGGTGTTTGGAGCGTGGTTTCGGCGCCGAATATTACGGGTGACCTCATTTTGTACGTTTCTTACGACGATGACTGTTTGATATTTGAAAAAACAAATAATTCTTTTAATATTTATTCGTTGGAGACGATGAAGGTGGTTAAAGAGTACGCGATAAAGGAAAATTTTGTTGGTTTCATCCATTTTGATGCGAGTTTTAAGGCGTAATCGACGTTTATATATGCCAACAGTTTTTAAATTTCGCACACGTGATTTATCTACCATTGTGAACGTTGATCTCGAATTTGGTGAATAAATTTGGCATTTGGCAATTGCTACAACACACATTCAATGCATTTATAATTTTGTTTCCATGTTTCCAAAATCCATTGTCTGATCTGGACATTTATTCATTTTGGCTGACTAAATATAATTTGTAAATTCATTGTTCGATTATTTTCTTACGTCTATTCGCCTCATTAAAAATGTTTCGTAAGTTGTCACTTGGGGTCGTACTTGCAGCCAACGATGCATCATCATGTGGAAAAATACATTTTCAGACAAGATCAAATTTTAATTTATTTAATTCCCAATTTTACAAACACAGGTGTCATTGTGGAGTACTCTTGGTATGGGGACTGGGGTTTGTAGGATATAAACAATGATCAGTCCTGCCAGAAGATTTGCTAAAGCAGGGATTTTGCAGTGTATTGCAGCGAAGTAATACAGTACACCTTTCACTTTAAAATCGACTTCAGCAACATTTTATTCCAACAAACAACTAATATGCTATTACAAGAGTAGTTTTCAATCAAGTGTTTAAATTAATAACTAAGTTATAATTTTTCAAACATTTCACTTGAGGTAAAAATCCAAAAAACATTTTTATTTATTTAATTTATTTTTAAATCTAAAGGTCACCGAATGGCGTCATGGGATTGAGATCTTGTAGTCCACTGAACGGCAATAAATCGGAACAAATAATTGTGTTGTGTTTCTTTGGAATTAAAGAGAATTCCCAAAAAAAAACACAACACAACTAAAATTTGCCCAATTTGTACAACCAAAAAAAAACACAACACAACACAACTAAAATTTGACCAATTTGTACAATTCAAGAGACGACACGGTCCTTCTGCAGTGCAAAGATGGACAGTCCATGCCCACAAATGCGTCTTAGTCGCTGGCAGTGACTACTTCCAAGCAATATTAAGTGAAGGCAGCGTGGAGAACGAACTAAACATGATATCCCTTCCACATCGATGGAAGCCGTCAATCACGTACACAAATTCGTGTACGCGCAAAATATTCCCATCCAGCCAGAAATGCCGGACAGCGTGATACGTGAAATAATAATGACCGCTGATAAAATGCAGTTAAAAGGATTATTCGACAAGTATTGGAACAAGCATTGCAACCCTACAACTCTCGATAAACTTTGTAAATGTTTGGCAGTTGGCGGAGATGTTTAAACAAGACGACACGATCGACACGGTTCAAACTATTCGTCTTAATCAACATGAAACGGATCTCGGCGATGGACACGCTTTCGGACATGACTTTAACACAATTAGAAAGTCTCATTTCCACGATCAAACGCAATAAATGCAGAGAATTCGTCACGTTTCTGGTCAATTGGGAAATGAAGGCACGTCATCAACGACAAAACGACGCGGAAGTTCTCTCAGTTTGTTCTCCATATGCGGTGTGAAGAAACTACCAGACTATTCGCTCCGGAAACTGTTATCAACTGAAATAGTCATCAAATCAGCATCTTTGTACAACGCTTCAAGCAAAGAGGCCACGTCCAGATGGTTGACTAGTTCCGCGAAAAAAGTTCGAATTGTTTCTTTCGAAGGCAACTCGGAATATTTCTTCTCGTTGCTAAGTGACGAGGAATGGATGCCCGGCTTGAGACGACTCGTCCATTGTTTACTGACACTTCCGAGCTTGAAGAACGAGCATTATTTAACTTGGCGGAAATAATGAGCGAAATTGTCTGTTGCAACAATGTGTTCTTGCGAATATCGAATGGTGGGTATTTGTGTTTAAATTTCGAACTGAGGACGAGGCGGGCGGTTAATTTTGACGATCAAATTGCCGATTGCGTAAATTGAGATTATCTCGTTCAATTTACATTTACATTTTACATCGTTTTATTCCTGTGTGTAACAATATAAATGTCTTGAAACGTTCGTTTGGAAACTAGAAAATAAAAAATGTCGTAAAATAATGTGGAAAACATTTTCTTTTTGTAAAAACGTACGATTAGGTGGTTAAATTCGTTTAGCGATGTTTGGTCGGGATAAATCAATCATTGGTGGTGTTTTAGGCCTATTTAGATTGGAAGCAGTTGCTCGCAGTCGGCGTCAGACTGTCAGTTGAAGCACGAGCAACACCAAACCGGAAGTTAAATGCAGCAGCTGAAAAATAAAATTTTAATTCTATAAACAATATTAATTATTGTCAAATTTCAAATTTCAAATTAAATAAATTTTCTTAAAATATAAAGTGTTTTTTTTTTCTGTCTAAAAAGTAGCAAATTACCTTTAAAAAAAACGACAAAAAAGTGAGTAATTCCTGTCACTAGATGACTCTTGGCAGATCATGTGCTTAGCTGCCGAGAACTGTGATTGGTTGATTGGAATGGACAAGTGTAATGTATCTTCCAAGTGGATTGAATTTGAAGTGATGAATCTCGATGTAAAAGGTTGTTCGGACGAAAATAAAAATAAAAATTGTAAATATGAATTGTCACTTGCGGAAATTTCTTAATTTTTTTGAAATTAATTCTGACACTATTTGGTATGAGGAAAGAAAACTTTTCACATGGTGAAAATAAAACTTGAAAAAAATAAAATACAGGTTGAACCTCTATATAACGAACTCGCTTATTGCGAATTCCTCTGTATAACAAATTTTTAAAAATAAATGGCTGGTTTCCTATACCATGCCATGTTAAAAAATTCGTTTATAACGAATTTCGTTATTACGAATTCCCTCGCTATAAGGAACATTTTTTATACCGGAAGTGGGTTTTTCCCTCGTTATAAGACCCATTTCCTGTAGAAACAAGATGGCATTTCTCAAATTTTATCCTATAATGTGGAAATGGATGAAAATTTGGAATGCAGATTATACTTACTGATGACAAAATTTGTCATCAAGCTCTTCAAACTGAAGAAGGAGATGAGGAAGAGGAAATGGAGGAAAAGGAAGCTGATGAACAAATTGATCTTAAAGATAGTCCACCTCCACTAACTCTTTCTCAAGTTATGCAACATGTAAAAGCTGTAAAACATCATCTCAATACTTTGGACAATAATCCAGATGACATCAATTTAACCATGAAAAATATAGAATATTTTATCATTAATAATGCAATCAAAAAAAAAAAAGCCAAAAAAATTACTGATTTTTTAATGCCAGTTTAGCGATTTTTATCTGTGATATTATTATTGTGATACTTCTATAGTGATATTATTACTTAATTTTGTTGGTAAAAATAAAAATTTACCATACAAAAGTCATATTATATTGTACTGTATTTATTTATTTATTATACAGTACAACGAACTAATTCCTTATACTCGATATAAGGAATTAATTCGTTATATCGGATATAAAGAACTCTCGATAAATGTAAATAAAAAAAAACAAAAGCGTTTTATTTATTTTACTTTGTTAGTTCACTAAAACGTTCACTAGACGGCGACATGAAATAAACGATAAAACTTAAATTTTCACCGAAGTGTGTTGTTGTCCGTGTACACACAAAAACATGACATCCAACAACAACAAAAAAATCCGATTGAGTGGCAATGAATCAGAATCACATGCCGAAATTGATGAGAATCCCCAACAAACTCAAAACAACTTAATTTTGACCAATTTATACAATTCAAGAAACGACGCTAAAGCCGAGACGGTCGTTGTGCATTGCAAAGACGGCCACGTCAAAGCCCACAAATGCGTGTTAGTCGCCGGCAGTGATTACTTCCGAGTGATATTCAGCGAAGGCAGCATCGAGAACGAACAAAACGTGATATCCCTTCCTGACACATCAATGGAAGTCTTCAACGTCGTAATCAAATTCGTCTACGCGCAAGAGATTCCCATCCAGCCCGAAATGCCGAACAGCGTGATGCAAGAAATAATTATGACCGCTGACAAAATGCAATTAAAAGGCTTATTCGATAAGTATTGGAACAGTTATTGCAACCCGATTACTCAGGATTCATTTGTGAATGTTTGGCACATGGCAGAGATGTTCAATAAAAAGGAAATAATCAACACGGTTCAAACATTTGTTTTACTGAACATGAAACAGATCTCGGAGACGGACATGCATTCGAACATTACTCCGGCGCAATTAGAAAGCCTCGTTCCCAAGGTCAAACCTAACAAATTCGGCGAATTCGTCATATTCCTGCTCGGTTGGGAGACGAAGATGCGTGACCAACGAAAAAATTACAAAAAGGAAGTTGTGCTCAACTTGCTCTCCAAATGCGGAATGGAGAAGCTACCGGACTATTCTCTCCGTAAACTGTTATCGACCGAAATGGTCATGAATCGTATTTCTTCGACCTGGATGAACTGCAAATGAAAATTGTGGATATTGAGTCGATGAGTTGCACGACGAAAGAGAAATTGCCGGGCCATTGGCAAAGTGTAAAGTGTAAAAGTCTGCACACGAATTCGACCGAGAGATTGATTTTTTTCCAAAAATGTCCCGAGAGATGTTTGTTAATTTACGATGTTGAATATGACGGTTGGAGCGTGGTTCCGTCACCGAATATCACGGGTGAAGTCATTCTTTACGTTTCTTACGAAGAGGACTGTTTGATATTCGAAAAAACAGATACAGCGTATAATATTTATTCTTTGGAGACGATGCTGGTGGTTAAACAGTATGCGATCAAGGACAATTTCGATGGTTGCATCTATTTTGATGCGAGTTTCAGGAGTTTATAAACCAACAGTTATATCAATAGCAGTTTTTTACCAATGCATACATGTGTGTGATAAATATCTGGACATTTAGTTAACGCCTCTTTTGAACGAAGCAGTAATTTGCTTAAATAAAAATTGAATTTCAATTTGTACGGTTATCTTCTCACTTGCCTTAAAATCAAATCAATTTATTTCATTAAAACCGTTTGCAGAGTTCACACTTGTAGAGACTTCTTTATTTTTATTGAATTTTAATTTATTTTATTCCAAATTTTACAAACACACGTCACTGTGGAGTACTGTGGAGTACTGTTAGTATTGGGACTGGGGTTTGTAGCATACAAACAATGATCCGCTGTTCTTGCCAGAAGATTAGCTAAAACAGGGATTTTGCAGTGATAAAATCGACTTAGTTCCGCTTCAGTGACATTTTAATCCAACTAACAACTGATATGATATTACACGAGCAGTTTTTAATCGAGCAATTAAATAAATAACTAAATAATATTTTTTTCCACATGACGCCACCAGATATAACTCTACATAAGTTGGAGTATTCCGACTCTATCTTTCTCATCTGTGAATTTGTGACGCATTATGCGCGTTGCGCCATCTATGTAAAAATTTGTTAAATAAAAACATGTAAATTTCAACTTACCTAATGGCTGCCATTCCTTGATTCAACCATTTACATCTGAATCCATCGCATGATCGCATCAAACCACTTGGAAAACACATTATAAGTTGTATTTCCTCACACACTCTGCGATGGGAATGAAAACATTTCACTTGAAGCAAAAATCCATTAAAAAATGCAAAAACGTTTTTAATTACCGGTATTTATTAATTTTTTTTAAATCTAAAAGTCACCAAATGGCGTCATGGGATTGAGATCTTGTTGTCCACTGAACGGCAATAAATCGAAACAAATAGTTGTGTTGTGTTTCTTTGGAATTGAAGAGAATTCCCAAAAAAAAACACAACACAACTAAAATTTGCCCAATTTGTACAACCCAAAAAAAACAAAACACAACACAACTAAAATTTGACCAATTTGTACAATTCAAGGGACGAGACGGTCATTCTGAAGTGCAAAGATGGACAAGTCCATGCCCACAAATGCGTCTTAGTCGCTGGCAGTGACTACTTCCAAGCAATATTAAGTGAAGGCAGCGTGGAGAACGAACTAAACATGATATCCCTTCCACATCAATGGAAGCCGTCAATCACGTACACAAATTCGTGTACGCGCAAAATATTCCCATCCAGCCAGAAATGCCGGACAGCGTGATACGTGAAATAATAATGACCGCTGATAAAATGCAGTTAAAAGGATTATTCGACAAGTATTGGAACAAGCATTGCAACCCTACAACTCTTGATAAACTTTGTAAATGTTTGGCAGTTGGCGGAGATGTTTAATCGACACAGTTCAAATATTCGTCTTAATCATCATGAAACGGATCTCGGCGATGGACACGCTTTCGGACATGACTTTAACACAATTAAAAAGTCTCATTTCCACGATCAAACCAAATAAATGCAGAGAATTCGTCACGTTTCTGGTCAATTGGGAAATGAAGGCACGTCATCAACGACAGAACGACGCGGAAGTTCTCTCAGTTTGTTCTCCATATGCGGTGTGAAGAAACTACCAGACTATTCGCTCCGGAAACTGTTATCAACTGAAATAGTCATCAAATCAGCATCTTTGTACAACGCTTCAAGCAAACAGGCCTCGTCCAGATGGTTGACTACTTTCGCGCGAGAAGTTGGAATTTTCGCTTTCGAAGGCAACTCGGAATATTTCTTCTCGTTGCTAAGCGACGAGGAGTGGACGCCCGGGTTGAGACGACTTGTCCATTGTTTTCTGACACTTCCTTCAGACGAGTATTATTTAACTTGGCTGAAATAATGAAGAGATTTTCAATTGCAACGATGTATTCTTGCGAATATCGGGTGTTGGGTATTACGTGTTTAAATTTCGAATTGAGGACGTGGTGAACTGTTAATTTTGACGAATAAATCGCCGATTGCGTAAATTGACATTATCTCGTTCAATTTACATTTACATCGTTGTGTTCTCGTATGTAACAATATAAATGTCTTGAAACGTTCGTTTTGAAACTAGAAAATAAAAAAATGTCGTAAAATAATGTGGAAAACATTTTCTTTTTGTAAAAACGTACGATCAGGTGGTTAAATTCGTTTAGCGAGGTTTTGTTGGGATAAATAAAACATTTGTGGTGTTTTCTACTTCTATTTAGATTGGAAGCAGTTGCTCGCAGTCGGTGACGATTGAAGAGCGAGCTGGAGCGAGCAACAACAAACCGGAAGTTAAATGCAGCGGCTGAAAAATAAAATTTTAATTTCACTAATAACATTAAAAATTGTAAATTTTCAAAATAAATTTTCTTTAAATACAAAGTGTTTTTTTTCTCTAAAAGATAGCAAATTATATTTAACAAAAACGACAAAAACAGAGTAAATTCCAACAACGGCTGTAGTGATGGCGAGTCGCCATCTGTCAACAGAAAATTGTAACACTCCAACAAACACGTTGTCTCGCACGTTGTGCGCGATACACATTTCTGCGGGACAACAATAATTCAGTAAAGAAATTTCGAATTGGAATTTCTTTTAAACGTCCTCAGTTTCATTTAGACAAAACTAAAATGGGTAACAGTAATAATAAGACGTCCGACTCTAACAAAAGAAATCCATTAAATGGCAATGAATCAACATCACAGGTCAGAATTGAAGAGAATTCCCAAGAAGCACAGAAATTTCTATTGACCAATTTATACAATTCAAGAGACGACGTTCAAGCCGAAACTGTCACTCTCGCGTGCAAAGATGGGCACGTCCATGCCCACAAATGCGTATTAGTCGCCGGCAGCGACTATTTCCGAGCAATATTCAATCGAAGCAGTCTGGAGAGCAAAAAGAACACGATATTACTTCACGACACATCGATGGAAGTCGTCGACATCGTACTCAAATCCATATACGCCCAAGATATTCCCATGCATCTTGAAATCCCCGACAGCATGCTACGTGAAATAATTATCACCGCCGACAAAATGCAATTAAAAGGCCTATTCGACAAGTTTTGGAACAAATACTCCGACCCGATCACTCTGGATAAATTCATCAACGTTTGGCAGATGGCGCAAATGTTCAATCAAGACGAAACGGTCAAAACGGTTCAAAAGTTCGTCTTAATGAACTTGAAACGGATCTCGCAGACGCACATGCTTTCAGACATGACTGTGAAACAACTAGAAAGTCTCATCGCGAAGGTGAAACCCGATAAATTGGGAGAATTTGTCGTTTTTGTGATCAATTGGGAAATGAAGACTCGCGACCGACGAGAAAACAACAACACAGAAATTGTAATGGATCTGCTCTCAAAATGCGGCGTGGAGAATCTACCGGACCATTCGCTCCGTAAACTATTATCGAGCGAAATAGTCGTCGAATCAGGATCCGTGTTCAATGTTCTATGCAAGGAAGCCACGGTCAGGTGGTTGGCAACTGCCGCGCGCAAAATTCGAATTTTCGCGTTCGAAGTCGGCTTGGAAAACAGCGAATTCTCCGCCTCGCTTCTAAGCGACGAGTGCTGGACACCTGGCTTGGGTCGACCCGATTTGCTTCACGGCGACACGCCGATCGACTGTTTCCCGTCCATTTCGAGCACGACGCACGAGTGTTATTTAAAACTGTTCAACTTGGGTGAAATGCTGCTGAGCGTGACTGCGAATTGCAACGAAGTATTCTTGCAGACAACGGATGGCGAGTATCCGTGTTTTAATTTCGAATTGAAAACGTGGCGGATGGTTGATTTTGGCGATCGGATTGCCGATTGTAAGCGCATGCTTTTGGCAGCTGGTCAAACGTATTTCTTCGACGTGGATGAACGGCGCGTGAAAATTGTGAATAAACGGTTAAATAGTTGCACGACGAAAGAGAAATTGCCGGGCAATTGGCAAAGTGTTAAGTGTAAGACACTGTGCACAAATGGGACGGAGAAATTGATTTTTTTCCAAAAACGGCCCGAAAGTTGTTTGTTAGTTTACGACGTTGCCTATGACTTTTGGAGGGTTGTTCCGTCGCCGAATATTAGTGGTGAAGTCATTCTGTACATTAATTATGACGAGGATTGTTTGATATTCGAAAAAACCGATGTGGCGTATAATATTTATTCTTTGGAGACGATGACTGTGGTTAAAGAGTATGCAAGAAAAGGAAGTTGTGATAATTGGATCCATTTTGATGCGAGTTTTAAGACGTAATCGTAACTTCTACATGCCAAGTTACCCGAATGTTTTTAACAAATATATAAAATACAATTGAAATATATTTAAATGCTAGTGTTAAATTATTTTATTTTTTTTATAATACATAAGAAATTGACATTTATGTAACGGTTAAATAAAATATAAGTTCTAAAATGTTTTTTGTAATGCTCCAAAAACTAGTGCAAGAAAGAAATCCAGGTCGAAAATAATCCTGACTTCGTGGATATGATTGACAGCGATTTTGTCTTGTGGTTGTGATGCCAAAAATCACTCTTGTTACCAATCATCAACAATGACAGTCGCACATTAATTCAATCCGCTTACATCAAGCAACACAGACACCAAGATACACTTCATTAACTGCGGCGTAGCAAAACGTCAATGGGCCCGTGTGCAATTGTACAAAAATTACGTTAATTTGGAAACTGCAAATTGTTCAAGTCCAATAAAGTGCCAACAACCGGCGAACTGTTGTTCGCAAAAAGTTGAAATATGCAACAATAGGGGGCGCCCGACTCACGGGGCAACACAAAATTCAGGAAAAATGTGTTGGAAATCGTGTGGTTGAAATAATGCAACATCATCGTAGGGTTAAAGAAATACAAGTGATTTTATTTAGAACAATTCACAGGTTAAATATGATGACACTTAGCCATGATTGGCTGTTACAGAATGGACGTTTCTTGGACGTATCAGCGACAGGCGCGGAACGTCCGAGCGCCCTCTCGCGACGTATTGGCGGCCGACACACATATGTCCAACAAATTCTCCTCTCGGACCGTCAATACTCACACTTAATACAAATTAATTACACTTTACAAATTCGATTCCTCTCAATCTTGCCATCCGCGTTCGAAAACTTCTTCGCATTCCCTTGCTGTTTTTTTATTTTTGTAATAAAATCTTCTGTCTTACTCCGCACAGCTTTCTTTTCGTGATTCGCGCTTTCCTCGTGGCTGTTGTCGACTATCGGTGTTTTCCCGTATTTTCGGCGTCTGCGTTTTTTCTTCTTTTTGCGATTCGTTCTGATTTTACCATTTGGGGTCACGTCTTTGCTCTCGAAAATTTCGCGTTTGCTTTCTTCGTGTAGGAGCAATTTGACCGAATCGTAATTCTCACCATCTTCGTCGTGTCTCACGCCGATTCCATCGTACTTTGAACTTTGTAAGTCTGCACCGATCTTCTCTTCCAGGCTTGCAGCTTGTAAATCGCGTCCTTCTCCATCGTTCTTGGAAATTTTGTCGAGTCTATCCAATCCCGCATTAAACTCGTCTTGTGTCTTGTCGTCGGGCCCATCTTGGTCAAGCACGAATTTACTACGTTTTTGATTGTCGTCGCGCTCGATCTTGTATTCTGCGTCCAAAACGTCGTGCTTTGCGTTGGATTCGACCCTTTCACTTCCCAAGTCGCTCCTCGTGCGTACGTCCTTGCTCCATGTGTCGCAGTCGTCGTCACTCCTCTCACCGTTGTTTACTTTGTAATTGCACACTTGATTTTCGTTCGAACTCGGCCCAACCCTGTCGGAACCAATCGAGTGTACCGCTTCGATCCCTTTCGAAATACTGGCCATTGAACTTGTAACTTGTTCACGCTCGGTCTCGATCTTGTCTTCTATCTTCTTCATTCGTCCCCAAGACTCGATCGAATTCACGGCTTTCTTCGCACTCCGAAATTGTTTTGACATCAACTTCATCTCCTCGTCCATCCACTCCTCGGATTTAATCGGTTCCATTTCGTCGTAGTAGGGTTCGATTTCTTCCGATACGTTGGCCATCGCTCTTGATTTTATTCGCATTAGTTCTTCTTCGCTCGCCGTTTTTTCTGCGAGATTTTGAACTTGGCACTCTGCCATCGTGGATCTCGGCGCGCGTCGTTGAGTGGGCGGTGGCGGTTCGCTTTGGATTTCATCTTGCGCGTTCTCCTCTCGATTCCCGTCTATTATTTCGTCATTTTCATCTGCGTGCTTGAATTTTTCTTCGTCAGAACTCGTCTTGATTTCAGATTCGATCTCCAAGTCGGTGTATTCGGGTTGCTTCGCGGTATCGGCTTCACTGCGTAGCATCGGCGCGCCCAACTCGTTCTCGTCGAATTTTACATTTCGTTCCTCGTTCTCCTTTTGATTTTCGGTCACGGATTCGTCGTTTCCGAGTAAAGCATCAGGATCTACTTCAGGTGTCGACTTGTGTTGCGCATCGAATTCGGAAATCTCCGCTTTAAACTTGTTTAATTTCGCATCGGACTCGTCTGGTTTTGTTTCGAAAAAATTCCCGACTTGCGTTTTTCTGCACGGTACCGATTCATTCAACTCGTTTACGTCAGACTCTTGTAATTTTACGACAAATCTAGCCAATTTCGCATCCAATCTAGCTTCTTTTACGTCGAATTCGCCAAGTTTCTCGTCAAGCTTTGCTAACTTTGCATTAATTTCTTCTAGTTTCGCATCTACTTCCGCTCGCTCCGCAGCAATGTCCGCTCGTTTTGAATCAAGTTTGGCATTCTTGTTTTCAAAATCATCCGATTCTTCGTTTTTCTCGATGATTTTTACGTTTGTCTCGCCAATTTTTACGTTCGTCTCGCCAATTTTTACGTTCGTCTCGTCAATTTTTACGTTCGTCTCGCCAATTTTTACGTTCGTCTCGTCAATTTTTACGTTCGTCTCGCCAATTTTTACGTTCGTCTCGCCAATTTTTACGTTCGTCTCGTCAATTTTTACGTTCGTCTCGCCAATTTCTTCGTCGTTCTCTTCAAATTCGTCATCGTCTTCTTCGTAATCTGGATCATATTCGTCGTCTATTTCATAATCGCCAAAAACGTTAAATCTGAATCGGATTTTATCTCTTCTTCTATCATCGTCGTTGTTCCACGTATCGTCGTCTTCGTCCTCCGCATCATCGTTTTCCTTCTCCGCGTCGTCGTCTTCGCTCTTCTCATTGTCGTCCACGATGTGGCATTCTTCTTTTTGTTCATCGGCGTCGTGCCACGTGCGTCCGTCAGCGCCGCTCCACGTATTGCCGTCGTCGGATCTTGGGAATCGATATTCTTTCCTCACGGCTTCCGTAGGTGTCGAAATTTCAGTCGCGCACAAGTTTCCTTCGGGTTCCAGGTTCCGCTTGAATGTGGCACGTTTGGTATTCGTTCTCTCTCTCTTTGGTTTTGTGCAAGCTGACGTCTTGTGCCCGCTCCCTTCGCAGTTGAAGCAGAAAATTGGGTTTTTGCAATCACTCGCCATGTGTCCAGGTTTGTTACAATTATAACACTTCCTCGTGACTTCACGTTTTTCAAACTTCTTCCGGCCATCCGCTCTGTACGCGACGTCCGCGCTTCCTTCGATTTTTATGTTGTTCTGCGTTTCACGTGATCTCAAAATTTTTCGCGCATCTTGTAGTGTAGTCGTTTTATTTGCTCTGATGCCCTCGGCCGTGGCGTCGAATTCTTCTCGCAATCCCCTTAATATCGCGTATTTGGCCTGAGTTTCCTTTATATCCCCTCCGTACGAGGCGCATTTAGTTCTCAGTGCCTCGACTCGGTTTACGTACTGGTCTATTGTCTCTTTCGCGGTCATTTTGAGGCGCAGCAACTCGTCCAAGCACTCGTACTGGAGATCTGTTGTATCGATCTCCATATTTTTCTTTATGTCGTCCCAAAGTTGTTTAGCGGTTAATGCGTCGTCGTAACGTAGTACCTGCTCATCGTTTAGGGTTCCGATCAGTATTCCCTTCGCGGCGTTGTTGCTCTTCCGCCACGTTTTCCACGTTTTCTCGTCCTCATCGTGGGTCGCCTCTCCCTTAACTGGTCGTTTGGGCTCCGTCTCTTCGATCGCGGTGTCCCACAAATCTCGTTCATTGAGTGCGGCCTTTACTCGTTTGGACCACAGCAAATAGTTACCGTCGTGTAACAATTCTATCTGGTTGCGGATTTTCGTCGTTGAATCCGTCATGTCGTTTTCTCAAAAAACACGTGCTCGCTCAAAATTTTCAGACTTTTACTGCTCGTCTTTTCTTCTTCGAGTTTGTACGCCTCGTGTTTTGACTTGTAATCGTCAGGTATCTTTAACGTCGTCGGTGGATTGTTAACCGTTCATCTGCTACCATTTGTTGGAAATCGTGTGGTTGAAATAATGCAACATCATCGTAGGGTTAAAGAAATACAAGTGATTTTATTTAGAACAATTCACAGGTTAAATATGATGACACTTAGCCATGATTGGCTGTTACAGAATGGACGTTTCTTGGACGTATCAGCGACAGGCGCGGAACGTCCGAGCGCCCTCTCGCGACGTATTGGCGGCCGACACACATATGTCCAACAAAATGGCTGTTTAAAAATTGTGTGTGCATTCGTGCAAAATTATGAAAAATTAAAATGGGTAATAATAATACGTCGACGTCCAAATCCAACAAAAGAATCCGATTAAATGACGTTGATTCAAAATCACAGGACGAAACTGAAGAGAATCACAACAAAATTATTTTGACCAATTTATACAATTCAAGAAACGAAGCTAAAGCCGAGACAGTTGTTCTGAAGTGCAGAGATGGGCGCTTACGTGCGCACAGATGCGTGTTAGTCGCCGGCAGTGACTACTTCCGGGCAATATTGAGTGAAGGCAGCTTGGAAAACAAACGAAACATGATATCTCTTCCCGACACTTCAATGGAAATCATGAACATCGTCATCAAATACGTGTACGCGCAAGACATTCCCACTCGGCCCAAAATGCCAGACTGCCTGATACGTGAAATAATTATGACCGCTGACAAAATGCAATTAAAAGGTTTATTTGATAAGTTTTGGAACGAGTATTGCAACACTATAACTTCGGATAAATGTTTGAATGTTTGGCAGATGGCGGAAATGTTCGATCAAGACGAAACGATCGACACGGTTCAAACATTCGTCTTAATGAACATGAAACAAATCTCGGAGTCGGACATCTTTTCGAACATCACTTTGGCACAATTAGAAAGCCTCATTCACAAGGTGAAACCCGGAAAATTGGGTGAATTTGTCATATTTCTGCTCCGTTGGGAACTGAAGACACGTGATCAACGACAAAACAACAACAACGCCGACGTTCTAACGAATTTGTTCTCTAAATGCGACATGGAGACACTACCGGACTCTACGCTCCGAAAACTGCTAGAAACTGACATAGTCGTCGACTCAGCATTCTTGCACAACGCTTTGAGCAAATTATCCACGTCCAGGTGGTTGGCAAGTTCGGCGCGAGAAGTCCAAATTATCGCTTTTGAAATCAACGCGGAAAAGTGCGAACGTTCAGTATCGTTGCTGAGCGACTTGGGCTGGATGACCAGTAGTGGACAAGTGCATCTGAAGGACGGAGAAACACCAATCGACTATTTTCCGACAGTTTCGAGCACCGGGAACGTGTTTTATTTCAATATCTCCCAAGAACACTCAAAGTTTTACGTCATCGAGGAGGAAACGGGCAACAAGGTCCTTAATACCGAAGAAACAACGGTGATTTTTTTGAATAAAATTTCGAGCGAAGCTGCAAATTGCAACGAGGTGTTCTTCCGGTGTTCGAATGTTTTATATTCGTGTTTTAATTTCGAATTGATGACGTGGCGGACAGTTGATTTCGACGATCAGATTGCCGATTGCAAGCGCATGCTTTTGGCAATGGGTGACATTTATTTCTTCGAGGTGGATGAAAGGCGCATGAAAATTGTGGATAAAGAGTCGGGGCGTTGCACGACGAGAGTGAAATTGCTGGGCAATTGGAAAAGTTTAAAGTGTAAAAGTCTGCGCACGAATTCGGCGGAGAAATTGATTTTTTTCCAAAAATGTCCCTTCAGTCGTCTGTTGATTTACGATGTTGAATATGACGGTTGGAGCATGGTTTCGGCGCCGAAAATCACGGGTGATCTAATTTTGTACGTTTCGTACGACAAGGACTGTTTGATAGTCGAAAAAACAAACATGGCGTATAATGTTTATTCGTTGGAGACGATGAAGGTGGTTAAAGAGTATGCGATAAATGAAAATTTTAATGGTCACATCTATATTGATGCGTGTCTTAAGAGTGTATGAGCCAACAGTTAAATAGATTCCGGGTTTTTACATTTGCTAATTTCGAAAGTATCTGGATATTTTGTTGCCCCTTTTGTTCGGACGAAAATAAAAATAAAAATTGTAAATATGAATTGTCACTTGCGGAAATTTCTTAATTTTTTTGAAATTTATTCTGACACTCTTTTGTATGAGAAAGAAAACTTTTCATCTAGTGAAAATAAAACTTGAAAAAAATAAAATACCATAAATGTAAATACAAATTTACTTTTTTAGTTCACTAAAACGTTCACTAGACGGCGCCACGAAATAAACGATAAAACTTAGTCATGTATAGTCCTAGATAAATTTTCACCGAAGTGTGTTGTTGTCCGTGTACACACAAAAACATGACATCCAACAACAACAAAAAAATCCGATTGAGTGGCAATGAATCAGAATCACATGCCGAAATTGATGAGAATCCCCAACAAACTCAAAAGAACTTAATTTTGACCAATTTATACAATTCAAGAAACGACGCCAAAACCGAGACGGTCGTTCTGAATTGCAAAGATGGCCACGTCAAAGCCCACAAATGCATGTTAGTCGCCGGCAGTGACTACTTCCGAGTGATATTCAGCGAAGGCAGCATCGAGAACGAACAAAACGTGATATCCCTACCCGACACATCAATGGAAGTCATCAACGTCGTAATCAAATTCGTCTACGCGCAAGATATTCCCATCCCAACCGAAATGACGGACAGCGTAATATGGGAAATAATTATGACCGCTGACAAAATGCAGTTGAAAGGCTTATTCGATAAGTATTGGACGTTACATTGCAACCCGATCACTCTGGATACATTTTTAAAGATTTGGCAGATGGCGGAAATGTTCAATCAGGACGAGACGATCAACAAGGTTCAAACATTCGTCTTAATGAACATGAAACGGATCTTGGAGACGGACATACTTTCCGATATCACTGCAAAACAATTAGAAAGTCTCGTTTTTAAGATGAAACCCTTTAATTTGGAGCATTTTGTCATATTTCTGCTCAATTGGGAACTGAAGACGCATGACCAACAAGAAAACAATGCTAACGTTCTACCGGAATTGCTCTCCAAATGCGATACGAAGAAACTAGCGGACTATTCTCTCCGAAAACTGTTACAAACTGAAATAGTCATTAAATCATGTTTGTACAACGCTTTAGGAGAGGAAGCCTTGTCCAGATGGCTGATTATTTGTGCGCGAGAAATTCGAATTTTTGCTTTCGAAGTCGATGCGGAAAAGTGCGAACATTCGGCCTCGTTGCTAAGCGACGAGGATTGGATGCCTGGCTCGAAACCATTTGATCTAGATGACAGCTTTACACCAATCGACTATTTTCCGGCAGTTTCGAGCACGAGAAAGCTGTTTTATTTTAGTTTGTACGGAGATGATCACGTGGGGTTTCACGCTCGCCATCATGACACGGGCGAAACATTCTTTATTAATGTGGGACCGACGGTTACCGGTAGTCTTCATAAAATTACGAGCGAAACTGCGAATTACAAAGAGATATTCTTTCGATATTCGAACGTCGGGTATTCGTGTTTTAATTTTGAATTGTGGACATGGCGGAGGAGTTCTTTTGAGTATCTGCCTGACGCTTTCAAGTGCATGCTTTTGGCCACTGGTGAAACCTATTTCTTCGAAATTGATGAACGGCGCATGAAAATTGTGGATAGACGGTTGAGGAGTTGGAGAACGAGAGAGAAATTGCCGGGCAGTTGGCAAAGTGTAAAGTGTAAAAATCTGCGCAGGAATTCAACGGGGAAATTAATTTTTATCCAAAAATGTCCCGACAGTTGTTTGTTAGTTTACGATATTGAAAGTGACCGTTGGAGCGTGGTCCCATCGCCGAATATTACGGGTGACGTCATTTTGTACGTTTCTTACGACGACGACTGTTTGATATTCGAGAAAACAAAGATGGCGTGTAATATTTATTCTCTGAAGACGATGTTGCTGGTTAAAGAGTATGGGATCAAAGAAAATTTTGAAGGTTGCATCTATTTTGATGCAAGTCTTTAGGTTAAACAAATGGCACTTTTTAAATTTCCCGCACGAGTGTTAACTATAATAACGTGAGATTTACTGGATTTATCGACCATTGTGAACTTTAGTCTGAATTTTGCTGGACGGATGTGAGGTTTTTGTTTTAGTGTTATAATTCGTTGCTACAACACACACTTCAATGTAATATCTGGACGTTTTATTATTTTTTACTGGGATGAGGATGACAAAGCAATAAAAATTGTAAATTCAATTTGTTTGATTATTTTCTTACTTCCATTCAAATCAGATCTATAGATCGACTTATCTCATTTAAACTGGTTGTGTATTTGAACTGATCCATAGTTTCTGATATGAATATCCAAGAAATGACATTCACTGGAAAAAAATATGGCTTTACAAATTGTAAATGTTCCAAAAGTTAATGTGGAAATGTGAGCTTTACAGTTTTTGTAAAGTTGTTGTAAAATCGAAGACAAATTAGACATTTAACATTGAATTTACACACTTTGTAAATTTCATGTGTAAATTCGACATTTACATTAAATTTAAGTTGCTTGTAAATGACTTGTAAAGTTAATGTCTGAGTTTATCACCAGCTGGCGATATATTTCAAAAATAAAAAACTAAGAAATTTACATTTGTTAAATATGGGGTTGGTTCTATCAATTTTACTTCAAAACTTAATTAGAATATCATTGTTGGAGTTAAATGAAACAAAAAGGTGATATAAATTCTGTAATTTTACATCTTAATTTGGTTTTAGAATATCTAACAACCAGGACATTGATTTTGTTCACTTTTTTGATTGAGGCTGTGAATCCTCAGCATATCTTATGTGAGATTTTTATAAAAATTTAATGGAATTTAGCTTAATTTCATGGGATTTATTTTCATGGGATTTATTTTCATGGAATAATGAAAATATTCACATGTAAATATTTTGAAATAAATTATAATAAATTTAGAAGTTTAAAATAACATATTTCATGTTTAAAATAATAAAATTAAAAAAAAGAATTAAAATTAAATTAAATTTATTGTTAAGCCTGACAAATTTAAAATTAAATTTAAATTAAAATTCTTGTTAAATTTGACAAATTTGAAATTTACAATCTTACAATCTTTCTAATGTGACTTTACAAAGCCGAAAGTACAAATTTACATTAAAGCCTTAATTTTTTCCAGTGATTGTCGCAACATTTTCCAGTTCAATCATAGTTTGAACCCACATTACACTAGCATCACCACCTCACAACAGCCAATGGCAGCAATCCACAGAAGGTAGCGACCTTGACAAAAATAGTCCGATCTTTCCACCTGAGATTTGATCAAGCAAATCAGAACAATGACGACTTCTGGACGACTTCTGGACGACCTCTGGACGACCTCTGGATGACCTCTAGACAACCTCTGGACGACCTCTGGACAATCTCTAGACGACCTCTGGACAACCTCTGGACGACCCCTAAACGACCTCTGGACGACCTCTGGACGACCTCTAGACGACTTCTAAACGACCTCTGGACGACCTCTGGACGACCTCTGGACGACCTCTGGACGACCTCTGGATGACCTCTGGACGACCTCTGGATGACCTCTGGACGACTTCTAAATTACCTCTGAACGACCTCTGGGCGACCTCTGGACAACCTCTGGATGACCTCTGAACAACCTCTGGACGACCTCTGGATGACCTCTGAACAACCTCTGGACGACTTCTGGACGACCTCTGGACGACCTCTGGACAACCTCTGGACGACCTCTGGACGACCTCTGGATGACCTCTGAACAACCTCTGGACAACCTCTGGACGACCCCTAAACGACCTCTGGACGACCTCTGGACGACCTCTGGACAACCTCTAGACGACTTCTAAACGACCTCTGGACGACCTCTGGACGACCTCTGGACGACCTCTGGACGACCTCTGGACGACCTCTGGACGACCTCTGGACGACCTCTGGATGACCTCTGGACGACCTCTGGATGACCTCTGGACGACTTCTAAATTACCTCTGAACGACCTCTGGGCGACCTCTGGACGACCTCTGGATGACCTCTGAACAACCTCTGGACGACCTCTGGATGACCTCTGAACAACCTCTGGACGACTTCTGGACGACTTCTGGACGACCTCTGGACAACCTCTGGACGACCTCTGGACGATCTCTGGATGACCTCTGAACAACCTCTGGACGACCTCTGGACAACCTCTGGACGACCTCTAGACGACTTCAAAACGACCTCTGGACAACCTCTGGACGACCTCTGGGCGACTTCTGGACGACCTCTGAACAACCTCTAGACGACCTTTGGACGACCTCTAGACGACCTCTAGACAACCTCTGGACAACTTTTAAACGACCTCTGGACGACTTCTGGACGACTCCTGTACGACCTCTTGACGACCTCTTGACGACCTCTGGACGACCTCTTGACGACCTCTGGACAACCTCTAAACGACTTCTGGACAATCTCTAGATGACCTCTGGACAACCTCTAGACGACCTCTAGATGACCTCTGGGAGACCTCTGAACAACCTCTGGACAACCTCTGGACGACCTCTAGACAACCTCTGGACGGCCTCTGGACGACTTCTGGACGACCTCTGGATGACCTCTGAACAACCTCTGGACAACCTCTGGACGACCCCTAAACGACCTCTGGACGACCTCTAAACGACCTCTGGACAACCTCTAGACGACTTCTAAACGACCTCTGGACGACCTCTGGACGACCTCTGGACGACCTCTGGACAACTTCTGGACGACCTCTGGATGACCTCTGGACAACCTCTGGATGACCTCTGGACGACTTCTAAATTACCTCTGAACGACCTCTGGGCGACCTCTAGACAACCTCTGGATGACCTCTGAACAACCTCTGGACAACCTCTGGATGACCTCTGAACAACCTCTGGACGACTTCTGGACGACTTCTGGACGACCTCTGGACAACCTCTGGACGACCTCTGGACGACCTCTGGATGACCTCTGAACAACCTCTGGACGACCTCTGGACAACCTCTGGACGACCTCTAGACGACTTCAAAACGACCTCTGGACAACCTCTAGACGACCTCTGGACGACTTCTGGACGACCTCTGAACAACCTCTAGACGACCTTTGGACGACCTCTAGACGACCTCTAGACAA
This sequence comes from Strigamia acuminata, assembly GCA_949358305.1. Taxonomy (NCBI): domain Eukaryota; kingdom Metazoa; phylum Arthropoda; class Chilopoda; order Geophilomorpha; family Linotaeniidae; genus Strigamia; species Strigamia acuminata. The sequence goes on along the minus strand of OX442315.1, from coordinate 15,195,859 downwards.
CCTCTGGACAACTTTTAAACGACCTCTGGACGACTTCTGGACGACTCCTGTACGACCTCTTGACGACCTCTTGACGACCTCTGGACGACCTCTTGACGACCTCTGGACAACCTCTAAACGACTTCTGGACAATCTCTAGATGACCTCTGGACAACCTCTAGACGACCTCTAGATGACCTCTGGGAGACCTCTGAACAACCTCTGGACAACCTCTGGACGACCTCTAGACAACCTCTGGACGACCTCTAGACGACCTCTGGACAACCTCTGGACGACCTCTAGACGACTTCTAAATGACCTCTGGGCGACCTCTGGACGACTCCTGGACGACCCCTGAACGACCCCTGGACGACCCTTAAATTACTCCTCAATGACCCCTGAATGACTCGTATTTTTCAGGGGAATCCGGGGGGAATCCGGGGGGAATCCGGGGGGAATCCGGGGGGAATCCGGGGGGAATCAGGGAGGAATCAGGGAGGAATCAGGGAGGAATCAGGGAGGAATCAGGGAGGAATCCGGGAGGAATCCGGGGGGAATCCGGGAGGAATCCGGGGGGAATCCGGGGGGAATCCGGGGGAAATCAGGGAGGAATCAGGGAGGAATCAGGGAGGAATCCAAACATATTTGTGTTAAATTCTATGTTTTTAGCGATGGTATTTAAGCTGCATATTTACATTATCTAAAGTACCTGGTGATTTAAATGTCACAGATATATTTACCAAATGGTTATCTGGCGATAAGATAAAATATTTATGTACACGAGAATTTGATTCGGGGAGGGATATGGTTTTTGTATGAATTAAAAGAATTAAAAGAATTTAAAGAACATATTATTCCAGAAAATTTTAACACAGATTATGTAATTTTAATTAATATTAAATAAACTCACTCCATGGTCAACTTGCTGAGATAATGTATTTTGAAACTGTGGCACCAGATTCAGGGTTTAGCAATTTCAGCTGCGCCACATTCAAACGGTCGCCGCTCGAAAACCAAGAGGAGTAGAGTGTTGTCCTTTTCAGGGTTTGTATAGGTGATGGTACTCTATCGTTTGGTTTTTGACAGAAAAAAATTCGTAGTCAGGTTGTTGAGATATTGAGGTTTGGAGTTGTGGCACCAGATTCGGAAATTTGTTTTTTTTTTGCTGCGCAATGTTTAACCTTCCCATAGCCAAGCCTAGTTTCCACCATTGCTAGCTAAGGTCGGTCAAATCGGCCTTCTTTTAAAATGCTTCTGCGCATGTGCAGAATCACATTTTTCCTGGTGCAATCGCATTTTTCCTGGTAAAAGCACATGTTTTAGGACTAATTTTAATACGCCACCTAGTGCAAACAGATGGCAAAGCAGTGTACGGCACTCCCATTAAGGGTGTTTTATGTTATAAATATTAAATTATCTTAATAATAATTGAAAAACTATTTGTATTTAGACATTATAAAATAAGAAAAAAAAGTTTTTGAGGAATACAAGTTAACCTCATTAACTAATTATCAGAAAAAAAAGAATTACAGTGATTTTTCCACTTCTGTAATTTTTTTGACCTACCATGGCTATGGGAAGGTTAAGTGTTCGCCGCTCGAAGACTAAGAGGGATAGAGTGTTGTGTTTTTCACGGTTTGTAGAGGAGAAAGTCCTCTATATTTTGGTGTAAAATCATTGAAATTCGTGATAATAAAAATTGGGATTTGTTCTACAGGGTGTCTCGCCGAACACCTACCAGGTGAATTATTTCACAATCATAGGAATTTAAAAATACTTTTGATTAGGAATTTAAGTGAATGACATGTGAGGAATTCAATGAAACATGTTAGATTCATGTGACATTGTTGCATCACTGTTTTGCAACTCGTAACTTTTAAACCAACAATGCTACGCAAAAAATGCCAATTACAAAGTTGTAGAGCGCCATCTAATTAGTGTAGAACTGTTCTTAAAAAAATTATTTCTTACAGAAAAGTTTTGAGAAAAAACGGTTTGAAATGTTAGTCTACTCAGCTTTATAACTCAGCTTTGTAACCTAAAACTATTGAGGCAACCAAGCTAACCCTCAATTAGGACACTTTATTGGGTCATACATGTAAGTAGAAGAGAGGAAATACAAAAGAAAGGAAATTATTTATTTTGGAAATACATTTCACATGATAGTTTTAGGTTACAAAGCTGAGTAGACTAACATTTCAAACCTTTTTTTCTCAAAACTTTTCTGTAAGAAATAATTTTTTTAAGAACAGTTCTAGACTAATTAGATGGCGCTCTACAACTTTGTAATTAACATTTTTTGCGTAGCATTGTTGGTTTAAAAGTTACGAGTTGCAAAACAGTGATGCAACAATGTCATACGAATTTAACATGTTTCATTGAATTCCTCACATGTCATTCACTTAAATTCATAATCAAAAGTATTTTTAAATTTACATGATTGTGAAATAATTCACCTGGTAGGTGTTCGGTGAGACACCCTGTATATGTAGTTTGGGCGAATGTGAATATGGTGCCAACTTCAGCCTGGTGCATCTATTTTGATGCGAGTTGGTTGAACAAATAGCACTTTTTGAATTTGAGTGTTAATTATAATAACGAGAGATTTACTGGATTTATCGACGGATGTGAGGATCCTGTTTTAGTGTTATAATTCGTTGCTACAACAAACACTTCAATGTATTACATGGCTTCGTTTCGACAATATCTGGGCATTTAATTATTTTTTACTAGGATGAAGATGACAAAGCAATAAAAATTGTAAATTCAATTTGTTTGATTATTTTCTCACTTCCATTCAAATCGAATCTAGATAAACTTATCTCATTTAAACTGATGGTGTAAATTGAAGTGATCCATAGTTTGATATAAATATCCAAGAAATGACATCTTCACAACATTTTCAAGCTAAAAAAATGTATTTTCGACTTCATTATTCATCAAGTTTGAACCAAAATTATACTATAATCACCAGTTCACCACCTTACAACAACCAATGGCAGCAATCCACGGGAGGGCGCTACCTTGACAAAAATAGTCCTATCTCCCTACCTGAGATCCGATCAAGCAAATCGGAACAATGACGGAATACTGATGATTACCAACAAGTCGTGAATAAACTTACTTATCGGGAAGAATTAATTTGTATTTATCACGTCTTTCTTTCTTTCTAGGGACAGGCTTCACCTTCGGAGCGACCGTGAGCCCTTTGACGTTGACTACAAAATGACGACGTTCACATTACAATGACGTCAGGCAAAAACGAGAGCAAAAAGCTGCGAACAACCATTGAAGCAAAGGCCTGGAATAGTACTTGTACGACAGAAAACCAGCAAGTACTACTTTCAACAAATTTATACAACTCGCGAGACGTCGAACAATCGGGAAGAATTGAATTGCAGTGCAAAGATGGATCCGTTTTCGCCCATAAAAACGTACTGGCTGCCGGCAGCGACTATTTCCGAGGAATGTTCAGCTACGGCTACAAGGAGAACGAAACCAACACGGCATCGTTTCCGGACGTAACAACCGAAATTATGAACATCGTCATTAAATTCATTTACGCTCAAGACATCCCGAGCCAGGACGAAATCTCGCGCAGCACAATGCGAGAAACGATCATCGCCGCCAACAAAATGCAACTGAAAGACCTCTACGACATCTACTGGTCCTTGTACTCCGAAAACATAACCATGGACACGTTTTTAAACATCTGGCAGTTGGCGGAAATGTTCAACGAAGTCGAAACGATAAAAAACGTCGCAAAATACGTTTTAACCTATTTAAAAAAAATAACGAGCGCCGCCTGTCTGTCGGAAATCACGACGAGTCAACTGGACTGGCTGATCACTCGATACGGGCACAAGCTGACCCAAAATCAAATCGACGACATGGTCTTTTTTCTCCTGGCTTGGGTCAAGTCCAAGGAGGAGAAAAGCGGAACTAACAACCACATCGGAGATTTTATGAAACTAATCTCGAAATTCGACGTCAGAAGGCTTTCGGATTCGGTCCTGCAGAGTCTAGTGGACGACGAAGTGGTTAAATCGACAGCAATACACAACGTGTTGATCAGAGAGGCCATCTGTCGGTGGGTGGACATCACCAAACCGCTCGCTCGGATCCACGTGCTCGAAATGCGACGCAACAAATGCAAGAACGCAGTTTGGTTCCTAGAAACCGCGCTGAGTTGTGGCTCGGTTCGGAAGAACAACGATTGGATCTACTTGAACGTGTACATGAACACACCCGTGAACGGCAACACGGCTTTGTACATTCCGGCAGTTGACACCACCGGAAATATATTTCACTTCGAAATAAAACATCCAAGTGCAAGCGCAACGCCATGTCAAATTGTCGCTTGCGACGCTGCAACTGGTGAAAGTTACTCGAAAAAGAGAGTGAACATCTTGCAGGATTTCCTGAAACTTGAGAGCGCAAATGCGAACGAGATTTGCTTCAGAGCAACCGTCGATTCGTATTCGATTTTTAATCTTGAAAAAAGAAAGTGGTATTTACTCACTTTTAGTTCTACGAGTATTGAAGATTGCAAGGCGATGCTTTTAGCAATCGATGGAATATTCTTCTTCGATGTGGACGATCGGTGCATAAAGATTATTAATATAAAGCTGGGGACGAGCGAGATGAAAGAGAAGTTGCCGGGGAGTTGGGAAGGCGTGACCAGTCGAGGTTTCGACGGGAGTTGCTCGAAGAAGTTAATTTTTTCTCAGAATCCGTCGAACGATTTGTTGATTTATGAGATTGAGAACGATTCTTGGAATGTTGTTTGTACGCCGATGATTAAGTTTCGGGTGGTTTTGGTTCTTTATTGGGGTGAGGATTGTTTGATCGTTGAGAAAGCAAAAGACAGATACTGTGTGTATTCTTTAAACACGATGAAGAAAGTTACTGAATATTGTACAGCGTCCAATAAAGTTCATTTTGATATTAGTTATGCGGAACGTCAAAATGCAAATCCGAAAATGCTGCTGCATGCTCAGTATTGCAAACGAAATTGTTCTTAATTATACTAGTGAGTTTTATTGCTGTAATATCTTGTAATATTGGGCTTACAAAGACCTGATTCTGGAGCATCTGATTTTTATTTTACTTTTTGTCATGTAAAATGGGAAATGTAGCATTAAATTAAAAAAATAAAAAAAGCAGTAAACAAAGACGAATTTATTTATTCTTCTTCAATAATTCCTGCTGGAACTTGTACTGGTATGACAGAAATCTTCTTGTTGATACTAACATTTCGTGTGCAGCCAATGATAGCAATCAATCCGTGTGTGTCTTCTTAGGCCTAAATACTTAGGCCTAAATAGTCATTTCTTCCTACCGGAGATCCGATCATGCTAAGCGGAACAATGATGGAATATGTGACATCCAAATATAAATACTGAATAAAAAACTTACTTATTGGGAATAATTAATTGGTATTTATTTATTGTGAGTTTCTGTGATGTCACTTATGACATACCACCTCGCGCAATTCCATTTTAGATTTGTCCTGATTTAGATTTAGATCAACAAAATGCGTAGTATAAATCGAATGCCGCTCTTTCATCTCATGTTCATTTTGTAATTTTTCCTACTGCTTTGTTGCCATGGCAAATGATTTTACTTTGTTTTTTAAATTTATTTTGTCTAAAAGCCACCGGATGGCGCCAATGATCGGAAAGAAATAAACAAACAAATAAAAAGTTCATTTAGTCCTAGTATTCGGTTAAAAAAATTTAAAATTTAAAAAAATGTGCAGTAAAACGATGAAAAACTCCTACAAAAAAATCCGATTTGGTGACATTGAATCAAAATCACAGCCAGAAATTGAAGAAAATTCCCAACAAACTCAAAACAACTTAATTCTGACCAATTTGTACAAATCACGAGACGACGATGCATCCGAGACGGTCGTTCTGCACTGCAAAAATGGGCACATCCATGCCCACAAATGCGTGTTAGTCGCCGGCAGTGACTACTTCCGAGCCATTTTCAATCGCGGCAGCATGGAAAGCGAACAAAACATGATATCTCTTCGCGACACATCAACGGAAGTCATCAACATCGTCATCAAATTCGTCTACGCGCAAGACATTCCCACCCAGCCCGAAATGCCCGACAGCCTGATCCGTGAAATAATTATGACCGCTGACAAAATGCAATTAAAAGGCTTATTCGATAAGTATTGGACGTTACATTGCAGCCCGATAACCCTGGATACATTTTTAAAGGTTTGGCAGATGGCGGAAATGTTCAATCGAGACGAAACGATCGACGCGGTCCAAACATTCGTTCTAATCAACCTGAAACAGATCTCGCAGACGGACATGCTTTCGGAAATCACTCCCACGCAACTAAAAAGTCTAACCCTCAAGATGAAACCCGATAAATTGGGGGAATTTGTCATATTTCTGCTCAATTGGGAAATAAAGACGAGTGACCGAGACGAAAACAACGGGGAAGTCGTAATGGATTTGCTCCCCAGATGCGGAATGGAGAAACTAGCAGACTATTCCCTCCGTAAACTGTTATCGAGCGACATAGTCATCGAATCAGCACCCGTGTACGACGCTCTAAGCAAAGTGGCCATGTCCAGGTGGTTGAGTCCTCCCGCGCGGGAAGTTCAAATCTTCGCTTTCGAAGTCAACGCGGAAGAGTGCAAACATTCCGTCTCTTCGCTAAGCGACGAGGGTTGGAAGCCCGGCTTGAAATCGCTTGATCTGGACGACAGCGACTCGATCGACTATTTTCCGACGGTGTCTCGGACTGGGAATCTGTTTTATTTCAACATATCCCCGGATCGCTCGGAGTTGTACGTCATCGAGGACGACACGGGCGATGAGGTCACCAGTAGGGTGGAAACGGCGGTGATTTTCGACAAAATGACGAGCGAAACTGCGAATTGCAACGAGATTTTCTTCCGGATTTCCGACGTGACGTATTCGTGTTTTAATTTCGAATTGAGGTCGTGGCGGAGGATTTATTTCGACGACGAGATCGACGAGTGCATGTGCATGCTTTTGGCGACCGCTAAAGCGTATTTCTTCGACGTGGATGAACGGAATATTAAATTTGTGGATCGACGGTTGGGGAGTTGGACCACGAGAGAGAAATTGCCGGGCAGTTGGCGAAGTGTGAAGTGTAAAAGTCTGCGCGCGCATTCAACGGAGAAGTTGATTTTCTTCCAGAAATGTCCCGACAGTTGTATGTTGATTTACGATGTCGAGTATGACGGTTGGAGCGTGGTTTCGTCGCCGAATATTACGGGTGATGTCATTTTGTATGTTTCGTACGATGAGGACAGTTTGATATTCGAAAAGACCGATACGGCGTACAATGTTTATTCTTTGGAGACGATGATGGTGGTGAAAGAGTACGCGATAAAGGAAAATTTCGATGGTTGCATTCATTTGGATGTGAGTTTCAAGAGTTTGTAAGCCAAGAGTTAAATCAATAGCAGTTTTTACAAAATGTGTATGTAAAAATTATCTGGATATTTAGTTACCGCCTCAATTTGGGACAAAGCAGTAATTTTGTTAAATAAAAATTGGAAGTTTAATCTTTTTGACCATTTTTTTTTATCTTATCTCGATTCAAATTCTTCCAGAGTTGTCATTTGTAGAAATTTCTTGATTTTTTCGAGTTTATTAATTTATTTGTTGATTAATATAAATAAAAATTGAAAAATACAAAAAAATATGCAAAAACACATTAATATTTTCATCTAACTGTCACCTGATGGCGCCATGAGATCAATAATAAACGCCAGTTGTTCAGAGAACGTTGGCAGGTGGTGCTTGATTCACATTTTACGTGACAACACTTTGATTCAGAAATTATTTAAAAAAAATGGCGGATGGGAATTCGTCCAAAACGTAATCAACTTAAGTTAAGCAAAATCAAAATGGGTAACACCATTAATACGACGTCCGAATCCAACAAAAGAATCAAATTGAATGGCACTGATCCAAAACCAAAAACGAAAATTGAAGAGAATCGCCAAACACAAAACAAATTAACTTTGACCAATCTCTACAATTCAAGAGACGACGATAAAACCGGCACGGTCGTTCTGAACTGCAAAGATGGCCACCTCCGTGCACACAAATGCGTCTTAACTGCTGGCAGTGACTATTTCCGCGCTATATTCAATCCAGGCAGCATCGAGAACGAACAAAACGAGATAAACCTACTTTACAATTCAATGCAAGCCATGAATATCATAATCAAATTCGTATACGCGCAAGATATTCCCATCCAGCCCGAAATGCCGACCAACGTGATTCTCGAAATTATTTTCACCGCTGACAAAATGCAGTTGAAAGGTTTATTCGATAAGTATTGGACCCTACATTGCAACACGATTACCTTGGATAAGTTTATCAGTGTTTGGCAGATGGCGGAAATGTTCCATCAAGACGAAACCGTCGAAACGGTTCAAATATTCGTCTTAATGAACATGAAACGGATCTCGGAGACGGACGCAATGTCGGACATCACTCTGGCACAATTAGAAAGCCTCGCTTTCAAGGTGAAACCCAATAAACTCTGGGAATTTATTATATTTGTGCTCAATTGGAAACGGAAGACGCGTGACCGACGAGAAAACATTTCGGAAGTTCTAATCGATTTGCTCGGTATATGCGATATGAATAAATTACCAGACTCGTCGCTCCGGAAGCTGTTAGAAACTGAAATAGTGATGAAATCGGCATCAATCTACGACTTCTTAAGCAAGGAGGCCATGTCCCGGTGGTTGACTGATTCGCGGGAACTTCGAATTTTCACTTTCGAAATCAGCGCGGAAAATAGCAAATATTCGGTCTCGCTGCTGAGCGACGACGACTGGATCCGCGATTTGGGACTACAGGAATTGAGCGAGCAAGAAACAACACTCGACTGGTTTCCGACGGTGTCGAGCTCGGGGAAAGACTTTTATTTCAGACTGTATCTGAACCGTTTGGGCATTGACGTTTTCGAGGGCGACTCGACGTATAGTTTTAGTAGTACCGAAATAGAACCGACGGTGAATTTGGATAAAATGACGAGCGATACTGCGAATTACAACGAAGTGTTTTTCCGATTTTCCAACGTCAGGTATTCGTGTTTCAATTTCGAATTGAGGACGTGGCGGACGCTTCATTTTGATGATGACGGAATTGAGGATTGCAAGTGCATGCTTTTGGCATTTGGTGAGATTTATTTCTTCGACGTGGACGAACGGTGCATGAAAATTGTGGATAAACGGTTGGGGAGTTGTACGACGAAAGAGAAATTGTCGGGTAGTTGGCAAAGTGTAAAGTGTAAAAGTCTGCGCACGAAGACGACCGAGAAGTTGATTTTTTTCCGAAAATGTCCGGACAGTTGTTTGTTGGTTTTCGACGTTGAATATGATGTTTGGAATGTGGTTTCGTCGCCGAGTATTTTGGGCGATGTTATTTTGTACATTTCTTACGACGAGGACTGTTTGGTATTCGAAAAAACAAATGTGGTGTATAATATTTACTCTTTGGAGACGATGAGTGTGGTTAAACAGTACGCGGTACGGGAAAATTTCGAAGGTTGTGTCCATTTTGATGCGAGTTTTTGAGTTAGCGATATAAAATCGTCAGCGATAACGATACGGTGGCGAAAAAATTGTAAATATTTGAACAGTTGAAACAAAAATTGAAAAAATTTGAAAAGTTGGTATAAAAAATTGGAAAAATTGGAAAAATTAGTAACAAAAATTGAAAATGTCAGAAAAAGAGAGAAAAAATTTGTAACAACTATTTGAAAAATCCGAGAAATACGTAATAAAGTAAAAGATTTAAATATCTGGACGATGAAACAATAAAATTTGTAAATTCAATTTGTTTGATTATTTTTTCACTATTATCGTATCGTAACTCTAAAATCAACTGGAAAAATTGTAAACATCCGGCCTTAATTTTCTGCTAAATATAAGTGATATAAATAAAATTTGCATACTAATTACCCAAAATGCGTTTTGGGAACCCTAGGGAGTCCATATGATAGTGTGCAACTGTGAGGGTCGTAGACACAACCCATATTCGTGACCCGCCCTTGTGGGGCACTTTCCATGACCTGACTTCACATTCAATGCAGGTTAATGGGGGCCAGGTTAGTGTGTCAACCCAAACATAATGGGGTTTGGAAAAGTGAGACCTTATTATCTCTTTGTATGAAAAAAGTGGAAATACAAATTAGAAGTATGTTGAATTGTCTTTATCCATTTTTTTTTTAGAATTCTTAAGAACTTAATTGGAAGCATAAAATATATCACTTTAAAACAAACACAAGTTATGGCTTCATTGACAAAACATTTCACTTTAACTGATGGTCTTTACAATGCTCCACAAACCAGTGTTCCACTGCAAGAAAACAAAGTGGAAATTGCAAGAAATAAACAAATCAATTTGTCTTCTATGTCTTAGAATTACAACTCACATTGACACGTAACACTGCAATACCTTTTTGGATTTCTACAGTTTTCAACCAAACATCTAAAAAGTCACACAATAAAATTTTTACATTTTAATTTAAAAAATAATAATAAACAAATACCTTTTGCAATACTTTAATACCCTGTGTGTGTCTTCAAAACATTTACAATAAGCACAATACAGTCTAAAATGTGATTTGTTATGTCTGTATGGTAGAACACGTCGTTTGTGATTCTATAATAATTAAAAAATAAAATTTTAGATCTCCAGACAAGCATTACAAGTGTACCACTTATAGTTATACTTACACTTACTATTTTTGGAAGTGGAAATGAAGGTCTTTCACACAGTAATTCATCGGCTTCATCAATTAGCATTCTACAGTGATCAATGGATGTGATCAATGTTTTCTTAGTATTGAAAGCAAACCATGGATATATATTTTCCTCTTCCTCGTATTCTTTTCCATCTGGCTGATACAGCATTTCTAACAACCATGAAACTTGTACCAAATTATCCAAATGGATTCCCAGAAGTTGCAGTAAATTGTCATCCCACTCTTTAACAAGTAGTTTTTCTAAAATTTCTGGCTTGTACATTTGATCCAAGTATTTTTCTGGCGTGATCCAATAGGCCTTACATTCATCATAAACTTCTGAAGTGTTTAGCCATTTATGAAAGAGAACACACATTGCTGCTGCAAAAGCCATCATAACACACTGCTTTATCTAGAATTTTGATAGCAAACAAATATTATAACCATTTAACTGCACAGCAAACAAATATTACAAGGATTTCAATACTGCATTTACCAATTCTTTAAAAGTTGTATTTGCTCCAGTATCAAACTTCTTCTTGTGTATTGGTTCTGTTTGTTTGAGAAGTTATAAGTTTCTACAGTGTTCTACCGAATAAAATCATAGTTACATTGGCTGTATTTCACATACCAGGATTTCTTAACAGATCAATTGCATTCAAGCAAAATTGTGCCGCATCTTCGTGTGAACCTGAAATAAGAATCCATCACCTTTATCCAATACATCGGATGTTGTGTGTATTCTGCTGAGCAAAACCCATAAGGTTCATTCCTGGTTCTAGAATATTTACCTTTAAAAAGATGTCGATGAATAGTTAATTCAGCATTAGCACATAATACTGGCCAATTTTCTTTTATCTGTCTACGTAGAATGGACACATCAATTGTATTGCTGGCCATGTAATAACTAGATTTGTTACATACCCAAATGACAATATCCCAAGTTGGATGATTGCAGACAACGAACCAAAATCTGAACCAAAATAAAAGGCCCTGAAAATACAAGAGCCTGTGAGAACAACAGTAAATTTGAGTTTTAAAACTCCTTGTATATTTACTTGCTCTTTGACCATTAACTCGAAAGCGTCTCGACGGTTTGCAACAAAGTTAGGTCCACAGCCCAACCGCCTAATTAAATCAAATGGACAAATGTTTGGTTTTTTTAACAGTATGAATTTCATATTGATCAGTAATTCCACATAAATTTAAATTTAATCAGGCCTAAATTGTGGTGATATTTTACAGGCACACTTAGAATTTTACCATGTTATCTCTGCAGTGTTTGTTTGTTTGTTTAAACAATTGGTCATGTGGAAGTCCAATGAATTAGTAGACAGAACAATGTAGCAGACTTACAAGTTAGCAGACTGATGCTCTAGTACACAGATTAGAAGAAGACACAGATGCGACACTTCATTGTTAAAATGCGTTACCGGGAAAAAACAGCGCGCCAAGCGGGAAAGTTTTTCCCTATCGATTCAAAATCAAAATTCATTGTCGTCAGACCCCAAAATTTTTTTTTAATGCTAATAAATAAATGTAAACAAGAATAATATGTATTAACAAGTTTATTTTGACTTTTAAAAATAAAATTACAAACATTTAGCATTTAATTTCTTCAGTTTGCTTGCTTTTTGCTTATCAATTTTTTCAAAATCAAATTGTCTATTTAAAGATTTTACATATGAAAATATTCTCACATTCGAAAAAATATTTAAGACATTGTCTAATGTTTTACTACATTCATTAAACCAAGAGAAATATTCATAAGAAATAGCATATTGAGTTAACCTGTATTTTAGATTATTTAAATGAATGATTTTGGGTAGTATCTTATCAAAGAGAAGTAATATGGGTTCACCGTGTAAAAAGCAAACGTTTAACCAAGAAATCAACAATTCAATTGAAAATGATGAAAGTCCAAACTTGGAATTGAATGAAAAGAATGCTATCGTGTATATCGCAGGTTATATTGGCAAGAAAGTGATGGATAATCACATTTGTGCACCATGTAAAAATGCACTAATTACACCCGACTCCAGTTTCAACGATGACAACCAATTGTTCTTACTTTTCAAGGATTATAAAGGGGGATCCAACATTGACTGTCTTACTGTGCCTTCTAAAAACCTATTTGAAGCATTGGAGAAAACTACACTTCACTTTGATAAGATACTACCCAAAATCATTCATTTAAATAATCTAAAATACAGGTTAACTCAATATGCTATTTCTTATGAATATTTCTCTTGGTTTAATGAATGTAGTAAAACATTAGACAATGTCTTAAATATTTTTTCGAATGTGAGAATATTTTCATATGTAAAATCTTTAAATAGACAATTTGATTTTGAAAAAATTGATAAGCAAAAAGCAAGCAAACTGAAGAAATTAAATGCTAAATGTTTGTAATTTTATTTTTAAAAGTCAAAATAAACTTGTTAATACATATTATTCTTGTTTACATTTATTTATTAGCATTAAAAAAAAATTTTGGGGTCTGATGACAATGAATTTTGATTTTGAATCGATAGGGAAAAACTTTCCCGCTTGGCGCGCTGTTTTTTCCCGGTAACGCATTTTAACAATGAAGTGTCGCATCTGTGTCTTCTTCTAATCTGTGCTCTAGTATGAGTGTTGTACAGCCATACTACCATAGTAATAAAAATACACTCAAATCTTCACAAAAAAAGCAAATTTTTTCTAGCAAGCTTGTGTTTGCTCCTGTTGTACCATTGAGTTAATTTGCGAAGTTGCGAGTAACTTATAACTAAAAATAAAATAAAATAAACAGTAAACTGTATTTCTCTTTAGCGATATTTTTAATTCCACGATATCAATTATTGTAAACATAATTTATGCCAATTTCGTTCACCAATAGGCCTAGTTGGCTTTAACATTGAATAAAACTTTTTGCTTTTTCCGGCTTGAGAAGGATAAGTGCCAATAACTACGGGAAAACTGTCGGTTACTGCATGATGCTGACTAAAAACATTTTTGGTAAACCATTTGAAAGATTTACTTTTTTTGTATGTCCGGTTACTTGGTTTTTAGATGTTCGTTTTGATGACTTCGAAACCAATGTTCCACTAAGAAAATAAAATTGCATCAAATTACTATCACTAAATGAAATTAATTTTCTTTTATCATTTATCACTTATCCAACTAACTACATTAAATGTCACATTTGCTTATTGTGGGATCTAGTAGAATTTCATTTGAACTGACAGAACAGCCAGCTAGAGTAAACCGAACAAAAATAAGTTGTGGTATTCCCCAAGCATGCACAAAGACAAAAGTAAACTAAACATGTTCCATTGGTCAACAAGTATTGTTGACGAGCCTCGACAAGCATTGGGTGACAAACCGTGACAGCCATTAGGTCAACATGAAAAACCGCGACAAACATTTCCCACATGGTTCAAAATTACATTGAAATTATATTGCGATATATTTTGAAATACATCGAGTTTTGCGAGAATACATTTTTTAATATATTTTTGCATGCTATTGGTTTGCAAATGATAATAAATTTTGTAAAATATATTACAAAATGCATTTCCAATACTGTTATTTGGCAAATATAAATGCAATTTTTCAATTATATTATGAAATGCATTAATTAATGTACGAATAATATACTTAATTCCACGAAATGCTATACTTTTTGGAATGCATTAAATGAAAAGCAATACATTGTAAAATATACTTTTGAACCATATGGGATGAGCCGAACCCAGGGCCAGTGCTGGATTGGCTCGGCGGGATACCGGGACTGGCCCGGCGGGATACCGGGACTGGCCCGGCGAGATACCAAAACTGGCCCAGCGGGATACCGGGACTGGCCCAGCGGGATACCAGGACTGGCCCAGCGGGATACAGGAACTGGCCCAGCGGGATACAGGAACTGGCCCAGCGGGATACAGAGACTGGCCCAGCGGGATACCGGGACTGGCCCAGCGGGATACCGGGACTGGCCCAGCGGGATACCGGGACTGGCCCAGCGGGATACCGGGACTGGCCCAGCGGGATACCGGGACTGGCCCAGCGGGATACCGGGACTGGCCCAGTGGGATAGCGAAACTGGCCCTGCGCGATACCGGGACTGGCCCAGTGGGATAGCAAACTGGCCCTGCGCGATACCGGGACTGGCCCAGTGGGATACCGGGACTTGCACAGCAGGATACCGGGACTGGCCCTGCGCGATACCGGGACTGGCTCTGCGCGATACCAGGACTGGCCCAGTGGGATAGCGAAACTAGCCCTGCGCGATACCGGGACTGGCCCAGTGGGATAACAAAACTGGCCCTGCGCAATACCGGGACTGGCCCAGTGGGATACCGGGACTTGCACAGCAGGATACCGGGACTGGCCCAGCGGGATACCGGGACTGGCCTAGCGGGATACCGGGACTGGCCCTGCGCAATACCAGGACTGGCCCAGTGGGATAGCGAAACGGGCCCTGCGCGATACCGAGACTGGCCCAGTGGGATACCGGGACTGGCCCAGTGGGATACCGGGACTGGCCCAGCGGGATACCGGGACTGGCCCAGCGGGATACCGGGACTGGCACAGCGGGATACTGGGACTGGCCCAGCGGGATACCGGGACTGGCCCAGCGAGATACCGGGACTGGCCCTGCGGGATACCGGGACTGGCCCTGCGCGATACCACCACTGGCTCAGCGAGATACCGGGAATTTCCCGAGGGGCCCGTGTCTTTGTGAAATTAAATTTTATTTCCCGTGGCTTGAAGTATCCAGATTTCCTGGTTCTAAATTTGTTCCCAGTCTAGCCCTGCCCAGGGCTCCTATTTGCTGGACGGATGCTCTACAAATTAAGCTACCCGAGACTCCAATATAATCACGAAATGCTTGTTGATCTAATGCTTGCTGACCCAATGCCGTCCATGTGCTACAAAAGTGGAAATGTTCTGACGGTGTCCAGACTAAAGGAACACGTTCATTGCATTTAAGTTGCAAGTTAGAGCCATGTGTTACACACATTGTTGCAGAAAATAATCATGCATGCTTATTGAAATATTTAACAGTCGGATGGCCTTTCTTCTCACTTTGACAGGTGCTAGAACAATAAAACCTTGGATTGTCCACATTTTCAGCATCACATCTGCAAATACATTTAAAACACAATGCATTAATTTACATCTTGCAAATATTTTCATTTTATCAATTGAAATTTAAAAAAAAAATCAATTATATTTATCACTGACTGTTGACATTTCCGAAAGTTCTTAAACATATCACTGGCTTTGCAGTATGCGCATATAATGCCGCCTGAACTTATAAGGTCGCTTGATTTGTCTAGTCTCCTACTAGTCTGCAGTTTGCGTTTTGAATCGTGGTTGGTTTTATGTTTCATGGCCTGCATGTGGTTCTAACATTGAAAAAAATTCAATTTTTTATCACGAGATTGAAAGTTAAACTCACATCACAACTTCCTTCAGAATAGTTGTCGCACTTGACACTCTTGACCTTTGTTCCTGACTTGGTGTAGTTTAAAACTTTAGTCACCTAGATTGAATTTCATTAGTGTTTTATTTCTCACTAGAATTTATCCTGTTAACAATAATTTTCAAAACTGACCCAGGGCCCATACATACTTTTTTGGCATCCTCTAAGTTTCCCAGACCGATGTGCTCGTCAGCCTTTTCAATTTCTTGTTTCCATAGTAACTTGTTTGCTTTTACCATGTCTTCAACTCTCTTAATAAATCTTGGATATGCCGATTTATCGCTCACATCATCATCTACTACATGAGTTCCATACAACAATCTAGTCAGCCAGGGAACTTGACTCAGTTTCACATTGAGAAGAGTCACAAATTTATTTCCCCATTTTTCAACAAGAAACTCTTCTAATATTCCTGGTCTAAAATTTGGATCTAGATAATCTTTGGGCGTTGTCCAGTAAGCATTAGAGGACTGATCCATCTCTTTTGCAAGCAACCATTTGTAGAACATTATACAAAGATTAGCACTGAATGCCATCTCCGACAATTCCTGCAACTGTTTAAACAAAAGTAATTACAATACAGATAAAACATTGCTATAGCACATTCTCTCATTAAATGCAGGCCCGTTCTTATACATAATGTTCAAAAAACACACAATCCGATTTTTTTCCAACAAGAAAAAAAAATTTTTACTGTTTATATCGCAAAATGCCGCAATACCACAATATACCGCAATACCATAATGAAACCGCAAAGGGTTAGTATTGAGCATGTTTGTACAGATTTGAAGTTATCGGACAAAAGCGAACAATACCCTAGGAACAGGCCTGTTAAGGTACACAGTGAAAGCTCTTTTGCTTCCATAATAAAGTTTTGAGAGCATTGAAAGAGCTTTTACGGTATTATTCCTTCATACCAAATCTCCAAAACACTGTTTGTGCTTTTTCGCGTCTGTCCTCGAAGCTGATTCTAAGGCAAATGAGAATGACTTAAACATGGGATCTTTATTTCATGATACATACTACCTGGAGTAGGCTTGAGATGTGTTAGGACTATCCTCAAGCAATACTTAACTGCATCATCGATCGAACCTATTTTAAAAAACTTTTCAGGTTTTAAAAATTTTGTTACTGTCAATAAACAGAAATATATTATTTACCTTGTAAAAATTGATGGTGGATACCTATTTTGGCACAGTTGCTCGTTTGTGGCCACTTTTCTTGAACCTGAACACAACAACATCAATATTTCACATTTAATTACAGACATTTTTGTTTTCTGCTTTTAATTTTTAGTCGGTTATTGTATTTATACAAAACCTACTCGTTTCAGGTCTTCGCACCCAGAATGAAGGCAAAATAACAACCAAAATCGAAACCAAAAAGCTGTACCCTAAATAGAAAACAGAACAAATAAATAAAGATTTTTGTATGAATTGTGAATCCTATACCTGTTCCTTGATCATAGTTTCAAAAGATTCAAGTCTGTTAGCGACAAAGTTAGGCCCGCATCCAAGTTCTATGATTAACGACAATGAATTTTTCTTTGGTTCTCTTTTTAGTGGAATATATCTCATATTGCGTAAAACTTGTTTCGATGGACACAGTAATTTTGAGCAAATTCTTTTGCGTGTTTAAAGCACCGGACAATTATTTCATACTGATATGTAAAGTTTTATTATACCAGAAGAAGCCGTCGACTTCTGGTTTTATCAACATCGCAATTTTTAATTGTTTAGGCAATCTGGTGGCAAAATTTGACATGATAGTTTATTTAAAAATTTCCATCGATGATTACCTCGGTCAAGATTTTTTCAATTTTTCGTTTCGTTTTTTTCAATTTTTAATTTTAATTTTTAATTTACAATTTTTACAATTATTTAATTTATACAATATTTTTTTTCACTATGAACTGGCTGTTACAGAGGTGAGATCATCATTTGGTCTGAAGTTCCAACCATTGCCTTCTTCTACAAACTGAGTGTGCTCTTTGCAGTGCCACTGAAACCAATGTTCCACTATACAAATTAAAAATACATTATAATTTGTGTCATCTGAGTCTGTGTGTTAATTTGCAATACTTTGACAACTGTCACTGCAATAACATCTAATATGTTTCCATCTTTCATGAACACATCTGTAAAAATACACACACAAACACTTCTTAGTAGACTTTCCCTTTCAAATAAATGTAATTACATTCCATACTCACTGCTTGCAAGGTTTAAAATTATTGTACTTATTTCCTGGTCGATTGCAATACGCACAAAAACCATTCGATTTAGCCTTCTCAATTCCAACACTCGGCGGTAAAAATTGAGGATACGCTGTGCCATCTTTTGCCTGATAATTTTAAATTGAATTAACAACCTGATAAACTACAAAGATGCATTAAAATTTCTGTTTTTGCTGGTTTTTGTAAACAAAAACTGAAAATTAAAAAAAAATCCACATAAACAGAAACTTTGAATGCACCTCGTACTATTTGTATCATTAAAACGAACCAAATTGATTTTTTTTAAATTATCGACGATGTAAAGCAGTTCGTCCTGTTCTTCCAATTCCGAGCGCCATTGACTTCGTTCTTTTATCATCAATGACAACATTTGACGCTCGAACTGAGGACAAGTAATTGTTTCCTCCAAGATGTCTCCGGGTTTATCTACGTCGTTTAACCAAGGCAGTTGGCTCGCCTCGGCGCCAAGTAATTGTGGTAATTGGCCATGGCATACATGTGACAGGTATTTTTCTAACAAACCAGGCTTGAAGTTTGGATCTAAGTATTCTTTGGGAATTGTCCAGTAATTCTGGCAATTTTCGTCCGCTTTTTTCGCTATTAACCATTTGTAAAAGACTACACAAAGATAAACAGCAAATGCCATTTCTGAATACTCCATTAACTGATGTACAGGAATAAAAGTAATGGATAAATTAAGTGATTAAAACATATTTCATAATTGATGTATACCAAATCATCAAAGTTATCTTTGTTTTTGACAACGAAATCGTGCAGATTTTTATCTAGAAATAAAAAGTAGTTTAATTTAATTTCGTGTAAAGATTGCACCTTGATTAGTTGATTGGTTTTTTACCTGATGGTTTTAGTTTTACGAGAGCTGAGAACAAGCAGTAATTTATACTCTCATCAAGTGAACCTAGAAAATAATACAAAATTGTACTGTTATTTTAGGATTGTGTACGGTTATACGGTTTGCATTGAAAATCTTAAGAAAACCGTTATCAACTTCATTTCCTCAAAGTAAAACTGACATTTAAAATATTATTTAAAACCAGTATAGCAAATCAAAGAAAATCATAACAAATTTGGTATATCATCTGCAAATTTAGTACATTATCTGCAAATCTGGTAAATCATCTGCAAACCTGGTAGATTATCTGCAAATCTAGTAAATCATTTGCAAATCTGGGAAAACAACTGCAAATTTGGTATATCATCTGCAAATTTGGTATATCATCTGCAAATCTGGAAAAAACATCTGCAAATCTGGGAAAACATCTGCAAATTTGGTAAATCATCTGCAAATTTAGAAAAAACATCTGAAATCTAGAAAAAACATCTGTAAATCTAGAAAAAACATCTGCAAATCTAGAAAAAACATCTGCAAATCTAGAAAAAACATCAGCAAATCTTGAAAAACATCTGCAAATTTGGTAAATCATCTGCAAATCTAGAAAAAACATCTGCAAATCTAGAAAAAACATCTGCAAATCTAGAAAAAACATCTGCAAATCTAGAAAAAACATCAGCAAATCTTGAAAAACATCTGCAAATTTGGTAAATCATCTGCAAATCTAGAAAAAACATCTGCAAATCTAGAAAAAACATCTGCAAATCTAGAAAAAACATCTGCAAATCTAGAAAAAACATCTGCAAATCTAGAAAAAACATCTGCAAATCTAGAAAAAACATCAGCAAATCTTGAAAAACATCTGCAAATTTGGTAAATCATCTGCAAATCTAGAAAAAACATCTGCAAATCTGGGAAAACATCTGCAAATTTGGTATATCGTATGCAAAGCTGGTAGATTATCTGCAAATCTGGTAAATCATCTGAAAATCTGGTAGATTATATGCGTATCTGGTAAATCATCTGCAAATCTGGTAGATTATCTGCAAATCTGGTAAACCATCTGCAAATACGGTATATCATCTACAAGTACAAATCTAGAAAAAACATCTGCAAACCATCTGCAAATCTGCGTAAACATCTGCAGATTTGATATATTATCTACAAATCTGCGTAAACATCTACAAATCGTCGTGAATGTCAACCGGCCGTCTGGCCAAACATTCTGATATGATAACTCCCAAGTAATAAACACAGATAACACAAATATAGTTACATTGAAAAAATTGTCGGTAGATAGCAACATTTGCGTAACATCTTCGGTGTGGTAGCTCTTTTTCTACCTGTATTCGCCATACAAACAATTAAACCATCATTAAGTCGTGTGGTGCAGAACAAAATGATTTAATATTACCTCCTTCAAAACCTCGAATTCAGGATAAAGACAAAATTTTAGCCAAAATCTGAACCAAAATGTAATTCCCTGAAAAGAGCAATCAACCAAAACGTGAATACAAACTGTAATTACACAAAAAAACGATCCAACTACTTGATCTTTTATCATTTTCTCAAATTCATTTTGCCGGTTGAGAACAAAGTTTGGACCACAGCCGTAGTGTATTATTGTGTCGTATGGGTGGAGTTTTCCTTGTGGTTTCTTTAACTGGATGTACTTCATTTTTATCTGTATAAATCTTTAAAACATACACACGGCCACGGCTACTTAAAATTTTAACACACAACTTCTCGATCCCTAAAATTTAACCCAGAGGACACTGGTGACAAAATTAAGTAATTAAACAACGCTCGGAAGTACTACAGGAAAGCTATGGGGCAGCAAACCGTCTAAACACGAAAATAAATGTAATTTTTTGTTGTTGTTTTTAAAGTAATAAAATATTGGGTTCAATTTTTACATTTTTTATTTTAAAACTATAACAACACTTATGCAACAAACTTAGTGGACAATTTGTCTTTAATTGATTGATAGTAATGTTCTCTGTAATGGACTTGAAACCAATGCTCCACTGCAAAACACAAATGTAAAAAAAAAAAATATTTTTTTTTGGTATTTTTCGGACATTAACTTACACTGACAAGCTAAACTACAATAGTATCTTGGTTCACGCCATTTTTCAGATTTACACCTAAGAAATTATAAAGCATAAATCAAAATGTACTATAACGAGTAAACTTTCCTTACTTTTTGCAAATAAAATTTTTTTGATATTTCCCATCGGAGGCGCTCTTGCAGTGCGAACAGTGAGTTTGGAAAACGGAAACTGCTTTACTTGGTTTCTTCTTATTTACATGGACATGACTTGGATCCGTGCAGTATTTTTCTGACTGCAGATGTTGGGATAAAACAATTAATTCGAATCAAAATCAGAAACAAAGATAGGGATTATAGCAACGAGGTGAACGACATGAACTTTCGAAACTAGAAAAATAAAAAAAGGCTTTTTAGATGCATAAAATGCATAAAAAGCATAAAATTTAAGTGAAAAAAATTCATTTTTATATAAAAACCTGTGATTTAGGTGGAAAAATGCATTTTTATTCATAAACTGCAATTTAAAATTGGACAAATCATTATTGTTTCAGCATAAATTCGCACCACCATCAGTCCACCAGTCGTCCAATCAACTCTAACTCTACTTTCAATGTGCTTAATTCACCGAGTTGCCAGAAAATTCTTTCAACAAATAATCCAACAAATAACTACAATCCTGCACACTCGCCAATTTATCTTCACGACGAATAGTGACGCCATCCGGCAACAAACGTTCGTCTACTCCAGCAATCTTTTCTCGCCATTGGTTTCTCAATGCCAACAAATAATCCGACACATCGTGAACAAAAATCGGATAATCAGGCTTTTTCTTGCTCGAATTGCTTTTAATAATATCTCCGCCATACAACAAGTGTATCAACCACGGCACCTGACTTAAATTCACTCCTAGAAGCTCCATAATGTAATCCTTCCACTGTTCAACGACAAATTCCTCCAGAATTCCAGATTTGAAACCCGATTTCAGGTAATGCTGAGGGATTGTCCAATACGTATTGCAACTGGAAACAGTTTTCTTAGCTGCAAGCCACTTGTAAAACATCACACACAATGCAGCACCAAACACCATTTCTGACACTTCCTGTAACTAAACATTTAATTTAACAAATTCAAAAACTCAAATTAAATTATAAACAAATCAATTCCTTTAAATAGTAAAAAATACCACATCCTTGAATGGCTGTAGCCCTGATGAAGTCTTTTTTTCATCTAATCACAAGATAAATGTCATTATCCTATCTAAAACGTGAGAAAAATAAATAACTTTTAAACTGTAAAGCGAGAATTGCTTTTTCCAAACAGTATTTGGTCGTTTCTTCAACTGAACCTATATAAACATGTGTTGGTTTTATTGCAAATGTTTTTGGTATTGATAGTGTTAAGCTTACCTAGGAGGAATTGTGAGTGGATGTTGATGTTAACAAGGTCTCTCACAACTGGCCACTTCTCTTGAATCTTGTGATGTGCAAATATAGAAAGGATTATTAATTTAAACTTGGAAATGAGGCTTACTGCTTTCAGATCTTGGCATCCTGGAGAAGAACAAAATCTTAACCAAAATCTAAACCAAAATGTCACACCCTGGAATGATATTTATTTATTTACAATTTTAAAAAAAATGTGTATATTAATTTTGAAATTATTTTACTTGTTCTTTAATCATTAATTCAAATGAATGTTGCCTGTTGAAAACAAAATTAGGCCCACATCCAAACTGTAAAATCGTATCAAACAGCGATTTTTTTGCTTCTTTTTTCAACTGAATGTATCTCATATTGATGATTAGTGAATTCATAAAAATTTTAAACTAGCGTTTCAATGTCCAAAACTACTGTATTACCATGAAATTAAATTCTCAGATGGATTTAAAATGCTATCAGTTAAATTTTGAATTGCAAACGTTGGTTGTTACAAATCTCCTAGCGACAAAACATGAAACTTGAAGCAATACAATTTTTTATTCGTTATTTTTCTTCTAATTACTATTTTTTTTCAACTTTTTTACAACATCACATTTTATCAAAATTATGGAATTTATTACAATCAAGACTGTATTGTTTTTCTTTTAATGTACAACAAAATTTAGGGTCGTAGTAGTCAGTAAAGAGAGAAATAGTTGTGTCATAGTTAGTTATTTCCTCAATTTTTTCTTCCTGGTTTTTATCAGCTGCTGCTATTAGAACTCTCCAGTGGTTTCTGCTCTTCCTCACAGCTGTTGCAATTCTTGGCATGTACCAATGAAGTAACTCTTTGTCACTGGACTTGTCACTTTTAATTATTTCTCCACTGAAGAGGATATTTGTTAACCAAGGCACTTGTTCTAATTCAACGCCAAGTAATGTTATTAAATTCACATGCCAGAATTCAGAAAGAAATTGTTCTAATAGTCCAGGTTGAAAAATAGAGTCTAAGTAAGCACTGGGAACTGTCCAATAAATATTTTCAATCGTGCTATCTGTGCCTACTCTTACATCAGGTGGTAACCATTTGTAAAACATTACACAGAGTGCAGCACCAAAAACCATTTCTGTTACTTCTTGAAGCTGGAAGATATAAAGAAAATGCAATTTTTAGATGCAAAAATGCAATTTTGACGCAAAAATGCAATTTTGACGCAAAAATGCAATTTTTAGATGCAAAAATGCAATTTTTAGATGCAAAAATGCAATTTTTAGACGCAGAAATGCAATTTTTAGATGCAAAAATGCAATTTTGACGCAAAAATGCAATTTTTAGATGCAAAAATGCAATTTTTAGACGCAAAAATGCAATTATTAGATGCAAAAATGCAATTTTTAGATGCAAAAATGCAATTTTTAGATGCAAAAATGCAATTTTTAGATGCAAAAATGCAATTTTTAGATGCAAAAATGCAATTTTTAGATGCAAAAATGCAATTTTTAGATGCAAAAATGCAATTTTTAGATGCAAAAATGCAATTTTTAGATGCAAAAATGCAATTTTTAGATGCAAAAATGCAATTTTTAGATGCAAAAATGCAATTTTTAGATGCAAAAATGCAATTTTTAGATGCAAAAATGCAATTTTTAGATGCAAAAATGCAATTTTTAGATGCAAAAATGCAATTTTTAGATGCAAAAATGCAATTTTTAGATGCAAAAATGCAATTTTCAATTTTTAATTACCGAATCTTTGAACCACTGATGTTCGCGCCAACTATTTTCCGAGTGCTGTTGATCTAACACTGATGTACTCTCTGAAAATAAACCAAATTAAAATTTCACACAACACATACCGTAATTACATTTGTACAAAATACTTGGAAGCTTTAAAAGTTTGATTGCTCTATTTAAACAATAATCCATTGCATCTTCTTGTGAACCTATAAATAAGTCAAAATTATTATAAATCTCTTTAATAAATTTAAATACATTTAAAAAAAAAAAAACTAACCTTGCAAAAATTGATGATGAATTGTCATATTTGCACAAATCCAAGATTCAGGCCACACCTTTTTCAACTAAATATTTTATGAAAACAAAACTGACATCAAAACATCTCATTTTGTCACTCGTGTTTCAACTACCAATTTGAGTTCATCCGTTCCTGGATAAGCACAAAACCTGAACCAAAACCTGAACCAAAAAATCAAACCCTACAAAAAAAATATCAAACAAATTCAACAAAAAAATACAAACAAATTGATGATTTAAACATCTCACTTGCTCTTTTATCATCAATTTGAACGATTCTTGATGATTGATGACAAAATCTGGACCACAACCAAATTCCAAAATTTCTTCAAGTGGACTTTTATCTGGCTCCTCTTTTAACGAAATATATTTCATGATTTCACAAAATAAACTTGATTTTCGCATGGATTTATGTCATTCACTTCAAATTTTCATATAGGCCTTTATTATTAGTGAATAATTTTAAATTTATCAACAATAACTTGTCAAGAATGACAAACAAAACACAAATAAAACTACAATTAACAACTAAAACAGTCTCAACTTGTTATTAAAATAATTTTACATATTTAACAACAAAAGGTTATTATTGTTTGATTTCCTTAAGCCAAAACACTTGTTTATGCTTTCTAATTTATAATCTTGTCATGCAGACAAAAACTCCCACTCATTTTCATTATTCATTCATTTAAATACTGAAAAACAGACGGAATTAGGTCGAATGATGCTCAAGTTGAATGTCCTGGTCGGAAATTTGACTTAAGTGCTTGCAGATGTGGGTCAGTAATTTCACAAGGACAATGCTCCATTTTTTTCTCTGCTTGTCAACTTCAGTTATTATAGTTGTAAATTGTTTAAGAAATCGTACGACTAACTTATGTGTTGTTATTTACAAAGAGAAATTAATTTTAATCCAAATGAATACAAAAAAATTTGAGAAAATGAATAAATGAATACAAAATCATCCAAATAAAAGTCGACTTCTTAGTAATTGCAATCTGAGTTGTTGTCGCAATTGTTTACGCTTCAAATGCGAGACTTCTTTCTCTTTTCTTAACCGCATTCGTTCGTTCTCTTGCATTTCTCGATTCAGAACTCTGAGAACAAGATTAACATTATCCGCCTTCAACGAGTTATTTACATCGCTCGTCGGAATTCCTTCTCCCTTTGCCTCGTCCACCGTCAACGCCAACAACCAAATACAAAACAAAATAAAAATCTAAAATTTAAAATAAATTTAAAAAAAAAAACCTAAAAATAAATCAAAACAAATAAAAATTTACCTTTCTCGCATCCATGTTGATATCGTATTATCAAAACTCCAGCTCGTAACTCTCTTATATCATCAAAATAAATGTCCAAACGAACAAAAATGACGTTATGTTTAGCCTAAAGCGCTGCATACCACTTGTCAAAATTTGAAACGACTTTATTGAACTTTATATTTTCACAAAAAAAACTTGCTCTCGTTTGTGCTCTATTGCCTAAACAATTGTACAAAATTTTCTGTACATCCCTGGCCCCCATACGGTAACAAAACAAGCGGCAAATTTAGCGATAAATATCTAATTTTACAAAAGTAGGAATAATTTTAGCGATAAAATTAATTTTTTCCTGGAAAAGCTTTGATTCTGACATTTCCTTGATGTCTCATGGCATCCCTCACTGTGTTTTCAATTTGTTCCTGCGAAGCCATCGGTCTGCCTGACGCTAAAGATGTGAATGAACCTCGAGGTCCCGGCCTCCTAAATGTTCCTCTTTCTCTTTGAGCCGCTCTCACTGCACCCCTGAAGTTGGCTACTACAGGCAAAAGGTCGAAAGGACTAAAGATTCTTCTAGATATTGTGTCATGGTTTAATGAATTTGAATGCACAATGAGTAGCGATGCAGCAACCAACTTAATGTAATTAAAAATGCAAATTAAATTCCATAATTTTTATGATTATTTTAAGTTTTATATTTACCAAGTGGAAAGTTTTCATTCTCACAGCAGAGTGTGTGAGGAGATGCAACTTTCACTTGTTATATAGAGGGAAAGTGACATCTGGTGGCCCATGTTGAAGAATTATTATTTTATTTTTTAAGAAGAAAAAAATTGTTTTTATTTTTTTTTAATTTACTCTTGCATTGCCGTATTGGTTGTTTGTTATCAGAAAATGTTGCTGAACTAAGTCGAGTTTAAGCTAGGTGAAAGATATAATTCAATCTTGGGAGGAAAAAACCAAAAATAAAATAAAAACAAAGGCACATTTGGTTATGGAAGAAGTAACCAAGCAGTCAAGTGAAATTATTGCCCATTACTGCACCATTTGTGACTACATGTGACATAATTACAGTTTGTGAAGATTATTATGACTGTAATTATAAAAGTAAAAAAAAAAAGACATGTGTGGAAGATTAACTTGGATTTTATAGCTTTCCAAGTGTAGCATTTTATATGGAAGAGGAAATAAAATGTCCTACATAGGTTATTATACGAGTGCAAGGCCAAGGCGAGCTAATTCAAATTTCCTCCATGCAAAATACCCGAGAAATTTGAATTAAATGAAACGCTTCAAACTGCTAATTTTGAAAGTGCGTTCAATCTTAAATGGAATTTTTTGATTTCTTTGATTTTCTTAATTTTTTTTATTTCGGGAGACCGGAAGTGACGATATTTACGTCATAAAATCGAAATCGGATTTCTGAAAATCCACATGCAGGTCGCTTTTCTTGATTTTCTTGATTTTCAGCCATCTTGATTTCTACATAGTGTGATCAAAGCACGTTGTTTTTCATTTACTGATAACAATTTAACATTTAGCAAACAACAATGACATAATTAAATGTCCCGCCGTGCTTTTTGGCTGCATTTGTGCGTCGTCGTGCTTTTGCAAGGGGAAATGGCAACATTTTGGCCGCATTCGAGTGCTCAAATGCGGTCCGCCGTGCTACGGCATGGCAAAATCGTGCCATTACGGCCGCATTTGAGCTCTCGAATGCGGCTGGCCATTTGAAATTACAAACAGGAAGTTATCCAACGGTTCTAATTGCGCATGTGCAGCAGTTGGATTTTGGCAAATTTTAAGGTCGTTCAAAGTTGAAATCCGATTTCTGAAAATCAAGAAAATCACGATTTTAGAAATCCATTTAAGATTGAACGCACCTAAAGTTTCTGTTTATATTTTCAAAAATCCGATTTTCTAAAATCCTATTTCCATTTGACGACGTAAAAATCATCATTTCCAGTCTCCAAAAATCAAGAAAATCAGCTAAATCCATTTAAGTTTGAACACCTAAATCCTTAATCCCTTCTTTGTATTGCTCTGCACAAGAATAAAAATCGCTGCTGCGACTACAGCATGTAAATATAACCAATTCAAGCTCCTTAATTTTCATCCAATCCCAAAATCCACCTTTAAATTGCAACCATACAAGCATTTAATTATTTTCTACAAAAATAAACGAACCAAAAATCTAAACCACATCAATAAACACCATTTTTGTACGGTCTGAGATGAAACAGATTGCGCAGTCTTTGCCTTTTAGTGTGATATTTGTTCCTCAGGTTGATAATTGCCAGCCGTGCTTTCTCTCTCTCCAAAAGCATCGACTTAACATTCTGATAATGCGGCCACAACTCCTTCAACATCGGTTTCACCTTTCCCTTCGGCCACCCGCTTTCCTGCAACGTCCCGTCCTCTTCCATACTCGACAGAAGAGTGTTCACGTTTTCTACCGACTCCAAAGGATATTTATCCGTTGTTGTTGTGGTTGCTGCCTGAGTCGAACTCGTTGTGGGTTTATAAGTAGTGGTTTGATACACTGGTGACGTGTTCCGGTAGGGCATTTGTTGGTAGTTGTTTCCGGGGGGTCTGTTTATGTGTGCCAGTGGTCTGAAATTTGGATGTCCGTTTGGTCGAGGTGGAGGCCCGTAATATATGGGTCTTTGTGGGCCGTTTTGAGGAGGTCTAAATGGAAATCTTGGTCGGTTTGGTGGTCGATGAAGCTGCGGGTTAAATAGGCCGCGAAATCGGTTCGGATGTCGTTGGGGAATGCGATTAAATGTCATTTGAATTAAGTGGAAAGACGGTGGGATAATGCTGAATACGATGATGATTGATAAGTAAAACTAGAAAAATGGGTAAAAAGTTGAATAAAAATACAATAAAAAATATATTTTTGTAAAATTTGAGATATTTTTCTTTTTTTGTTAAATATGTGATAAAACTAAGAATTGGGGATTTTTCGTGAATGTTTTAAGAATATTTACTTACGTGCATTTTTCTTGGCTTGCGAGTCGGTGAGCGAACTTTGTCGGTGTTATCTCGACACTGCTTAATCCCAAAATGCAAGCAGTATGAAATAAAATTAGAAAGCTGAACGTGTTTGCATTATATCCCCGTTACTTCAAGCATAAAACCATGCGTGATGAAAAGTCATCATTCTCACACTTTTTAGTGTCAGATTAGTATCGTCTCTTTTTCTAAACTCAGCCGGCTGGAAAAAATTTAATGAAAATGTCTAATTTACCCATGAAATTTAAGAAGTGCGTAAATACAACGTTAAATTTCTAATTTTTGTTCGATTGTAAATCTGTAAAGCTTACATTTACACATGAATTTTTGGAACATTTACAATTCCTAATGCCATATCTTTTTCCAGTGGCCACCACATCCGAAATACAACTTTAACTCTCGAGAACTGCCTGTGTTTGTAGAATTAGAAATACTTGTAAAATTAAGGAAATTTCCGAATCACTTGTAATGTATTCTTCTAATTTGAATAAAAACAAGAAAATAATTTAAAAAAAAAAAAAAAAAAATGGGATTGAAAAAAATTTATTCATCCTCATCCTAGTAATAAAGACAAATATATAAATTTCCAGATATGTTTGAAACATTCAAAAGCATAAACGAAATATGTACGCGTGTAATTAACAGACTGTAATTTACTAATTTAGCATTTTTCATTTTCAGCATCTTGCAACGACTAGCTCTTGAAACTCGCATCAAAATAGATAGAACCATTAAAATCTTTTTTAATCGCGTACTCTTTAACCACCTCCATCGTCTCCAAAGAATAAATGTTATACGCCGTATTCGTTTTCTCGAAAATCAAACAGTCGTCGTCGTAAGAAATGTAAAGAATGACGTCACCCGTAATTTTCTCCGAACTCACCACGCACCAATCATCATACTCAATATCGTACACCAACAAACGACTGACAGGACGTTTTTGGAAAAAAATCAATTTCCCCGTCGAATTCGTGCGCAGACTTTTACACTTTACACTTTGCCACCTGCCCGGCAATTTCTCTCTCGTCGTGCAACTCTTCGACCGATTGTCCACAATCTTCATGTGCCGTTCATCCACGTCGAAGTAATAATGCCTTTTCCCAACTGCCAAAAGCAAGCACTTGCAATCCGCAATCCCTTCGTCAAAAGAAACCTTCCACGACTTCCGAAATTCGAAATCAAAATACGAATACTTGACACTCGAACGTCGGAAGAACACCTGGCTGCAATTGGCAGTTTCGCTCGTCAATTTATCCAAATTCACCATCGTTTCCGCCGGATTAAACTTCATGTCGGTGTCGCCTTCGAGGACGTGAAACCCCGACCGGTCCTTGGCTAAACTGAAATAAAACACGTTCCCCGTGCTCGAAACTGTCGGAAAATAGTCGATTGGCGCGTCGATGTCATTCTGATAGAGCAATTTCTGCAAACCGGGCGTCCAGCCGTCGTCGCTGAGCAACGAGACCGAATGTTCGCACTTTTCTGCGTCGACTTCGAAGGCATAAATTCGAATTTCCCGCGCGTGAGGAGTCAACCACCTAGACATGACCACCTTGCTTAGTGCGTTGTACACGGAAGCTGATTCCATGACTATTTCGGTCGATAACAGTTTACGGAGAGAATAGTCCGGTAGCTTCTCCATTCCGCATTTGGAGAGCAAGTTGAGCACAACTTCCTTTTTGTAATTTTCTCGTTGGTCACGTATCTTCGTCTCCCAACCGAGCAGGAATATGACGAATTCGCCGAATTTGTTGGGTTTGACCTTTGGAACGAGGCTTTCTAATTGCGCCGGAGTAATGTTCGAATGCATTTCCGTCTCCGATATCTGTTTCATGTTCATTAGGACGAATGTTTGAACCGTGTCGATCGTTTCGTCTTGATTGAACATTTCCGCCATCTGCCAAACCTTCGAAAATTTATCCAGAGTTATCGGGTTGCAATGTAAGATCCAGTACTTCTCGAACAGTCCGTCCAACTGCATTTTGTCAGCAGTCATAATTACTTCACGTGTCACATCGTCCGACATGTCGGGCTGAATGGGTATGTCTTGCGCGTAGACGAATTTAATTACGATGTTGACGACTTCCTTCGATGTGTCGAGAAGGGAGATCATGTTTTGTTCGTTCTCGAGGCTGCCTTGACTCAATATGGCTCGGAAGTAGTCACTGCCGGCGACTAACACGCATTTGTGTGCATTGACCTGGCCGTCTTTGCACTTCAGAACGACCTTGTCGGCTATGGCGTCGTCTCGTGAGTCGTATAAATTGGTTAAAATTATTCTGTGTTGCGATTCTTGACGATTTTTTTCGATTTCGGCTTGTGATTTTGATTCGATGCCACGCAATCGGATTTTTTTGGTGGTGGAAGTCGTGTTATTACACGGACTACACATTTCGTTTATGGATTTTCTGTCCATAAACTAGGACTATATTTATGATGAAAAGTTTGTATTATTTACTACCATGGCGCCATCTGGTGTATTTTAGAAGGAAAAAAACAAAAACGCTTTTACAAAGGTTGTATACCGATCTGTGGTATTATTTTAAAATTAAAATATTGAATGAAATTATTTCAAATGAGATGAATAGAAGTGAGAAAATAAACAAACAAATTTACAAAATTTATATTTCCTAGTAAAATAGAAGATAAATAAATCTTCAGATATTTTCAAAACATGCAAAGCTATAGTAAAGTTATTGTAAAAAAAGTCATGGAAATGGTCTCTTTCCTAGATTGTAAATATGCTGAGAAAAAGCTTATTCTCAATTGTTTGTAAATGTAATTTCCAAACTTATAAAACTCATCTATCTTTATATTTACAATGTTTTACAAGTGTGGAAATCTACTTTTTTTTCCAGTGCAGTTTTAAACGTTTGGCAGATGGCGGAAATGTTCAAAGCAAAACGATCAACGCGGTTCAAACATTCACCCTAATGAACATGAAATAGATCTCGGAATCGAACATCCTTACCGACATCATTCCGCCACAATTAGAAAGTCTCATTTCCAAGGTGAAACTCAATAAACTCGGGATTTTGTCAGTTTTCTGCTGAATTGGGAAATGAAGACACGCGGACGAGAAGACAACACGACAGTTGTAAATGATTTGCTCTGCAAAGGCGATATGGTGAAAATACCAGACTATTCGCTTCAGAAACTATTACAAACTGAAATAATCATCAAATCTGAATCTTTGTACAAACATGGACATATTTTGTATGTAGATTAATGTAGCTTTTTGAGTGTTACTAGGTTATTTGTGAGAGAGACGGAAAAGGAACCTCACGGTTTGAATGGTGAAAACGAACTGAACTTTTATTTCTACAGTATAAGGTTAAAACTACACAAAACATGTGTAGCCAAGGGAACGGCCACAGTGGGGTGTCCAAATGTCCAAGTGCCGGATTGCGCCACATGTCTAATTGCTAAATGCACTTAAAGAGTCGAGTATCAACTCATAAACCAACAATTAATATAATCATTGGCTTTTTCAATAATTAATTAATTTTGCCCAAAAAACCAACAAAATGCCAACAATGGGTAAACGTCTGTAGTTATGGTGAGTCGCCAATTATCAGCAGAAAGTTAAATATTGCAACAACAGATGGTGCCTGACGAACATTTGAACGAGACAACACCGAAACAGTAAAAATGGCGGATGGGAATTAGTCGTCCTTCGTTAGACAAAATTGAAATGGGTAATACAAATACTGCGTCGTACAAATCCAATAAAAGAATCCGATTGAGTGACGTTGAACCAACATCACCGATTGAAATTGAACCAACATCACCGGTTGAAATTGACGAAAACCAATTAGCACTGACCAAATTGTACAATTCAAGAGACGAGGCTACAGCCGAAACGGTCGTTCTGGAGTGCAAAGATGGGCGCATCCGTGCCCACAAATGCGTGTTAGTCAACTGCAGTGAGTACTTTCGAGCAATATTGAGTGAAGGAAGCTTGGAGAACGAACAAAACATGATCTCCCTTCCCGACACATCAATGGAAGTCGTCAACATCGTGATCGAATTCGTGTATGCGCAAGACATTCCCATCCAGCCTGAAATGACGGACAGCGTGACACGTGAAATTATTATGACCGCTGACAAAATGCAATTAAAAGGCTTATTCGATAAGTTTTGGAAATTTTATTGCAGCCCGATCACTCTGGATAAATTTTCATACGTTTGGCATATGGCACAATGGTTTAATGAAGACGAAACGATCAAGACGATTCATAAATTCGTCTTAAGAAACTTAAAACAGATCTCGGAAACTGACAAGCTTTCGCACATCACTTCGACACAAATAGAAAGTGTTATTTTTGAGGTGAAATCCAATAAAATCGGAGAATTTCTCCTACTTCTACTAAATTGGGAAATGAAGACGCAAGATCAACGAGAAAACTACAACACGATGGTTGTAACGGATTTGATCTCCAAATACCGTCTGATTGAAAAACTACCGGATTATTCACTCCAGAAACTGTTATCTACGGATATGGTCACCAAATCAGAATTTCTCTTCAACACTTTAAGTAAGGAGCTCAAGTGCAGGGCCACGTCCACGTGGATGACAACTTCTGCACGAGAAATTCGAATTTTCGCTTTCGAAATTGACTCGGTCGCGTGCAAACATTCGGTCTCGTTGCTAAGCGTAGAGGATTGGATGCCCGGCTTGGGACAACGCCATCTACGTGACGACGAAACACCAAACAAGTATTTCCCGACAGTTTCCAAGACGGGGAAAGTGTTTTATTTCACTTTATCCGAAGACCGTTTGCAGTTTTGCGCCGTCGAGGGCGAAACGAACTTTGAGTACTTTACTCAACATTTAGGACCGACGGAGATTTCGGATCAAATAACGAGCGAAACTGCGAATTGCACTTCGGTATTCTTTCGACTACTCAAAGACGAGTATGCGTATTTTCACTTTGAGTCGAGGACATGGCGGTATTGGTATTTTTTTGAAGAACACAAGTGCATCCTTTTATCAACTGTTGATAAGTTTTTCTACGACTTGGATGAACGCCGGATAATGATTGAGGATAAACGGTCGTGGAGTTCGATAACGAAGAAGAAATTGCCGGGCAGTTGGCAAAGTGTGAAGTGTAAAAATCTACGCAGAAATTCGACGGGGAAATTGATTTTTGTCCGAAAATGTCCCGACAGTTGTTTGTTAGTTTACGATATTGTAAAAGATGTTTGGAGTGTGGTTCCGTCGCCGAATATTACGGGCAACGTCATTCTGTACGTTTCGTACGACGACGACTGTTTGATATTCGAAAAAACAAAAGTGGCGTGTAATATTTATTCTTTGGAGACAATGAAAGTGGTGAAAGAGTATGCAATCAAGGAGAATTTTGAAGGTTGCATCCATTTTGATGCGAGTTTTTGAGTTGCGTGATCTGCGTTTAGACTTTTATTCGCCAACAGTAAATTAAATTGCAGTTTTTGAATTGTTAACTGTAGTAACGTGATTAATTGACCATTGTAAACTCTAGATTTTGCTGGACGGATATGAAATTTTTGTTTTATTGTGTAAAAAGATGATTACCAAAGTTTCGAAAATATATTGACATTTATTTATCTATTTATTTCTAATTTATTTCTAATTTATTTCTTGCGACGAGGACGGTGATATTCGAAAAGAGAGATACGGTGTATAATATTTACTCTTTGGAGACAATGGAGGTGGTTAAACAGTATGCGATAAATGAATATTTCGAGGGTTACGTTTATTTAGATGCGAGTTTCAAGATTTGATGTAATCGATTGCACAATCTGCAAATTAAATTTTCTAAGCCATCATTTAAATAAATAGCAGTTTTTGAATTTCCCGCGTGGATTTTACGTGATTTGACGATCTGCTTGCGAGGATTCGACCATTGTGAACAAAATCATTGAATTCAGATATTATTACTTATTTAATTAAAAAATTAACATTTTTGGATTAATTTTATTTGGTTTCCAAAATTAATTTTTGGAAGAATGATTTGAAGACATTTAATTTCGGACAGGAAAATTATACACAAAAAACTGAAATACATTTTATTTCGTGTGAATATTGTGTGGAAAGTATTAACACTGATCACAACAAATATTAATAAAGTCCGATTCGAAATGCTAAATTGTAGTAAAAACTAGTTGGCTTTGATTGAGAACAACCAATCAAAACGCTCGTATCATCCGTACTTTAAAAGTGTAATTTTGACGTCATAGTAATGGCGTTTTCAAAAAAGGTCGGCCCATCACAGATTATCTGTGGGTTCATGAGTGTCATGAAACGAATAACGGGGTAAGATGATTTGAAATCATCTTAAGATCAGTTGGAAGAAAACGTATAAAGGTCACGAAAGAACACACACCAGCACTTATGAAAAGTATTTTCAAATTTGCTGATATATGTTTCGTAACTTCAACACGACATCGAGCAATTCTTAATCTCGGGTAAGAAATAATTATTACAGATTTAATTCCCAATGTGAAAAACCATTAACTACGTAATCTTCATTTCTCTAAAGATTCACGGACATGAAGTAGGAGAATTTAAGCGGCAATTAGCGTGGAAGGAAGAAAATTTCTAAACGAAGTCCAAGTAAACAAAAATACAACAAAGAAATACAAATACGCTGTTATAATTTTTTTTATATTGTTTTTATTATTTTTTTAAAAATTGTTTTTAGTATTATTTTTTTTATTCTTTTGTTAAAATTATTTGTATTATTTTTAATTATTATTTTTAATTATTATTTTTAATTATTATTTTTAATTATTATTTTTAATTATTATTTTTAATTATTATTTTGTCTATTATTTCTATTATGTGCAGGAAGGATACTTGGGCCACAACCAGGAAGAATTGAGCCAACTTGGTGAAATGTGCGAGTTTGATACCTCGAACTCGAAGACAGCACCAACCGTGAGTACTCGATTATATTTGCCAAATTCAAGTTAGGAACTTTATGAATTGTGTAAACTTTAGTTTAGAACGTCATCTATTTTTGTTCAGCGTGTAATAAATAAAACAATTTTCTAAAAAAAAAAAAAATACAAATCTTTTATTTCAATCCATCATACTTTGTTCGCGAAAAAAAACTAGAACAGAGAACGAACGCAATCAGAAGACAATTTCAATCACATAACTACACTGTTTAAATACCACCGACCCTAGATTTGTGTCATTAATAAAAGATTTCCATATTTAATATCCATCAAAGCGATTTTGTCTTGTGGTTGTGGCGACATCTAAGACCGAAATAACTCTAAAATGACGTCAGTTTTGCAGACAAATGGCAAATAGTTGTGAATTCAAATCCAACAATCCAATCCAACTCTCCATTTGTTCGAATATCGCAACAACAGGTGGTACCTGACATCACATTCCTACGAGGCAACAGTGGCAACACTATTTTAGGAAAACATGGCGGATGGAATGAACACCACGTCCAATTCCATCAAAAAAATCCGACTGAGTGACACTGGATCTAAATCACATATCGAAATTGAAGAGAATCACCAAGAAACACAAAACAAATTCCTTTTGACCAATCTCTACAACTCCAGAGACGACGCCAAAGCCGAAATGGTCGTTCTGAAGTGCAAAGATGGCCACGTCCGTGCGCACAAATTCATCTTAGTCAATGGTAGTGACTACTTCCGAGCGATATTAAGTGAAGGCGGCATCGAGAACGAACAAAACATGATCTCCCTTCCCGACACAGCAATGCAAATCATCAACATCGTCATCAAATTCGTGTACGGGCAAGACATTCCCATGCAGCCAAAATTGCCGGACAGCGTGACACGTGAAATAATTATGACTGCTGACAAAATGCAATTAAAAGGCTTATTCCACATGTATTGGAACAGTTATTGCAACCCGATTACGCTGGATACATTTGTAAATGTTTGGCACATGGCGGAGATGTTCAATAAGAACGAAACAACCAACACGGTTCAGACATTCGTTGTAATGAACATGAAACTCATCTCGGAGTCGGACGTGTTGTCGGACATAACTTTGGCACAAATGGAAAGTCTTATTCTCAAAGTGAAGCCCAATAAATTGGGGGAATTTGTCTTATTTCTACTAAATTTGGAAATGAAGACGCAGGATGAACGAGAAAACAACAACCCGGAAGTTGTAATGGATTTCCTATCCAAATGCGGTGGGATGGACAAACTACGGGACTATTCACTCGAGAAACTGTTATCTACGGATATGGTCAGCAAATCGGAATGTTTGTTCAACGCTTTACGTAAGGAGCGTACGTCCAGGGCCACGTCCAGGTGGTTGAAAATTTCTGCAAGAGAAATTCGAATTTTCGCCTTCGAAATTGATTCAGTCACATGCAAACATTGGGTTTCTTTGCTAAGCGACGAGGATTGGATGCCGGGCTGGGACAACTCCAGCTACGTGACGACGAAACACCAAACGACTATTTTCCCAGCGTTTCCAGCACGGGGAAAGTGTTTTATTTCACTTTTTCCGAAGACCGTTTGCGGTTTTGCGCCGTCGAGGGCGAAACGGGCCTTCACTTCCTTACTAATATAGGATCGACGCCGACTTCGGATAAAATGACGAGCGAAACTGCCGATTGCGAGGTGGTGTACCTCCGACTAACCAAAGACGAGTATTGGTGTTTTCAGTTTGAATCGAGATTTTGGCTGTAAACGTTACTTGACGAATACAAGTGCATTCTTTTGTCAACTGCTGAAAATAATTTCTTCGACCTGGATGAACGCCGGATAACGATTATGAATAAACGGTTAAACAGTTGCACAACGAGAGAAAAATTGCCAGGCAGTTGGCAAAGTGTGAAGTGGAGTGTCTCGCACTCCATTGGTCAGTCTTGACCATTGTTATATATTGTGACGCTGCTACTACAGCGCCACCTATCTTGAATAAACCAGTCAGTTATGTAAATCTAGGCAGCACCAACGGTCACGTTATTTTACATGCTCCATTACAGTTTTAATATTTAGTCAAGACAGACTAATTGGCGACGAGATGGGACACCAATCCATGCTACAGAATCGTTTTTTGCTAAACTGGTGAATTTTGGACACTTTTTGGACACTTTTTGGACGCCTGACCACGCTGACCACGCGGACCACACGTTAGGTTTATCCCTGTTTCAAATTGTTCCGGTGTTCTCAAGAAAATCATCATGCAAAACGGATCAACAATTAATACCTCACAAACTGTAATGTGCAAAATCGCTTAAAATTCGTGTTGAGTGCTGTTTCGGACCTTTGACCACGCCGTGACCGTGCCGTTAGGCCTACTTCCTTGTAAGCCTTTTCTATGCAAAACTTCTGTGATCGCTTCAAGTATCGGTTCACTGCAACCATATTGCATCAAGAACAACTGGACCCACTACATTGACCAGTTGGACTGCTTTTTCGTGTGCAGTGCCATCACCTATGACACGAAGAAAGTGATTGTTTTGCTGTGCATCGTCGGCGGGCTGCCGTACACACGTCTGGCTGACCTGTTTTCCAATGAAGCTTGTGCAGATGACGTTCGCTGCCCTCGCCGCGTTGAAGGCCAATTAACAGCACTCAAAACCCCTCCTCGCGGTCGACATTTCAAAACCCGAGTGCAGGGACAGGTGGAATCCGCTGCAGATTTCGCTATTTTGTTGCAGCTGCGTTCGGAGCACTGCAACTATTTTGATCAACTCCAATCGCTGCGTGATCGTTTAATCGCCGGGTTGAGTTGTGTCTAAATTCAGCAAACCAACATCAGTCAGTCTGAAATGAAGTTCGCTCAGGCTCACCAGTCAGCCATTCAGCAAACCATCATCAGTCAGTCTGAAATGAAGTTTGCTAAGGCTCACCAGTCAGCCATTCAGATGGAGCTCGCCACATGTGCAGTCTCCGACATCTACGCACGTTCGACCACGGTTGCCCCAGCGCAGAAAATCACTGGTCACAACCGCAGACGCCATTTGGGTAGCTTCTACAACTCCCAGTGTTCGTTTCGGGACCAGCCGCAGTCGTCGAACCCTTGTGCCGGCGTGTGCATCGCAGGTGATGTCACAGACCATCGTCGGTCTCGCCGCACTTTTTGCCCTTCAAAACGCTACCGTACGCGTTGGGCACGGGGCCACATTTAGCCCTCTGTTGTTCAGGCTTCTTGTGAGTGAAGGAGAGAATCATTTCGACTTCCTTTCCGTCTCCCGTCTAGCTGCTAATTCATCAAGCTAATTCATTCAACTATTGTTAATGTATCATGTTAGCATTTTAATGTTTAATTGCAATCATTGTTGGAATCAAAATTCATGTTATGTTCAATTTTACAAGTTTTATTTCGTGCATAATTCAGTAGTTTTAAAATCCAAGTATTTTATTGTTCAATTTAAATTTGCATTTCATGTCAAACTGTTACTTTGAATTTACTAATTGCTCCCCTAGTTGGTTCACAATTGAGGGGATGATGGAGTGTCTTCACTCCAATGCATGTTACTTGTTACCTTTTAATTCATTGTTTAATTGATTGTTTTTAAACCCACTTTAATTACATTGCATCCTTGTAGATCAATTGATTTCACTGTATTCTAAATTGTTTCTTCCCCCATTCCACAATTGAGGAGATACTGGAGTGTCTCGCACTCCATTGGTCAGTCTTGACCATTGTTATATATTGTGACGCTGCTACTACAGCGCCACCTATCTTGAATAAACCAGTCAGTTATGTAAATCTAGGCAGCACCAACGGTCACGTTATTTTACATGCTCCATTACAGTTTTAATATTTAGTCAAGACAGACTATGAAGTGTAAAAATCTACGCAACAATACGCCGGGGAAATTAATTTTTTTCTAAAAATGTCCCGACAGTTGTTTGTTACTTTACGATATTGTAAAAGATCTTTGGAGTGTGGTTCCATCGCCGAATATTACGGGTGACGTCATTCTATACGTTTCTTACGACGACGACTGTTTGATATTCGAGAAAACAAATACGGCGTGTAAGATTTATTCTTTGGAGACAATGGAGGTGGTTAAAAAGTACGCGATGAAGGAAAATTTTGATGGTTGCATTCATTTTGATGCGAGTTTTTGAGTTGCGTGATCTGTCTTTAGACTTTTATTCGCCAACAGTTAATTAAATTGCAGTTTTTGATTGTATAGATAAATTTAAATGGCCTCATTGTTAAATACAGTTCTGGTGAGATTTTTTGGTTTCTGTTTGGAACTGTGCATGCTTCGAAAATTTTTGTTCGTTTATTTATCTTTTACTAGGACGATAAAGGAATAAAAATTGTAAATTAATTTGTTTATTTTCATCATTTTTTTCGATGTTTTTTATTTATTTATTTATTAGTTGTCACCCGACTAAATGTTTTGCAAACAACATAAAACTAAACAATCGTAAAAGAAAATAAATCTTAAATGCGAATGTGAGCTCTTTTACGTGCAAAAATGTAACGAAATGAAAAAAATTGAACAATAATGCAAAACCAGCATTAGATAAATAAAAACAGACGACGGATCTTCTGGATTTCCATTTGCAGTTCATTTGCTCATTTTCAAATCGCTATATCACAGATTTGCTTTGTCGTCATACATATGCATCGACAAGTGCATTTATGTGCCTTAAAACGCATTTAAATTAAATTGTTGCAAGATTTTTTCAGATGCAAAAAATTTTAATGGATAAAATGATCTTTTGAAACTTAAAAATGTTGAATTAACATGTCGAGTCATTTGTCTTCCCAAAGTTGGAATATTGCACCAACAGGGGGTAACTGTATCACATTTGTATAAAACAGCATTGTTGAGGGAAAAAATGGATGATGGAAGAAGATTAAGCAAAATTAAAGCGAAATGAGTATAGTTCGTAAAACTGTAACACGATGTCAAACTCCATAAAAAAAATCCGATTGAGTGGCCCTAGATCAAAATCACAGGTCGAAATTGAAAAGAATCACCAAGAAACACAAAACAAAATCCTTTTGACCAATCTATACAACTCCAGAGACGACGATAAAGCCGAGACGATTGTTTTGAAGTGCAAAGATGGCCACGTCCGTGCGCATAAATTCATCTTAGACGCTGGTAGTGATTACTTCCGGGCAATATTAAGTCAAGGCAGCATCGAGAACGAACAGAACACGGTATTCCTTCCCGACACACCGATAGAAATCCTCGATATCGTCATCAAATTCATGTACGCTCAAGACATTCCCATCCAGCCCGAAATGCCGAACAGTTTGATACAAGAAATAATTTTGACCGCTGACAAAATGCAGTTGAAAGGGTTATTTGACAAGTTTTGGAAATTATATTGCAACCGGATCACCGTGGATGAGTTTTTAAAGGTTTGGCAGATGGCGGAAATGTTCAATCGAGACGAAACGGACAACACCGTTCAAACATTCGTTTTAAGGAACATGAAACGAATCTCGGAGACTGAAATGCTTTCGCACATCACGTTGAGGCAATTAGAAAGTCTCGTTTCCCACGTGAAACCCAATATATTGGGCGAATTTGTCGTATTTGTGCTCAATTGGGAAACGAAGACGCGTGAACAACGAGAAAACAACAACGCGGGTGTCGTAACGGATTTGCTCTTCAAATGCGGTATGGAAAAACTAGCAGACTGTTCACTCCGGAAACTATTATCGAGCGAAATAGTTATCAAATCAGCACGTTTGTACGACGCCTTAAGCAAGGAGGCGACGTCGAGGGCCACGTCCAAGTGGCTGACTTATAGTCTTGCGCGCGAAGTACTAATTTTTGCTTTTAAAGTTCGCGACGATATAGTGAACCAATCGTTCTCGTTGCTGAGCGAGGAGAAGTGGATGCCTACCGCCAGAGGACTGGTTTCGTTACCGGGACAGCACGAATCACTGATCGACTATTTTCCCACAGTTTCGAGCATGGGTGATGTGTTTTATTTCGGAATATCCAAAGACCACTTGGAGCTTTATGCCATTGAGTGCGTGACTCATGAAAGGTTCTTCAGTCAAACGGAAACGACAGTAATTTCGGATAAAGCGACGAGCAACACTGCTGATTACAACGAGGTGTTCTTCCGACATACGAATGTCGCGTATTCGTGTTTTAATTTCGAGTCGAAGACGTGGCGGACGGTGTATTTTGGCGATCGAATTGAGGATTGCAAGTGCATGCTTTTGGCTACTAGTGACGAGTATTTCTTCGATGTGGATGAACGACACATGAAAATTGTGGACAGACAGGTGAAGAGTTGCACGACGAAAGAGAAATGGCCGGGCAATTGGCAAAGTGTACCGTGTAAAAATCTGCGCAGGACTTCGACGGAGAAATTGATTTTCTTCCAAAAGTGTCCCGCAAGTTGTTTGTTGGTTTACGATATTTATTGTGACGATTGGAGCGTGGTTTCGTCGCCGAATATTACGGGTGAGGTCGTTCTGTACGTTTGTTTCGACGAAGACTGTTTGATATTCGAAGAAACAGATAGTGCGTTTAATATTTATTCTTTGGAGACTATGAAGGTGGTTAAACAGTATGCGATACCGCACTATTTCAATGGGTACATTTATTTAGATGCGAGTTTCAAGATAATGTAATTTTCTATGCCATCATTTAAATAAACAGCAGTTTTTGTATTTCCCGCGTGAACTTAACGTGACTTGATGATCTGCTTGCGAGAATTCGACCATTGTGAACAAAATCAATATTGAATTCAGATATTATTACTTATATTACTTAACCGTGAGTTATATTTGCCAAAATTCCATTTATGAACTTTATGAATTGTATGAATAAAACCATTTTCTAAAAAAAAAAATGCAAACTTTTTAATTCAATCAATCATATTTTGTTCGCTAAGCACTAGAACGGAGAACGAATGCAATCAGAAGACAATTTCAATTTCCTAACTACACAGTTTAAATATACCACCAACCCAAGATTTCTGTTACTAATAATTTACCATGTTTACATGTACTAACTTATCTAGATAAGTGAGAATGCGAATTTTACTTTTCTAGAAAACTGATCATGTAAACAAATCAGTTTTCCAGAAAAGTCAAACTTATCTAGAAAACTAAAATTCACTTGTTTGAGGTAGATTTTGGGTGTTTTGCGCATTGCCATTTGCAATGTAAACACCCACTCATTGCTTATCTAGATAAGCTGACGTCACAACAACGCTGTAATGCAACTGTTTAAAAACATGGCGGCAAAATGGAGCGATCACAGTGCTCGCAATGTTAGAATGAATATTGTTACATGGGAAAAACCAACGAAACAAAACAATATATTCCGAGGTTGGCGGGAAGACATATTGTTCGTGCACAGTGCATTGTGGATGATTAATGCGCAAGTTTAACAAAGAGTTAAATACGTCATATGACGTCACATTTTTTGGAAAATTGATTCCTTGTAAACGCATGCAGTTTTCTAGATAAGTAAAAATTCGCATTTTTACTTATCTAGATAACTGGTAACATGTAAACATGGTAAATGATTCCCATATTTAATATCTATTAAAGCGATTTTGTCTTGTGGTTGTGGCGACATCTAAGGCCGAAATTACTCTAAAATGACGTCAGTTTGCAGACAAATGGCAAATAGTTGTGAATTTAAATTCAACAATGGGTAAATGACTGAAGTCAAGGTGACTCCCCATTTTTTACAATAAGTTCGAATACCGCAACAACAGGTTCCTACGAGGCAACACCATTTTAGTGAAAAATGGCGAATGGAAATTCGTCCGTCGTGTTCTTATCGTGTTTTTAATTGTCCTAACACGATAAACAAAATTATAATGGGTTTCACCATGAACACAACGTCCAACGCCATCAAAATAATTCGACTGAGGGGCACTGGATCAAAATCGCAGGCCGAAATTGAAGAGACTCACCAAGAAACACAAAACAAATTCCTGTTGATCAATTTGTACAATCCAGAGACGAGGCGGTTGTTCTGAAGTGCAAAGATGGCCACGTCCGTGCGCACAAATTCATCTTAGTGGCTGGCAGCGACTATTTCAAAGCAATTTTAAGTCAAGGCAGCTTGGAGAACGAATAGAACATGATATCCCTTCCCGATACATCGATGGAAATCATCAACATCGTCATCAAATTCGTGTACGGGCAACACATTCCTATCCAGTCAAAATTGCCAGACAGCGTGACGCGTGAAATAATTATGACTGCTGACAAAATGCAACTAAAGGCTTATTCCACAAGTATTGGAACAATTATTGCAACCCGATTACTCTGGATACATTTGTGAAT
Source organism: Strigamia acuminata (assembly GCA_949358305.1). NCBI lineage: Eukaryota > Metazoa > Arthropoda > Chilopoda > Geophilomorpha > Linotaeniidae > Strigamia > Strigamia acuminata. The sequence goes on along the minus strand of OX442315.1, from coordinate 15,151,537 downwards.
GTTTGGCACATGGCGGAGATGTTCAATAAGAACGAAATAATCATCACGGTTCAAACTTTTGTTGTAATGAACATGAAACTCATCTCGGAGACGGACGTGCTGTTGGATATAACTTTGACACAAATGGAAAGTGTTATTCTCAAAGTGTAAACCCGATAAATTGGGGGAATTTGTCGTTTTTGTGATCAATTGGGAAATGAAGACTCGTGAGTAACGAGAAAACACCGACGCGGACGTTGTAATAGATCTGCTCTCCAAATGCAGTGTGGAGAATCTACCGGACTATTCGCTGCGGAAATTGTTAGAAACTGATCGAGTCATCAAATCAGCCTGTTTGTTCAACGGAGGTCTCGGTGTGTATTGACGACTAGGTTAAGGATTGCAAGTGCATGATTGTGGCAACTGGTGACAAGTGTTTCTTCGACATGGACGAACGACACATGACAATTGTGGACAGACGCGTGAAGAGTTGCACGACGAGAGAGAAATTGCTGGGCAATTGGCAAAGTGTAAAGTGTAAAAGTCTGCGCGTGAATTCGTCGGAAGAATTGATTTTTTTCCAAAAAAGTCCCGACAGTTGTCTGTCAATTTACGATGTTGAATATGAAGTTTGGAGAGTGGTTTCGTCGCCGAATATTACTGGTGACGTCGTTCTGTACGTTTCTTACGACGACGACTGTTTGACATTCGAAAAAAAGAGCGTATCTCTTTTTTCGAATGTTAAACAGTCCTCGTCGTAAGAAACGTACAGAATGACGTCACCAGTCGTGTACAATATTTACTCTTTGGAGACGATGGAGGTGGTTAAAGTGTTTGGGATAAAGGACAATTTTGATGCGAGCTTCAGAAGTTATAAATGACAGTTTTCAAATTTCCGGCGTGATTGTTAACAATTGTAGTGAAGTTTTGAGTTGCTCAGTGAGTTGTATTTTGTACCTTCATTGTATATAAAATCGCCAATTCTATCGGGTATTAAACTATTGGAAGTAACAACAATTGCAATTGTGCATCAAATTGTTCAAATTCAATAAAATGCCAACAATGGGTAAACGTAATCCTGTTGAGGCGCCATTTGTTTTCGGACAGTTGGAATGTTGCAACAGGTGGTGTCTGCATCACGTTTGTATAGTACAACATTGTTGACAGAAATATGGCTGTGGGAACTGGGAAGTGTACATAATCATCCTAGGTGAGGCAAAATTAAAAAGAAATGTGAAGCTTGTGTCATACTAAAACATGACGACCAACTCAAACGAAATAATGCCATTGCGTGGCATTGAAGCGGAATCAAAAGTCGAATTTGAAGTGAATCTCCAACACAAATTAATTTTGATCAATTTATACAATTCAAGAGACGAATTTAAACCTGAGACGGTCGTCCTGAAGTGCAAAGATGGCCACGTGCATGCCCACAAATTCATCTTATTGGCTGGCAGCGACTATTTCAAAGCAATTTTAAGTCTAGGCAGCTTGGAGAACCAACAGAACGTGATACCCCTTCCCGACACATCGATGGAAATCGTCAATATCGTCGTCAAATTCATGTACGCGCAAGAGATTCACATCCAGCCCGAAATGCCGGACAGCCAGATATGTGAAATAATTCTGACCGCTGACAAAATGCAATTGAAAGGCTTATTCGATACATTTTGGAAATTATATTGCAGCCTGATAACTCTGGATAAATTTCTAACGGTTTGGCAGATGGCGGAAATGTTCAACCAAGCCGAAACGATCGACCGAGTTCAAACATTCATCTTAATGAACATGAAACGGATCCTGGAGACGGACGAGCTTTTGCACATCACTTTGATACAAATGGAAAGTCTTATTCTCAAGGTGAAACCCGATAAATTGGGCGAATTTATCATTTTTATGCTCAATTGGGAAATAAAGACGCGTGGCAAACGTGAAAACAACACGCAAGTTGTAACTGATTTGCTCTCCAAATGCAGCATGGAGAAACTACCAGACATTTCGCACCAGAAGCTGCTGCAAACTGAAATAGTCATCAAAGCAGCATCTTTGCACGACGCTTTGAGCAAGGAAGTGACATCTCGGGCCAAACTCAGTTGGTCGGCAAGCCTCGCGTGTGACGTGCGATTTTTCGTCTTCGAAGTCAACTGTCACAACTGCGAACACGTTTTCTCGTTGCTGAGCGACGAGGTCTGGACGCCCGGCTTGGAACCGCTAAATTTGGACGACGACGAAACACCACTCTGCTATTTTCCGGCAGTTTCCAGCACGGGGATCGTGTTTTATTTCAGCGTGTCCAAGAACCACATGGAGTTTTCCTCCACTCCAGACGACATGGTGTTCATTTATTGTATGGATACGCCGGTGAATTCTGATACAATGTCGAGCGAAACTGCGAATTGCAACGAGATATATTTCCGACTTTCAAAAGTGGAGTATTTGTTTTTTAATTTTGTATTGAGGAAGTGGGAGATGGTCAATTTCGACAATCGGATTGGCGATTGCAAGAGCATGTTGTTGGCTGCCGGTGAAACGTATTTCTTCGACGTGGATGAACAGCGCATGAAAATTGTGGATAACGGGTTGGGGAGTTGCTTGACGAGAGAGAAACCGCCAGGCCATTGGAAAAGCGTAAAGTGTAAAAGTCTGCGCAAGGATTCGTCGGAGAAATTGATTTTTTATGAAAAATCTGCCGAAAGTCGTTTGTTGATTTACGATGTCGATTTTGACGGTTGGAGTGTTGTTCCGTCGCCGAATATTACGGGTGACGTTATTCTGTACGTTTCTTATGACGACGACTGTTTGATAATCGAAAAAATCAATACCGTGTGTAAAATTTATTCTTTGGAGACGATGGTGTTGGTTAAACAGTACGCGATCAAGCAAAATTTCCATGGTCGCATTCATTTTGATGCGTGTTTCCGAGTTAATGTGCCAACAGTTCAATAAATAGCAGTTTTGGAATATCCCGCGTGATTGTTTACATGAAATTCACGTGATTGATCGCCGTGATTTATTTTATATCGAAAATTTTTGGAGATTTATTTATGACTTATTTTACTGGGATGAATAAAAATTGTAAATTAAATTTTCTTCGATCATTTTCTCACTTCCAATCAAATCAGGCCAATTTATTTCAATTTATTTTGACTCAATTGTGTAGAAAATAAACGCTTGTAGTTGTGGTGACGGAGAAATTGCTTTTTCATAACACGAAATTGCTAAAACGAGGGCAAAAAATTTTTTTGTTTTGACGTTCCTAAACAGGCCTAAAACGACCATAAAACGACACGGAACGGAAACGCCTAAAACGTCTAACACTGCGTTTTGGAATGCACCTACCGTCTTATTAATAATAGGTTAGGTTGGAGAATAAATTAGGCCATTTTATCAAATAACAAACCATTTTTGGTTTTGTTTTTACTTAAATCTTATTTTTGATTATTGGTGATCCCGTCCGAAAACGGGATTGCAAAAATTGTGTCTAAAGACTCATTGAATACTCCCGGCCACGGAAATCTTTAGTAAAAGGCGAAAGATTTTTTCCATTGACCAGAAGCAAGAGATAATTTCACTACCGTCTTCCCCCGAACATAACGTCATGACGTTATATTCAAGTTTTTTCGAAAATCGCTGTTTTCGAAAGTTTTAGGGATTTTTCGAATAGAACGTCACTTCCAATATAACGTCATGACGTTGTATTCGAATACAACGTCATGACGTTATATTCGAGTGCATTGACGGGTGCGATGCCGGGAAGCATTGCAGGTGCGCTTTTAACGGGCGCAATGCCGAAAAAACGAATTCGACACGAATTTTGACAAGAATTGGACACGAATTGGATACGAATTAAACACAAATTATCAGGGCCGTGTCGACCTACGAGGCGAAGAGGCGGCCGCCAGGTGGCCATGCCGTGGTATGTAAATTTACCAAGGCATGGCCACCTGGCGGCCGCCTCTTCGCCTCGTAGGTCGACACGGCCCTGATAATTATACACGAATTGGACACGAATTGTAAAACGAATTGGACACGAATTGTAAAACAAATTGTACACGAATTTGACACGTATTGTAAAACAAATTTGGCACGAATTGTCCAATTTACATGCTCAATTTCTGATTTTTCTGATTTTTCAAAAGTTGCATGAAAAAGTACGAATATAACGTCATGACGTAGTGTTCGAATAAAACGTCAGGTGTCGTTGTATTCGAACACAACGTCATGACGTTATGTTCGGGGGAAGACGGTAGATGTCCAAGAGGTGGGTACTAGACAAACTGCGTGCGTTGTAGGTGGTTCATGATTCGATTTTGTTGCATTATTAATTCAAAATCACATTTAAATATTTAATTCGTAATGATAAATCGAGTGTCTTACTTAGATTCAATTAACCTTTCAAAAAAGTTGAATTTTTATTAATTTTAGTTAATTAAATAAATGTATTATTATTGTCGATTATTGTTTCGACAGTGGCGCCACTGTACCACAAATGATGGTATTACGCTCGTACGCAAGGTTGTTTGATGAATATAGAAAGTAAACGAATCGTCGAATAATGAGGAGAAAATTGCATTTTGATTTATTTGTTTCATTATTTTGATAATACAATAAAAAGAAGGAAAAAAAAAGAGAACTAGCAGAGGATGGTTTCGATCCATCGGCCTCTGGGTTATGGGCCCAGCACGCTTCCACTGCGCCACTCTGCTGATGATGAATTGGTGGACAAATAATAATAAATAGACTGCTTTGGCACCATCTGCGATGGAACAAGTCAGACAAAACACATGGTGCTACTCACGGTTACTAGATATTTTCATGTGATCAGCGGCGATTTAAGGAATTCGCGCGGACCCGATTAAGCGCCTGATCTTCATAAATAAATCTGTCTTTCCTGGAAAACTGGTTTGTTTACATGATCAGTATTCCAAAAAGTAATATTTGGGTTTTCGTCTAAACCCATGATGTGAAGGTGATTCTAAGACATCATTTAAATGTCAATTTTATTTAAAATTATCTGCTCTCACAGGGAGCAAATTCCATGGAAATATGAGATGGGTTCAGGTTAAGCGATCAATTTGAGCTCCTACAGCAAAGTGTATTCATTTGAATGCTTATAATTCATATTGAACGATGGAAAGTGATTGTTTTTCAACTTAAAAAATTTAAATCAGAAATAGAAAAAAATACATCAATATGCACAAAATACATAAATGGAAGAAATTTTTATGTTTCATTTACAATGCAAGAACGAGACGTGCACACAGGTTAAAGTGTTTTAAAATTGGAAATGAACAGAGAAAAATATACAGAATGAACGAAACTAATATTTTTAAATTTCTATTCCTGCTTAAAATGCTTTTTCTCCTGTATGTGTTAAAAGATGTCTTCTTAAATTGCCACTGTGATTGCAAGAATAAGCACACAAATGGCACTTGAATGATTTTTCTCCTGAATGGGTTAATAGATGACTTTTTAAACTCCCATTTTGACTCGAACAATAATCACACAAATGGCACTTGAATGGTTTTTCTCCAGTGTGGGTTAATAGATGTTCCTTTAAATGTTCACGACGACTCGAACAATAATCACACAAATGACACTTGAATGGTTTTTCTCCTGTGTGGGTTAATAGGTGACTTTTTAAATTCGCACTTTGATTGCAAGAATAATCACACAAATGGCACTTGAATGGTTTTTCTCCTGAATGGGTTAAGAGATGTTTGTTTAAACTCCCACTTTGATTGCAAGAATAATCACACAAATGGCACTTGAATGGTTTTTCTCCGGTGTGACTTCGCATGTGGACAGTCATGAAAGTTTTAAGTCGAAATGAAAGTGAACACATTTGACATTTGAAAGGCTTTTCACCAGTGTGTTTAAGCATGTGCTGTTCCAAAAGTGAATAGCGTGAACACGAATAATCACACAGATTGCAATTGTAATCCACACGTGTTCTCTTCATTTTTTTTACTTCAATGACAATGACACTGAAATGAACGTAGTCTGAAATGAAAAAAAAAAGAATAATTTAGGTATAATTTTACTTTATGGGCAACCGCTCTCAGATCATCTCCAAAATTTGGATTTATGGGTATTGAAGGGTGGGGAATCGAATGGCGTTGACGGTATTGGGGGTAAACAAACGAAAATCAGGAGATTAATGGCTGTAGGTTAAGCTGGGAATCATATGCCCAATAGGTAAAACTACACTTTACGGGCGAATCGTCACTACTGATCATCCGAATTTTCATTGTTGGGAGAGTTGGCGAATAACCAACCCATCATTTTGCTGACTTAATGATAATGACGAGTATTTTTTTTATTTTTTTTTAACAAGGGGGGGCTAGCGCCCCCCCTTGACCCCCCCCCCTTGACCCCCCCCCCCCCCCGAACCTCACCTTAACTGGTTTTATTAATGTGAAGGAAATTGGGCATTTATTGACTTGTGATAAGTATGGGAAAAATTGTGATTGTCGCTTTCAACAATGAAAATTTGACGATTCGCCCGTAAAGTGTAGTTCTGCCGCCCCATAAATTGGACACACTCCAAATAAGGGTTTACTTTAGAATAGGGCCCGCTTTGGAATGGGCCCAAAATTTGGTTACTTACCAAAAAAGGTACGCTGAGTTCGAAAATGACACTCAAAAGTGTCGGAAATTAAGTTATCTGGTTGAAAATGCTGAGTAAAAGGTCTGTTTACATCAGCCAAAGGGCTGTGTGGCCGCCATTGTTGCTTGATTATCTTGATGCTCGATCATCCCTGTCTGGTTTGCATAAAAAAACCGGGTAAGGTGAGGTTTGTGGGGGGGGGGGGGTTAAGGGGGGGGGCGCTAGCCCCCTCTTGTTAGGAAAAAAAAAAAACACGCAATTCTTACAAAAAGGAAAAAAATGGCGGCCATGGCGTCCGAAGCTGTTTTCGACCGGAACGCTTCATTTCCGACAATTTTAGGTGTCATTTTTGGACACAGCACGCTTTAATTAGTAAGTAAAAAAAATTTGGGCCTGTTCCGAAGCGGGCCCTATTCTAAAGTAACTCCTTAAAGGATATTGATGCGTGTAACAGAAAAAACGCGGTGTGGGAAGGTGGGGCATCACCGCTAATGGGTCGAATTCAGTTAGGCGAGTTAGGCCTAACGTTCGATGCACGATTGTTATAAACCGGAAAAAAACCCAATAATCCCCCAAAAAAATGTGATTAATCTATTCTCCTATCTTTACCTTAATCTGCTTACACTTTGGAAACTTTCACACGTAATAAACATGCATTTAATCGAGGATGAACGAAAAAATGCAATACACCAAAATACATTAAGAGAGAGCTTGGACGTCCAAGGATAGAGCAAACGGCGGTTGTCATAGAAACTACAAGTGCATATTAGCGCCGACTAGTGACAATATTTGAACTAAACAAAATGTGCAATTCTTTCCTGCATTGTGATTGGACTGCAGCTTTATTATGACTCGCTTCTGTTACTATGCACTACGGTAGTTTCTACGGCAACCGCCATTATGTTTGTCTTTTTCTAGTTTGATGTATCACACTTTTCTCGCGCACGATTAAACGCATTTTTATTTCGTTTGAAAGGTGTCGAAGTTGCTGAACACTAAAAAATGGTAGCAGATGATTGCTAAAGGTAAATGGAGTCTATAAATTTTCTTTTTGAGAAATAATCTAAATTTGTTTATTCCATTTTCGTGCTTCGAACGTTAGGCCTAACTCGTGGAATTGAATTCGATCTTTGCCACCAGAACTCCTTTCGACCGCATTCTTTTTGATCAGGTAAACCAAATAACTTGACAAAATATTTGTACATTATTTAAAGATTGTGGCGGAAAGCTTGTACACTGACCCATGGTGATTATGTGGATAAAACCACCAGAGTACACTCGATAAACTGTGTGTGTTGTGGCAACTAAAAAAATGTATTTGGTGGGTGTTTAGCCAACTCAAGTATAAATTTAGTAGATTAAACCAAAGATTTTGGTTGTCAATAAAACTATTTTGTACCGAATAAAAACAGTCTAGTCATTTTCTGCAAATTTCATTTAACAGATTTATTTAGTTCAACCAACCAAATACATGCAACAAACTATTTTGTCTAGTAACTTAGTCGTTGGTTGTCACCTTTTTAATCAAAATTTTGGTTGCAACTTAATTAATTAATTGTTATTTTTTAAATTTCAGAATCATTAGCATACAACTTCAAGCTTATTGTTGCAATCGGTGCGTGGGACACGAGTGAAAAGCCTTTCAAATGTCAAATATGTTCACTTTCCTTTCGAATGAAAACAAGCATGACTGTCCACATGCGAATTCACATCGGAGAAAAACCATTCAAGTGTTATTTGTGTGCTTATTGTTAGAGTCGCAGTGAACATCTATTAACCCACACTGGAGAAAAACCATTCAACTGCCATTTTAATTGCAAGAATAATCACACAAATGGCACTTGAATGGTTTTTCTTCTGAATGGGTTATTAGATGATCTATTAACCCATTCAGGAGAAAAACCATTCAAGTGTCATTTGTGTGATTATTCTACTAATCAAAATTTTAATTTAAAAAGTCATCTATTAACCCACACAGGAAAAAAACTCATATTCCATTTCTGTGCTTATTCTAGCAATCGAAATGGAAATTTAAAAAGCCAACATAGATCTGTTAAATTGTAATATTTCTCTCGCTTGTATCCACGTTTAAAAAGTGCAGAAAACATTTAAAACCTGTAGACAGTGTGTGCAAATCTGGAAAATTGTTCAAGCTCATTAAACAAAATTAATTATTTTTTGTATATTCCAAGTTATGTGTTTTTAAATTTTTTAAATTTACATTTTGTGTTTAATCATTTTAAAAAAAGATTTTCTCATTTTTCTCTAATTTTTCTATTTGTCTTGATCTGAATCGCATATTGCCATTTCTCTTCATAAACCACATTTTGCATTTTTTCTTAATTTCAAAAAACATTGTCATTTCAAACCACATTTTGTCGTTTTTCTTCATTTTTAATCATATTTTCTTGTCCCTCCTAACGAGAAGAAATTGCGCCTCTTCACATTACATCATTAGACGTGTGACAAAAATAAACAATAAAAATATATGTTAAATAAAAATAAAATTGGTTGAGAACTTTGTGTTTTAAAATTGATTTGTTCACTTTGAGGCTCTGTGTTTCACGGAGTTCGAGTCCTTTCGTGTTTTATCTTCGACTGGAAATATGGAGGCGCATATCGTTTTTGTTGGTCGAATGGTCGCGACCGATCGATCTCCGTCTAGCGGTCCATCTGCCGACGAAATTCAACTTTGTATCAACAAACAAACACAAATCAAACACAACGGCGCGAGTTCAGCGCGTGCGATTTCAAATTCATCTCATCGAGCCATGCAAGTTTCGCCTTTCATTTTCGAATGTCGGACGAAAAGGGCTATGAGCCTTTCGGGTTCTTTTAAAAAAGCACACGAAATTAAATCAATAAAACCGGCGGTTTTATTGATTTAATTTGATAGCAGCAAATTGATTCAGGTATTTCTGAGTAATTAATTAAACTTCGGATTAATTGAATAACTGGCACTTAAAGTACATCGATTTCGGCAGTGTTCGGATGCCACTTGTTCGGCAGGACACATGCAGGCAGAGATGCACATCGGCCAGGACAATTATATTACCAGTTCCCATGCGTCGACCAGTACTGCGAAAGCGACTTCCCGCCCATCGTGCTGCAAAATGTTTTACCGTGGTGTGCAAGATTCGGCTGCGCAAGATTCAGGAGGAGGCGCGTCGACATGCCGGACCTCGAATGGTGTTTGCACTGCTCCTTCTTGTCCCGCCTCCTTGGCGCTCCCTGCACCTCCAGCCGATGCAGTTCATCGTCGTTGGAGAATTGACGACAACTGAAAAGTGAGTTGAAATGAGATCGATTAACTTTTGTGACTCATCAATCATTAACTCACCTTCCGTTCTCGAAATGCTTGTAGACATGCTTCCGTCATCTTGTCCTCGACGTACGTGCGGAACTGCACTTTGGGTTTCTGCTCGATCTCGTCTGTTCCACACTGCTCTTTCTGCGCCATCATTCCGGGCACGAACCTCAAGTTTTTTTCCTGCCTCAACCCGGAATGTCTCAAAGTGACGTGCAGGTAATGAAAGAAGAAAAAAGGAATAAATAAATAAAATGCGAATTTAGTTTGTAAATGAAGGTTGTGCAAGGAAGCGAACCACCTCCCGAAGTGCAGTTCTGCACGTACGTCGAGGACCAGATGACTGAAGCGTTGCTGCGCACGTGTCTTCGGTGCAAGGACTACAAGCATTTCGAGAACGGAAGGTGAGTTAATGATTGATGAGTCACAAAAGTTAATCAATCTCATTTCAACTCACTTGTCAGTTGTCCTCAATTCCTCAACGGATCTCTTCCTCCTGAATTTGGCGCACGAGGTTTGAAAATACGTTTGGTGGTAAAACACACTGCAGCACGATGGGCGGGAACTGGCTCTTGGAGTATAGGCCGAAGCACGGAAACTGGTTCATGTCTTGGCCGATGTGTACCTCGGCGTGGCGCCAAATGCCGGTTGCGCGGAACAAGTGGCCGTCATCAGTTCGTTCTTTTCTCACGCCGTTGCGATTTTTATCTGGCGCTCCGTTTCTTTGTACTTTTTAAATTCTAGAAGTGGAATTAAATGTCATTACATGCCACAGTAATTTGTCCATCGACATAATCCATTAGTTCTAATGTAGTTCTCAGTCGATCCTGGTCCTCCATTTTTTCAACAGGACATTGAATTATACGCTAAATGTACAGAGCGCCATCTAATGACGAATTTAGGCATTTATTAGGTAAATACATCGTGATTGTCACAATCAAATCAATTCAGCTCATTAAAAATGGTTCCAGAGTGGTCGCTTTATTAATTTATAAATCTACCGGGTGGCCAAACTAAAACCGGCCACAATAAAATGTACAATAAAATGTATCTTCCACGGAGAAATTGATTTTCTTCCAAAAATGTCTCGAAAGTTGTCTGTCAATTTACGATGTTCAATATGATGACGTGCGGCGAAATATGTGGCCAACGTGCAGAGACTGGATTCAGAGGGTTATGGCTTTTATTCACCATGTTCAGGATGTCCGATTTGCAATGGTGTTTATCAGAACTATGTCTTTACTCAATGTGTACGTGCATCTTATCCGCAAAAAGTTGAAATATTGCAACAACAGATGGTGCCTGACGAACATTTGAACGTGACAACACCGAATCAGTGAAAATGGCGGATGGGAATTAGTCGTACTACACGTTAGACAAAATTAAAATGGGTAACACAAATACTGCGCCGTACAAGCCACACAAAAAAATCCGATTGAGTGACGTTGAATCACAACCCCTGGTCGAAATTGAAAAGAATCACACAGAAACACAAAATAAATTTCTTTTTACCAATTTATACAACTCGAGAGACGACGCCAAAGCCGAAACGGTCGTTCTGCAGTGCAAAAATGGACACGTGCGCGCCCACAAATGCGTCTTACTCGCTGGCAGTGACTACTTCCGAGCGATATTAAGTGAAGGCAGCCTCGAGAACGAACAAAACGTGATATCCCTTCCTGACACATCCGTGGAAGTCGTCAATATCATAATTAAATTCGTGTACGAACAAGATATTCCCATCCAAGACGAAATTTCGGACGAAGTGATGCTTGAATTAATTATGACAGCTGACAGAATGCAGTTGGAAGTTTTATTCGACAAGTGTTGGAACGAGTACTGCAACCCGATAACTGTGGATAAATTTTTAAAAGTTTGGCAGATTGCGGAAATGTTCGATCGTCAAGAAACGATCAACGAAGTTCAATTATTCGTCGTAAATAACATGAGATGTATCTGTGAGACTGAAACAATTTCGGAAATGACTTTAAAACAACTAGAAAGTCTTATGTTTACGTTGAGACCCGATAAATTGGGTGAATTTGTCATATTTGTGCTCAATTGGGAAATGAAGACCCGCCACCGACGAGAAAACAACAACACGGAAGTTATAATGGATTTCCTATCCAAATGCGGCGTAAAGAAACTTCCAGACTATTCACTGCGGAAACTGATAAAAACTGATCTAGTCATCAAATCAGCGTGTTTGTTCGACGCTTTAACCAAGGAGGTCACATCCAGAGCCATGTCTAGGTGGACGACGACATTTGAGCGTGAAATTCGCATTTTTGTCTTCGAAATCGATTCGGAAACGTGCAAACATTCGGTCTCGGCCCTAAGCGACGGGGGTTGGACGCCTGGCTCGGGAAAGCTCTTTCTTGAAGACGACGAAACACCAAACGACTATTTTCCGAGCGTTTCGCGGACGGGGATCGTGTTTTATTTCAGTTTACACGACAAGGAAAAAGGATTTTGCGCCCTCGAGAGTGACACGGACGACGTAGAGTTGTGTAGTAATAAGGAAACGACAATAGTTCTGGATAAAATGACGAGTGACACTGCAAATTGTACCCACGTGTACTTCAGACAATCTAAATACGGTTATTCCCTTTTTCAGTTTGAACCGAGGACCTGGTCTCACAGCCAACTTCCAATTGAGGATTTCAGGTGCTTACTTTTGGTAACAGCTGATAAGAAAATTTTAGACCTGGATGAACAGCGCATAATAATTGTGAATGAACCGTCCTGGGTTCAGACTGTGCGAGAGAAGCTGCCAGGCAGTTGGCAAAGTGTAAAGTGTAAAAGTCTGCGCACGAAAACGACGGAGAAATTGATTTTTCACCAAAAATGTCCCGACAGCCGTTTGTTGATTTACGATGTTGAAAGTGACGGTTGGAGAGTGGTTCCGTCGCCGAATATTACTGGTGACGTCATTTTGTATGTTTCGTACGACGACAACTGTTTGATATTCGAGAAAACAAAAGTGGCGTGTAAGATTTATTCTTTGCAGACGATGATGCAGGTTAAAGAGTATGCGATCAAGGAAAGTTTCGAAGGTTGCATCCATTTTGATGCGAGTTTTTAGAATTAATCTCCTGATTCCCCATTCGTCAACAGTTGAAAAAATTTGCAGCTTTTGAATTTTCTCGCGCGATTGGTTACTGTAGTTACTAGTTACATCGACCAATGTGAAATTTCTGTTTGAATAAATTGTAAACTCGAATCGGATCAATTAATTTCATTAAAACTGGTTTGTGGTTCCAGAGTTGTCACTTACAGAACTTTATTTATTTATTAATTTATTTATTTGTTTGTAATTTATTAATTTATTGTCGTAATTGGAGCAATGCAGGAGAACGAACCGTGCCCAACGGAGTGGCGACGAGCGGCCAAAAGAGTGACCAAAATGTGTGGTCAACGTGCAGAGACGTCTATTGTCATAGTGAGTTAATATTTGTTCGCATAAAATTTGAATATTTCAACAACAGGGGGTGTCTGACTCACATTTTTTATGGCACAACACTGATTCAGTAAAAATAAAATGGCGGAAGGGAATTAATCCAATATCGTCCAGTATGAAACAAAATTAATATGGGTAACAGTAATAATACACCCTCCAACTCAAATAAAAGGATCCGTTTTAGTGACAATGAATCGAAATCACTGGTTGAAATTGAAGAAGACCAATTAACATTGACCAAATTGTACAATTCAAGAGACGAGGCTATAACCGAAACGGTCGTTCTGAAGTGCAAAGATGGGCATGTCCGTGCCCACAAATGCGTGTTAGTCGCCGGCAGTGACTACTTCCGAGCGATACTGAGTCAAGGAAGCTTGGAGAACGACCAAAACATGATCTCCCTTGCCGATACATCAATGGAAGTCGTCAATATCGTCATCAAATTCGTGTACGCGCAAGATATTCCCATCCAGCCCGAAATACCCGAAAGCCTGATGCGTGAAATTATTATGACCGCTGACAAAATGCAATTAAAAGGTTTATTTGACATGTATTGGAGCAATTATTGCAACCCGATTACTCTGGATAGATTCGTAAATGTTTGGCAAATGGCGGAAATGTTGAACCAAGACGAAACGATCGACAGCGTTCAAACATTCATCTTAATGAACATGAACTTCATCACAGAGACGGACAAGCTTTCGCACATCACTTTGTCGCAACTAGAAAGTCTGGTTTTCAAGGTGACAGCACTCGATAAATTGGTCGAATTTGTCATTTTTGTGTTTAATTGGGAAATGAAAACACATTATCAACGAGAAAACAACAACACGGAAGTTGTAACGGATTTTCTCTCCAAATGCGGTCTCATTGAGAAACTACCGGATCATTCACTCGAAAAACTGTTATCTACGGTTATGGTCATAAAATCAGCATCTCTCTTCAACGCTTTAAATAAGGAGCGCACGTCCAGGGCCACGTCCAGATGGTTGAAAACTTCTGCACGAGAAATCCGAATTTTCGTCTTCGAAATTGACTCGGGCGTGTGCAAGCATTCGGTCTCGTTGCTAAGCGACGAGGATTGGATGCCCGGCTTGGGGCAACTCCATCTACGTGACGATGAAACACCAGACGAATATTTCCCGAGCGTTTCCTGCACGGGAAAAGTGTTTTATTTTACTTTTTCTGAAGACCCTTTTACCGGAGCCCGCGTGGGGTTTTGCGCCATCGAGGGCGAAACGGATTCTCAGTTCTTTACTCATTCAGGATTGACGCCGATTTCGGATAAAATGACGAGTGATAGTGCGAATTGTGAGGAGATATTTTTCCGACAAACCGAAGACGAGTATTGGGATTTTCAGTTTGAATCTAGGTTATGGATCAAAACGTATGCTGGCGAATACAAGTCCATCCTTTTGTCAACCGTTGAAAAGTATTTCTTCGACCTGGATGAACGCCGGATAAAGATTATGAATAAACGGTTAATTAGTTTCACAACGAGAGACAAATTGCCGGGCAGTTGGCAAAGTGTGAGGTGTAAAAATCTACGCAGGAATTCGACGGGGAAATTGATTTTTGTCCAAAAATGTCCCGACAGTTGTTTGTTAGTTTACGATATTGTAAAAGATGCTTGGAATGTGGTTCCGTCGCCGAGTATTACGGGTGATGTGGTTCTGTACGTTTCTTACGACGACGACTGTTTGATATTCGAGAAAACAAAAGTGGCGTGTAATATTTATTCTTTGGAGACGCTGAAGGTGGTAAAAGGGTATGCAATCAAGGAGAATTTTGAAGGTTGCATCCATTTTGATGCGAGTTTTTGAGTTGCGTGATCTGCCTAAAGACTTTTATTCGCCGACTGTTAATTAAATTTCAGTTTTTGAATTGTTAACTATAGTAACGTGCTATTCACTTGATTAAATGACCATTGTAAACTATAGATTTTACTGGACGATTATGAGGTTTTTGTTTTATTGTGTAAAAAGGTGATTACCAAAGTTTCGAAAATATACTAGTACGTATGTGCTATAAAGGGGGGCAATATGGGATTTCTTGGGATTTTTGTTCATTTAAAATAACAAATTGCTCAAATCAAACAAAATACCAACAATAAACGCACGTTGTTAAGGTTATTGCAACAACAGGTGGTGCCTGTCTCACGGGGCTCACGGGACCAAATTGTTCAAATTCAATAAAATGCCAACAATGGGTAAACGTAAACGTGTTGAGCCGCCATTTGTTCCCGGACAATTGGAATGTTGCAACAACAGGTGGTGTCTGTATCACGTTTGCATTGAACAACATTGTTGACAGAAATATGGCTGTGGGAACTAGATGAGGCAAAATTAATAAAAAATGTCTAGTTTGTGTTAGACTAAAACATGACGACGTGTGACCAACGAGAAAACAACGGCACAGAAATTGTAATGGATTTGGTCTCCAAATGCGGTGTAGAGAAACTACCGGACCATTCGCTTCGTAAACTATTATCAACCGAAATAGTCATAAAATCGGAATGTTTGCACGACGTTTTACTCGGGCAGATGACGCCCAGAGCCACGTCCATGTGGTTGGCTCATTCTTCTCTACAAGTTCGAATTTCGGTCTTCGAAGTCAACGAGGAAACGATCGATTGTTCGGTCTCGACGCTCAGCGACGACGGCTGAAAGTCAGGTTTGGATCGAGCGGCGTATGACGAAACTTTAATCGACCATTTTCCGACAGCATCGGGCGCGGGGCTCCTGTTTTATTTCACCTTGTCCGAGGACGGCTTGGAGGTTTCCGCTATCCTGAGCGATACGGAAGATGTGTACACCAACACGGCTGAAACGCCGCTGGATTTGGATAAATTGACGAGCGACACTGCGAATTACCACGAGGTTTTCTTCCGACGTTCGAATGACGAGTTTATGTGATTTAATTTTGGATCGAAGACTTGGCGGACGCTTCGTTTTTTCGATCAGACAGACGATTGCAAGTCCATGCTTTTAGCTACTGGTGACAAGTATTTCTTCGAAGTGGATGAACGTCGCATGGAAATTGTGGATACTCATTTGTGGTGTTGGACGACGAAAAAGAAATTGCCGGGCAATTGGCAAAGTGTAAAATGTAAATGTCTGCGCAGGAATTCGACGGAAAAATTGCTTTTTTACCAGAAATATCCCGAGAGTTGTTTTTTAATGTACGATGTTGAGTATGACGGTTGGAGTGTGATTTTGTCGCCGAATATTACGGGTGACGTCATTCTATACGTTTCTTGTGACGAGGACTGTTTGATATTCGAAAAAACAAACACGGCGTGTAATATTTAGTATATACTTTACTAATAAATATTCATGTTGAAGGTGGTCGGAAATAACGGACAGTCTTGGTAAGGTTAAACTAACAAGTGGTTTATTTAATATTCAAAATACATAGGTGGCGCTGGGGGTACAGCGCCCAAAGAGAACATGGCGGTCACTACACAAAATATGCAGTGAAGCCGAACACAGCAATATTTATTCTTTGGAAACGATGGAGGTGGTTAAGAAGTATGCGATGAAGGAAGATTTTGATGGTTGCATCTATTTTGATGCGAGTTTGAAGACTTAATCGGGACTTTTAAATGTCAAAACGTAAATAAATTGCAAAATTTGTAACGTGAGATTCAAGCGATTTATCGACCATTGTAAACTTTTATCTTGAATTTGCTGGACTGGACGGGTGTAACGTTTTTGTTTTAGTGTGATAATACACGTTTCTACATCACATTTTAATGTATTTTCGGTTTCCCTTTATACCATTGCACGTTTCGAAAGTATTTGGGCATTTCTTTATCTTTTACTAGGGTAAGAATGACAGACCAATAAAATTTATGTATCTAATTTGTTTGGATTATTTTCTCATTTGCGTTTGAATCAAATGGCCGAAATTAAACCGGCTTAACAATACAGGGTGTCTCAATAAAATGTATATGCATTGTTCAATTAAATATACATTAATCATTAGTTGTGGGCAGTGTCGTTTAACTAAAGTTTCTGGTGCAGTGTTTTCCGCTCTCTTGTTTGGTGTTTACGTTTTGACGATCCGAGCTTTCGTTCTTAAGATATTTGCAATTTTAATCAATTTTTATTCCAATTTGCTAAGTTTTGATTGCACTACCCGTAGTCATTTCAGATTTCCTCGGCGGTACTTTTGTGGATTTCTTCAGTAGTGCGTATGAGATTGCGTGAGATTTTGCTAGATTTTGCTAGATTTTGCTAGATTTTGCTAGATTTTGTGAGATTTTGTCAGGTTTTGTGAGATTTTCTGAGATTTTACTTAAAGTAAAGTGGTATGGTATACCAAAATAGTGGTACAGGTACCGAACCAACACCACAAGATGCGGTACTTTTTGAAAAGTACTGTATACCTTTACCGGTACCGCTGAAGAAATCCACAAAAGCACCATAAAATCTGAATTCAGGAAAGACTACCTGTTGACAAAGGCAAATTGTTCAAAAATCAACAAAACGCCAACAATCGGTAAACGTCTGTTGTTATAGAAAGTTAAATATTGCAACAACAGATGGTGCCTGACGAACATTTGAACGTGACAACACCGAAGCAGTAAAAATGGCGGATGGGAATTAATCGTGCTACTTTGGACAATTAGACAAAATTAAAATGGGTAACACAAACACTGCACCGTATAACCCCAACAAAAAAATCCGATTGAGTGACAGTGAATTGAAACAACAGGTCGAAATTGAAAAGAATCGTCAAGAAACACAAAACAAATTCCTTTTGACCAATTTGTACAACTCGAGAGACGACGTCAAAGCCGAAACGGTTGTTCTGCAGTGCAAAAATGGACACGTGCATGCCCACAAATCCGTCTTACTCGCTGGCAGTGACTACTTCCGAGCGATATTAAGTGTAGGCAGCCTCGAGAACGAACAAAACGTGATATCCCTTCCTGACACATCGGTGGAAGTCGTCAATATCATAATTAATTTCGTGTACGGACAAGACATTCCCATCCAAGACGAAATTCCGAACAAACTGATGCGTGAATTAATTATGACAGCTGACAAAATGCAGTTAAACGTTTTATTCGACGAGTGCTGGAACGAGTACTGCAACCCGATTACTCTGGATACATTCGTAAATGTTTGGCAGATTGCGGAAATGTTCGATCGCCAAGATACGATCAAGACGGTTCAATCATTCGTCGTCAAAAACATGAAACGAATCTCCGAGACTGACATGATTGTGTTGATGACTTTAACACAATTAGAAAGTCTTATTTTTATTTTAAAACCCTATAAATTGGGCGAATTTCTCCTACTTGTGCTGAATTGGGATCTGAAGACACGCGACCGACGTGAAAACAACAACACGGATGTTGTAATGGATTTCCTATCCAAATGCGGCGTGGAGAAACTTCCAGACTATTCGCTCCGGAGACTGATAAAAACTGACCTAGTCATCAAATCAGCATGTTTGTTCGACGCTTTAACCAAGGAGGTTTCGTCCAGAGCCCTGTCTATGTGGTTGACGACATTGGAGCGAGAAATTCGGATTTTTGTCTTCGAAATCGATTCGCACACGTGCAAACATTCGGTCTCAGCGCTAAGCGGAGACGGTTGGACGCCCGGCTCTGGACAACTCAATCTAGGTTACTTTGAAACACCAAACGACTATTTTCCGACCGTTTCGCGCACGGGGATAGTGTTTTATTTCAGTTTGCACGACGTGAAAAGGGGGTTTTGCGCCCTCGAGGGTGACACGGACGACATGGAGTTGTGTAGTAATATCGAAACGACAATAGTTCTGGATGAAATGACGAGTGAAACTGCGAATTGCACCAGAGTGTACTTCCGACAATCGAAAAACGGGTATTCCTGTTTTTATTTTGATTCGAGGACTTGGTCTCAAATACAATTTTCCAATCAGATTCAGGATTTTAGGTGCTTACTTTTGGCAATAGGTGAAAAGCATTTTTTAGACCTGGATGAACAGCGCATTTTAATTGTGGATCCACTGGGGGGTCAGACTGAACGAGAGAAGTTGCCAGGCAGTTGGCAAAGTGTAAAGTGTAAAAGTCTGCTCAGGAATTCGACGGGGAAATTAATTTTTGTCCAAAAGTATCCTGACAGGCGTTTGTTAATTTACGATGTTGAAAGTGACGGTTTTAGTGTGGTTCCGTCGCCGAATATTACTGGTGACGTCGTTCTGTACGTTTGTTACGACGAGGACTGTTTGATTTTCGAAAAAACAAAAGTTGCGTGTAATATTTATTCTTTGGAGACGATGATGCTGGTTAAAGAGTACGCGATCATGGAAGATTTTGAAGGTTGCATCCATTTGGATGCGAGTTTTTAGAATTAATTTCTTGATCTCCCCTCCGTCAACAGTTGAAAAAATTGCAATTTTTTGAAAATGTTAAGTTTATGTTTAAATGAATTGTAAATTCGATTCAAGTCAATTTATCTCATTAAAAACTGGTTCGTGGTTGTCTCTTATAGAACTTTATTTATTCATTTATTTTTTTGTAATTTATTAATTTATAGTCGTGATTGGCGACGGAGCAATGCAGAAGAACGAGCTGTGCCCAAAGGAGTGGCAGCGAGCGGCCAAAAAAGTGACCAACGTGTAGAAACTGGATTCAAAGGTTAATGGCGTTTATTTCGCGTCTAGGGGTCGGTGTTTTATGCTTTTTTCATTGCCCTCACTGCAGTGTGTCCAACCAATATGCCGACCATGCAGTTAGCGTTAAACATGTTTAGGATGTTCGAATTGCAATGGTGTTTATCAGAACCACGTCTTTACTCAATGTGCATCTCATCCGCAGAAAGTTGAAATATTGCAACAACAGATGGAGCCTGACGAACATTTGAACGTGACAACACCGAATCAGTAAAAATGGCGGATGGGAATTAGTCGTTTTACTTTAGAAAAAATTGAAATGGGTAACGTAAATACTGCATCGTACAACCCCAACAAAAAAATCCGATTGAGTGATATTGAATCAAAATCACCGGTCGAAATTGAAGAAAACCAATTAACATTAACCAAATTGTACAATTTAAGAAACGATGCTAAAGGCGAAACGGTCGTTCTGAAGTGCAAGGATGGGCACATCCGTGCTCACAAATGCGTGTTAGTCGCCGGCAGTGACTACTTTCGAGCTATACTGAGTGAAGGAAGCTTGGAGAACGAACAAAACATGATCTCCCTTCCCGACACATCAATGGAAGTCGTCAACATCGTGATCAAATTCGTGTACGCGCAAGACATTCCCATCCAGCCTGAAATGCCGGACAGCGTGACACGTGAAATTATTATGACCGCTGACAAAATGCAATTAAAAGGTTTATTCGACACGTTTTGGAACAAATATTGCGACCCTATAAGCTTGGATAAATTTGCATATGTTTGGCACATGGCAGAATGGTTTAATCGAGGCGAAACGATCAAAGCAGTTCAAACATTCGTCTTAAGAAACACAGAACAGATCTCGGAGACGGACCTGCTATCGGACATCACTTTGACACAATTAGAAAGTGTTATTTTCAAGGTGAAACCCAATCAATTGGGGGAATTTCTCCTATTTCTACTAAATTGGGAAATGAAGACGCGTGATCAACGAGGAAGCAACAACGCGGAAGTTGTAACGGATTTGCTCTCCAAATGCCATGTGATTGAGAATCTACCGGATTATTCACTCGAGAAACTGTTATCTACGGATATGGTCATCAAATCAGAATTTCTCTTCAACGCTTTAAGTAAGGACCGTACGTCCAGGGCCAAGTCCAGCTGGTTGAAAACTTCTGCTCGAGAAATTCGAATTTTCGTCTTCGAATATGACTCGGGCGTGTGCAAGCCTCCAGTCTCGTTCCTAAGCGACGAGGATTGGATGCCTGGCTTGGGACAACTCCATCTACGTGACAACGAAACACCAGACGATTATTTTCCGAGCGTTTCCAGCACGGGCAAAGTGTTTTATTTCGCTTTTACCGATGACCGTTTGCAGTTTTGCGCCGTCGAGGGCGAAACGGACTCTAAGTTCGTTAGTAATGCAGGATCGACGGTGATTTTGGATAAAATGACGAGCGATACTGCGGATTGCGAAGAGGTATATTTCCGACGAACAAAAAAGGAGTATTGGAGTTTTCAGTTTGAATCGAAGTCATGGGTGCAAACGAATTTTAGCGAATACAAGTCCATCCTTTTGTCAACAGTTGAAAATTATTTCTTCGACCTGGATGAACGCCAGATAACGATTATGAATAAACGGTTAAACAGTTACACAACGAGAAAGAAATTGCCGGGCAGTTGGCAAAGTGTAAAGTGCAAATATCTACGCAGCGATTCGACGGGGAAATTGATCTTTCACCAAAAATGTCCCGACAGTTGTTTGTTAGTTTACGATGTTGAAAGTGATGTTTGGAAAGTGGTTCCATCGCCGAATATTACGGGTGACGTCATTCTCTACGTTCCTTACGACGGCGACTGTTTGATATTCGAAAAAACCAAAGTGGCGTGTAAGATGTATTCCTTGGAGACGATGATGGTGGTTAAAGAGTATGCGATCAAGGAAAATTTTGAAGGTTGCATCCATTTTGATGCGAGTTTTTGAGTTACGTGATCTACCTAAAGACTTTTATTCGCCAACAGTTAATTAAATTGCAGTTTTTGAATTGTTAACTGAAGCAACGTGCTATTCACGTGATTAATTGTCCATTGTAAACTCTAGATTTTGCTGGATAAATATGAGGATTTTGTTTTATTGTGTAAAAAGGAGATTACCAACATTTGTACTTTTTAAAGTTTCGAAAATATATGGACATTTATTTATTTATTTCTAATGATGAGGATGACAAAGCAATACAATTTCTGGATTCAATTTGTTCGATTATTTTATTTTTATTTCAGGGAGTACAGTACAGATGAGATAGTTATGTGATAGGCTTAGCTTAATTGGTTTACGTTACGTTACGTTACGTTGCGTTACGTTGTAGCCTAGATATGTGACTTTTTGCTTTTTTGGGCGAACGCTTTAGCCAGAACTTTTTAAACCAATATCAGGCCAGAACCAGATTTAAACTTTAGGCTAGCCCAAACTTTCTGGTGCTAACAAGCGTTTTGGGAATACAACAAGCTTTGCTGCAATACACTTCAGTTCCCCATTTAAAGATGAAATTCGATTTGAGAAAACGAAGAAAAGATTGTAGTCTGTCTTGACTAATATTGAAACAACAATGTGGGCTGAGGTGTAGTTGGGATTTACATAACCGACTAGTTTATTCAAGGAGTTGCAGAAGGACGATATCGCAATTTCACTCAATTGATTGACATGTAAACAATTAATAGATGGAGGTGACAAGCACTTGCAATGCATTGCTAATAGCAATGCTATGTACAGGGTGGGCCAAAAGTCACGAACCGGTCTAAAGTCTAACGACTTTTTATAAAATAATTTATTTTTAATTTTCCTTTAACTATTTTGTAAATTAGACTTAGGAGATTAATCATGGAAAAATTCACAACCAAACGGTGGACACAAATTGGGAAATGGAATTGGATGTTGAATCAGAATTTTAAAAATAGTTATTAAAACTTCACACTGGTTTGTGACTTTTGGCCCACCCTGTCTTTTGAAATGCATTGGGTTTCAGCACTACTAGTTTACATTACTGGAATCTGAAGTTATTTTTTCTTTCGGTTATGTCGCCACCTACGGCCGAAATGACTACATTAACGTGATTTTTCGGGCAAATGGCAAATTGTTCAAAAACCAACAAAATGTCTACAATGGGTAAACGTCTGTAATTATGGTAGATCGCCATCGCCAACTATCCGCAGAATGTTGAAATATCGCAACAACAGATGGTGCCTGACGAACATTTGAACGTGACAACAACGAATCAGTAAAAATGGCGGATGGGAATTAGTCGTCCTTCGTTAGACAAAATTGAAATGGGTAACACAAATACTGCGTCATACAATCCCCACAAAAGAATCCGATTGAGTGACAATGAATCAAAATCACCGGTCGAAATGGAAGAGAACCGCCTAAAAACACAGAACAAATTAACGTTGACCAATTTGTACAACTCGAGAGACGACGCCAAAGCCAAAACGGTCGTTCTGCGGTGCAAAAACGGGCAAATGCACGCCCACAAATGCATCTTACTCGCTTGCAGTGACTACTTCCGAGCGGTATTAAGTGAAGGCAGCCTCGAGAACGAACAAAACGTGATATCACTTCCTGACACATCAGTGGAAGTCGTCAATATCATAATTAAATTCGTGTACGAACAAGATATTCCCATCCAAGACGAAATTCCCAACAAAGTGATGCGTGAATTAATGATGACAGCTGACAAAATGCTGCTGAAAGTTTTATTCGACAAGTGTTGGAACGAGTACTGCAAACCGATCACTCTGGATAAATTTTTAATTATTTGGCAGATTGCGGAAATGTTCGATCGCCAAGAAACAATCAACACGGTTCAAACATTCGTCGTCAAAAACATGAAACGTATTTCTGAAACTGACACGATTTCGGACATAACTTTGACACAATTAGAAAGTCTTATTTGTATGTTGAGACCCGATAAATGGGGCGAATTTCTCATACTTGTGCTCAATTGGGAAATGCAGACACGCGACCGACGAGAAAACAACAACTCGGAAGTTGTAATGGATTTCTTATCCAAATGCGGCGTAGAGAAACTTCCAGACTATTCGCTCCGGAAACTGATAAAAACTGATCTCGTCATCAAATCAGCGTGTTTGTTCGAAGCTTTGACCAAGGAGGTCACGTCCAGAGCCACGTCTACGTGGTTGACGACATTTGTGCGTGAAATTCGGATTTTTATCTTCGAAATCGATTCGGAAACGTGCAAACATTCGGTCTCGGCGCTAAGCGACGAGGGTTGGACGCCCGGCTCGGGACAACTTGATCTAGGTTACGATGAAACACCATACGACTATTTTCCGAGCGTTTCGAGAACGGGGATCGTGTTTTATATCAGTTTACACGACGGGAGGTTGTGGGCCCTCGAGGATGACACGGACAACATGGAGTTTGGTAGTGTTGAGAATATTTTAATAGAGTTGGATGAAATGACGAGTGAAACTGCAAATTGCACCCACGTGTACTTCAAATTTGGGAATGAAGAGTTTTTCCGTTTTCATTTTGAATCGAGGACTTGGTCTCTTAACTACCCTGTCAGTGTCCATGTGGCTTTCAGGTGCATACTTTTGGCAACAGCTGAAAATAAATATTTTGACTTGGATGAACAGCGTATTTTAATTGTGAATGAACTGTCGGGGGATCAGACTGTGCGAGTGAAGTTGCCAGGCAGTTGGAAAAGTGTAAAGTGTAAAAGTCTGTGCAGGAATTCGACGGGGAAGTTGATTTTTTTCCAAAAGTGTCCCGACAGCCGTTTTTTAATTTACGATGTTGAAAGTGACGATTGGAGAGTGGTTTCGTCGCCGGATATTACTGGTGACGTCATTCTGTACGTTTCTTATGACGACGACTGTTTAATATTCGAAAAAACAGATGCAGTGTATAATATTTACTCTTTGGAGACGATGGAGGTGGTTAAAGAGTATGCGATTAAGGAAAATTTCGACGGTTGCATCTATTTTGATGCGAGTTTTTAGAATTAATCGTTGCCCTTCC
The DNA here is from genome assembly GCA_949358305.1 of Strigamia acuminata. Lineage (NCBI taxonomy): Eukaryota > Metazoa > Arthropoda > Chilopoda > Geophilomorpha > Linotaeniidae > Strigamia > Strigamia acuminata. The sequence continues at coordinate 15,126,522 of OX442315.1, read as the reverse complement.
GTCAACAGTTGAAAAAATTGCAGTTTTTGAACTTTCCCGCGCGAATTGTTAACTGTAATTAACTGAAGCAATTTTAACGAAAGTTTCTGTTTTAATAAATTGTAAACTCAGTCGAGTCAATTAATTTCATTAAAACCGGTTCGTGATTGTCACTTATAGAGCTTTATTTATTTACTTATTTATTTATTTATTTAATTTTTTTTAATCCATTAATTTATTATAGTAATTGGCGCTGGAGCAATGCAGAAGAACGAACCGTGCCCAACGGAGTGGTGGCGAGCGGCCGAAAGAGTGGCCAACGTGCGGCGAAGTGTGTGGTCAACGTGCAGAGACTGGAATCAGAGGGTTATGGCCTTAATTCAGTGTCAAGGGCTCTGAAGTGTATGATGGATTTAGATGGATTGATGGTGTTGGATTGAGACAGGAACAACTCAGGGTTTGACCATCACCTTGGTGGCTATTTGCATGAGTGCTTTAATCTTTAAAATACACACAGGTGGCGCTGCAAAGGGCAGCGTCACAAAATATCAAAACAGGTATGAAGTACAATACACTCCATCATCCCCTCAATTGTGTGACAGGAGGGAAAACAATTATAATATTGCAGTTGGAATAAAACATGAAATGTAATAAGAAACAATACAACAATTGAATTCTGACAAGAAATAAAGGATGTGACTTGAGTCTACATTATTCCGAAAAACCGTAAAACTTAATTCGCTTGCGAGGTTGACGAGATCTTTGTTTGCGCGCTGTCGGCGCAGGAATCGTCGGCGGTGTCGGCGGGCGTGGAGTAGGAATTGTAGCCGCGACTGGAGCAGTGGTCTGGACCGGAATAACTGCAGTTGACGTCGATGCTGGCAATGCTGTGGAAGTCGATGCCGGCGTTGTAGTTGACGTGGATGCCTGTACTGGAGCTGGAGCTGGAGTTGAAACTGGATCTGACGTCTGAGTTGCTGTTGTTGTTTCTGTTTGAGCAGCTGGCGTTTGTGCAGTTGGCGGCACTTGTTGTGGCCAAACAAACGGAAAGCTGCACAAACTTTCCCCTTCAATTGGGAGCAGGCGCCCAATTATGATGCGCTTACGCATTTGGTCCACGTGTCTGGACCATTTTACAGCGTCGGCAACCTCGACCGTGTACGTGGTCGACGAATACTTTGCAGAAACGACGCCGGGGACCCACTTGTCGTCATGTCGGTAGTCCCGAACACAGACCGGGTTGCGAACCTCGAAACGCCTCGCAGTGTCCATCGTAGTGAGGTTGGGCAGCCAACGAGGGTTGAGCAGGTGCAGTCTCGGCGCAGCAGGCGTCGCAGGGGAAGCAGCTGCAGTTGGAGCAAGGGCAGGCGAAGGTGTGATGGGCGGCGGTGTGGGCACAGCTCCTACACTCGGCGTGAGGGCGTACTCGACAGCACCAACCGCGATTTTCGTCTTCTCGATGAGGCCGAACGCGTCCAGCCAGTCGCGACCTAGCAGCGGGACAGTGCCTGAAGTCGCCACACACAACGGCAACGCGTGAGAGCGATCGCCGTAACATACTGGAACGGTGCAAGCGCCTTCCATCGGCAGGACGTGTCCATCGTAAGACGACATTTCGATGTCCAGCGGTTCTAAAGGAAATTGAAAAAAAAAATTGTTATACAAGTCGTTGCTGATGACTGTGGCTCCGGCGCCTGTGTCCAACTCCATCCAGAGCTTGGTGGACGCGACGACGACCTCGATGAGCAGCGGCTTGATGCGTTTTATCGTCGCCGACTTCACAGCTGTCGCAGGCGGAGCAACTGAAGTTGTGATCGAGTAAAAGGTCAACTGGCTCGGTTCCACGTCGATTGCGTGATGTGGCGCCGATTTCGATGCAGTAGACATGCATGCAGCCTGGACGTGGCCGTCGCGGCCGCAACTGTTGCATCTGTAGGCGCGAAATTTGCATTCCGCACGTCTGTGGCCTGTTTCACCGCACGACAAGCATTTGTCGGGGTCGCGTTGGTGTTTCACGCCCGATGGCTTGTGTTGGTGACCAGTGGCGTCCCTGGAGGAGCGTTTGCCACTGTCGTTGGATTTGGAATTGAACTCCGACTTACTGCCGACTTGATGTACCGTGGTGGACGCGTCGGTGAAGCTCATGATGTCGGAGCTGGCCAATTCCGCAGCTATGGCGGCAGCCAAAGCTGTCTCGAAGGTAAGATCAGTTTTCAAGTAAAGTGTTTCCTGGACTGCTCGCATGTTGAGTCCAAAAATGAACTGATTCCTCAGCTCGTTGTTGAGGTTGTCACCCAGCTCACAATATTTTGTGAGCGCTTGTAAGGCGTCGGCGAACTCGGTGACCGTCTCGCCTTTGTTGCGTCGGCGGGAACGGAAGCGAATGAGCTCGCCCTGGGCCAGCGGCTTCGGTTTCTGATGTTTCTCGACGAGTGCCGTGATTTCCGCGTATTTCATTGTGGTTGGGTCTCTTGGTCGGACCAAATCCACGATTTTTTGTACCGTTGCCATGCCGACACAGGCCAACAGGTAGTTGACCTTGTCTGCGTCTTGCGTGATTTTATTACAAGCAAAGACGCACTTCATTTGAAATAAATACGTTGACCAGTCGTCCGATGGGTTGTATTTTTCGGGGTTCCCGGTCAGCGGCATCGAAATGGCAGGAAAATACGAGCGAAAATGAGGGTCGTGTAGGAAAAACTCACGTGGCCAACGTTAGGCCTAGCACGCGGACGCGTGGTCAGAAAGTCCGAAAATCGTCGAAAATCGCATCTAGACACTCCAAACTTCTGTGGATGTTGCGTGGAACATTAATCTCATCCCTCGTCGCCAATTGAAGTGTATGATGGATTTAGATGGATTGATGGTGTTGGATTGAGACAGGAACAACTCAGGGTTTGACCATCACCTTGGTGGCTATTTGCATGAGTGCTTTAGTCTTTAAAATACACACAGGTGGCGCTGCAAAGGGCAGCGTCACAAAATATCAAAACAGGTATGGAGTACAATACACTCCAGGCTCGGTATTTTATGCTTTTTCCATTGCCTTCACTGCATTGCTTCTAACCAATATGCCGACCATGCAGTTAGGGTTTACCATATATTGCGCGAGATAGTTTGCTTTTAGCTAGAAATCAAAAGTGAACTTTCAAAGTGAGATAAAATAACGGAGTCGTGGGTTTTTCTCAAGACATTAACATTTATTGCAAGTGTTAAATCTATATAAACATTAGACCGACAAATGGCCAATTTAAAGGTTCAAATTAAACTATACATTACATGCAGCTAAAATAATATCGGATCGTAACATGGATTCAAACGGTCTAGATAAATGGGAAAACAACTCATCCATTTATCCCGAAAATATAGATGTTCTCTCCTATCGGTCTGATTGGCTGTCATCTGGTTTTGGTTCCATGGTTCTGTAAATGTGTAATTTGTAATTATCATCATCCGAGTAATGTGGTTGACTTTCCTGCATCGCCACAACTTGTGTTGGTCATTGATTTAGATAACTACTCGTAGTTATTGAACAATTCCACGGAATTTATAACTGAAGTTGGTTGGAACTGTAGGTTGGTTTTACCCAAGTGTATAAATTGCGCGCAATTTAAACATTGAATTTCGTGTGTTGTTACTTTTTACATCACGAGTAAATTCCCTACAATTTACTATACATGAAGAGTCGTGTTTGGTTCCGTGTAATGGTCATCTTTTGAGTGAAGATTACTAACAAATCATTAGTAAATTCAACTCTGGGTTTTTCTGAAATGTACAAGAATTATCATATCACGTTGTGATACCTTTTCACCAAGCTTATCGGCAGCCTTGGCTTACCACTTGGCTTAACCACCAAACGCCCAAAAGCTTGTCCAAAAGATACAATAAAATTAGAAAACTTAAACGGCTTTGCATTATTTACATTTATACAGACAGAAACGAGAAAAATAATTATCAAATATAATTTACAAATTTTATTCATCCTAGTACAAGAGGCAATAAATAAATGTCCAGCAACGTATTCTCTCACCACGATTAACTCTTAAATTTCGCATCAAAATGAATGCAACCTTGAAAATTGTCTTTTATCGCAAACTCTTTAACCACCATCATCGTCTCCAAAGAATAAATATTACACGCCACTTTTGTTTTCTCGAATATCAAACAGTCGTCGTCGTAAGAAACGTAGAGAATAACGTCGCCCGTAATATTCGGCGACGAAACCACGCTCCAAACATCATATTCAACGTCGTAAATCAACAAACAACTGTCGGCGCCTTTTTGGTGAAAAATCAATTTCTCCGTCGTATTCCTGCGCAGACTTTTACACTTTACACTTCGCCAACTGCCCGGCAATTTCTCTCTCATCGTGCAACTCTCCGACCGATTATCCACAATTTTCATGCGCCGTTCATCCACTTCGAAGAAATAAATGTGACCAATTGCCAAAAGCATGCACTTGCAATCGATAATTCTTTCGTAGAAATAAACCGTGCCCCACGTTCTCGATTTGCAATTAAAAACCCAATACCCGACATTCGAATATCGGAAGAAAACCCCGTCGCAATTCGCAGTTTCCTGAGATAGTTTGAAATACTGTATGTAACCCGTGCTCAAAACTATCGGTGTTGCGTTATCACTTATCCGGACATCCACGCCTGGCGTCCAGGCAGCTTCGCTTAGCGACGACACCGAAGATCTACACACTTTAGATTCGATTTGGAAAGCGTATATTTCAATTTCTTCAACGCAATTTTCTCGCGCACAACTAGTCAACCACCTAGACGTTGCCTCCTTGCTTAATGCGTCGTACACACGTGGAAATTTGATGACTATTTCACTCGATAACAGTTTCTGGAGCGAATTGTCCGGTAGTTTTTCCACACCGCATTTGGAGAGCAAATCCAGTACAACTTCCGTGTTATTTTCTTGCTTGAAACGCGTCTGCCAGTTGACCAGAAATGAGACAAATTCGCCCAACTTATTGGGCTTCACCTTGGGAATGATTCTTTCTAATTGCGTCGCTGTGATGTCCGTTAGCACGTCCGTCTCCGAGATCCGTTTCATGTTGATTAGGACGAATATTTGAACCATGTCGATCGTTTCGTCCTGATTCAACATTTCGGCCATCTGCCAAACCTTCAGCATTTTATCCAGAGTTATCGGGTTGCAGTATTCGTTCCAATACTTGTCGAACAAATCTTTTATCTGCATTTTGTCGGCGATGACAATGATTTCACGTAGCAAGCTGTCAGGCATTTCGGGCGGAATGGAAATGTCTTGGGCGTATACGGATTTGATGACGATGTTGACGATTTCCATCGATGTGTCGCGAAGGGATATCATGTTTTGATCGTTCTCCAGGCTGCCTTGGCTGAGGATTGCTCGGAAGTAGTCACTCCCAGCGATTAGAACGCATTTGTGGGCATAGATGGGTCCATCTTTGCAGTGCAGAACGACCCTTTCGGCTTTAGCCTCGTTTCTTGACGTGTATAAATTGGTCAAAATTAATTTTTGTGTTTCTTGATTATTCTCTTCAATTTCGGATTCTGATGCATTGCCAAGCAATCGAATTCGTTTGGTGGAGTTGTTGTACAGACTGAGACTGGTCATTTTGTTTAAAAGCTAAGACTACATGATTAGGTTTTGATTATTTACGAGCATTTGGCGCCATCCGGTGACTATTAGAAGAAAAAAATAAATAAAAACGAATAAAAACGCTTCTTTTTTTGTATTTTCTTTACTTCCAGCCACAGTCCAAACTGACCTTTAGCATTTTGTGTTGCGGCGACGTATTATCACACTCCGTCCTTCCAACAAAATCGAAAATAAAGTTTGCAGTGATCAATAAATCCCGCAAATCTAACACAAACACAAAATAAAATCAAAATCAAAAATTCAAACTTTTGTTTATTTCACAACTGGCATTGCATATTAACATTCACATCAAAATAGATGCGACCATCAACATTTTCCGACATTTCATATTCAGTGACCTTTACCATCGTATTTAAAGAATACACAATGCACAACAAATTTCTCTTTTCGAATATCAAACAGTCGTCGTCGTCGTAACAAGCATACATGACCACTTCACCCGCAATATTCGGCGCGTAAACTACATTCCAATAATCACCGTCAACGTCGTAAATCAATAATTTACAATCGGGCGCTTTCTTGAAAAAAACCAACTTCCCAAAAGAATTCCTACACAGACTCTTGCACTGAACGCTTTGCCAGTTCCCCGACAATTTCTCCTTCGTCACACAAGTCCCCAATCGGGTGTCTACAATGTTAATAAACCGTTCATTCGCATCGAAAAAATACTTTTCCCCACTCGCTAAAAGCATGCTGTAACAACCCTCAATTTTATCACTAAAATCAACCACACGCCATTTTTTATTCTCGCTATTAAAGCAAGAATACGACGTTGACGACTGTCTGAAATAAACCTCGCAACAATTTGCCGTTTCGCTCCTTATTGAGAGTGACTGAGCAACGTACGATGGTTGAATCAGAGTATACGCCACAAGGGTTTTCGTATCGTAAGCTACAAATTCACTACAAGCTACAGAATAATAGTAATAAAATAAGGCTCCAGTCCAGGACAATGCTGGGAAAATGTATAACTTTCTTAATAAAGGCTGGCATTGGCAATGCATCCATTTCGCATCGCGAAAACAAGAACTGTAGCAAATCCCGCCTTGAATTGTGTAAACATGAATGTCAACTTTTGGCTTGAACAAAGCTAACCATCGCGAAGACGCCTCGTTGCTTAGCAGGTTGTAAATCGCTTCAGTCTTAGTCACAACTTGGTTGCTCGTCATCAGTTTGTAAAGATAGTAACTTGGCAATTTGTTGAGACTGCATTTAGAAAGTAAATTAATAACAGATTCCATTTCGTCTGCACCTTTTGCCCAGGTCAAAAGAAAAGTAACAAAATCACTAAGTTGATCCACATCCAATTTGTCTACATTGTACGTGATGATACTTTCCAGCAATGGCGCCGTTATGTCAACGTCGGAAAAGTCATTCATATTTTCTAAAACGAACGATCGAATGTCTGCCATGGTTTTAGCTTGGCCAAACATCTCAGCCAACTGCCAAATGTCTAATAAATTCTCCCGAGTTATCGGGGTGGTGTAGACGTCCCAATATTTGTCGAATAAACCTTTTAGTTGCATTTTGTCAGCGAGTGTGATCGTTTCCGACAAAACGGAGTCTGTAATGTCGTGCCGGCTGGGAATGTCCTGTGCGTACACGAATTTGGTGGCGATGTTGGCAATTTCCGTTGACGTGTCGGGAAGGTCTATCACGTAATTTTCGTTCTCCAAGCCGCTTGAATTAAATATTTCTCGGAAATAGTCACTGCCGGAGACTAAAACGCACTTGTGGGCATTCACGTGGCCATCCTTGCATTTCAGAACGACCGTGTCGGATTTAGCGTCGTCTCTTGAGTTGTATAAATTGGTCAGAAGTGTTTTGTGTTGTATTTCTTGGGGACTCTCTTCGATTTTTGATTCGGATTCAAGGCAACGTAATCTGATTCTTTTGTTGAAGGTGGACGTCGTGTTATCTGCGTTACACGAACTACACATTTTGTTTAATTTTTTTTATCAAAAACTACGACTGGAAAATTTAGTTAGCTGGCGCCATGCTTGTAAATAATAATCACTATTTTATTATTTATAACCGTGGCGCCCTCCGGTGACTATTGGAAAAAAAAAAATAGAAACTAAATCGTTCTTGCTTGTTTTAAAGTTTAATGTTTTTAATATTTCGACTTTGTTGTGATTTTTTTTTCTTGAAATTGAAATTGAAATTGCCGCATAATTCTCCCACTAAGGATAGAAATCCAAAGACATGTTTCCTAGTGGGGTATAAAAGTGACTTCTGGTGGCGAATGTGAAGAAATCCGTTTTTTGATTTTATTTCTTTGAAAACTACTCTTGCCTCGACTCTTGCATTGCTGAAATAAATCGAGTTGAAACTGGGTGAAGAATAAACAAAAAGCATATTTGGTTATAAAATATAAGACATTCAAAAATTCAAATACAGCAATTTATTTAACTGTTTGGCACATTAAAGTCGATTATCGCTTAAATTTCGCATCAAAATACATCTGACCGCCAAAATTTGCCTTTACCCACGCAGCGTGTTTTCCAAAAATTTCCAGACAGTCGTTTGTTAATTTACGCTGTGGAGTATTCTCAACAGCGTAAATGAACTAACGACTGTCGGGATATTTTTGGAACAAAATCACTTTCTCTGTCGACTTCGTGCACAGAATTCTACACTTTACAATTTGCCAATTGCCCGATGTTTACGTTGTCCACTTCGAAAGCGAAAATTCAAACCTCTCGCAAACTTCTCCTGGACTTGGCTTCTTTGCTTAAAACGTTGTGCAATGATGCTGACTTGAAAACAATTTCGTATGATAAGAGTTTCCGGAAGGTTGGTAGTTTCTCAACACCGCACTTGGAAAGCAACTCCATTAAGTTACAACGTTCGGGTCTTTGTTTTCGTGTTGGTCTCGCGTCTTCATTTTCCTTTTGAGTAGAAATTTGAGAACTTCGCCAAACATATTGGGTTTCACATTGGAAAGAAGACTTTCTAATTGCGTCAAACTGATGTCCGAAAGCACTCAAGTGTTTGAACCGAGTGTTTGAACCGTTTTGATCGTTTCGTGTTGATCAAAAATTTCCGCCATCTTCCACACACTTAAGAATGTATCCAGAGTAATCAGGTTGCAGTATAATTGCCAATACATGTCGAATAAACCTTTCAATTGCATTTTGTCACAACTATTTCACGCATCGCGCTGTCTGGCATTTCTGGCTGGATGGGAAAATCTTGGGCGTATACAAATTTGACGACGATATTGACTATTTCCATTGACGTATCTGAAAGGAATACCACGTTATGTTCGTTCTCGATGCTGCCTTGACTTAATATTACCCGAAAGTAGTCACTGCCGGCGACTAACACGCATTTGTGAGCATGGATTTGCCCATCTTTGCACTTTAGAACGACCGTCTCGGTTTTAGCTTCACCTCTGGAATTGCAATTCAAGAGATGAAGCTAAAGCCGAGACGGTCGTTCTAAAGTTTGTAAATTGTTCAAAAGGAATTTGTTTTGTATTTCCTGGAGTTTCTCGTCAATTTTGATTTTGACTTATCGTCTCTCAATCGGATTCTTTTGATTCAGTGTTAGAATAAGGTTTTTTACATACCGCTGGGTGTCGCTCCACGGCATGCGTGCCACAACAATACAATAGCAACAAATATGAGTCAGGCACCACCTGTTATTGCAATATTCAAACTTTCAGCGCAATTTGAATGCAAGTAAGAAAATAATCAAACAAATTAAAATTTACAAATTTTATTGCTTAGACCTCTTGTAATCCCAGTCATCTGACAAGTCAGTTAAAAGAGGCGATAAATAAATGTCCGAAAATTGTCGAAACACACACACAAGTATAAATGAAACCGTAAATACATTGATGTGTGTATAGTAGCATCGTATAACTACACACATCCGTCCAGCAAAATCGAGAATAGAGTTCCCAATGGTCGATAAATCTCGTGAATATCACGTCACTATAGTTAACAATCAGTCAATCTCGCCGTTGTTTGATTAATGCTTGAAACTCGCATCAAAATGGATGCAACCATCGAAATCTTTCTTTATCGCATACTTTTTAACCACAATCATCTCCTCCAAAGAATAGATATTGTACGCGTTATGTCTTTTTTCGACTATCAAACAGTCGTCGTCGTAAGGCACGTACAGAATGACGTCACCCGTAATATTCGGTGACCAAACCACGCTCCAACCATCGCAGTCACCATCATAAATTAACAAACAACTGTCGGGACGTTTTTGAAAAAAAATCAATTTCACTGTCGAATTCGTGCGCAGACTTTTACACTTTACACTTTGCCAACTGCCCGGCAATTTCGCTTTCACTCTGCAATTCCTCGACTGTCTATCCACAATTTTCATGTATCGTTCATCCACGTCGAAGAAATACGTTTCATCAGTCGCCAGAAGCATGCACTTGCAATCTGCAATCTGATCGTCGAAACTGACCGACCGCCACGTCCTCAATTCAAAATTAAAAGACGAATACTCCACTTTTGAAAGTCGGAAAAATACCTCGTTGCAATTCGCGGTTTCGCCCGTCATTGTATCAAAATTCACCGGCGTTTCCAGATAATTGAAGTACGTCGTGTCCTGGATGGCCCAAAACTGCGAGTGATCCGGGGATACAGAGAAATAAAACGCGTTCCCCGTACTCGAAACTGCCGGAAAATAGTCGGACTGTGTTTCGAAGTCCTCTAGTTCGAGTTGTCCCGATCCGGGCATCCAACCCTCGTCGCTCAGCAACGAAACCGAATGTTTGCACACGTCGGAGTCGGCTTCGAAAGCGAAAATTCGAACTTTTCGCTCAAAACTAGCCAACCAGTTAGACATGGCCCTAAACGAGGCCTCCGCACATAAAACGTGGTACAAAGATGGTGTTTTGATGACTAGATCAGTTAACAACAGCTTTCTGAGTGAATAGTCCGGTAATTTCTCCATACCGCATTTGGAGAGCAAATCCGTTACGATTTCCGTGTTGTTGTTGTTTTCTCGTTGTTCACGCGTCTTTATGTCCCAATCGAGCACAAATATGAGAAATTCGGCGAACTTATTGGGTTTCACCTCGAAGATGAGACGTTCTAGGTGTGTCGGAGCGATGTCCGAAAGCACATCCGACTCCGAGATCGGTTTCATGTTCATTATGACGAATGTTTGAACCGTGTGGATCATTTCGTCGTTATTCAATATTTCGGCCAGCTGCCAAACTTTTAGAAATCTGTCTACAGTTATCGGGTTGCAATAATCGTTCCAATACTTGTTGAATAAGCCTTTCAACTGCATTTTGTCGGCGGTCGTAATTATTTCACGTAACACTTTGTCCGGCATTTCGGAAAATGGAGGAATATGTTGGGCGTAGACGAACTTGATTATGATGTTGATGATTTCCATCGATGTGTCGGGAAGGGATATAATGTTCTGTTTGTTCTCCAGGCTGCCTTGAGTCAATATTGCTCGGAAATAGTCGCTGCCGGAGACTAACACGCATTTGTGGGCATGGACGTGCCCGTCTTTGCACTTCAGAGCGACCGTTTCGGCTTTGGCGTCGTCTCGTGAATTGTACAAATTCGTCAAAAGCAATATTTGTTGTGATTTTTGGGAGATTTCTTCCATTTGGGTCTGAGATTCTGATTCAATGCCACTTAATCGGATTTTTTCGCTGGAGTTTGAAGTTGTGTTATTGGTGTTACACAAGCTACACATTTTGTTTTCATTTTGCCTCAGTTAGGATGATTAAACAGAGGCCATTTTTTACTGAGTTTGTGTTGTTGTGCAGGAAGGCGAGTCAGGCACCATCTGTTGTTGAAATATTCAAACTTTCTGCCATAAAATGGCGGGTCACCATCACTACACTTTTTAATTTAAACGAAAATTGCGAGGAAAATTGTTTTCTTTATTTCACTCAATAGAAATGGACCAAGTTCTTAAAAAATCAGAAAAATAAATTGATCTGATTGGTTGCACTGCTGCTACGTCCGCCATATTAAAGGCAGTATCATTGTTTTGCATGCTTGAATTGTTGTAATAATTATACACTTCTTATCATTGTAAGTTGCCAGGGGAAACCCTGGCAACCTCTTTCTATTGTCAAGGAATTAAAGACCAGTCGACTCATTGAAATCAACCAAGAAAGTTGTCTTTATTTATAGGCTAAGGCCAATTACACAGCCCTAAATAGGGCCCAGTTTAGAATGCCAAATGAGATGAAGTCAGCCAAGTTGGATCTGATGACAGACTTCACAGTGGCGTCGTGAAAAAGCGACTTACCTTTGCGGTTAGAAAGATTTATGGCCGGTTGCGTGTGTGCAAATTTGGGCGAATAAATTTGTACGTCTCTTCGACGAATTCTTCTTGAACTCTCTTCACTTTTCAAGTATCGTGGCTCTTTTTCTTCTTCCTCCTTCTTCTTGAAATGGCGACATCCCCGGGTGGATCAAAGACCGCCGTAATTCCTCCAGTTCCTCTCGCGCCTCTTGCCGCGCTGCCCGCCGCCACATCCATCATCGGCACGCCGTCGCCTTTTCTCGGATCTTCGGCCGAGGAATGGGACCTCTACGAGGAGCAGTTCCAGGAGTTGGTACTACTCAATAACATTCCGGACGCGTCGAAACGTTCTTTTCTACTTTCAGTTGTGGGGCCAGCTGCGTATGCACTGGTGCACAACTTATTCTATCCCAAGAAGGTCAAGGACCAAACATATGATGGGATTTCGGCTGCTCTTCGATCCCACTACGCCCCAGCGCCGTCACCAATCGTTCAGCGGTACAAACTCGGGTCACGCCTTCGGAAAGAAGGTGAAACGATCTCCGATTACATAGCCACGCTGCGAGGTATGGCGGAACAGTGTGGAGCAAACACAACCGAGGATGTGGAGCGGTTAGTTTTGGATCAACTTGTCCGTGGTGTGGAGATTGCTCCCTTGCGACAAAAACTCCTTGGAGAAGACAAGTTGACGCTTGATCGAGCTACGACCATTGCGATCGGGTTTCAGGCCGGTTCCGCCGGAAATGCGGTCTTCAAGGCAGGTGCAGCGTCATCCAGCGGCTCTGCAGCAATGACCACGGCGGAAACGGCAGTTTTTCAAGTGCAAATGGGCAGACAAAATGCCCAAAACTTCACGGGACCTAAAAAAAGTGACAAAAATGGTATTAGGACTCAAAACCAAGATGGCCGAATTTCAAATGGAGCGTTGTCGCCATTTTGGAAACAGAACAACAGGCAAAAAGAACAAGGTAGGCCTGATTTTAATTACATTTGTAATGGTTGTGGCCAGCAGCATGCCAGGGCCATCTGCCCTCATCGAGACACCATTTGTCGGTTTTGTGGCAAAGTTGGCCATTTGGCTAGAGTGTGTAAAATGGCCACACAAACCCAGACTGGGCCTAATCGAATGGCAACCAGTTTTATACCAAGGAATCCAGTCTCCTCTTCGGGGCAAGCAGGACAGGCTGCCATTGCTGCTCAGTCTCGTTTCCGGCAGAGAGTTGCGCCAATGAACTTCATAGATGCGCAGGCGAATAGGTTGCCATGGAGTCCAGCTGCCCTGTCAAATACAAGTGATTATACTGATGTGAATAATGTTAACATTCAAGCATTACCCAGTGTCAGTGCGGCTCCAAATAATGTTTTTTCTGTGCCCTTGGAAGAACAGTACATTAATTCTGGTTTTAATCATAAGCTAGAAAATAAGAGAAATACAAATGTAAATTATGATAATTCTTTGTTTTTTCTAGAGTCAAATGATTGTAAATTCCCTCCCATGACTGTGCAGGCCCAGGTCAATCAAATTCCCATGACATTTCAAGTGGATACTGGGTCTGAGTACAATGTCATGGGAGAGGATAAGTTTCATGTGTTAAATAATAAGTGCTCATCTTCCATCAAAATGCATTTACCCAATATTCAATTATTTGCATATCCCCATAGATTAGTTCCCTTGTTAGGTGTCATACTGGTCATGATGACCATCAACATGGTTTCTTTACAAACCCCAATTTTAGTTACAACTCAGGATGGCCCATTGATATTGGGCAGGGAAGGGATAGCGCGCTTTGCTATCCTGCCCGGCTTTGACCATACTGCAGATGGTCAAGGCTGTGGCTATTCTCTCATACACCCACGACACCAGTCACAAACCTTTACAGGTAGTACAATGCCTGATTCAATAACCATTTCCATGTTGGAAACTCTGGATCCCTCTTTGAATGGACCTTTGACTCCGGACAAAGTCCGTGATTTTATATTGACCACATATCGGTCAGTGTTTGAAATGGGTCAAGGGACCTATACAGGTCCTCCGGTTGATTTACACATTAAACCGGACGCAGTGCCTGTGTTTTATCGACCAAGACCGGTCCCATACGCCCGAAGAGAGGCGGTTGACCTCGCCATCGATCACCTGGTTGACCAGGGCATATTCAAGCCAATCAAGCATTCCCTGTGGGCCACGCCCTTGGTGGTTGTGGTCAAGGCGAATGGGTCACTCAGGTTGTGCGGCGATTATCGTTCCACCATTAATCGGGTCATATTACCAGACCCTTACCCGCTGCCCTTAATAGCAGACCTGTTGGCTGGATTGGCAGGCGCAAAGTATTTTACTTTGCTTGATTTATGCCAAGCCTACCAACAAATTCCACTGACCGAGCGATCGTCTTATCTGGTCGCGGTCAACACCACTCGAGGGCTAATGGCAGTCACACGGCTGCCATTTGGTACAGCGCCCTCTTCCGGAATCTTCCAAAGAGTGGTTGATGGACTTTTTAGCAGTATCAAGGGAGTGCTGGTCTACCAGGACGACATTTTGGTAGCCACTGCTACCATGGACCAACACTTCATTACATTACAGGTGGTTTTTGACAAATTACTTCTGTCTGGCCTTAAGTTGGCCAAAGACAAGTGTCATTTCGTGGTACCCCAAGTACAATACTTGGGCCACATCCTCAGCCACAATGGCATTGCCCCATCACCAACAAAGATGGAGGCCATTAGGCTTTTACCTGCACCTAGTGATGTCCATACCCTTAAATCATTTTTAGGTATGGTGACGTACTATGTCTCGTTTGTACCCCACATGGCACACATTGCTGCTCCCTTGTACATCCTTTTACAGAAGGACGAGCCGTGGAGGTGGACTTTGGTACAACAGGTGGCTTTTGATAAAATTAAAGCCATATTGGTTTCCGCAAATGTGCTAACATTTTATGATGTTCACAAGCCACTGAGTCTTACTTGCGATGCCTCATCTTATGGGCTGGGAGCAGTCCTTGTTCATCGCATGAATGATGGTTTTGAGCGTCCAATTGCATTTGCTTCCAGGACCTTGTCTTCTGCGGAAAGGAACTACTCCCAACTAGACAAGGAAGCAGCAGCCATTATTTTTGGTATAAAACGTTTTCATAGTTACTTGTCGGGTCGCAAATTCATCATTAACACCGATCACAAACCCCTGTTAGGCATATTTGCCTTGAACAAGCCAATCCCAAATATTATAAGCCCACGTTTGTTGAGGTGGGCCTTGTTGTTGTCCACCTATGATTACACATTGATGTATCGACCAGGTGACAAGTTAAGAGAGGCAGATGCCCTCAGCCGGTCACCCTTGCCGACCAAAGAGCTTGACGTTGAAAATGATGATGCAGCATACCCAGTTGACCTTCACTTTTTGAGTGCAGTGGATCCGGACCCCCTAACCAGAGTGGATTTGGTTGAGGGGACTTTAGCGGACCCGCTCCTTCAGCGTTTGCGCCATCTCATTGTTACAACGTGGCCGTCCGCCCGGACTGTGGACATCCCAGCGCCATATTGGCAGGTGCGTAGAGACATGTCAACTTTACACCAATTAGTGTATTTGAGGGATAGGATAGTCATTCCAATCAATCTCGTCCCTTTAGTGCTGCATCTTTTACATGAACACCATATTGGTGTGGTAGCAATGAAGCGTCGCGCTCGCGCAACTGTGTGGTGGCCTGGTTTAACTGCATCAATTGAGATGCATGTGGCCAATTGCATGGCATGCCAGCAAACACGACCTCTGGCCCCTCATGCAACTCCAGTTCCTTGGCCCATACCAATAGCACCATGGGCTAGAGTTCACGCAGACTTTGCAGGCCCCATCTCAGGCACGATGTTTTTAGTTCTAGTTGACGCTTACTCAGCCTGGGTGGAGGTCATTGCAATGAGAGTGGCCACATCAGCGACAGTAATAAAAGCTTTGCGCGTTATTTTTGCCACACACGGTTTGCCGCACACCTTTGTCACAGATAATGGTCCGCAGTTTGCTTCAGCGGAAATGAAGGTATTTATGCTCAAGAATTTCATTAATCACCTTTTCTCACCCCCATACAGCCCATGGTCCAACGGAGCTGCGGAGCGTGCTGTCCGGTCAATTAAGGAACAGTTGACCAGGTCGGGATCCACAAATTGGGACCTTGTGTTGCCTAGGATCTTGCTTACGCAACACGCAACTCCGTCACGGGCTGATGGCTTGTCTCCTTCTGAAAGACTTTTTAAGCGACAGATTGAGGATGTCTGGCACAGAGCGGTACATCAATGGGCAGAACCACAATCAGCACCTAATAATCAGGTTGCATTATCGGCCCCTGTGTTGCCAGCTTTTAAGTGTCAGGATCAGGTGTGGTATCGCACCTTCTCGAGTGCTGGGCCCAAGTGGGCTCTAGCTGCAGTGTCAGACCGTAGGGGTCAAGTAGTGTACCAGCTGTCTCTTCCTTCAGGTGCATGTGTGATTAGGCACGTGAATCATCTACGTAGATACGGGGGGGAGCGCCACCACTCACCAACTGTAATTGGTCATGTGGATCTATCGGATGGGAGTACAGGTCATACAACTGATGCAAAGCAGACCCCTGAGCGGCAGAATCAATGTACTTTTGCCCCTTTGGTTCGACTAGCTCACCATGACACTTCATGTTTCCCTCCGGTGCATTCCGGTGCATTACGTGGTCCTCCAATTCCATTCACGCTTCCCTCATCATCGTCATCTTCTCCACCTTCACCCTCACCACCATCGTCACCTGCTGTATCAGGGACAACTGGATCACCTCCTCGGTCGCCTCCCGTAACCGGTTCAATGGATGTTGGAACAGTTGGTTTGCGTCCCGGTTCAGTCGATCCTGCCGACCTGACCAGGCGAGTACAGCAGCTCTTTAGAACCACTCCAGCTGCTACCAGGCCAACAGTTGCGATTCCCACAAGAATTCAGCCGCACAGAGACAGGAGGCCGCCTGACAGACTTAACTTATAAGGGGGGGGAGAAATGCTACGTCCGCCATATTAAAGGCAGTATCATTGTTTTGCATGCTTGAATTGTTGTAATAATTATACACTTCTTATCATTGTAAGTTGCCAGGGGAAACCCTGGCAACCTCTTTCTATTGTCAAGGAATTAAAGACCAGTCGACTCATTGAAATCAACCAAGAAAGTTGTCTTTATTTATAGGCTAAGGCCAATTACACAGCCCTAAATAGGGCCCAGTTTAGAATGCCAAATGAGATGAAGTCAGCCAAGTTGGATCTGATGACAGACTTCACAACTGCCAATTGGAAATTTGTGTTTTACGTTGTTAAAAATTTATGCGAATAAATTTCTGGTTTAACAAAGAACGTTTTACGTTTTATTATAGCCGTCGATGCAGCAAAATCGTAAAACACAAAGGTTCGTTCTTATTTCAGCATGAAAATAATATTTCTTTATTTATTACTCATTTTATTACCCCCATCCATTTTTAATGAAATGAATTGATCCGATTTAAAAATGAAAATAATCAAACAAATTGAATTTACAAATTTTATTATCCTCATACATTAAAGAGGCGATAAATAAATGTCCAGATATTTTTATACAAAGGTATTCACGAAATATGTATTGTAGTAAACTAACTTATGTTTCATTAAAGCCCGAAACCTCACAACCGTCCAGCAAAATCGAGAACAAAGTTGACAACGTCCAATAAATCACTCGAATCTCAAGTTTCTCGCGTAGAAAATTAAACAAAAACCACCAATTATTCAACCGCTGGCTTCTAAACGCTTAAAACTCGCATCAAAATGGATGGAACCTTCAAAATCCTCCTTAATCGCATACACTTTAACCACCACCATCGTCTCCAAAGAATAAATATTATACGCCGTATTTGTTTCTTCAAATATCAAACAATCCTCGTCGTAAGACACGTACAGAACGACGTCACCCGTAATTTTCGGCGCCGAAACCACGCTCCAACCGTCACATTCAACGTCGTAAATCAACAAACAACTTTCGGGATGTCTTTGGAAAAAAATCAACTTTTCCGTCGAATTCACGCGCAAACTTTTACACTTTACACTCTGCCAACTGCCCGGCACTTTCATTCTAATTGTGCAACTCCCCGAACGTTTATCCACAATCTTCATGCGCTGTTCGTCCACGTCGAAGAAATACGTGTCACCAATTGCCAAAAGCATGCACTGGCAATGTTGAATATGGTGCCCGAATTTAACCGTCCGCCAGCTCTTCATCTCGAAATTAAAACACGAATACGCGCTACTCGAATCCGGGAAGAACACGTCGGTGCAATTGGCAGTTTCGCTCGTTATTACGTCCACAATGTCCGGCGTTACGACATTCCTCGTCGTCTCCTCGACCGTGTCGCCTTCGATCATGCATAACTCGGAACCGTCCTCGGACACGCAGTTGTAAAACACGGATCCCTTGCTCGAGACTGTCGGAAACAAGTTGATTGGTGTTTCGTCATAAAGCAGAGGCTGTTGTCTCGAGCCCGGTGTCCAGTCCTCGTCGCTCAGCAACGAGGAAAAATGTTTGCAGTTTTCCTCGTCGATTTCGAAAGCGAAAATTTGAATTTCCCGCGCGAAACTAGTCAACCACCAAGACGCGGCCCTTAACGTGGCGTCCTTGAATAAAGCTTTGTATAAAGAGTCAGTTTTGATGATTATTTCGGTTTGTAATAGTTTCTGAAGCGAATAGTCCGGCATTTTCTCCATGTCGCATTTGGAGAGCAAATCATTTACAACTTTCGTGTTGTTTTGGTCGCGAGTCCTCATTTCCCAATTGAGAAGAAATACGACAAATTCACCGAGTTTATTGGGTTTTACCTTTGACATGAGACTGTCTAAGTGTGTCGGAGTAATGTCTGAAAGCTTGTCCGTCTCCGAGATGCGTTTCATGTTCATTATGATGAACATTTGCGCCGTGTTGATCGTTTCGTCTTGATTGAACATTTCCGCCATCTGCCAAACGTTCATGAATGTATCCAGAGTTACCGGGTTGCAGTACTTGCTCCAATACTTGTCGAATAAGCCTTTCAGTTGCATTTTGTCAGCGGTAAAAATCACTTCACGTATAACAGTGTCCGGCACTTCGGGTCGGATGGGACTGTCTTGCGCGTATATGAATTTGATGATGATATTGACGATTTCCATTGATATGTCGCGAAGGGATATCATGTTCTGTTCGTTCTCGAGGCTTCCTTGACTGAATATAGCCCGGAAGTAGTCACTGCCGGCGACTAAGATCCATTTGTGGGCGTAGACGTGCCCGTCTTTGCATTTCAGAACGACTGTGTCGGTTTTAGCGTCGTTTCTTAAGTTGTACAAATTGGTCAAAATTAATGTGTGTTGTTTTTCTTGGCGATTCTCTTCCATTTTGGCTCGTGGTGCTGATTCGATGCCACTATAGGTCGGATTCTTTTGCTGGAGTTGGACGTCGTGCTATTAGTGTTACACACGTTTCGTTTTAATTTGGTCTAACCCGGGTTAGGTTAGACGGCGAATTCCTATCCGCCATTCTTTTAGTGAGTCAGGCGCCAGTTATTGTTGCAATAATTTAATTTTCTTGCCATGACTACAGTCGTTTATCCCATTGTTGGTATTGTGTTGGTCTAATAAGAATGAGAAAATAAACGAACAAATTGGATTTACAGATTTTATTAATTTGTTTTGTCATCCTAGCATAGGAAGCGATAAATAAATGTCCGAAAAATTTCGAAACATGCGAAGATACAATCGAAACCGAAAATGCATTAAAATATCACACTAGAACAGCAACTTCACATCCGACAGGCAAAAGAGAGTAGAACGTTCCTAACGGTCGATAAATCACGTGAATCTCACTTTAATCTACACTTAACAATCACGCGGGAAATTCAAAAGCTGTTATTTGTTTGACTGTAGGAAAACTCGCATCAAAATGGAGGAAACCTTCAAAACTTTCCTTTATCGCGTACTCTTTAACCACCTTCATCGTCTCCAAAGAATAGATCTTACACACCGTGTCCGTACATTCGAATACCAAACAGTCGTCGTCATAAGAAACATATAGAATGACGTCACCCGTAATATCCGGCGACGAAACCACGCTCCAACCGTCATATTCAACGTCGTAAATCAACAAACGACTTTCGGGCCTCTTTTGATAAAAAATCAATTTCTCCGACGAATTCTTGCGCAGACTTTTACACTTTACACTTTTCCAACTGCCCGCCGGTTTCTCTCTCGTCAAGCAACTCCGCAACTCTTTATCCACGATTTTCAAGCGCCGTTCGTCCACGTCGAAGAAATACGTGTCACCGACGGCCAACAACATGCTCTTGCAATCGCCAATCCGATCGTCAAAAATAACCGTCCGCCACATCCTCAATGCGAAATTAAAACACGAATACGCGACTTTCGATTGTCGGAAGAATACCTCGTTGCAATTTGAAGTTTCGCTCGACATTTTATCGAAATCCACCGGCGTGTCCAGACTGCTAACGTACATCGTGTCGTCCTGAGTGGAGTTCAGCTCCAAGTGGTCCTCGGACACGCTGAAGTAAAACACGATCCCCGTGCTCGAAACTGCCGGAAAATAGTCGAGTGGTGTTTCGTCGTCGTCCAAATTCAGCGGTGCCAAGCCGGGCGTCCAGACCTCGTCGCTCAGCAACGAGAAAACGTGTTCGCAGTTGTCCCAGTTGACTTCGAAGACGAAAAATCGCACGTCACACGCGAGGCTTGCCGACCACCTGAGTTTGGCCCTAGATGTCACTTCCTTGCTCAAAGCGTTGTGCAAAGATGCTGCTTTGATGACTATTTCGGTTTGCAGCAGCTTCCGGAGCGAAATGTCTGGTAGTTTCTCCATGCCGCATTTGGAGAGCAAATCAGTTACGACTTGCGTGTTGTTTTCACATTTATCACGTGTCTTCATTTCCCAATTGAGCATAAAAATGATAAATTCGCCGAATTTATTGGGTTCTATCTTGAAAACGAGGCTTTCTAATTGTTTTACAGTGATGTCCGAAAGCATGTTAGTCTCCGATATCCGTTTCATGTTCGTTAAGACGAATGTTTGAACGGTTTTGACGGTTTCGTCTTGGTTGAACATTGCCGCCAAGCGCCAAACATTGATAAATTTATCCAGAGTTATCAGGTTGCAATATTTGTTCCAACACTTATCGAATAAACCTTTTAACTGCATTTTGTGGGCGGTCATAATAATTTCATGTAATTTTTTGTCCGTCATTTCGAATGGGATGAGGATATCTTGCGCGTACACGAATTTGATTACGATGTTTACGATGTCCATTGATATGTCGCGAAGAAAAATCATGTTTTGTTCGCTCTCCAGGCTGCCTGGAGTTAATATTACTCGGAAGTAGACACTGCCAGCAACTAGCACGCATTTGTGGGCACGAACGTGGCCATCCTTGCACTTCAGAACGACCGTTTCGGCTTTGGCGTCGTTTCTTGAATTGTACAGATTGGTCAAAAGGAATTTGTGTTGTGTTTCGTGGGAATTCTCTTCAATTTCGGCCTGTGATTCTGATTCAACGCCACTCAATTGGATTTTCTTGTTGGAGTTTGGAGTCGCGTTATTAGTGTTGCACAAACTACTCATTTTGTTTTAATTTTGTCTAATCTAGGATGAATATACTCGGGAATTCCCATCCGCCATTTCTGAGTTGTGAATCAGGTACCACCTGTTGTCGCAATTCTCCAACTTTCTAGGCACAAATGGCGGCTCACCACAACCACGAGCGTTTATTTTCCACACAATTGAGTTAAAATAAATTGAAATAAATTGACCTCATTTGAATGGAAGTGAGAAAATAATCGAAGAAAATTGAATGTACAATTTTTATTCATCCTAGTAAAATAAGCCATAAATAAATCTCCAGAAATTTTCGATACAAAGATACATCACGGCAATAAATCACGTGAACTTCATGTAAACAATCATGCGGGATATTCAAAAACTGCAATTTTTTGAACTGTTGGCACATTAACTCTGGAAACACGCATCAAAATGGATGTGACCATCGAAGTTTTCCTTGATCGCATACTGTTTAACCACCTTCATCGTCTCCAAAGAATAAATATTACACACCGTATTGATTTTTTCGAATATCAAACAGTCGTCGTCGTAAGAAACGAACAAAATGACGTCGCCCGTAATATTCGGCGACGGAACGACACTCCAACCGTCACTTTCAATATCATAAATTAACAAACTACAGTCAGGATTTTTTTGGAAAAAAATCAATTTCTCCGTCGAATTGGTACGCAGACTTTTACACTTTACACCTTGCCAATTGCCCGGCAATTTCTCTTTCGTTTTAAAACACTCCAACCGTCTGTCTACAATTTTGATTTCTCGTTCATCTCCGTCGAAGAAATACGCTTTAGCAGTTGCCAAAAGCAATCTCCTGCAATTATCGATCGAATCGCCAAAATCAACCGTCCGCCAGTGCCTGAATCCGAAATGAAAACATGAATACACGTTATTCGAATGTCGGAAAAATACCTCGTCGCAATTCGCAGTTTCACTCGTTAGTCTATCGACATTATCCGTCGTTTCAATTTCTCTGAACATCTCCTTTTCCGTGTCGCCTTCCATGATGAAAAACTCCGAGCCGTCTTCTAACATGCAGTTATAAAACACGGACCCAGTGCTCGAAACCGTCGGAGACAACTTGATCGGTGTTTCGTCATAAAGCAGAGACTGTTGTTTCGAGCCGGGCATCCAGTCCTCATCGCTCAGCAACGACGACGAATGTTTGCAATTTCCCGCGTCGACTTCAAAAGCGAAAATTCGAACTTCACGCGCAAAACTAGTCATCCACATGGACGTGGCCCTGGATGTAGCGTCCTGGTTTAAAACGTTGTACAAACATTCAGATTTGATGATTATTTCAGTTTGTAATAGTTTGTGAAGCGAATAGTCCGGTATTTTCTCCATGTCGCATTTGGAGAGCAAATCATTCACAACTTGCGCGTTGTCTTCTCGTTGGTCGCGTGTCTTCGCATCCCAATTGAGCAGAAATATGATAAATTCCCCGAGTTTTTTAGGTTTCACCTTGATAATGAGATTTTCTAATTGCGTCGGAGTGATGTCAGTGAGGATGTTCGATTCCGAGATCTGTTTCATGTTCATTAGGATGAATGTTTGAACCGCGTTGATCGTTTCGTCTTGATTGAACATTTCCGCCATCTGCCAAACGTTTAAAAATGTATCCAGAGTCAACGGGTTGCAATACTCGTTCCAAAACGTGTCAAATAAACTTCTCAGCTGCATTTTATCAGCGGTGAAAATTACTTCACGTATCAGGTCATCCGGCATTTCAGGCTGGATGGGGATATCTTGCGCGTATATGAATTTGATGACAATATTGACGATTTCTGTTGATATGTCGCGAAGGGATATCACGTTCTTTTCGTTCTCCATGCTGCCGTGACTGAATATAGCTCGGAAGTAGTCACTACCTGCGACTAAGACCCATTTGTGGGCATTGACCTGGCCATCTTTGCAGTGCAGAACGACCGTGTCGGTTTTAGCGTCGTCTCTTGAGTTGTATAAATTGCTCAAAATTAATTTGTGTTGGTGATTCCCTTCAACTTCGGTTTTCGATTCTGATTCAATGCCACCCAATGGGATTCTATTGCTGGAGTTGGACGTCGTGTTATTAGTGTTACACAAACTACTCATTTCTTTTTAATTTTGCCTAACCTAGGATGATTAAACACACATCCCATCAGCCATTTTTCTCTGAACAATGTTGTTTTGTACAAATGTGAAACAGGCACCACCTGGTGCTGCGATTTTTCAACTTCATGCGGACAAATAGTGGCCGTTCATTTACAACCTGCACCCGCTTCAGGAATCCCTGAGCTGATTTGTCGGCCCACCATGACTTTAATCGTTTATCCCATAGTTGGTATTTTGTTGTATTGGTCAAAATAAATTAAGTTTGTTTTTAAATCTCTAACAAGTAAGATTAGCAAATGTAACTCAGCACTCACGGTTGGTATATACATGTTATTTATTATGTTGTATATTTTATATATGTTTATAAATTTTCATATATTTTCCATATATTTTCGAAACTACAAATGTGTTGGAAGCCACCTTTTAACACAATAAAACAAAAACCTCATCGTCCAGCAAAATTCAGACTTTACAATGGCGTGGTCAGTTAACAATTCAAATACTGCAATTTAATTAACTGTTGGCACATTAACTCTGCAAACACGCATCAAAATGGATGTGACCATGGAAATGTTGCTTGATCGCGTACTGTTTAACCACCTCCATCGTCTCCAAAGAATAAATATTACACGTTTTTTTTGTTTTTTCGAATATCAAACAGTCGTCGTCGTAAGAAACGGCCAAAACAACGTCACCCGTGATATTCGGCGACGGAACAACACTTCAACCGTCAAAATCAACATCGTAAATCAACAATCGACTGTCGGCAGATTTTTCATAAAAAATCAATTTCTCCGCCAAATCCTTGCGCAGACTTTTACACTTTACGCTTTTCCAATGGCCTGGCGGTTTCTCTCTCGTCAAGCAACTCCCCAACCTTTTATCCACAATTTTCATGCGCTGTTCATCCACATCGAAGAAATACGTTTCACCGGCAGCCAACAACATCCTCTTGCAATCGCGAATCCGATCGTCGAAATTGACAATCTCCCATGTCCTCAATACAAAATTAAAAAACAAATACTTCACTTTTGATTTTGAAAGCCGGAAAACTATCTCGTTGCAATTCGCAGTTTCTCTCGACATTGTATCAAACTTCACCGGCTTATTCAGATCACAAAAGTACTCAGTGCCGTCCGGGTCTTGAGTGCAGAGAATCTCCATGTGGTCCTCTGACACGCTGAAGTAAAACACGATCCCCGTGCTCGAAACTGCCGGAAAATAGTCGAGTGGTGTTTCGTCGTCGTCCAAATTCAGCGGTGCCAAGCCGGGCGTCCAGACCTCATCGCTCAGCAACGACGACGAATGTTTGCAATTTCCCGCGTCGACTTCAAAAGCGAAAATTCGAACTTCCCGCGCAAAACTAGTCATCCACATGGACGTGGCCCTGGATGTAGCGTCCTGGTTTAAAACGTTGTACAAACATTCAGATTTGATGATTATTTCAGTTTGTAATAGTTTCTGAAGCGAATAGTCCGGTATTTTCTCCATGTCGCATTTGGAGAGCAAATCATTCACAACTTGCATGTTGTCTTCTCGTTGGTCGCGTGTCTTCGCATCCCAATTGAGCAGAAGTATGATAAATCCCCCCAATTTATCGGGTTTCATCTTGAGGGTTAGACTTTTTAGTTGCGTGGGAGTGATTTCCGAAAGCATGTCCGTCTGCGAGATCTGTTTCAGGTTCATTAAAACGAATGTTTGAACCGCGTCGATCGTTTCGTCTCGATTGAACATTTTCGCTATCTGCCAAACCTTTAAAAATGTATCCAGGGTTATCGGGTTGCAATATTTGTTCCAATACTTATCGAACAAGCCTTTCAACTGCATTTTGTCAGCGGTTATAATTATTTCACGTAACAAGCTGTCCGGCATTCCGGGCTGGATGGGAATGTCTTGTTCGTACACGAATTTGACGACGATATTGATAATTTCCATTGATGTGTCCGGAAGGGGTATCATGTTCTGTTCGTTCTCTAGGCTGCCTTCACTAAAAATTGCTCGGAAATAGTCGCTGCCAGCGACTAACACCCGTTTGTGGGCATGGATGTTTCCATCGTTGCACTTCAGAACGACCGTTTCGGTTTTGGCGTCGTCTCTTAAATTGTACAATTTGGTTAATTGGTTTTCTTCAATGTCACTCAGTCGGATTTTTTTGTTGGGGTTGTTGGGCGCAGAATTTGCGTTCCCCATTTCCCCATTTGTCTATCGTAGGACTAATTCCCAACAGTGTTGTGTTTCTTTAATTTCTGATTCAATGCCACTCGATCGAATTTTCTTGTTGGAGTTTGAAGTCGTACTATTTGTGTTGCTCAAACTACTCATTTTGTTTTAATTTTGCTTAACGTAGGATGATTAAACACACATCCCATCAGCCATTTTTCTCTGAACAATGTTGTTGTGTAGGCACTACCTGGTGCTGCGATTTTCCAACTTTATGCGGACAAATAGTGGCCGTTCATTTAAAAAACGGAACGCGCTTCAGGAATCCCTGAGCTGATTCGTCGACCCACCATGACTTTCATCGTTTATCCCATAGTTGGTGTTTTGTTGAATTGGTCAAAATAAATTAAGTTGGTTTTTAAATCTCTAACAAGTAAGATTAGCAAATATAACCCAGCACTCACGGGTAATATATACATGTTATTTATTATGTTGTATATTTTAGATATGTATATATATTTCCATATATTTGCCATATATTTTTGAAACTACAAATGTGTTAGAAGCCATCTATTAACACAATAAAACAAAAACCTCATATCCGTCCAGCAAAATTTAGACTTTACAGTTAACAATTCAAAGGGAGATCACGCAACTCAAAAACTCGCATCAAAATGGATGCAACCTGCAAAATTCTCCTTGATCGCATACTCTTTCACCACCTTCATTGTCTCCAAAGAATAAATGTTACACGCCACTTTTGTTTTCTCGAATATCAAACAGTCCTCGTCGTACGAAACGTACAGAATGACGTCACCCGTAATATTCGGCGACGGAACCACACTCCAACCATCTTTTACAATATCGTAAACTAACAAACAACTGTCGGAACATTTTTGGTGAAAAATCAATTTCCCCGTCGAATTGCTGCGTAGATTTCTACACTTCACACTTTGCCAACTGCCCGGCAATTTCTTTCTCGTCGTCCTTGTCCACTTCCATTGATCCTTAATCATTATCCGGCGTTCATCCAGGTCGTAGAAAATCTTATCAACAGTTGATAAAAGGATGCACTTGTGTTCGTAAAAAATACACGAACTCCGCCATGTCCTCGACTCAAAGTGAAAATACGCATACACGTTTTTGTCTCGTCGGAAGAATACTTTCACGCAATCCGCAGTTTTGCTCGTTATTTCTTCCGAAATCACCCTCCATCCTATTTGACTAAAGAAATTAGAGTTCGTATCGCCCTCGATGGCGCAAAATCGCAAACGGTTTTCGGATAAAGCGAAATAAAACACTTTCCCCGTCCTGGAAACTGTGGGTAAATACTTGTTTGGTGTTTCGTCGTCACGTAGATGGCGTTGTCCCAAGCCGGGCATCCAATCCTCTTCGCTTAACAACGAGACCGAATGTTTGCACGCGACCGAGTCAATTTCGAAGGCGAAAATTCGAATTTCTCGTGCAGAAGTTTTCATCCACCTGGACGTGGCCCTGGACGTGCGCTCCTCACTTAAAGCGTTGAAGAGAAATGCTGATTTGGTGACCGTATCCGTAGATAACAGTTTCTGGAGTGAATAATCCGGTAGTTTCTCAATCAGACGGTATTTGGAGAGCAAATGCGTTACAACCATCGTGTTGTAGTTTTCTCGTTGATCTTGCGTCTTCATTTCCCAATTTAGTAGAAGTAGGAGAAATTCTCCGATTTTTATGGGTTTCACCTTGATAATAACACTTTCTATTTGTGCCGAAGTGATGTGCGAAAGCTTGTCAGTCTCCGAAATCTGTTTTAAGTTTCTTAAGACAAATTTTTGAATCGTGTTGATCGTTTCGTCTTGATTAAACCATTGTGCCATATGCCAAATGTATGAAAATTTATCCAGAGTGATCGGGCTGCAATAAAATTTCCAAAACTTATCGAATAAGCCTTTTAATTGCATTTTGTCAGCGGTCATAATAATTTGACGTATCACGCTGTCCTGCATTTCAGGCTGGATGGGAATGTCTTGCGCGTACACGAATTCGATCACGATATTGACGACTTCCATCGATGTGTCGGGAAGGGAGATCATGTTTTGTTCGTTCTCCAAGCTTCCTTCACTCAATATTGCTCGGAAGTAATCACTGCTGTTGACTAACACGCATTTGTGAGCACGATTTGTGAGCCCATCTTTGCACTCCAGAACGACCGTTTCGGCTGTAGCCTCGTCTCTTGAATTGTACAATTTGGTAAGTGCTAATTGGTTTTCGTCAATTTCAACCGGTGATTTTGGTTCAATGTCACTCAATCGTATTCTTTTGTTGGGCTCGTACGGCGCAGAATTGGTGTTACCCATTTCGATTTTGTTTAAGGACGGCTAATTCCCATCCGCCATTTTCACTGATTCGGTGTTGTCACGTTCAAATGTTCGTCAGGCACCATCTGTTGTTGCAATATTTCAACTTTCTGCGGATGAGAAGCAGATTGACTAAAGCAGCGATCGGCAACTGGCGGCCCGCGGTCCGAATCCGGACCGCGGAAGGTCGAAACTTGGACCGCGGTGGCATTTTAGCGACATGTCGTCTTAGCAACATGTCATCTTAGCGACGTTTTCCCCTCGGTTTCTTTGGTTTTTCGGTGTTTTTTTTTCTTGTTTTTCCTGTTTTTTTTTCGTGTTTTTTAGGTTTTACAGTTATTTTTTGGGTTGTGTGTGTTTATTGGGGGGTTTATTTGGTTATAAGTGTTTTTCCCATTTTCTTAGGTTTTTAGTAAGGTTTTTAAGTGTTTTTTTTTCCGTTTTCTTAGGTTTTAAGGAAGTTTTTAGGAAGTTTTTTTAGTTTTTGTGTTTTATATAATTACTTAAATGAGTGAAAAAAAATTTAAGACTAGTAAGTATTTAAAGTTGTTTTTTTCTGGACCCCAATAAAAAATTTTCAATAGTATCCGGACCCCACTTACAATTACTTGCCGATCCCTGGACTAAAGACATGGTTCTGATAAACACCATTGCAATTCGAACATCCTGAACATGGTGAACCCTAACTGCATGGTCGGCATATTGGTTAGATGCACTGCAGTGAAGGCAATGGAAAAAGCATAAAATACCGACCCTTGTTAGACACTGAATAAAAGCCATAACCCTCTGAATCCAGTCTCTGCACGTTGACCACTCTTTCGGCCGCTCGCCGCCACTGCGTTGGGCACGGTTCGTTCTTGTGCATTGCTCCGTCGCCAAGCACGACAATAAATTAATGAATTACAAATAAATAAATTAATAAATAAAGTTCTATAAATGACAACCACGAACCAGTTTTAATGAGATGAATTGACCTGACAGTTAGCTACAGTTAACAATCGCCCGGGAAAATTCAAAAACTGCAACTTTTCAACTGTTGTCGGAGAGGCAACGATTAATTCTAAAAACTCGCATCAAAATGGATGCAACCTTCGAAATTCTCCTTGATCGCATACTCTTTCACCACTTCCATCATCTCCAAAGAGTAAATATTATACACCGTATCTGTTTTTTCGAATATTAAACAGTCGTAGTCGAAAGAAACGTACAGAATGACGTCACCAGTAATATTCGGCGACGGAACCACTCTCCAATCATAACTTTCAAGATCGTAAATTAACAAACGGCTGTCGGGACACTTTTGGAAAAAAATCAACTTCCCCGTCGAATTCCTGCACAGACTTTTACACTTTACACTTTGCCAACTGCCTGGCAACTTCACTCGCAGTGTCTGATCCCCAGACAGTTCATTCACAATTAAAATGCGCTGTTCATCCTGGTTAAAATATTTATTTTCAGCTGTTGCCAAAAGTAAGGACCTGAAAGCCCCATAGTAGTAAAAAGACCACGTCCTCGATTCAAAATGAAAACGGTAAAACCCGTAATTCCCTTGTTTGAAGTACACGTGGGTGCAATTCGCAGTTTCACTCGTCATTTCATCCATCTCTATTATACTTCCCTCAGGACTACCAAAGTCCATGTCGTTCGTGTAACCTTCGTGGGCCCATAACCTATCATCGTATAAACTGATATAAAACACAATCCCGGTGCGCGAAACGCTCGGAAAAAAGAAGTTTGGTGTTTCAAAGTAAGCTAGATCGAGTCGTCCCGAGCAGGGCGTCCAATCCCCGTCGCCTAGCGCCGACACCGAATGTTTGCACGTGTGCGAATCGATTTCGAAGACAAAAATCCGAATTTCACGCTCCAATGTCGTCAACCACCTAGTCAGGGCTCTGGACGTGACCTCCTTGGTTAAAGCTTCGAACAAACACGCTGATTTGATGACTAGATCAGTTTTTATCAGTTTCCGGAGCGAATAGTCAGGAAATTTGTCCACACCGCATTTGGATAGGAAATCCATTACAACTCCCGCGTTGTTGTTTTCTCGTCGGTCGCGTGTCTTCTTATCCCAACTGAGCACAAGTAGGAGATATTCGCCCAATCTATCGGGTCTCAACATAAAAATAAGACTTTCTAGTTGTTTTAAAGTCATGTCCGAAATTGTGTCAGTCTCAGAGACACGTCTCATGTTTGTGACGACGAATGTTTGAACCGAGTTGATCGTTTCTTGGCGATCGAACATTTCCGCAATCTGCCAAATAATTACAAATTTATCCAGAGTGATCGAGTTGCAGTAGTCGTCCCAACACTTGTCGAATAAAACTTCCAACTGCATTTTGTCAGCTGTCATAATTAATTCATGCATTACTTCGTTCGAAATTTCATCTTGGGTGGGAATGTCTTGTTCATACACGAATTTAATTATGATGTTGACGACTTCCATTGATGTTTCAGAAAGGGAAATCACGTTTTGTTCGTACTCGAGGCTGCCTTCACTTAATATCGCTCGGAAGTAGTCACTGTGAGCGAGTAAGATACATTTGTGGGCGTTCACGTGCCCATTTCTGCACTGCAGAACGACCGTTTCGGCTTTGGCGTTGTCTCTCGAGTTGTACAAATTGGTCAATGTTAATTTCTTTTGTGTTTCTCGGCGATTCGTTTCAACTTCGACCTGTTGTTTCAATTCAATGTCACTCAATCGTATTCTTTTGTGGGGTTGGTACGGCGCAGTATTGGTGTTACCCATTTCGATTTTGTATAAGGACGACTAATCCGCCTCCGCCATTTTTACTGATTCGGTGTTGTCACGTTCAAATGTTCGTCAGGCACCATCTGTTGTGGTGATATTTCAACTTTCTGCGGATACTTGGCGATCTACCATAACTACAAACGTTTACCCATTGTTGGCAATTTGTTGGTTTTTGAACAATTTGCCATTTGCCTGCAAAATCACGTTATTCTTTCGTCAACTAGTATTAAGCACACTCATCCTATTGCCAAGTTATTTTACATACTCCATTACAGTTTCAATATTAGTCAAAGCAGACTACAATCTTTTCTCCATTTTGTCAAATCGGATTTCATCATTGTCATCTTTAAATGGGGAACTGAAGTGTATTGCAGCGAAGCTCGTTGTATTCCCAAACAACTACCTTTGAAAGCAATCAGCAGAATCTGCGAGTGGTAACTCTGGAAACAGTTTTAATGAGATGAACCGATCTGATTTTAATTAAAAAGGAGAAGATAATCGAACAAATTAAATCTACAAATTTTATTGCTTTGTCATCCTCATCATTAGAAATAAATAAAAAAATAAATTCGAAACTTTCACAAGTACAAATGTGTTGGTAATCACCAATTTACGCAATAAAACAAAAGCCTCATATCCGTCAGCAAAATCTAGAGTTTACAATGGTCATGTAATAACGTGAATACCACGTTACTTCAGTTAACAATTCAAAAACTTGAAATTTAATTAACTGTTGGCGAATAAAGGTCTTTAAACTGATCACGCAACTCAAAAACTCGCATCAAAATGGATGCAACCTTCAAAATTTTCCTTCATCGCATACTCTTTAACCACTTCCATCGTCTCCAAAGAATAAATATTGCACGCCATTTTTGTTTTCTCGAATATCAAACAGTCCTCGTCGTACGAAACGTACAGAATGACGTCACCCGTAATATTCGGCGATGGAACCACACTCCAACCATCTTTTACAATATCGTAAACTAACAAACAACTGTCAGGATTGTTTTGGACAAAAATCAATTTTCCCTTCGAATTCCTGCACAGACTTTTACACTTTACACTTTGCCAATTGCCCGGCAACTTCTTTTTCGATGTGTAACTGTCTAACCGTTTATCCACAATCTCTATCCGGCGTTCATCCAGGTCGAAGAAATACTTTTCAACAGTTGCCAAAAGGATGCACTTGTATTCGTCAACATACACATTCAGCCATGACTTCGACTCAAATTGAAAACACGCATACTCGTCTTTGGTTCGACGGAAGAATGCCTCCTCGCAATCCGCAGTTTCACTTGTAATTTTACCCGATATCACCGTTGAACCTGCTTGACTAAAGAATGGAGAGTCCGTTTCGCCCTCGACGGCGTAAAACCGCAAACGGTCTTCGGTAAAAGCGAAAAAAAACACTTTTCCCGTGATGGAAACGCTCGGAAAATATTCGTTTGATGTTTCGTCGCCTTCAATAAGGAATTGTCCCATGCCAGGCGTCCAATCATCTTCGCTCAGCAACGAGACCGAATGTTTGCACACGCCCGAGTCAATTTCGAACGCGAAAATTCGAATTTCTCGTGCAGAAGTTTTCAACCACTTGGACGTGGCTCTGGACATACGCTCCTTACTGAAAACGTTGAACAAACATTCCGATTTGATGACAATATCTGTAGATAACAGATTCTCGAGTGAATAATCCGGTAGTTGCTCAATCACACGGCATTTGGAGAGCAAATCCGTTACAACTTCCGTGTTGTTGTTGTTTTCTCGTTGATCATGCCTTTTCATGTTCCAATTTAATAGAAATAGGAGAAAATCCTCAAATATTTTGGGTTGCACCTTGAAAATAACACTTTCTATTTGTGTCAAAGTGATGTCCGCAAGCTGATCCGTCTCCGAGATCTGTTTTATGTTTCTTAAGACGAATGTCTGAACCGTGTCGATTATTTCGTTTTTATTGAACATCTCCGCCATGTGCCAAACATTTACAAATGTATCGAGTGTAATTTGGTTGCAATAATTGTTCCAAAACGTGTCGAATAAACCTTTTAATTGCATTTTGTCAGCGGTCATAATAATTTCACGTATCACGCTGTCTGGCATTTCAGGCTGGATGGGAATGTCTTGCGCGTACACGAATTTGATCACGATGTTGACGATTTCCATTGATGTGTCGGGAAGAGAAATCATGTTTTGTTCATTCTCCAAGCTTCCTTCACTCAATATTGCTCGAAAGTAGTCACTGCCGGCGACTAACACGCATTTGTGGGCACGGATTTGCCCATCTTTGCACTTCAGAACGACCGTTTCGGCATTGGCCTCGTCTCTTGAATTGTACAATTTAGTCAATGTTGGTTGGTTTTCTGGCTCTTGGCGATTTTCTTCAATTTCGACCGGTGATTTTGATTCATTGTCACTCAATCGGATTTTTTTGTTGGGGTTGTACGGCGCAGTATTTGTGTTACCCATTTCAATTTTGTCTAACGTAGGATGACTAATTCCCATCCGCCATTTTTACTGATTCGGTGTTGTCACGTTCAAATGTTCTGTCAGGCACCATCTGTTGTTGCAATATTTCAACTTTATACCGATGAGAAGCACATTTGACTAAAGACGTAGTTCTGATAAACACCATTGCAATTCGAACATCCTGAACATGGTGAATAAAGGCCATAAACCTCTGAATTCAGTCTCTGCACTTTGACCACACATTTCGCCGCACGTTGGCCACTCTTTTGGCCGCTCGTCGCCACTCCTTTGGGCACAGCTCGTTCTTCTGCATTACTCTGTCGCCAATAACGACAATAAATTAATGAATTACAAAAAATTAAAAAATTAATAAATAAATCAATTAATAAAGTTCTATAAGTGACAACCACGAACCAGTTACAATGAGATTAATTGACCTGATTGAGTTTACAATTTATTATAACAGAAACTTCACATTCGTTCATTAAAATCGAGAATAAAGTTCAAATTGGAAAATTCAAAAATTGGAATTTTTTTAACTGTCGACGGAGGGGCAACGATTAATTCTAAAAACTCGTATCAAAATGGATGCAACATTCAAAATTTTGCATAATCGCATACTTTTTAACCACCTCCATCGTCTCCAAAGAATAAATATTTGTGACGGTTGTAAAACCATGTAATTTGAAAGTTCACGTTAGATGGCGCTGTCTAATAGAGCGCGCAGTTTAAATACCGTAACAAGAGTTATAATGATTATTATGACGACACGAATAAATATAAGACATTTATTGAACTTAATAAAGTATTATTTGATGTTGTATTGATTCTATTGAATCAATATTATTTACCTGTGAAGAGAACCAATTGGACTCTTCAAGATTTGGCCCTATCTTTAGATCGGATCCCCGAATCTCCAGATTCTGATGTCCAATTGGCGGTCACTAATCCTTTTGTTCTCAAGAACTATATAAGCTCTGGTTTTTTTTAGACTAGACCTTCGGCTTTTCTTGTTTTCTGTTTGTATCTTTGATCTCTCTAGGAAATGTTAAGCCCCTAACTTCTTGTGAAGTTGCAATATGTAATTATATGATCGGTAACAGACGTTCTGTCGGGGCTCGCTAAACTACGGGAAGGAATACCCGGACAATAAATCCCGGTCTCTTTGGAAAACGCGTCAATGACCCAAATGTTGGATAAAGCGTCAGCGACCCAACGACCGATATGGTTCTGAGGCGGACGGAGTTGTCAAAACCTCCCGCAATTTCCTAGGGTTATTGTGACGATGCCGCAAAGCCAGCCCTATCTCTTAGCTCGCCGGGATCTTCAACCAGACTATGCTGCCCATTTACACGTGCCCAGAACCCAGAACCCAGTATTACTTTGTAATAAACATAATCATGTTCCACGTAATCGTAAGTTCGTATTATTCAGTTGTATATTCACTTAGCGCGCAGTTTAGCTTATCTCGTGTAGGTTAAGTTTATCTTTAAGGCTAGTACTATTTCAGCCAAAGGTAGAATCGTCACATTGTGGTGGCCAGCTGGTCACCAGGAAAATGATAAAAAATAAGAATATTATTTGAATTTATATTTTATTTTTTATACTAGAATTATTTCTGTTAATTTTTATCAGCCGTTTGTTAATTTACGATATTGAAAGTGACGGTTGGAGAGACTCTCGAACCGTTACTTTCAGCATCGTAAATTAACAAACGGCTGTCAGAATACGTTTGGACAAAAATCAATTTCCCCGTCGAATTCCTGCGTACATTTTTACACTTTACACTTTGCCAACTGCCCGACAGTTGATTCACAATTTTTATGCGCCGTTCATCCAGGTCTAAAAAATTCTTTTCAGCTGTTGCCAAAAAGAGAACCTGAAATTCGGATTGGCAAATTGGTATTGAGACCAGGTCCTCGATTCAAAATGAAAATAGGAATACTCGTCTTTTGATTGTCTGAAGAACACGTGGGTGCAATTCGAGGTGTCACACGTCATTTACTCATTCCAACACTTGTCGAATAAAATTTCTAACTGCATTTTGTCAGCTGTCATAATTAATTCACGAATCAGTTTATTCGACTTCCATTGATGTGTCAAGAAGGGATATCGCGTTTTGTTCGTTCTCAAGGCTGCCTTGACTTAATATAGCTCGGAAGTAGTCACTGCCAGCAAGTAAAACGCATTCGTGGGCGTGCAGGTTCTTATTTTTGCACTGCTGAACGACCATTTCGGCTTTGGCGTTGTCTCTCGAGTTGCACAAATTGGTCAATGTTAATTTCTTTTGTGTTTCTTTGCGATTCTTTTCAATTTCGACCAGTGATTTTGATTAAATGTCACTCAATCTGATTCCTTTGTGGGGCTTGTACGGCGTATTTGTGTTACCCATTGCAGTTATGTCCAACGTAGGACGACTAAATCCCATCCGCCATTTTTGCTGATTCGGTGTTGTCACGTTCAAATGTTCGTCAGGCACCTTTTGTTGTTGCAATATTTCATTTTCTGCGGATAATTGGCGAGTCACCATAACTACAGACGTTTACCCATTGTTGGCATTTTGTTGATTTTTGAACAATTTGCTTTTGTCAAGCAACCGGTAGTCTTTCTTGAATTCAGATTTTGTAGTATTTTTGTGGATTTCTTCAGCGGTACCGGTAAAGTATGCACTACTTTTCAAAAAGTACCGCATCTTGTGGTATTGGTACGGCACCTGTACCACTTTTTTGGTACCTTACCACTTTACTTAAGTTAAATCTCATAAAACCTGACAAAATCTCACAAAATCAAGTAAGATCTCACAAAATTAAGCACAATCTCGCAAAATCTAACAAAATCTCGCAAAATCTAGC
Organism: Strigamia acuminata; assembly: GCA_949358305.1. Classification (NCBI taxonomy): domain Eukaryota; kingdom Metazoa; phylum Arthropoda; class Chilopoda; order Geophilomorpha; family Linotaeniidae; genus Strigamia; species Strigamia acuminata. The sequence goes on along the minus strand of OX442315.1, from coordinate 15,090,369 downwards.
AAAATCTCCCACATTCTCATACTAGTATATCTGAAGAAATACCGCTCATGAAATTCGAAAGATACCACAAATTCTGAAATTCAGAAATGACTACCGGTAGTGCAATCAAAACTTAGCAAATTGACACAAAAATTGATTAAAATTGCAAATAAAGTAGTGTAAGCTCTGTAGATCATTCTTAGGACGGGTCCCAGAAAGTTGTCCCGACTAAGAGGCTATCCGGATGGGAGAGGGGATTTAATATTGCTAGGTATATGTTGGGAAAAAATCAGTCCATACAGCTGTCCGGACGATGCTGTGTCCGGTTTACTACGAAAACTCGGATCGTCAAAACCTAAAAACCAAACAAAAGAGCGGAAAACACTGCATGAACTAAAAATATTTCCAATGTATTGTTTGAAGTTATGTTACTTGTAGAACGAATGGAGTGTGTCCAACAATGTTACAGAATGACTGATACTTTATTTCAACAATGTTGGGGAGTTGACCAATACGTCTGAAATGTGTATTGTCCAATCTAACATGGTTAGAAAAATTTGTTATTTGTTAAATTCCACAGACTTTTTGGACATCTGTTTTTTCATTTATTGTCGATACTTTTATCTCGTCTGTATTTGCTTCACTGCATTACCAATGTTTGATTGACAGCTTGTCACGAGTGCTGTATCGTGTATCGCTGTATCGTGTTAGGAGCGCCACCTATGTAAAAGCACCAGAATAAACTTCACTTGTAATTCCGATGACCATAATGGCTGACGTGTCTTGACCACTGTTAGAATACCGATTACACCTTTAGTTGATACATACTATGACTGAAATAAAATAAAATTAAGTTGGAAATATAAACCATGCTGCATCTGATTCCATCTTATTCCAATTACTATCCAACTAACTATCTTTGAAAGTGACAACTCTGGAAACAGTTTTAATGAGATGAACCGATCTGATATTAGTGAAAAATGAAAAAAATAATCGAACAAATTAAATCTACAAATTTTAATGCTCTGTCATCTTCATCATTAGAAATAAATAAATAATTGTCCATATCGGTATATTTTCGAAACTTTAAAAAGTACTAATGTGTTGGTAATCACCTTTTTACACAATAAAACAAAAACCTGATATCCCTCCAGCAAAATTTAGACTTTACAATGGTCATTTAATAACGTGAAAAGCACGTTACTACAATTCAAAATCTGCAATTTAATTAACTGTTGGCGAATAAAAGTCTAAAGGCAGATCGCGCAACTCAAAAACTCGCATCAAAATGGATGAAACCTTGAAAATTTTCTTTGATCGCGTACTCTTTCACCACCATCATCGTCTCCAAAGAATAAATCTTACACGCCGTATTTGTTTTCTCGAATATCAAACAGTCGTCGTCGTACGAAACCTAAAGAATGACGTCACCCGTAATATTCGGCGACGGAACCACACTCCAAGCGTCTTTTACAATATCGTAAACTAACAAACAACTGTCGGGACCTTTTTGAACAAAAATCAATTTCCCCGTCGAATTGCTGCGTAGATTTTTACTCTTCACACTTTGCCAATTGCCTGGCAATTTCTGACTCGTTGTGCAACTCCCATACTGTAAATTCATAATCTCTATCCGGCTTTCATCCAGGTCGAAGAAATAATTGTCAACAGTCGCCAAAAGGAGGCACTTGTATTCGTCAAGAATCGTATTAAGCCATGACCACGATTTAAATTCAAAACACTCGTATTGCTCTTTGGTTCTTCGGAAGAATATCACCTCAGAATTCGCAGTTTCGCTCGTTATGTTATCCGGAATCAAAGTCGATCTTTCAGGACTAAAGAATAGAAAGTCCGTTTCGCCCTCAACGGCGCAAAACTGCAATTTATCATCGGTAATGGCAAAATAAAACACTTTCCCCGTGCTGGAAACTGAAGGCAAATACTCGTCTAGTGTTTCGTCGTCACGTAGACGGAGTTGTCCCAAACCGGGCGTCCAATCCTCGTCGCTTAGCAACGAGACCCAATGTTTGCATACGCCCGAGTCAATTTCAAAGGCGAAAATTTGAATTTCTCGTGCAGAAGTTTTTAACCACCTGGACGTGGCCCTGGACGTGCGTTCCTTACTTAAAGCGTTGAACAAACATGTTGATTTGATGACCATATCCGTAGATAACAGTTTCTCGAGTGAATAGTCCAGTAGTTTCTCCATCCCACCGCATTTGGAGAGCAAATCCTTTACAACTTCCGAGTTGTTGTTTTCTGGGTGATCATGCGTCTTCATTTCCCAATTGTGCACAAGTATGACAAATTCGCCCAATTTATCGGCGTTCACCTTGCAAACGAGACTTTCTAATTGCGTCAAAGTGATGTCCAACAGCATGTCAGTCTCCGACATTTGTTTTATGTTTTTTAAGACGAATGTTTGAACGGTGTTGATCGTTTCGTCTAGATTAAACATTTCTGCCATCTGCCAAACATATGCAAATTTATCCAAGCTTATCGGGTCGCAATACTGGTTCCAATACGTGTCGAATAAACCTTTTAATTGCATCTTGTCAGCGGTCATAATAACTTCACGTATCACGCTGTTCGGTATTTCAGTCTGGATGGGAATATCTTGCGCGTACAGGTATTTGATTACGATTTTGATGGTTTGCATTGATGTGTCGGGAAGGAATATCATGTTTTGTTCGTTCTCGATGCCGCCTTCACTTAATGTTGCCCGGAAGTAGTCGCTACCAGCGATTAAGATGAATTTATGCGCACGGACGTGGCCGCCTTTGCAGTTCAAAAGGACCGTCTCGGCTTGAGCGTCGTCTCTTGAATTGTATAAGTTGGTCAAAATCAAATTCTTTTGTATTTCTTGAAGATTCTCTTCAATTTCGGCCTGTGAGTTTGATCCAGTGCCACTCAATCTGATTTTTTTGATGGCGTTTGTAACATGTTGTTGTACGGTGCTGCCACAAGTGGTGGCGTGACTAACTAATAAACAATAGAGCCAGGTTTAGCCCGAGTCTCAACATAACGACACGGCCATGATTTATCTCGTTATGTTACATGGTGTCAGAAGTGAAAAAACGGACAATTAGTCAGTCAAATCTGGTTGAAACTGCGATTAGGACCAGCAGGCAGGATGGCTGCAGAGCAGGTACGGCCACCAGCAGGCATACGACAGCCGAAACCGCTCATAATTTCCAGCGACGGCATGGCGACCGCATGGGAGGAGTGGATCGACGCGTACGACTGGTACGCAAAGGCGGCGAGTCTCGTGGGTCAATCGGCAGAAATACAAGTAGCAGCATTAATGACTTGTATTGGGCCAGAAGCAAGACGCATTTTCAAGACGCTTGCATTGACTGAGGCTGAGAAAAAGGACATAACTGCAGTGAAAAACAAGTTCAAAGCACATTTCGAGCCGATTGAAAGTGAAACGTTTTGCAGGTATGAGTTTTTCCGGCTTATGCAAAAAGAAGGACAATCGTTTGACGAATTTTTAACGGATGCAAGGACAAAAATGGCCAAATGCGCATTTGCAGCGCTGGAAGATGGGCTGTTGCGAGACAAAATTGTGTGTGGCATTCGGAGTGAAGTGGTGCGCCAGCGATTGTTGGAAGAAACTGGATTAACAGTGCTAAAGGCAATTCAAATTGCTAGAGCAGCAGAGAGTGCGGAAAAGCAAGTAAAAACTATAAAAGAAACAGAAGAAATTAAAGTGGACTTTATAAAACCCGGTAAGCGACCGGCGCAGTTCCAAAAATCGTCCACAGGTGGCGCCAAAACCTGCAATCGATGCAACAGAGGGCATGAGTATGGAAAATGCCCAGCATTTAACCAGAAATGTAATAAATGTCACAAGAAAGGGCATTTTGCGGTAGCATGTCGCATGAAGCAGGCAGAAAGGGCTAATTCAACAAAAAAGGAAGCCACAAAAAAGGAAGTGGGCGCAATAGCAGCCGAGACAGAGGACGAGGATGATGATGACGAATTGTACGGGACCATGGTGGTACGCAGAATTATTACTGACAGCATTGATGACAATGAGGACTGGTATGAGCGAGTTAAGCTAAATAACAAGTTGCAACTGGACATAAAATTGGATTCCGGGGCAAGATGCAATGTCATATCAGCAGCTGTAGTACGGAAGCTTGGACTGCAATTAGATGCATCGCGCACAAAGCAGTTGAAGTCGTTCACGGGACATCATATGGCCGTACTGGGTGAAGTTGTCATTAATTGTAAAGTCAAGGAAATGCGGGCGCGAGTGGCATTTCAAGTTGTTGATGAAAAAGTGCCAGCAATTTTCGGTAAAAACACGTGCAGCAAATTGAATTTAGTGACGCGTGTGGACACGATAAATCCGGAGTTAACGGATGCGGAAATTAAGAAGCAAGTGTTTGAAGGACTTGGATGCGCAAAGGACTTTATTTATGACGTTGATATAGATGAGACAGCGCAGTTCACAATACATCCACCGCGCAAAATTCCACATACATTAAAAGATCGAGTCAAAGCAGAGTTGGACCGCATGGTAAAAATGGAAGTAATTGAGCCAGTGACGGAACCAACACCAGCGGTGAGTCCGTTACCGTCTTCCCCCGAACATAACGTCATGACGTTATATTCAAGTTTTTTCGAAAATCGCTGTTTTCGAAAGTTTTAGGGATTTTTCGAATAGAACGTCACTTCCAATATAACGTCATGACGTTGTATTCGAATACAACGTCATGACGTTATATTCGAGTGCATTGACGGGTGCGATGCCGGGAAGCATTGCAGGTGCGCTTTTAACGGGCGCAATGCCGAAAAAACGAATTCGACACGAATTTTGACAAGAATTGGACACGAATTGGATACGAATTAAACACAAATTATCAGGGCCGTGTCGACCTACGAGGCAAAGAGGCGGCCGCCAGGTGGCCATGCCTTGGTATTACCAAGGCATGGCCACCTGGCGGCCGCCTCTTCGCCTCTTCGCCTCGTAGGTCGACACGGCCCTGATAATTATACACGAATTGGACACGAATTGTAAAACGAATTGGACACGAATTGTAAAACAAATTGTACACGAATTTGACACGTATTGTAAAACAAATTTGGCACGAATTGTCCAATTTACATGCTCAATTTCTGATTTTTCTGATTTTTCAAAAGTTGCATGAAAAAGTACGAATATAACGTCATGACGTAGTGTTCGAATAAAACGTCAGGTGTCGTTGTATTCGAACACAACGTCATGACGTTATGTTCGGGGGAAGACGGTAGTCATTGTACAACGCGGAAAGAAAATTCGGCTGTGCATCGACCTGACGGATGTCAACAAGCACGTGAAAAGACGGCATTATCCGCTAAAGACATTTGAAAACATTAAGGCTCGAGTTAAGAATGCGAAATATTTTGCGAAACTGGATTTAAAGCACGGGTATTGGCAATCCAAGGTTACTAAGCGGACGGCAAATTATTTGACAGTGAATACGCCGTGGGGGCGATACCGATGTCTTCGATTACCGTTCGGATTAATTTCCGCGCCTGAAGTATTCCAGCAGATGATGGAAGAAATACTAGAAGGGATTTCAAACACGGATGTATCAATCGATGATGTACTTTTGTTTGCGGAAACGTTGGCCGAATTAAGGAGTTTGGTCAATAAGGTACTGCGACGGATTTATGAAAAAGGGTTGCGGTTGAACAAAGAAAAATGCGTGTTGGAGGCAACAGAAATAAAATTTTTGGGCCATATCTTGACGCAAGACGGCATTAAACCGGATCCCGAAAAGGTCGAGGCGATCGACAGGCTTAAATCTCCATCGTGCAAGGACGAGTTGAGAAGATTTTTAGGGATGACGGTGTACTTGGCGCAATTTTTGCCGAATTATTCGGTGTTGACGGAACCATTGCGCAAGTTGTTGCCGAAAGCGGTTGCTTGGGAATGGTCGCACGATCAGGAGTCGGCAGTTATGCAGATAAAAGCGGCATTGAAGACCAGACCGGTATTAGCATATTATGATGTCAACAAGGACGTCGTTCTTTCCGTTGATGCCAGTTCTCATGCGGTGGGGGCGGCATTGTTTCAAGATGGGAAACCTGTATGCTATGCGACGCAGGCATTGACGTCGTGTCAACAGAGATACCCACAGATAGAGAAGGAAGCGTATGCTATTCGGTTTGGGTGTTTCAAATTCCATGATTACATCTATGGGAAGAAGTTGATTGTCGAGACGGATCATAAGCCGCTGGAAGCCATTGCTAAGAAGACCATAGACCGAGCTCCGGCGCGTTTGCAGAGAATTTTCTTTGATTTGTTACCTTACGGGCCAGAAATAATTTACAAAAAAGGGACGGACATTCCGGTGGCGGATGCACTCAGCCGAGATTGTCTGCCAGTCAAGCCTGATGAAGATCCCGAAGAGTTGCAGGTGCACATTGTGTTGCCAATGACGGGAGAGGCGATGGAAAAATTGCAACAAGCAATTAAGGAGGATTTTGAGAGTCAGCAATTGATCGAAATTGTTTTGAAGGGCTGGCCGGCAGGCAAAGAGGAGGCGCCAGTGGCAGTCAAGCCATTTTGGAATTTCCGAGATGAAATCGCAGTATACAGGGTGGAACAAAAGTCTGTTCCTCTCAAATATTTCCTGAGCAATTGCATTTACGCCAACTTTGATGAAGCGATCATATAGGAAGTTGGGTGAGAGCAATCCAATGATGTCATCAAATTTGACCTTGAAGGCTATTTGCAAGGTCATTCACTTGCTAACTTCTAAACCAATCAGGTTAGAGCAAAAAAGTCAATTACAAAGTTGTAGAGCATCATCAAATTAGTACTATCCAACTTATCTTAGTCATCTTAAGTTAAATGTTTTCTTTTTAAAAAGGAGACAAATCAGAAAAAAATCAGCAAAGTGAAATTTTTTATTCTTGTGATAAAATAATTATTGAGGCATTAAAAAAAGGCAGTGGTTTTTCTTGTTTACTTGCATAATGATGGACATTTGAATACGTTTATTTAAGTAATTTAGTATTTTTGCAATAGAAATTTAAGTTTTGTCACAATGGCTGGCTTTATTTCAGCTAATTTATCTCCTTTTTAAAAGGAAAACATTTAACTTAAGATGACTAAGATAAATTGGATAGTACTAATTTGATGATGCTCTACAACTTTGTAATTGACTTTTTTGCTCTAACCTGATTGGTTTAGAAGTTAGCAAGTTAATGACCTTGAAAATGGCCTTCAAGGTCAAATTTGATGACATCATTGGATTGCTCTGACCCAACTTCCTATACGATCGCTTCATCAAAGTTGGCCTAGATGCAATTGCTCAGGAAATATTTGAGGGGGAACAGACTTTTGTTCCACCCTGTATAATGGAATATTGTTCAAGAATAGCAGACCAATAATTCCTAGAGAGCTGCGACCACACTATTTGAAGTATATTCATTTGGGGCATCTGGGTATACAGTCGTCAATTCGCCGAGCCCGAGAAGCAGTATTTTGGTTGGGTATGAGCAAGGAAATTGAAGAATTTGTGCAAAAATGCAGTGTATGCCAAAGCACACAACGCGATAATGATCAGGAACCAATCATGAATAAGCCGGTCCCGGAATTGCCGTGGGAAAGAGTGGCAACGGATCTTTTTGAAATAAAAGGACAAGACTATTTAGTAGTCACGGACAGTTATTCAGGTTTTTCGGAGGTGACGGAATTAAATACGACAGTGTCTAGCGAAATAATAGACAAGATGAAACGCTGGTTCGGGGTTCATGGGATTCCAGAAGTGGTTGAAAGCGACAATGGTCCTCAATACTCGTCGCGTGAGTTTGCACAATTCGCCAAAGAGTGGGGATTTCTACATCAAACGTCGTCGCCGCGGTTCCCAAGGGCCAATGGATTAGCAGAAAGGGCGGTTCAAAGCGTAAAGAATATAATTCGGAAATGCAATAAAGACGGAACAGATTTGCAATTGGCATTTCTGAATTGGAGAAACACTCCAAGAAGCGCGAGTTTGGGTTCTCCGGCACAACGGTTGTTCAGCAGAAGAACGCGATCCCATGTGACCGGTGGCCGACAATTATTGCAACCAAAAGTGGAGAAGGACGTACCGGCGGCGTTGCAAGATGAGCGGCAGCGACAGAAACTGTATGCGGATCGCACAGCGAAGCCAGCTGTCCCGGTTGAGCCAAACATGGAGGTCAGGGTGCGAACCAATCATCGGCATTGGGAAGGAGGAAGAATAAAAGAAGGTGCTGAGGGACCGAGATCGTTCAAGGTGGAGTTTCCGGATGGACGAGTGATGAGGCGGAACACGTCGCATCTCAAGCAGACGAAGGCGAAGTTACCTGTCACATCGCAGAGCAGTCGTTCACAGTCCAGGCCTAACCTGGAGGCCCATCAATCAGAGGCGATTCCAGATCCACCAGGCGTTCCGGTTGCGGCAGAACAATCATCGCAGCCGGCGACGCAATCATCACCGATCGTGCGCGGACCAAGAGTGACGGTGACTCGCAGCGGACGGATCAGCCGACCACCGGACAAATTGAACTTATAATTATAATACTAATACTCGTATTTAAAGTTGTGTGTTTGTTTGTTTTAGTAAGTTAAATAACTCATTGCTAGTCATATCTGATCTGATTTTGTTTTGTAATCTCTCATGTTTATTATTAGTATTTACTCATTTGCTTTAAAAAAAAAAAGGGGAGATGTAACATGTTGTTGTACGGTGCTGCCACAAGTGGTGGCGTGACTAACTAATAAACAATAGAGCCAGGTTTAGCCCGAGTCTCAACATAACGACACGGCCATGATTTATCTCGTTATGTTACAGCGTTGGACGTGGTGTTCATGGTGATCCATTGTTTATCGTGTTAGGATAATTAAAAACACGATAAAACCGACGAACGAAGTTCCTTCCGTCATTTTTCACTAAAATAGTGTCGCCTTGTAAGAATGTGATGTGAGACACCACTTGTTGTTGCGATATTCGAACTTATTGCGAACAAATAGCGGGTCACCATGACTTCAGTCATTTACTCATTTTTGGATTTGAATTCACAACTATTTGCCATTTGTCTGCAAACTGACGTCATTTTAGAGTCATTTCGGCCTTAGATGTCGCTTGGACCTTGGACTAATTCTGTTTAACACTTGGATTTATTCCCATCCGCCATTTCAGTATTTTCCCCAAGGTTGAACATCGTTAAACCTTGGTATTGTCCTATAGAAATGCGAGTCAGGCACCACCTGTTGTCGCAATATTCCAACTCTGTTGGGCACGGCTCGTTCTGCATTGACAATCACGAGAATAAATTAATGAATAACAAAAAAATTAATAAATAAATGAATCAATAAAGTTTTATAAGTGACAACTCCGGAACCATGAACCAGTTTCAATGAGATTAATTGACCTGACTCGAGTTTACAATTTATTAAGACAGAAATTTGTACTTAAATATTAAGATATTTCCCAATAGGGACTTAACCTAACATTGCAATGAAAAGTAAATAATTCAAATAAATTCACAGAATCTTTAACTTGTTCTTGCCATCCCTTCAATGCGTCCTCACTGGCGAAGCTAAACCGAAGGCCTTCCATCACGCTTCGGACGCGGCACGGAGCAGCGAACATCATCCAGGAGGACCACGGGCTGCAAAGATGGAATTTTGCTTGCTATGGCCTCTAGAGACCTCCGAGGCCACGAATGCGATCTCGGAGCCATCGCTCCCGCCGATTGATCCAAAGATGAAACCACTTGTACCTCGAGCTGGGCTTCTGCACCGAACCCCTGAAACTCGGGGAGTTCATCCGTCCCGTTGTCTTCTGCGAAGAGCCTTCTTAGGAGAGGACCTGGTGATAGCGATGCCACTGACTCTGACGAAGATGATGAAGATGATGCATCCACGGGAGGTCGCACACACATAAACCACTGCTCGATGTCGACTGGTTGAACTAAGTTCTCCGCGCTCGACAGCGAATGCGCAGAATGTTCATCGGTCAATGTGATGCTTGGACGACCATGCGCTACCACGCTCTCGGGGGCACTACGCTTCCTCAGATGGTTGACATGTCGGGTCATCACTACCTGGCTTAACGTATCACGCACGACGTATTACACGGGTCCCTGAAGCTGGACAACAACGGCATCCCTCCAGAGTCTCCGCGTATCTGGAAAAACTTTATACCATACCAAGTCGCCTACATGGAATTTTCGAGCGACTCTTGGCCGGTTTTCCACCAAAGGCAACTGCTGACCGTCATCCTGCAACTCGAGAACACCCCGCGGAGCGACTAGACCAGTATGGGTGCGCAGGGGACGCATTAAAAATCTATGAGCAGGAGATAGTCCATCCCTTTTCCCCACCGACGTGTGCTGGGCAAACAACACCAGAGCTAAACGGGCATCCAAGTCGGTGCCCCGCATCTTGGCCAGGCGATCTTTTACCTCTCTCACAGTTCGCTCCACTCGGCCATTCGATTGTGGGTGCCATGCCGGCAAGAAGAGGTGGGAAACGGCATTCTTGTTAACCGGTAGGCGCAGTGGAAAGCACTTATGGTGCTGAAAAAAGCGAAATAAAACGGCCACGCACGTTATTTATCGTGTGAGTGAGATGCGCGAGTGCGCGGACACGATAACGGACTGAAATCAAGTGTCTGGCCAAGTGTTTGCACTTATACCAACGTGCAAACACAAATAAACTAATAATATATGAAAAATATATGTTTAATGAACTATTACTTACATAAAAGCATCCATTTTCATGGAAAAATACACAGAGACATGTTTGAAGACGTGTTCGTCCATCTTGGATTGAAACATGAGTGCTCTGGTGGCAGAAGCACTAAACAAATGTACAGCTATTGAATAGGAGATGCATGATGCCTAATGTATTTAATCACATTAGCTAAGCATCATGCATTTCCCTCACATGATGAGTAAATACACTGAAATAAACCCAGGAAAAGATAACCAAATGATCGATAAATAACTGAAAAGTCTAAATAGCGTCATTACGCATCGAAAACGTGTTAATAAAATGTCCGAAGTGGTTTCAAGAACCAACAATTCTTACTCAGAAAATTCCTAAACTCAGATGAAGTAAAATAAGCTATATTGTCAGAAACAACCGTGGAGGGGAGTCCATAAGCGGCAAAAAGCCTCCGCAAAACCGCGATGGTCGCCGCTGATGTGGCAGTAGCCACTGCCTGAGCCTCAATCCAGCCCGAGTACGCATCGACCACTATAAAGACCATTCGCTTAAGGATCGGCCCCGCATAGTCGATGTGCACTCGAGACCAGGGCGCCGTCGCAGGCGGCCAATCGACAGGCAAAACTCTGGGGGGGGGAGGGGGTCCAAAGTCCGACAAACTAAACAGTCTGCGCAGAACTGAACAATATCGCTATTCAGCGATGGCCACCACATGGCAGCCCAGGCCCGTCCCTTCATGGAGACGATGCCAACATGGCCGTCATGCAGCATGGCCAATAAACGCTTAACAAGCGCTGGTGGAACCACAAACCGCTCCCCCCAAAACAAAATTCCTTTTGTCACTGACAAATCCTCAAATCGGGATTTGTATGCCGACAGCCCGGCATCAGCGCCCCGGTCAGGCCAGACCCCCGCGCGCACAGCTGCCAGCACTGCGCTCAAAGTCGCGTCACGACCAGTGACCTCAGCCAACGCCGCGCTAGTAACAAGGTCCGCAGCCTCCAATTCTGTAAGATAAGTATGAATTATGCTCTCATCGGCGGCAGGAGGACCCACAGGGGCACGACTAATCGCGTCGGCATTGGAAACGTCCTGTCCACGCCTGTAAATGAGCTCATACTCATAACAGGCGAGGGCAAGCGCCCAACGCAATATCCTGGGCGATATTATATTCAATATCGGACGGGTGCACCCCAAAATGCCCAGGAGTGGCTTGTGGTCAGTATAAAAGATAACCTTTCTACCACAGATGAACTGATGAAATTTTTCACAGAAAAGTTGACCGCGAGCGCTTCCCTATCGATCTGGGTGTAGTTCTTTTCTGCCGCAGATAAAGATCTTGAAAAGGCCACCGGCCACTCACGACCCTTTGCGTCCGGCTGGGCAAGCACTGCACCTACACCTACTGGAGAGGCATCTGCAACAATAACAGCTGATTTATTTAGCTCGTAAAACCTTAAAACAGGGGCATTAACCAACGCATGCTTTATAGCAGAAAAAGAATTTTTCTGGACCCTTGACCATTCCCACGGCTGTCCCTTGACAAGCAACTGGTAGAGGGGTGCTGCCAAAGTAGACAACCGGTCAACGAATTGACCGTAGAAATTTACTAACCCCAAAAATGATTTCACACCGGTAACATCATCTGGTGGTGGAATTTTTGAAATGGCCAAGACACGGTCTTGTAATGGAGATATTCCTGTGCTGGAAAGATGAAAGCCAAGAAATTCTAGTTTGGTCACCCCAAACTGGCATTTCGCTCTGCACAGGCGTAACCCTGTCTCGGCCAGGCGCTGAAAAACTTGGCGCAGAGTAAATAAATGATCTTCAAATGTGATGGTAGCAATCAAGATGTCATCTTGATAAACAAAAATTTTTGCAATGCCAGCCACCACCTTCTCCGCGCAGCGCTGAAAAATCCCTGAACTCGAAATAGTGCCGAACGGTAGTCTGTTAACCGCCATTAACCCCTTAATGGTGTTAACAGCGGCTATCTTAGATGATCTTTCAGACAAGTGCAGCTGCAGATACGTGTGCCTATAGTCCAACTTGCTGAAATAAGTGGCCTTGCCCACTTGTGCAAAGATGTCCGCAATTGCGGGCAAGGGATAGGGATCCGGTTCAATGGCCGCGTTGATCGTGGCTCGGTAATCACCGCACAAGCGGACACCGCCATCTTTTTTCCGAACCACGACCAAAGGAGTGGCCCACTTCGAAAATGTGATCGGGGTGAAAATCCCCTCGGTCACTAACCGGTCAATCTCCTGCTCAACCATGCCTCTCAATGGGATGGGCACAGGTCGAGCTCTAAAAAACCTCGGCAACACACTGTCACGCATTTTTAAATCAATGGGAGGGCCCACGTAGGCACCCAAACCCACTTGAAATACTTTGTCAAATTCAGACAAAATGCTATCCAGTGTGTCCACCTTGGACCGGTCAGCGACCTGTAAAACCGGTGAGCTGGGGTGGGCCGGCTCCTCTGCCATGCCACAAACCGTGATCCCCAACTGTGACATCAGGTCACGACCCAATAAACTTGGCCGGTGCCCTCAACCACCAACAAGTTGGACAAGACACTCGCATCGCCATGCGAGACAACGGCACTAAACTGCCCAAACACTGTGATGGGGACATCCTTGTAGCCCTTGAGGACAACATCAGCCTTCTTAAGGGGGGGAGACACCCACCCTGGTCTGCCAATGCCACGAACTGTCCCCAACCCACAAGAGACCTCTCAGCCCCTGAGTCCAGTTGAAACTCGCAACGCAAATTACATATATTTAAAAATATGCGCACCGAGGGGTACCTTTGATTACCGACATCAGCAGAGAAGATGTTCACTACATCCAGAGGAACACCATCATCCTCCACGTCAGGGACCCGAATAGCGTTGACCGGTCATCCGGAATGTCGTTTAGAGTGCGAAATTGCGTAACGCGCTCCAAATATCTTGTCCAATCCGCTGCCGTTTTGCCGTCGAAAATTCCAGGGTTGCCAAAGATCATCTTTGGCGCAGCCATCTTGGATTTATTGCTAGAATTCAACTGACGACAGACAGGAAAGACAATCAAAAGCGGCTTATATACATCAACTTAGCAACCTTGATAGACTGGACGAACTTCTTCCGGACGCAAGAAATAGCCACGGGTCAAACAGCAATCAAACAACACCCATCAGTTGAAAAGGCTGCACGGCGACACGCGACGACGACGGCAATCGCATCGGCGATACGTGAGGACGAGCAGTGGTGCACGACGATGCAAAACGATGAGCGACGATGCAAACTGACGAAAGGCGATGCAACACGACGAACGGCGATGCAAAACGATGAAAAGGCAATGCAAAACGACGAACGGCGATGCAAAATGACGAACGGCGATGCAACACGACGAACGGCGATCCAGCGACGAACGGCGATCTAGCGACGAACGGCGATCCAGCGACGAACGGCGATCCAGCGACGAACGGCGATCCAGCGACGAACGGCGATCCAGCGACGAACGGCGACGCTCGCGATGTGCGACGATGAGCGGCAACTAACAGCAATAAACGGCCGCAGCCGACGACTCACGGCAATGCACAACTATAACGGGTGATGCGCGGCGACGCACGGTGATACACGACACGTGGCAACGCTCAGCACGTCCCGATGACCAAATGCAACCCAAAAATGCACGGCCACGACGATCCAGCACAGCACAAAACACCCATCACGTACGGCTTGCAACAGCAAAGTCCCGCAGCAAACGTCGCAGAAAACACGGCAAAAACGAAGGGAAAATTAGCCAAAGTTTAATCGAAAAAAAAAACAAAAAACTTTCCTGAGATCCCGCAGCTGTTACGCCGACGTTCATGAAGACGGTCAACTGTGACGAGAGCAAACACAGCAAACGTCCGCCAACTCCTCCAAGTGGGCCTAATATTCCAAACTTTTTATGTATGATGGCAATGCATTTCAAAGTCCCAAAACAATCAAAACTTCACAAAAAATTTTGCATCCACTCGCGAAGTTGGTCACACAGGTGTAGTTGAAATGGACGACTGTGCCAGTATTGTGTCTTTATGAATTTAGAATGTGAATTGGTCGCTCCATTGCGGAGCGACCGAAATGAGCAACACACACACTAGAATCACACAATGAAGTAAAGCCTTTATTCCCCGGTTGCAATTGCAACCGGACTTAACAATTATTCATTACACATACATTCATGATAAGCTATTACATAAAATACTGTTGTGATGGCAACTATCTAAAACACAACAGGGAGATCAGGCAAAGATTAATTCTAAAAACTCGCATCAAAATGGATGCAACCGCCGAAATTTTCCTTGATCGAATACTCTTTCACCACCATCATCGTCTGGAAAGAATAAATATTATACGCAGTATTTCTTTTTTCAAATATCAAGCAGTCGTTGTCATAAGGAACGTACAGAATGACGTCACCAGTAATATTCGAGGACGGAACAATTCTCCAATCGTCACTTCCAACATCGTACATTAAAAAACAACTCTCGGGATATTTCTTATAAAAAAGCAATTTCTCTGTCGAATTCGTGCACAGATTTTTACACTTTACACTTTGCCAACTGCCTGGCAACTTCTCTCGCACAGTCTGATCCCAGGACGGATCATTCACAATTACCATGCGATGTTCATCCAGGTCTAAAAATTTCTTATCAGCTGTTGCCAAAAGTAAGCACCTGAAATCCTCAGTGGGAAGTTGGATGTGAGACCAGGTCTTCGATTCAAAATGAAAATAGGAACACCCGTCTTGTGATTGTCTGAAGAACACGTGGGTGCAATTTGCAGTGTCACTCGTCATTTTATCCAAAACTATTGTCGTTTCCCAATCACTACACATTTCCGTGTCCGTGTCAGCCTCGAGGGCGAAAAACCCCACTTGCTCGTCGCGTAAACTGAAATAAAACACAATCCCCGTGCGAGAAACGCTCGGAAAATAGTCGTTTGGTGTTTCGTCGTCACCTAGATTGAGTTGTCCCGAGCCGGGCGTCCAACATTCGTCGCTTAGCGCCGAGACCGAATGTCTGCATGTTTCCGAATCGATTTCGAAGACAAAAATCCGAATTTCATGCTGAAATGTCGTTTTCCACCTAGACAGGGCTCTGGACGTGACCTCGTTGCTTAAAGCGTCGAACAAACAAGCTGATTTGATGACTAGATCATTTTTTATCAGTTTCCGGAGCGAATAGTCTGGAAGTTTCTCTACACCACATTTGGATAAGAAATCCATTACAACTTCTGTTTTGTTGTTTTCCCGTTGGTCGCGAGTCTTCATTTCCCAATTGAGAAGAAATATGACAAATTCACCGAGTTTATTGGGTTTGACCTTCAACAAGAGACTGTCTAATTGTGTCGGAGTAATGTCTGGAAGTTCGTCCGTCTCCGAGATGCGTTTCATGTTCATTAAGAAGAATGTTTGAACTCTGTCGATTGTTTCGTCTTGGTTGAACATTTCCGCCATCTGCCAAACCTTTAGAAATTTATCCAGAGTTATCGGGCTGCAATATAATTTCCAAAACTTATCGAATAAGCCTATCAATTGCATTTTGTCAGCGGTCATAATTATTTCTCGCATCACGCTGTCCGGCATTTCGGGTTCGGTGTGAATATCTTGAGCGTACACGAATTTGACGACGATATTGATGGTTTCTATTGATGTGTCGGGAAGGGGTATCATGTTCTGTTCGTTCTCCAAGCTGCCTTGACTTAAAATTGCTCGGAAATAGTCGCTGCCAGCCACTAAGATGAATTTGTGGGCATTCACGTGGCCATCTTTGCACTTCAGAACGACCGTCTCAGGTTTAGCGTCGTCTCTTGAATTGTATAAATCGTTCAAAATTAATGTGTGTTGGAGATTCACTTCAAATTTGGCTTTTGAGTTGGTCGTCATGTTTTAGTCTAACACAAACTAGACATTTTTTTTGAATTTTGCTTCACCTAGGGTGATTACACACACTTCCCAATTCCCGGAGCCGTATTTCTGTCAACAATGCTGTTCTAAGCAAATGTGATACAGACACCACCTGTTGGTGCAACATTCAAACTGTCCGGGGACAAATGGCGGCTCAACACGATTACGTTTATCCATTGTTGGCATTTCATTGCATTTGAACGATTCGGTCTGTCGTTACGAACATTTTTACAAATTATTTTTGAGTTATGACTGATTTTCTTTCAAATTTGATACAATTGGAAAGTGTTGTTACTTCCAATAGTCTAACACCCGAAAGAATTGGCGATTTTATACAATGTAGGTGCAATCACGCTGAGAACTACGTTAGCAGTAATATTCGGCGACGGAACCACACTCCAACCGTCACTTTCAACATCGTAAATTAACACACGGCTGTCAGGATACTTTTGGAAGAAAATCAATTTCTCGGTAGAAGTCCTGCTCAGACTTTTACACTTTACACTTTGCCAATTGCCCGGCAATTTCTTTTTCGTCGTGCAACTCTGCACCCGTCTGTCGATAATTTTCATGTGTCGTTTATGATATTGCCCTCAATGTAATAAAACCGCACGGCATGTTAAATCCTAATGTGACTTTAATTATATGCTCATTCACCTCACAGATATAATATCTGTGAGGTGAATGAGCGGAGCTCAGTTTCACGCAGTGTGGGGCACGGTACAGTACCGGTACTAAATCGCTTTAGTTAACTACAGTTAACTTTCGCGCGGGAAAATTCAAAAACAGCATTTTTTAAAACTGTTGACGGAGGGGAGATGAGGCAAAGATTGATTCTAACAACTCGCATCAAAATGTATGCAACCGTCGAAATTTTTCTTGATCGCATACTCTTTAACCACCATCATCGTCTCCAAAGAATATATATTATTCGCAGTATTTCTTTTTTCGAATACCAAACAGTCGTAGTCGAAAGAAACGTACAGAACGACGTCACCAGTAATATCCAGCGACGGAACCACTCTCCAATCGTCACTTTCAACATCGTAAATTAACAAACGGCTGTCGGGACACTTTTGCAAAAAAATCAATTTCCCCACAGTATTCCTGCGCAGACTTTGACACTTTACACTTTGCCATCTGCCTGGCAGCTTCACTCGCACAGTCTGATCCCCCGACAGTTCATTCACAATTAAAATGCGCTGTTCATCCAGGTCACCTGTTGCCAAAAGTAAGCACCTGAAATCCACATCAAAAAAGTATCTAAGAGACCAACTGCTGGATTCAAAATGAAAACGGGAAAACCCGTGATTCCTATGTTTGAAATACACATGGATGCAATTCGCAGTTTCACTCGTCATTTCATCCAGCTGTATTAACGTTTCCGAATCACTGCGAAACTCCTTGTTGTCTATGTCACCCTCGAAGGCGCATAACTTCTCGTCGTCTAAACTAATATAAAACACGATCCTCGTGTGCGAAACGCTCGGTAAATAGTCGTTTGGCGTTTCAAAGTAACCTAGATCGAGTTGTTCCGAGCCGGGCGTCCAACCCTCGTCACTTAGCGCCGAGACCGAATGTTTGCACGTTTCCCAATCGATCTCGAAGACAAAAATCCGAATTTCACGCTCTAATGTCGTCGTCCACCTAGACATGGCTCTGGACGTGACCTCCTTGGTTAAAGCATCGCACAAACACGTTGAATTGATGACTAGATCAGATGTTATCAGTTTCCGGAGCGAATAGTCTGCTGGTAGTTGCTCCACACTGCATATGGATAGGAAATCCAGTGTTGTTGTTTTCGGGAATATATTATTAATCCACTAAAATTTCTTGGATTTACACTAAAAAAAAACTAATTATTCCACTTACTGAAATTTCCACTAACGCTCCTTTTTGGTTCCACTAAATTTATACACTAAAAAAAAACTAAATTTCCCACTACTGACTTTCCCCACTATAAAAAACTAAGTACATCCACTATTTCTACTAATTTTTTTTATTACAAAAGGAAGGCCTTCCTGGGGTTCGATGGTCTACCTCGCTTCCTTTTCTCACCCAAAGGCACGTTCTACTTAGGTACTGCTCAATAATAGGACAAGAACAAGTTCCCTCATCCCAACAAGACCTCGGGGCCTCTCGCCAGCCGCAACATCGCCTTCGGCATGCACATCGGGTCCATCTTCATTGGCCACGCGGATGTCCACGACGACACACCACCCTCGTTCGTCGACTCCCGCCGCGCCCCGATAATCCACGGCGTGGTCGCTAGACTCCCCAATTGCTGCAGCGCCTTGCGGAGCTTCAAACAATTGGGGAGTCCGCCGGCTCATCGAGGAGCGGCAGGAGTCAACAAACAAGGGTGGTGTGTTGTCGTAGACATTCGCGTGGCCATAGTCGTCCACGAAGATGTTGGGGCCGGTGAGGGGCCCCGAGGTCTTGTTGGGACTGGGTCCCGACACGTGACTAGGACCGACGGAAGTCAACGAACGGGGAGACACGCAACGAATGCGCCCCGGACGAACCAGCCTTTGCCCGGCGAGAGATGGGCGACTATGGCCACGGCGAGGGGCCCCGAGGTCTAGTTGGGACTAGGTCCCGACACGTGACTAGAACTGGGGACTAGGACTCAGGTCTTGGCGGGGACTCGGTTGCGGGAGCGGGCGACTGTTGGGGCGCTCGTAGACCATGCGTGGGAAGGGTTGGTCGTCCTCGACGTTAGCCAAACGTTCGCACAGCTACAGCACAATAAACAAAAAAAAGTGGAAGTAGTAGTGGTAATATTAGTTTTTTTCCCCATAATTTCATTTTAGTGGAAAATTTAGTTTTTTTTTAGTGTATAAATTTAGTGGAACAAAAAAGGAGCGTTAGTGGAAATTTCAGTAAGTGGGAGAATTAGTTTTTTTTCAGTGCATATCCAAGGAATTTTAGTGGACCAATAAATGGAACCCGTTGTTTTCTCGTTGATCGCGCGTCTTCATTTTCCAATTCAGAAGAAATATTACAAATTTACCGAGTTTATTGGGTTTTACCTTCAACAAGAGTAACGTAACGTAAACCAATTACGCTAATCTTATCATCTATCACACAATTACCTCATCTGTACTGTACAGTGAGTACAGCCTGTACTCACTGAAATAAAAACATTCAGTTGTAAATAATCGAACAAATTGAATCTACAAATTGTATTGCTTTGTCATCCTCATCATTAGAAATAAATAAATAACTGTCCATATATTATCAAAACATTCACAAGTACAAATGTATTGGTAATCTCCTTTTTACACAATAAAACAAAAACCTCATATCCATCGAGCAAAATCTAGAGTATACAATGGTCAATTAATCACGTGAATAGCACGTTACTGCAGTTAACAATTAAAAAACTGCAATTTTATTACCTGTTGGCGAATAAAAGTCTAAAGGCAGATCATGCAACTTAAAAACTCGCATCAAAATGAATGCAACCTTCAAAATTCTCCTTGATCGCATACTTTTTAACCACAGTCATCGTCTCCAAAGAATAAATCTTACACGCCACTTTTGTTTTCTCGAGTATCAAACAGTCGTCGTCGTACGAAACGTACATAATGACGTCACCCGTAATATTCGGCGATGGAACCACGCTCCAACCATCTTTGACAATATCGTAAACTAACAAACAACTGTCGGGACATTTTTGGTGAAAGATCAATTTCCCCGTCGAATTGCTGCGTAGATTTTTGCACTTCACACTTTGCCAACTGCCTGGCAATTTCTTTCTCGTTGTGAAACTGCCTAACCGTTTATTCATAATTTTTATCCGGCGTTCATCCAGGTCGAAGAAATAATTTTCAACAGTTGACAAAAGGATGCTTTTGTATTCGTCAAAATACGTTTGCAGCCACGACTTCGATTCAAATTGAAAACTCCAATACTCATCTTTTGTTCGTCGGAAAAATATCTCGTCGCAATTCGCAGTATCGCTCGTCATTTTATCCAAAATCACCGTCGATCCTGCATTACTAAAGAATAGAGAGTTCGTTTCGCCCTCGACGGCGCAAAACCGCAAACGGTCTTCGGTAAAAGCGAAATAAAACACTTTGCCCGTGCTGGAAACGCTTGGAAAATAATCGTCTGGTGTTTCGTCGTCACGTAGATGGAGTTGTCCCAAGCTGGGTATCCAATCCTCGTCGCTAAGCAACGAGACTGAAGGCTTGCACACGCCCGAGTCATATTGGAAGGCGAAAATTCGAATTTCTCGAGCAGAAGTTTTCAACCAGCTGGACTTGGCCCTGGACGTGCGCTCCTTACTTAAAGCGTTGAAGAGAAATTTTGATTTGGTGACCATATCCGTAGATAACAGTTTCTCAAGTGAATAATCCGGTAGATTCTCAATCACACGGCATTTGGAGAGAAAATCCGTTACAACTACCGCGTTATTGTTTCCTCGTTGATCCTGCGTATTCATTTCCCAATTTAGTAGAAGTAGGAGAAATTCCCCCAATTTATTAGGTTTCACCTTGAAAATAACACTTTCTATTTGTGTCAAAGTGATGTCCGACAGCACGTCCGATTCCGAGATCTGTTCTGTGTTTCTTAAGACGAATGTGTGAACTGCTTTGATCGTTTCGCCTCGATTAAACCATTCTGCCATGTGCCAAACATATGCAAATTTATCCAAGCTTATAGGATCGCAATAATTGTTCCAAAACGTGTCGAATAAACCTTTTAATTGCATTTTGTCAGCGGTCATAATAATTTCACGTATCACGATGTCCGGCAATTTTGGCTGGATGGGAATGTCTTGCGCGTACACGAATTTGATAACGATATTGACGACTTCCATTGATGTGTCGAGAAGGGAGATCGTATTTTGTTCATTCTCCAAGCTTCCTTCACTCAATATTCCTCGAAAGTAGTCACTGCCGTTTACTAACACGCATTTGTGGGCACGGACGTGCCCATCCTTGCACTTCAGAACAACCGTTTCGTCTTTAGCCTCGTTTCTTAAATTGTACAATTTGGTCAATGTTGATTGGTTTTCTTCAATTTCTACCGGTGATTTTGATTCAATGTCACTCAATCGGATTCTTTTGTGGGGCTTGAACGGCGCAGTATTTGTGTTACCCATTTTAATTTTGAATTTTGTCTAACGTAAGATGACTAATTCCCATTCCCCATTTTTACTGCTTCGGTGTTGTCACGTTCAAATCTTCGTTAGGCACCATCTGTTGTTGCAATATTTCAACAATCTGCGGATGAGAAGCACATTGACTAAAGACATGGTTTTGATCAACACCATTGCAATTCGAACCTCCTAAACATGGTAAACCCTAAGTGCATGGTCGGCATATTGGTTAGATGCACTGCAGCAATGGAAAAAGCATAAAATACCGACCGTATACACTGGACGAGATAACGGTGTCCTATTTCCAGCCGTATCACAGGTGTAGTGGCACAAAAAAGTAGCCCATATATGGGCTACTTTTTTGTGCCACCAGAATTGTTTTCTAACTCGGCAAAACAACCAATAAAAAACTAAACCTTTGTTTACCTGCCATAAGAAACCAACAAACTATGCTAACATTGTTTGATTGATTAAAAAGGAATAAAGCTTATTTAGCAAATAAAATAAACATTTTATTTTCAAATATATAAAATCCATTATTCTAATCACTTTTTACACTGAAATTCATTGAAAATAAACAGAAATACCTTTCCACGTAATAGAGCATAGTCCACACTTACTGTAGGCGTCATCCGGCTCAACCAATTGGGAAATAGAACGTTATCTCCTAGGGTACTATAGACACTGATTAAAGGCCATAAACCTCCGAGTCCAGTCTCTGCACGTTGACCACACATTTCGCCGCACGTTGGCCACTCTTTTGCCCACTCGCCGCCACTCCGTTGGGCAGGGCTCGTTCTTTTGCATTGCTCCGTCGCCAATCACGACAATAAATTAATGAATTACAAAATAAATAAATAAATAAATAAATAAATATATAAATAAATAAATTTCTATAGGTGACAACCACGAACCACAACCACGAACCAGTTTTAATGAGATTAATTGACCTTATTCGAGTTTACAATTTATTAAAACAGAAACTTCACATTCGTTCACATTGGTCGATAAATCGCTACAGTTAGATACAGATAACAATCGCGCGGGAAAATTCAAAAACTGCAATTATATCAACTGTTGATGGAGGGGCAACTATTAATTCTAAAAGCTCGCATCAAAATAGATGCAACCGTCGAAATTTTCCTCGATCGCATACTCTTTAACCACCTCCATCGTCTCCAAAGAGTAAATATTACACGCATTATTTCTTTTTTCGAATATCAAACAGTCGTCGTCGGAAGAAACGTACAGAACTACGTCACCCGTGATATTCGGCGACGGAACCACACACCAACCGTCACTTTCAACATCGTAAATTAACAAACGGCTGTCGGGACTGTTTTGGAAAAAAATCAATTTCCCCGTCGAATTCCTGCGCAGACTTTTACACTTTACACTTTGCCAACTGCCTGGCAACTTCTCCCGCACAGTCCGATCCCCCGACAGTTCATTGATAATCATAATGCGCCGTTCATCCAGGTCTAAAAAATTCTTTTCAGTTGTTGCCAAAAGAAAGCACCTGAAGTTCTGAATGGCAAATTCGTAGCTAGACCAGGTCCTCGATTCAAAGTGAAAGTGCGAATATTCGTTTGTCGACTGTCGGAAGTACACCTCGGCGCAATTCGCAGTTTCACTCGTTATTTCATTGATGTCTATTGTAGTTTCGAAATCACTATACATCCCCGTGTCGTCCGTTTCGCCCTCGACGGCGTAAAACAGCTTATGTATTTTGGAAAAACTGAAATAAAACACTTTTCCCGTGCTGGAAAGGCTCGGAAAAATATCGTTTGGTGTTTGAAAGAAATCTAGATTGAGTTTTCCCGAGCCGGGCGTCCAACCCTTGTCGCTTAGCGCCGAGACCGAATGTGTAATTTCCGAATCGATTTCGAAGACAAAAATCCGAATTTCACGCTTAAATGTCGTCGTCCACCTAGACAGAGCTCTGGACGTGGCTTCCTTGGTTAAAGCGTCAAACAAACATGTTGATTTGATGACTAGATCAGTTTTTATCAGTTTCCGTAGAGAATAGTCTGGAAGTTTCCCTACACCGCATTTGGATAGGAAATCCATTACAACTTCCGTGTTGTTGTTTCCTCGTCGGTCACGAGTCTTCATTTCCCAATTGATCACGAATACGACAAATTCTCCCAATTTATCGGGACACAACATGAAAATAAGACTTTCTAGTTGTGTTACAGTCATGTCCGAAATCGAGTCAGTCTCAGAAATACGTTTCATGTTTTCTACGACGAATGTTTGAACCGTCTTGATCGTTTCTTGGCGATCGAACATTTCCGCAATCTGCCAAATATTTAAAAATTTATCCAGAGTGATCGGGTTGCAGTACTCGTTCCAACACTCGTCGAATAAAACTTCTAACTGCATTTTGTCAGCTGTCATAATTATTTCACGCATCACTATGTTCGAAATTTCGTCTTGGATGGGAATGTCTTGTCCGTACACGAATTTCATTATGATATTGACGACTTCCATTGATGTGTCAGGAAGAGATATCACGTTTTGTTCGTTCTCGAGGCTTCCTTCACTTAATATCGCTCGGAAGTAGTCACTGCCAGCGAGTAAGACGGATTTGTGGGCGTGCACGTGTCCATCTTTGCACTGCAGAACGACCGTTTCGGCTTTGACGTCGTCTCTCGAGTTGTACAAATTGGTCAAAAGGAATTTGTTTTGTGTTTCTTGACGATTCTTTTCAATTTCGACCTGTTGTTTCAATTCACTGTCACTCAATCGGATTCTTTTGTTTGGCTTATACGGCGCAGTATTTGTGTTACCCATTTTAATTTTGTCTAATTGTCCAAAGTAGTACGACTAATTCCCATCCGCCATTTTTACTGATTCGGTGTTGTCACGTTCAAATGTTCATCAGGCACCATCTGTTGTTGCAATATTTAACTTTCTGCGGCGACTCCCTATAACTACAGACGTTTATCTATTGTTGGCATTTTGTTGATTTTTGAACAATTTGCCTTTGCCTTGAACAATTTGCCTTTTTTCCTGAATTCAGATGTTATGGTGCTTTTGTGGATTTCTTCAGCGGTACCGGTAAAGGTATACAGTACTTTTCAAAAAGTATTTGTGGTATTTGTACGGTACCTGTACCACTCTTTTGATACCATACCACTTTACTTTAGGTAAAATCTCACAAAACCTAACAAAATTTCACAAAATCTAGCAAGATATCACAAAATGAAGCATAATCTCACAAAATCTAGCAAAAATTCATGCAATCTGATACTGGTACATATGAAGAAAAACACAAAACTAGCACTAAAGAAATTTGAAAGATACCACAAAATCTTAAATTCAGGAATGACTACCGGCAGTGCAATCAAAACTTAGCAAATTGGAACAAAAATTAAATAAAATTGCAAATATCTTAAGAACAAAAGCTCGGATCGTCAAAACGTAAACACCAAACAAAAGAGCGGAAAACACTGCACCAGAAACTTTTGTTAGACAACACTGCCCACAACTAATGATTAATGTATATTTAATTGAACACTGTATATACATTTTATTGAGACACCCGTATTGTTATAAGCCGGTTTAATTTCAGCCATTTGATTAAAACTCAAATGAGAAAATAATCCAAACAAATTAGATATACAAATTGTATTAATCTGTCATTCTCATCCTAGTAAAAGGTAAAGAAATGTCCAGATTTTACTAAGAAACGTGCATGGTATAAAGTTAAACCGAAAACCCATTGAAATGTTATTCAGCAACGTACATTATTTTGTTTAATTTGAAAAATTTGTAATTTTCAATGAACAAAAATCCCAAGAAATGCCTAATTGCCCTACTTTATGGCACATAATTGTAAAATAATTGGTAACTGGCACAGCTGAGTGCGTCTAGATATTTTTATCTTGCATTGCGACTCTGTGGACACATTAGGAAGTCCTTTTCAACTCCATCTATGAATTGTTTACATGCCAATCAATTGTGTGGAATTGCGATGCTGTCCTTCTGCAACTCCTTGCATAACTAGTCGGTTATGTAAATCCCAACTACACCAAAGGCCTCGTTATTTTACTTACTCCATTACTGTTTCAATATTAGTGAAGACAGACTACAATCTTTTCTCCATTTTGTCAAATCGGATTTCATTATTGTTATCTTTAAATGGAGAACTGAAGTATGTTGCAGCGAAGCTCGTTGTATTCCCAAAACGCTTGTTATGAATATATGATGCTTATCATCGGTCTCTTGCTTATAACGTTTGTAAAACCCTCATAACTGTCATAATGTAACGTAAACCGTTTGCGGTAAGTTCATCATCTATCACGCAATTATCACATCTGTACTCACTGAAATAAAAACCTTAAGTTGGAAATATAAACCATGCTGCATCTTATTCTATCTTACTCCGATTACCGTACAACTACGTTTGAAAGGAATCGGCAGATTCTGCGAGTATCATCTCTAGAAACTGTTTCAATGAGACGAATCGATTTAATTTTAATTAAGAATGAGTAAATAATCGAACAAATTGAATCTGCAAATTTTATTGCTTTGTCATCCTCATAATTAGAAATAAATGTCCATATATTGTCGAAAATTTCAGAAGTACAAACGTGTTGGTAATTAACCTTTTTACACAATAAAACAAAAATCTCATGTCCATCCAGCAAAATCTAGAGTTTACAATGGTGAATTAATCACGTGAATAGCACATTACTACAAATCAAAAACTGCAATTTAATTAACTGTTGGCGAATAAAAGTCTAAAGGCAGATCACGCAACTCAAAAACTCGCATCAAAATGGATGCAACCTTCAAAATTCTCCTTGATTGCATACTCTTTCACCACCTCCATCGTTTCCAAAGAATAAATATTATACGCAGTATTTCTTTTTTCGAATATCAAACAGTCGTCGTCGTCCGAAGAAACGTACAGAACTACTTCACCAGTAATATCCGGCGACGGAACCACTCTCCAACCGTCACTTTCAACATCGTAAATTAACAAACAACTTTCGGGACACTTTTGGAAAAAAATTAATTTCCCCGACGAATTCATGCACAGGCTTTTACACTTTACACTTTGCCAACTGCCTGGCAACTTCACTCGCACAGTCAGATCCCCCGACAGTTCATTCACAATTAAAATACGCTGTTCATCCAGGTCAAAATATTTATTTTCAGCTGTTGCCAAAAGTAAGCACCTGAAAGCCACATCGTCATCGACAGGGTAGTCAAAAGACCAAGCCCTGTATTCAAAATGAAAACGGTAAAACCGGTAATTCCTACGTTTGAAGTACACGTGGGTGCAATTTGCAGTTTCACTCGTCATTTCATCCATCTCTATTAAATTCTCCGGATCACTAAGAAACTCCATGTTCTCCGTGCCACCCTCGAGGGCCCATAACCTCCCGTCGTCTAAACTGATATAAAACACGATCCCCGTGCTCGAAACGCTTGGAAAATAGTCGTATGGTGTTTTATCGTCACCTAGATCCAGTTGTCCCGAGCCGGGCGTCCAACTCTCGTCGCTTAGCGCCGAGACCGAATGTTTGCACGTTTTCGAATCGATTTCGAAGACAAAAATCCGAATTTCGCGCTCAAATGTCGTCAACCACGTAGACATGGCTATGGACGAGACCTCGTTGCTTAAAGCGTCGAACAAACATGCTGATTCGATGATTAGATCAGTTTTTATCAGTTTCCGGAGCGAATAGTCTGGAAGTTTCTCTACACCGCATTTGGATAAGAAATCCATTACAACTTCAGTGTTGTTGTTTTCTCGTCGGTCGCGTGTCTTCAGATCCCAATTGAGCACAAGTATGAGAAATTCGCCCAATTTTTCGGGTCTTAACATAAAAATAAGACTTTCTAATTGTGTTAAACTCATGTCCGAAATGGTGTCAATTTCAGAAATACGTTTCATGTTTTTGACGACGAATGTTTGAACCGTGTTGATCGTTTCTTGGCGATCGAACATTTCCGCAATCTGCCAAATAATTAAAAATTTATCCAGAGTGATCGGGTTGCAGTATTCGTTCCAACACTTGTCGAATAAAACTTCTAACAGCATTTTGTCAGCTGTCATCATTAATTCACGCATCACTTTGTTCGAAATCTCGTCTTGGATGGGAATATCTTGTTCGTACACGAATTTAATTATGATATTGACGACTTCCATTGATGTGTCAAGAAGGGAAATCACGTTTTGTTCGTTCTCGAGGCTGCCTTCACTTAATATCGCTCGGAAGTAGTCACTGCGAGCGAGTAAGACGCATTTGTGGGCGTGCACCTGTCCATTTTTGCACTGCAGAACGACCCTTTCGGCTTTGGCGTCGTCTCTCGAGTTGTACAAATTGGTCAACGTTAATTTCTTTTGTGTTTCTTTGTGATTCTCTTCAGTTCCGACCAATGGTTTTGATTCAATGTCACTCAATCGGATCCTTTTGTGTGGCTGGTACGGCGCAGTATTCGCGTTACCCATTTTAATTTTGTCTAACCCAGGACGCCTAATTCCCATCCGCCATTTTTACTGCTTCGGTGTTGTCACGTTCAAATGTTCGTCTGTTGTTACGATATTTCAACTTTCTGCGGCGACCTACTATAACTACAGACGCTTACCCTTTGTTGGTTTTTGAACAATTTGCCATTTGTCCACAAAATCACGTCATTTTTAAGTCATTTCGACCGTAGGTGACGAAAATAATCAAACAAATTAAATTTACAAAGTTTATTCATTCTAGTAAAAGCGACGATAATTAAATGTCCAGATGTTTTGGAAATGGAGTGTCCTGACTCCATTTTGTATTTTACGTTATTTCATGACGCGCCCGCTTACGCGAGCGCCCCCTGTACTATTTTGCATTATTAAAATCACTTATGTCAATTTTACCGTACAACATGGCTGTCCTCTAACTTTATCCAACTTTATTGCAATCATCATTCCACAAGAACACATTAATTGGCGACGAGAGATGGTAGATGACTGAATTCAGTAACTTTACGAACTTTTGTGCTCTTTTGGAAAACTTTTGATGAACTCTTCGCCGCTGACCACGAGTTCGTGACCACGTGTTGACCGCTAGGCCTAAAATTTTTGCCGTGAGTTTTCTTGTTTGAAATTTTGCCAACTTTATCGTTTCGAAATGCCTTTGGTTGCGGCACCCGAAAAGTACAACCCGCTCGACGACTGGGAGACGTACATTATGCAGATGGAGTGCGTCTTTTCCTGCAACAAAATCGTCGCGGACACGGAAAAAGTTAATACGCTTTTGGCCTGTGTGGGGATGGCTACTTTTGCCAAGTTCGTGGATCTCGCTCGCCCAAAGAAGCCGACGGAGTTGACGTTCAAGCAGTTAACTGATTTAATGATCAAAAATCAAAAGCCAAAACCGGTTGTCACGTCGTAGTCGACTTTTTAACAATGGTTTCGGAAATTTAAGAATTTCCAGGGATTGTAATAACCAGAAAATTTAGGTTCGCAGGCGCTGCAACTCTTAAAACTTTGCCGGGGGTGGTAGCTAGGTTAAGACAGCGTCTATTCGTGAAATCTGTATTTTATGGGTGCAGGATTCAATTCGGGCGCCGTACAAAATGGCGAACGTTGATACTTCGAATTTAAGACCAAAATATCGCTCTTCACTAGGGAAAATGTCGTCATATGCTAGGCGTACTTACGAAGAGTATATTTCTTCTCCTGGACACGCGCAAACGTTGGGTGAACGCGCAAACAGGTACCAAACCGCAGACAACGTCGTCGAACCGTCGATAATGAAATGAATACGCAATTGAGACGAGTATAAGTTCAAAATGTCTAGGCTGAGGAGGAAGTCACAGTCGTGGCATAAAATGTATTGACGAATTACGACCGTCGAATACGCCGCTTTTCCAGTAATTCGTACGCAAATAATGGGCAAATAATAAAGGTTGTGGTTAGATAGCCAACCATGAGAATTCGGGCTGCAATGTGACCGTATGCGTTGAGACGCAACATAAATCGCACTTGGAAATCTTCTAGTTGAGACAGAAGATGTTGACTAGTCGAAGGCGAAAATTATTCTCTCTGTCAAAAATGTCTTGACAGAACAAGTCACCTCTGATCACATGTCAAAGGCCAAGTCAATTCCCAATGGGGACTGGGCAGAAAACAGGCGACCAGGGGTGAAATATGCAAATTTAGAGCGCGATTATATCAACTTATTGCAGAATTCTCATGATTTGTCTGGATGGGGTGATTAAAACCAGGCCAAATCAAAGATAAATATCAAAAATAAGGAAAATAATACAAAATAAAATAATAAATTTAGATCTGGGAAAAATAAAATAATTTAAAGAAACTAAAGCAATTTTTCAATAAAATTGGGAAAATTTAAAGGAAAGGCGCAAAATGCGCTTAAAATTTCGAAAATTATTACTGTCTAAAGTCAGGACCGTGACATTCCCCCCCACCTAGATGTTTATTATATGGTTTTTATATAATCAACATCTAAATGGAGTTAACAAACATGATTGATAAAAATTTGAACATATAAATAAATAAAAATAATGAATCAATAACATTAATCTCATAATAAACACATAACACAGGTAGGGATTTATTTGGACAGACGCAACAGGCGCACAACTTGGCGCAATTACAGACAAAAACAAACAAACACAAACAAATGGGTTTAGGAGAGGAATATTGTAAAAAATCGTTTGATTAAAAATTAACAAAATCAATAGACGTTTAGGCGCTAATTACGACTAAATTCTAAATAAAATAATAAAATTTGTTAAATCATTTGACAACACTTGAAATCAACAATGGTATTCTTGTTATGACTAGAAAATAAAATAATTTAAGATCAATTAACAATGCCTATGGGTGGCAAAATTTCTATAAAAAATGTAAATTATTAGCAAATAAAAATATTGATTAGGCGCTGATTTGGCGTCAATTATCACAATATAAAGATAGCAAAATTTCAATGATCACAAATGGTTAATAAAAATGATTAGCAAAAATGATTAGTAAAATATAAATATCAAAAAATAAAAAGTTCGCAAACGAATATTATCTTCTTTCGTAGGCATTTGAGTTTTCACGGAACTTTACGCAAAAAATCTTCATCGAGGCGTATAACAATCACATTTTAAACAATTATAACACTTATCGTTTGTATCACAATTATCACAATAAAGTCCACACACACAACAGTTCGTATATGGGTTTTAGAAGGCGCAAAGTCACTTGTAGGTTTGAAAGTCAATTTCAGGAGTTTTATTTTCTTAAAATGCAGACGCGCCCTGACCGTCCATCGCATAATAGACCAGTCTAAGCGCTGTCTTTACGAGGATCACTCTCACCTGTTGTTTAGAAGTCGCGTAACACTTTTGGCTAATTCTGTTCACTCGGTACAGGAAATCTCCGACGTAATATTGTTTAATGATGGACAACAATTTCTCGCCCGCACCGTGGTCAAGTTGTAAGTCCGAAAAGATGATCGTTTCGAAAAGGCGCGTCAGAATACTCCAATCCACGACCAATTTGATTTTAGGTTCCCACGGCAATGAGTAGAAAATATTATCTATCGGGATAATCTCCTCCATGATTGCTAACGCGCAAGTTGGCTCCACGAGACGTTTCTCCTTAGGTTTCGGCTCGACCGGTTCGCGCAAACTCTCAGGTGTGACAACTTCGCCTGGATCGTCGTCCTTTTCCTTTGGTGGTGTCAAAATCATTTTTGGCATCCTCGACATCAATGGCGATCGACGTCCAGCCCTTGCGCCGCCCCGTCCAACTCCAGGAAGTCTGAAAGGCTCGTCGACCTGAATTACTTCAATTTTGTTGTGTTCTTGCGCCGCCAGGAATGCTTTGTGGTTCTCTTCGTCGCCCGTTGACTCGCGAAGCGACTCGACATCCGACATTGAATAATCCACATTCGACGATAACTCCGAGGCGAGTATTCCTGTGTCCGCCACAATTACGGGGTCGTATCGGAATGAATATTTGGTTCGAGGATCCGCCAATTTCGGATTTTCGGCAATTGCGTCCTCAAATTGTTGCACCAATTTCTCAGGCGCCAACTCGATGAGAATCTTTTCTGAAAAGTTCTTAATTTCATCCTCCGTCATGATCAATTCTGGATCCAGTGGTGGTTTGGCGGGCGCATTTCTCTCGTCCTCCAGTCGCTGGACCTCCCTGAGCGCGTCGGCCTCACGAAATCGTTTAACGGCGTCGCGACGACTCTGATGCATCTGGGTGATGATCTCTTTTAAATTAAAGTGCACGGCGTGCACAATGAGGTGATGCACCGCGTGCTCGTCTCCGGTACAGTCCTTTGTCATTTTCGCTTCAATTTCCTTCGCGATGTTTCCGAGGCGTCCGAAAATCGTTCCGACGACCGTTTTGAAGTCCGAGGCGCTGACGTTGAAATCCAGGTTAATCGACATCTTAAAAAGTTCGCTCCATCCTTCCGATCTCAGGTTGATTCGTCCTTGACCTCTGTTTTCCATAGGGTACAGTATCTCAAGCTCATGGCGCCGGAATATTTCGGACATCTGAGTGAAAATACGGTCTGGGCGCATCGTACATCCATTTCGGTCGAATCCCTGGAGATAACGTGGCTTCCGAGATGCGCATCCTTCAGACGACGTTGATCCGTTCGAGACCGCTGAAATGGCCTTAGCAATTGGATTAGAAATCTTGCTTTCCAATTTCTTGACGTCGTGGATCTTTGCGCACTCCTCCGCATCTCTCGTAATTTCGGCAGCGATATTCGCGATGGACGAAGACGGTGTGAAATTCAACAACGCCTTAATATCTTGGTCAACCTGTGGGGAAAAATCAGCTTTAATTAGTTTTTTGTTAAAATCAGCAATTGTGTCCATTTGTGTGTTTGAAGTTGTAATTTTGGAGTACGTAATCGGCACCGATGTCGCAGCAACTGAAGTCATCATCTTGGGCGTCACATTCGATTGGGTCACAGTGGTGACATCGACAGGTTGAGCAGCTTGGCTTGACTCGGACGTCTCAATTGAAGACGATTTGTTCTTTACAACATAAAAATAAGGAATGACGATTGGCGCAGCAGTGGTCACCGTTGTAACGTTGGTTGACCTCGCTTCCGCTGCCGTCACACTCGATTCCGTTTTGATGATCGGGGTCGACATCGTGTTGATATTGCTAATTTTTTCTCTCTCTTTTCTATTTTCTTCATTTTTTACTACCTTTTTAGCCACTTGGTCGTGCAACGAAAGTTCTTTAGTCGATTCGATGACAGGCGACGCAATAGGCGTTCCACCAACCGCTCCGCTTTCCTCGATGATGACTGAAGAGACGTCCAATGCTGGTCCGGATCGTCCCGTCACAAAGTGAGTGTCTCGATTCGCCTCCGCTCCGATCCTTTTCGTTACTTTCTGCGTATATTCCTTCAAACGGTGCGTGCTTCGCTCCTCGTACGTATGTCGTGGGCGCAGGTTTGAATGTTGAAAAGGTAAGTCGGCCGCAACTCTTTCTGGTTCTGAATATGCTCTTTTCGCATCCGCGACCACATTGGGCGCCGTCAAATACAGTTCTATACCCGATTCCACATCGTAGGTCTTTCCTTCAGGCGTCACAAACTGGTCCGGAAGTTCGGCAGGTTGCTCGCCGGCAATTATGTAGGCTCCCTCTGGATATTCCCAAGTCAAAGGCCGGATTCCCTTCTCTTTTGCCAATTGCTTTATGCGTGCCAAATATGACGCGTGCGCATGACGAAAACGAGCGATGGCGTTTGCACTGCCAAATGGAATCCTTGGCGGCGGAAAATCCACTCCAGCCAACGATGTTTTGTCTATCGACTCATAACCAAGTACATACGCGAACATAAGGCGCATCCATTTCCTAAATTTGCAACGGCGCAAATCACCGCCGCCCCGACACGCTCGGCATTCTCGTGGCGCCCGCAGTTGGTAAATCTCAAATCCGGTCCCGCTACAAACTGGACAAAGTTCATAGTTTGGGAAACTTTGGTCGTTTGGGTGGTCCGGATGAAAGCGTGGCACCAGTCCTTCGCCCGACGCTTCGATTGGTGGCATTGGCAGGTACTTTGGATAACCTTTTTGTGTTGGTTTTGGAATCGTAATTGTTACTTTTGGATCGTAGGACGCCATAATAAATTATCGTAAAGTGAAACTAAAAGAAATGGAAATTTTCCACGAAGAAAAAATTATTTTTAACGAAAATATTCAATTAAAAATGAATTGTTGTGAAATAGAAAGTACTTACGGGTGATAGACGCACAATTTCTAACAATATTTATCCAATTTAAGCGATTGTTAAGTTTTTTGAGGCGCGACTATTCAGACGCAAATTAAAATGTGGCTAAGTCGTGCCCTCACATGTCTTTAATACACGCGGTCTCGCTACGGGGTCGCCTCGTCATAAAATATGACACGGACCTCTCGCGTGAACGAGATTTAATCACGCACTTCGAAGAAGCATGAGTTTGGACTTAGTAAATCTTCGTATCATCATTTTAAATTGATGAATTTCAAATTCCTAAACTAATCTTTACTTACTATTTTCAGCGTCTATCCTCCGTAAATATTTGGTTTAAAGCAGGGAAAATTATAAACACAGGAAGGAAAGAAGGTTGGGTAAAGTAAAGAAAGAAATAAAATTATAAAATGAAAAGAAATTAAGTTATTTTATCGAAAATGAAGCGATGATGGTTTCAATTTCCGATGTAAACGCAGCAACATGTTTTTCAATCATTGTTGCGTCTGTTTGGTCTAGATCATCATCATTATTGAACCAATGGCGTAATTCCACGACGTTATACGGCAGCATTCGACGACCATCCTTGTCCATAAGAATGACAGTATTGGGTCCAGTTAATTTATGGATTACGTAAACGCCTTCCGTCCTCTGTCGAAGTCCTGCAGCAAACTGTCGGTCCGCTGATGACAATTGTCGATTTTTAATAGACACAAAATCGCCTGGTTTGAAATCATGTGGTCTTCTTTTTCGATCGAACCAACGTTTATGTCTAATTTGAGCTTTTTGTAAATTTGCAGTGGCATTATTTCGCAATTCTCTCATCAATTCATGCGTCTCTCGCGCTCGTGCTGGCGGCAGCGGCTGTCCATCGTCGGTGTCCGAATCGAAATCACCTGGATAACGCGCCTCTTGTCCCGTCACCATTTGATAAGGAGAATATTGAAGCGAAGCTTGATATGCTGAGTTGATTGCTAGCACAAAATATCCAATGTGAACGTCCCAGCGCACATGCTCCTCAATATAAGCTAAAATGCAGTTTTTTAATGCTTGGTTTAATCTTTCGGCTAAGTTCCCTTGTGGATGATAAACAGCCGTGTAGCGATTGATGGCGCCAAAACTCTGACACGCAGCCTGGAATTCCATTGATCGGAAAGCTGGCGCATTATCACTGATGATAACTTTTGGAAATGCCCATCGCTGAATAAATCCTTGCAATTGTTTGATTGTTGTTTTCCAGTCAGATGTCTCGGTCAATCTCACATCCAACCATCGACTGGCGGCATCCACAATTACTAATGCGTAACAATGTCCTCCAGTCGATCTGGGCTTTTTACCATAATAATCGATGTAAATTGTGTGAAACAAATGTCGTGGTTTGGCCATAATCATTGGTCCATATGGAAGGCGATTTAACGGCTTAGCTCGTTGACATGGTTCACATTTTTGAATCCATAACAAAACGTCTTCCTTCATTTTTGGCCAATAAACTCGGGCCCGGAGTCGATGAAGTGTTTTTTCAACTCCTAAATGTCCGCAGCTCGGCGGGTAATGCAGAGCTTTGAAATATTGTTCGCGTAACATTAGGGGCAAATAGATTTGTCTTCTACGGCGAATTTTATTTATGTCAATCGGTGGATAACGACATAACATTCCCTTGTACATAGCAAAATCTACGGCACGATACCTGATACGCGCTGCTTGCACTTGGTCGTTGGGCAAATGTCCTTGATCAAGATATTCGATTAATTCGGCGCTCCACGTGTCTTCGTGTTGTCGACGAATTATTTCATTAATAGTTGGTATTAGACGAAAAGGTTGGTGGTCTAGCGGCGCCTCATGGAGTCGCTCGGCCTCGTCTTCTTCTTCGTCTTGTTGTTCATCAGCAACAGGGCGTCTCGATGCATTTCTTTGAAATTGTGATCGATCTTGACGCACTTGCTGTGGCATAAATCCTGCACGCCCCATCCATGCTGGTTGATAAGTTGTCGAATCGTCCGACGAATCCGAATCTGGACCTCCATATCCGTCAAAATTCGGTCGCACAGCTCCAGATGGTCCTGCAGGTGGGCTCAACACATCAGGAGTTGGAAACGATGCAGTTGGCACATTTGGTGATGGCAGAGGCGACATTATAGGTGGCAATGGTACAACAGTCCCAGGAGGCGTCGAAACTTGTTTCTGTTGACGCGCTCTGGCTCGAGTTAATACCTGATAATTTGGTGGCGGTCTTTTCTTATTTTTAGAACCCTTTGGCCTACCCAATTTTGGTTTAATTTGCTGCTGTCGTCTTTGCGCTCTTGTCATCACAGCTGCGTTATTTTGTTGTTGTGCCGCAGCCAATCCAACTCCAATAATGTTGATTATTGGTAATTTTGGCCAATCATCTGGGTCGTCAAAATAGGCGATGTAGCATGTTTCATCAACGAGAGGCGAGTCGTCTGCATCCAATGGTTCCGATGGTTCCACAGGCGCACGGCTAAGGGCATCCGCAACACGATTCTGGGCTCCCGAGCAGTAAAGAAATGTAAATTTGTACTCACTGAGGGACAGAACCCATCGTGCCAGGCGTCCTTTTGGTTCTCGCTGCTGGAAAAGCCACTTTAACGACAAATGATCGCTTTCTAAATAAAAATTCATCATCTCAAGATATACACGAAATCTCTTGACCGCCCAAACCGCCGCTAAGCATTCAATCTCAGTAACGCTGTAATTCTTTTCAGCAGAATTCAATGCACGTGATGCAAAGGCGATTGGTGTTCGTTCACCTTGATCATTTAATTGCATGAGTGCAGCGCCCAAACCTGAATAGCTGGCGTCTGTTTGTAGTATGTATGGCTTGGTCCAATCTGGGAATCTTCGATGTAGAGTTGGTTCAGCCAATCCTCTCTTGAGTGAATCAAATGCCTCTTGGTGTTGAAATGTCCAATTCCACTCAGAATCTTTTTTGAGTAAAGGGCGAAACACCTCGCATGTTTTTGAATAATTTGGGAAAAATGACTGATAATAACCAATCATTCCTTTGAATCTTTGTAATTCTTTGATGTTGGTAGGCGCCGGAAAATATTGAATTGCCGTCACCTTATTTGGATTTGGTTTAATGTGTCCAGCCTCTACTATGTGTCCTAAAACTTCGAGCGATGTTCTGCACAATTCCGTCTTGTTGGCGTTCATCGTGAATCCCGCTTCATCCAAGGCTTGAAGAATTATTTTGAGATGTTGTACATGCTCCTCGAAAGTCTTGCTGAAAATTATGACGTCATCGAGATAAACGAACACGAACTTGTAAAGATATTTCGACAAAGTTTTGTTCATGGCTCTCTGCAGAGTTGCTGGGCCATTAATGGGTCCAAACGGCATTCTCACATATTCGAAAAGTCCTCTGTGCGTAATAAATGCGAGAAATCTCTCGTCACCTGGACGCACTCCAATCTGGTGGAAAGCTTCTCGTCCATCTATGATCGAAAACCAATTTGATCCTCCTAAATAAGAAAATATATTATCGATGTCGGGTAGTGGGTAGACATCGTGTAAAGTTTGAGCATTCATCGGCCTAAAATCCATAGCTGTACGCCAATCTCCAGTCTTCTTTGGAACAACAACAGGCGCCACCGCACAATCACTTTTTGATCGACGAATAATGCCTTGTTTTAGTTTTTGGTCCAAATAAGCGTCAATTACCATCTTTTTTGCTGGGTTAACGGGTCTTACAGGCACATGAATTGGTCTAAAGTCCGGTTTTAAATTTACTTCAAACTGAGTGTTGTTGCATAATCCAACCTCCTCACGAAATACTTTTGAAATTGGTCGAAGAGTCTGAATTAATAAACGAATTTGGGGTACCGTCAATGATGACCACAGCTGGTCGTAAATCCAGTCCAGTTGTGTTGGATCACTGCTTGGTTGATATTGTAGTACATTAACATCCAGAGGCGGCTCCGAAATCGTCGAATGATCGTGTACTCTGGCCATGAGCGCATTTTCATCCACACGACGCAAAAGCTGTCTTCCCTGCGTGTTAAGTTGTTTTATTGTTGGTGACAATTCATAAAGGCGTCTCCGCTGTCGTCTTGCACGTCTGCGTTGGCTAAGCGTCGAAAACAATGATGAATTGAATTTTCTTGATTTTTTAATAGAATCCTTCCTCCTCGGTGACCATATAAATGACCACTGATCCCGTGCACGATTCCGAATCCTCTTGATTTGGTGCTGAGCATCGTCATTTGGATATTCGAAAATCTCTTGCGACAAAGGTCGATGTTCTAGAAGAATACAATTAATGTTGTTAATTAATACCTTGGGTACATCCTTAGTGCTGTCCTTTGTATCATCGGGTTTCTTGATGGGAAATAAAAGAACAGATTCTGACTTGTTAGCTTGTTCTAAAGTCATGAATTGTCTTCGCTCTTGTGATCCCTTCAAATACCACTGGCACAATTCAAAGTCTGTGCACAGACCAACCGCTCTGCAGAAATCTCTTCCCAGCAGAAGGTCTTCTGATGTTTTGGGTATAATTAAGCAAATGAAAGAAATAACGGCCAAAGGTGCGCGCACCGACAGTTTAACAGATCCCTTAACTGGAATTTTGTCATCGGCCGCTGTACGCACTGTTTCGTGAAGTTCGAGCAATTCCAAACCCATATTGGCTTTAAGTTTGTTAAATAATGACTCTGACATTACACATGTCTGAGCGCCTGAATCCAGAAGTGCGACAAAACTCACGTTAGCCCATGTTATCTTGATATATGGTGCTTCTCTATTAAAGCGATCAATCTTCGTAATTTCGATTCTTGGCTCTTCGGTTTTTTGCAATTCCTCGGGCGACAAAAGAACGAAGTTTGTCTGCAACGTCTCACTCTGCGTTGTCAACGAAGTTGGTTTTTTGGGAGTTTCCTTGGCTTTCACAGACGAAAGTTGCGCTGATTTTGTTGGTTGTGGTGTTACGACACCGGGTATTTTTGTTTTTGATTTACTTGAATCTGATTTGATTAATGTAGTTAATTTAATGTCCGTAGACGGGGTTAATGATTTGTTGTTGTCTTCTCGAACAGCAGACGGCGCCTCTGGTGTCGGAGTAGACTGTGTTGTACTTCCATCGACGTCTGGTGATTCTTCAGTCTTCTTCTCAGTAGAGTCCTTGATGTTTATATCCGACCCGCTCTCTGGACTCATGCTTTGAGCAGGCCGCTTGCGTTTCCCGACTGACGACTCCATTCCTTGCCACAAACGGGGCACACAGGCCTCCATGATTGCCTGTCAGACATATACCATTTGTCCGTTGGTGTTTTTCTCCACATAGCATTCTTCGGGAGCTTTGGCTCTGAAGGCGCTTCTTTAGCGGCTGGAAAAATGACAACGTCCTTGGGACATGTGTGCTGTGTATCCGTTCTAGGTGTTGGCGCAGCAGTCGCAGTCATGGCGTGGACATCAGACTTCTGTGCTGCCGCTGATGCAGACTCCTATGGCGGGTCCTTATTGGTTTCCTCGCTGTTGGGATCTTCTGGATCGAGCGCGCACGCCGACATGTCCTCGAGCAATGCTGTAAATACTTTGTTGAATCTTGAAAAACGACCAGACCTGGACGAAGTAGATTGTTGATTTAACTTCTCCTCCTCTGTTCTGGTGCGTGTGGCAGGACCCACTCCTGCGGGTAAAGGCATCTCCTGGTCCGAAACTCCGCACTGTTTGTACTCAAAAGTCCGCAACGAATCCAACTGAAGGCGATTATCGACATCGTTGCCCATTTTGACTGCGTCGTCGATCGTCCTGATGCACCAAGAGCGCATTAATTGTACGACTTGAGTTTGCATCATGCCCTGAACTCGTTCCCACTGCAAGCCCTTGTCCTTGTATCCAGCAATATTTAAATAATGAATCATCTCGCTGAGGAATGACATAGTTGATTCCCCCGGCTTTTGTTTGCGCTGAGACAACTTAACATTAGCTAAAGCTGAATTAATGGAAAATACCTGCCTGAAAACTAATTCAAAGTCCTCCCAATTGTTTGGTTTTGGAGTCAGAGCCATCCACCAACGTTGCGCTCTATTTCGGAGCGCGAGAACCACGTATACTTTCAAATATATTCCTTCCGGTGCTCCCATGGTAAACATGTGCGCATATAGCTTACCTAGGAACAAGTCCACTGTGTCGAAAGTAGCTTCATCCGGGTCAAAGTATGGAATTTTTTTCAACTTTAAGTTTATACCTTCCAACCTGAGCGGCTTGACGCTGATCCTCCGACTCCAACGAGAGTTGAGATCTCGTGTGAGGCAGTTGTCTTGAGGCGCTGAGTGGTATGCCTTGACTACCTCCTTGAGCGGAATCCGGGTCAGGATTCGGTGGTGGGTCCCGTGGAACATTGGAAGTCGTGTCTCCCTGTTGTGAATGTTGTTGGCGTCGTCTCGGAGAATAAGAGCCAGTGCGTCGTGGTCCTGACGCACGTCCAGCATCTCCAAAAGAAAAATCGGCTCCCCGAGCGCCCTCTCGACCACGACGTGTGGCCCCTGAACCTGCT
The DNA here is from genome assembly GCA_949358305.1 of Strigamia acuminata. Taxonomy (NCBI): domain Eukaryota; kingdom Metazoa; phylum Arthropoda; class Chilopoda; order Geophilomorpha; family Linotaeniidae; genus Strigamia; species Strigamia acuminata. The sequence continues at coordinate 15,049,902 of OX442315.1, read as the reverse complement.
TCTGGTGCTGGTGGTCCAGGCTGAGTTCGCTCGTTGTGCGAATGGATAAATTCCTCCACTCTGTCATTCAGCTCGCGCCTAATTTGCCTCATCGATTCGAGCAACTCCTGGCGAAGTTCGTGTTGTAACTCCCTTCTATCCTCTCGTAATACTCTCATCAATGCTTCCATCGTCAATGCAGGTGGATTCCTTCGATGTTGCTGTGGTTCCGGTTGCATAAACGCAGGTTGGTAAGGAGGCGGCGGTCCTCGTTGAATGTCTTTTCGAACCGCTCGCATCCCGTCCACAATTTGTCTTCTCTCCATGAGTGAGTCCTGCAAATGGCGTCTATTTTCTTCCCATTGATCCCGTGCTGCAGCCGCTTCCCGTTCATGTTGGAGTTGATCCGCTTCCATTTGAGCGTATGTCCTCCAAGGATTGGAAAATGGTACATCAGTAGAGATTGGTTGTACTAGTAGATCCTGCTGTTGGTCCGGCTCATGTGTTGGTGAGTCTGGAAGTGGCAAAGTATGCGCTTGTTCGGCTTCTACGTCCGAAACACTGGATTGTGACAAAGTGTCGCGTGAAGCCATGTTGAAATAATAATATGTGTGCCGGCAAAAATAAGTAATTAATTAAATAAATATAACGACCTATACTTGCGTAGTCTTCACTGAAGAAAATGGTGGTTTGTGTTCTCTTAGAACACGTTTCGAGTTGAATCCTGTCTAGCTCGCCAAGATTGTCACGTCGTAGTCGACTTTTTAACAATGGTTTCGGAAATTTAAGAATTTCCAGGGATTGTAATAACCAGAAAATTTAGGTTCGCAGGCGCTGCAACTCTTAAAACTTTGCCGGGGGTGGTAGCTAGGTTAAGACAGCGTCTATTCGTGAAATCTGTATTTTATGGGTGCAGGATTCAATTCGGGCGCCGTACAAAATGGCGAACGTTGATACTTCGAATTTAAGACCAAAATATCGCTCTTCACTAGGGAAAATGTCGTCATATGCTAGGCGTACTTACGAAGAGTATATTTCTTCTCCTGGACACGCGCAAACGTTGGGTGAACGCGCAAACAGGTACCAAACCGCAGACAACGTCGTCGAACCGTCGATAATGAAATGAATACGCAATTGAGACGAGTATAAGTTCAAAATGTCTAGGCTGAGGAGGAAGTCACAGTCGTGGCATAAAATGTATTGACGAATTACGACCGTCGAATACGCCGCTTTTCCAGTAATTCGTACGCAAATAATGGGCAAATAATAAAGGTTGTGGTTAGATAGCCAACCATGAGAATTCGGGCTGCAATGTGACCGTATGCGTTGAGACGCAACATAAATCGCACTTGGAAATCTTCTAGTTGAGACAGAAGATGTTGACTAGTCGAAGGCGAAAATTATTCTCTCTGTCAAAAATGTCTTGACAGAACAAGTCACCTCTGATCACATGTCAAAGGCCAAGTCAATTCCCAATGGGGACTGGGCAGAAAACAGGCGACCAGGGGTGAAATATGCAAATTTAGAGCGCGATTATATCAACTTATTGCAGAATTCTCATGATTTGTCTGGATGGGGTGATTAAAACCAGGCCAAATCAAAGATAAATATCAAAAATAAGGAAAATAATACAAAATAAAATAATAAATTTAGATCTGGGAAAAATAAAATAATTTAAAGAAACTAAAGCAATTTTTCAATAAAATTGGGAAAATTTATAGGAAAGGCGCAAAATGCGCTTAAAATTTCGAAAATTATTACTGTCTAAAGTCAGGACCGTGACACGGTCAAGCAGGGCGAAATCGTCCGCTTTCGTGCGAGAAAACGCAACAAAGGCGAGTCCGTAAGCGATTTTGCGGCCGCTTTGCACTCGCTCACGAAGTATTGCGACTTCGACACTGCTCAGGATGACGAAATGCGGAATCAGTTTGTCATAGGTTTGAATATGCGGCAGGTTCAAGAGACGCTATATGTGCAAAAGGATTTAACCTTTGCAATAGCCCTCGAAGCCGCTACCTCCGCCGAAATCGCCGGAGCCGACGTGTCCAGCTTCGTCGATGCGCAGCAGTCTGTGCACCAGCTACACAAGTCGGGAAACTCATCACGACCACAGGCGAACTCGCAAAAAGGAGGAAAACGCTCCTCGAGGGGCACCTCCGGTCAGCAGCACCAGCAGTCGGACCACTCGAAGCCACAGCACGAAAAACAGAAGTGTAAACACTGCGGCAGAACCGGCCATCGCCAGGACGAGTGTCGTTTTCGCACTGCGAAGTGCCACGGTTGCGGCATTGAGGGCCACATTAAGCCCGTCTGTCGCTCCACGAAATCTTCGACGTCCGCTCACCACACCACTGTGTCGGCGCCTCGCAAGCTGACATTTTACACCGTTCGTACGAGGAAGCCTAAAACCCCGATCGCGGTGAATGAAGTGTCCATCAGGCAGACCAAACCACTCGTTCTCGAGCTGCGAATCGCTCAAACGCTTTTGTGGATGGAAATTGACACTGGAGCTGGAGCGACGATCATCAGTCGCGCGATGCATAAAAAATATTTTTCTCAGTTTCAGATCAAGCCACTTTCCACTGAATTATCGTCGTACGATGGCCATTCTTTGCCGATGACGGGCGTGTGCATCGTTCCAGTTACGTACGACGGGAAAACACTCGAATTGCCGTTGTGTATTGCTGACCACGGCCAAGTTCCGTTGCTCGGACGTGACTGGATGGACGAATTCGGTTTGCTGCACGCTGCTGGTGCGGCCCTTCGTTCCGTAATTTATCGCGCTGCTGCTGGTGTTCCTTCGAAATCCGCTCGCAAACGTGCGACTCGACAGCGGGCTGCAGGTCCAAACAACATGGAATTGGCCGCCACCTTCGCTCCAACTCGCGAGGGGGAAGTGTTTCCTGCTTCGCAAGACGATCCGTCCCCGCCGTCGATTGTTGCTGCCCCTGCGTATAAATCGCTTCCTCCTGTGGCTGCGGCAGCTAAAGATGCTGCGCCGCAATGCTCCGCTAGTGCAGCTGATCTCGAGACGTTGCGGACGATTTTAGACAAGCATAAAAACGTTTTCCGCGACGAAATCGGCCGATACAACGTGGCACCGGTAAGTATAGCTGTTGACAAAAATTTTTCACCTATATTTTTAAAAGCTTACCCGGTGCCACTGTCGGTCAAACCCGCACTCGAGAAGGAATTGCGACGACTCCAGGACTTAGGAATCATCACGCCTGTCGCGTCGTCAAAATGGGCAACCCCGATCATGCACGTGCGCAAGTCCGACGGAACTATTAAAATCGCCGGCTGCTACAATCGAACAGTAAATAAGGCCGTGCTGCCTTGTTCGTACCCGCTGCCCCTTTTTGCTGATGTCACTACTAAACTTTCGGGTGGTAAATCGTACTCGAAGCTCGACATGAATTCGGCGTACAATCAGCTCGAGTTGGACGCAGCTAGCCAAGAACTTTGCACCATCAACACTCACCTGGGCCTTTTTCGCGTTAATCGTCTTTTTTATGGTATTTCAACAGCTCCACCAATTTTCCAGCGCGAAATGGATATTTTGACGGCAGATGTTGGCAATACTCAGCCATTTATCGACGACTCGGCGGTCACGGGACGCACAGATCCAGTTCATCTTCATAATTTGGACGGTTTACTTGGCAAGTTTGATGGCGCTGGACTCACTTTAAATCGAGGCAAGTGCCAATTTTTGCAAGACGAGATTGATTTTTTGGGCTTTCGTATTTCGAAGCACGGTATTGCCCCAATTGCATCCAAAATCGCCCCACTTAAAAATGCGACGCGTCCAACGGATGTAACATCGTTGAAGTCTTTTATCGGACTTATAAATTACTACGGCCGATTTATTCGAGATTTGTCAACTCTCCTCGAGCCGCTGTATCGCTTGACGCGCGACGACGTCGATTGGAAGTGGGAGAATGTGCACGAAGCCGCCTGGTTGAAAGTGCGCGAATCCGTGTCGGTTGATTCGGCCCTCACCCATTACGATCAGTTGAAGGAAGTGTTTTTGACCGTGGACGCCTCCCCCGTGGGAGTTGGCGCCTTCCTTTCCCATCGCGACAAGAGCGGACACCATTTGCCAATTGCTTTTGCGTCGTCTTTGCTGTCGGCTGCTCAGCGGAACTACGCCCAAATCGAGAGGGAGGGATACGCCATCGTATACGGGATAAGGAAGTTCCATCACTACTTGTTCGGCCGACGCTTCATCCTTCGTACTGACCACAAGCCCTTGGTGTCTATTTTTGGAGACAAAAAGGGATGTAACCAAGTGGTTGCCGCTCGTCTGCATCGTTGGGCCATTTTTTTGTCGGCATACGACTATTTGATCAAACATTTGCCGGCAATGGACAACGCCATTGCGGATGGTCTTTCGCGCAACCCACAACCACTCGTGGATTTGTCCGAAGATTTTGACTTCGAGGTTAACAATATTTTTTCAGTCTCGATTTCAGATTTCCCTGTCTCCAAACCATCGTTGCAAGCAGCTTATGCTGCAGATGCAATTTTGCAAGAAGTCCTTCGTTGCGTGCGCGATGGCTGGCCCAAACACAAGCCCGAGTTGCGGGAATTCCAAAAGCACAAAGATGCTTTCTCCCTTTTTAACGACTTTATTTTTCTCAATGATAGGTTGGTCGTGCCCGAGGACTTGCGCGCCTCGATTTTAATCGAGTTGCACGCAGGTCACTTTGGAATTGTGCGCACAAAATCGTTGGCGCGTTCCACTGTTTGGTGGCCGGCGATTGACGCCGATATCGAGCGCGTTGTGCGTGCGTGCGACGCCTGTCAGCGGACACTGCCTGATCCACCTCGAACGTCGACTGTACGATGGCCGATTCCTGAAGAAGTCTGGGGTCGACTGCACATCGACTTCGCCGGGCCATTCCTCGGCAAAACATTTCTGCTCGGAATCGACGCCAAATCGAAGTGGTGCGAGGTGAACGCGATGACGACCACCACAGCAGCTGCAACGATTGCAGTCTTGGAAGACTGGTTTAGTCGCTATGGCCTCCCGATTCACGTGCACTCGGACAACGGTCCGCAGTTCACTGCATTCGAATTTCGAGAATTTTTGGAGGAAAATGGCATCCGCCACACCTTTTCACCACCATATCACCCAGCTACGAATGGAGCCGTCGAAGGATTTGTCGGAACTTTTAAACGACAAATGCAAAAATTTGTGAATCTGAATTTTTCCCTCGTTGATTCCCTCCGCCAGTTCCTTTTCTCCTATAGGACGACACCTCACGCCACGACCAAGCTGATGCCCGCTGATGTTTTCCTGCAACGCACGATGCGCACGCGGCTTCACCTGCTCAACCCTCGCTTGTTGCCGGACTCCGCACTTATGGAAACGGCGCGCAGTTTCGATGTCGGCGATTTGGTGTACGTGCGCGACTATCGCCACACGGACAAGTGGATTCCCGGGGTCGTCAAGGAAAAGGTTTCCTCCACCACGTATGCTATCGAGATTGCAAATGGAGTTTTGTGGTCGAGACACATTGACCAGTTGCGGAAACGATCGACAATTTCACCGTATCGCTCAATTGAAGGGGATGAGCGTCAGTCGGGCCCATTCGTTATGCCCCAGACCTCCACTGAGATTCCGCCAGCTGTACAAGCTCAACCCCAACCTCCTGCTCCTAATTCGCCTCAACCTAATATTCCTATTCCAAACTCACCTCCGAGATCTCCTGCCCCGTTGCTTCCTCCTCTACCGCCGTCGCCTCCTGCGCTTCCGCCACCTCCGCAAGCTGCTCGCTCTCCACGGCCAACAAGGACAAGAAAACAAACGGACTTCTACGGTTTCTCGCGAACGTGAATAATGAACTGAGTTTGTGATTGTTTAGTGAATCCTTTATTGTAATTCGATCTTTTAATTTTACATTCTGTTTGTTGTAACTTTTGAATTAATTGTATTTGAATTGCTCCCTTGGTTGGTTCTCAATTAAGGGGATGATGGAGTGTCCTGACTCCATTTTGTATTTTACGTTATTTCATGACGCGCCCGCTTACGCGAGCGCCCCCTGTACTATTTTGCATTATTAAAATCACTTATGTCAATTTTACCGTACAACATGGCTGTCCTCTAACTTTATCCAACTTTATTGCAATCATCATTCCACAAGAACACATTAGGAAACATGCAAACGAATAAACGAAATGTGTTGTTGAAACGTATTCACACATTAAAATGGAAATCTCACAAACGTCCAACAAAATCGAGAACAAAGTTCTGTGCCGAGCGTTCAGCCCTCGTCGCTGAGCAACGATACCAGTACGGAAAAAAGACGTCTTCCCCGCGGTTTTCGAAAGCAAAAATTCCAACTTTTCTAAATTTCAAACCCAAGTGGTCAACCACCGAGACGTGACCTCCTTACTTAACGCGCTGTGCAAAGTCGTTGATTCCAGAACTATTTCAGTTGATAACAGTTTACGGAGCGAATAGTCTGTTAGCTTCTCCACAACGCATATGGAGAGCAAATCCACTACACCCTCCTTGTACGGTCAGGACATTTCTGGAAAAAAATCAATTTTTCCGACGAATTTATTTATTTATTTATTTATTTATTTATTTATTTAATTCTTGCTTAATTAATTAATAATTACATTTCATGTGTTTATTTAAACCTTTCGATGTTATAATTGTTCCCCTTTGTTGCTTCTCAATTGAAAGGATGATGGAGTATCTCGTACTCTAATTGTTAATATGTTAATTTGTGACGCTGCCGATCGCAGCGCCACCTGTGTCTTACCTTGAATCAACACTTATGCAAATAAGCTAATCACGAATGGTCGTTCCTTGAGTCCACTCCAGTTACATCCAACACCATCGATCCGAATTCATTGACTGAACACTTCAAAACTGAAGAATAAATTGGAAGGCCAACAGCAACAACCAGAAAGTATTTCTTTACCTACACCTAAGAATATTGTCTTTATCTAAAGATGAATTAAGCAGAAGTGGCACTAAGCCTGTAGTTTTAGCATACTTGCCACCATATTCAGACTCATACGTGCCTAAAGTATTAACAGGGGAGTATAATTTTCCTGTTCGTAATTACATGTCTTCAAATCATTCTTCTAAAAATCAATTTGGAAACCGAATAAAATTATTTCAAAAACTGCTATTTATTTAAATAGTGGCATGGAAAATTTAATTTGCAGATCGTGCAATCGATTGCATTAAATCCTCAAACTCGCATCTAAGTAAACGCAACCATTGAAATTTTCCGTTATCGCATACTGTTTAAGCACCTTCATTGTCTCCAAAGAATAAATATTATACGCGCTATTTCTTTTTTCGAATATCAAACAGTCTTCGTCGAAACAAACATACAGAACGACCTCACCCGTAATATTCGGCGACGAAACCACACTCCAATCGTCACAATAAATATCGTAAACCAACAAACAACTTTCGGGACACTTTTGGAAGAAAATCAATTGTTCCGTCGAATTTCTGCGCAGATTTTTACACTTTACATTTTGCCAATTGCCCGGCCATTTCTCTTTCGTCGTGCAACTCTTCACCTGTCTGTCCACAATTTTCATGTGTCGTTCATCCACGTCGAAGAAATACTCGTCACCAGTAGCCAAAAGCATGCGCTTGCAATCCTCGATCCGATCGCCAAAATGCACCGTCCGCCATGTCTTCAACTCGAAATTAAAACACGAATACGCGACATTCGTATGTCGGAAGAACACCTCGTTGTAATCAGCAGTGTCGCTCGTCGCTTTATCCGAAATGACTGTCGTTTCCGTTTGACTGAAGAACCTTTTATTAGTCTCGCACTCAATGGCATAAAGCTTCAAGTGGTCTTCGGACATTCCGAAATAAAACACATCCCCCGTGCTCGAAGCTGTGGGAAAATAGTCAATCACTGATCCGTCGTTCCCAGCCCGATACAGTCGACGGGCGGCGGGCACCCACTTCTCCTCGCTTAGCAACGAGAACGAATGGTTCACCCTACTCTCGTCAGCTTTAAAGGCATAAATTAGCACTTCGCGCGCAAAAGTAGAAGTCAGCCACCTGCACGTCGCCTCCTTGCTTAAAGCGTCGTATAAACGTGTAGATTTGATAACCATTTCGCTCGATAATAGTTTACGGAGCGAATGGTCTGCTAGTTTTTCCATACCGCATTTGAAAAGCAAATCCATTACGGCTTCCGTGTTGTTGTTTTCTCGTTGTTCACGCGTCTTCGTTTCCCAATTGAGCACAAACACGATAAATTCGTCTAATTTGTTGGGTTTCACGTGGGAAACGAGACTTTCTAATTGCGTCAACGTGATATTCCATAGCTGGTCCGCCTCCGAGATGCGTTTTAAGTTCTTTAAGACGAATGTCTGAACCGTGTTGATTATTTCGTTCTTATTGAACATCTCCGCCATGTGCCAAACATATACAAATGTATCCAGAGTAATCTCGTTGCAATAATTGTTCCAATACTTGTGGAATAAGCCTTTTAATTGCATTTTGTCAGCAGTCATAATTATTTCACGCGTCACGCTGTCCGGCAATTTTGGCTGCATAGGAATGTGTTGCCCGTACACGAATTTGATGACGATGTTGATGATGTGCATCGATGTGTCGGGAAGGGATATCATGTTCTGTTCGTTCTCGATGCTGCCTTGACTTAATATTGCCCGGAAGTAGTCACTACCGGCGACTAAGATGAATTTGTGCGCACGGACGTGGCCATCTTTGCACTTCAGAACAACCGTCTCGGCTTTAGAGTCGTCTCTGGAGTTGTACAAATTGCTCAACAGGAATTGGTTTTGTGTTTCTTCCTGATTCTCTTCAACTTCGGTCTGTGATTTGGATGAAGTGCCACTCCATCGAATTTTTTTGATGGAGTTGGACGTGGTGTTCATGGTGTTACCCATTATAATTTTCTTTATCGTGTTAGGACAATTAAAAACACGACGGACGGATTTCCAGCCACCATTTTTCAGTAAAATAGTGTTGCCTGTGATGTCAGGCACTACCTGATGTTGCGATATTCGAACACATGGCGGGATGGATTGTTGGATTTGAATTCACAACCTGCAATTTGTCTGCAAACTGACGTCATTTTAGAGTCATTTCGACCTCAGATGTCGCCACAACCGCAAGACAAAATCGCTTTGATATAGATATTATTATTATTAACAACTAAAACAACAAAACTACGTTTTTGGAAAAAGGCTTTGATGCTATACCCGCGTGGTGTCGATTATTATCGTTGAAGTAACGTATTTCGAAAAGATATGACGTCATGAAGACGAAAAGAAAGAGTTGCAAGTTGCTTTAACTAGCTTTAACTAGCCATTGGCCTTTCTTGGCAACTTTTTCTCCCTGTGTTGACTCACAGTACGCCGCCATGTTGTTTAATTACTCTTGGTGAGCTTTTCATCGTCAATTCATGCATTTTACTCGCGTTTTCACCTTTGCCCTTTTGTTTATAGTGATTTTATGCGGCTGACACGTACCTATGGGCTTGAAATTAGGATCAATTAGCTACTGTGTCTTTATTTGCGCGCGTTGTTAATGCGCAACCGCTCGATTTGGCCACTCCGCCAATAGAAGTCCCAGCCAAGTTTGGCATGGCCGCGCTGTTTGGATGAGTCTGGCTGTTGACACAGTCCACCTGGGCATGCGTGCATTGTTCCTTCTATTTTACAGTCTCGACAAACCCGTGCAAAATTTGTATAGGATCGAACGAGGGGATAACTTATGCCGCCACCCTTCTGGCATATTATCAATTAAAGGGCCCTCGTCTCTGACTAGAGCTGATTTGTTGGCCAACCATGACTTTCCTAGTTTATCTCATAGTTGGATTTTTGTTGTATTTGAATTTTTGCTATTGATCAAAATAAATTAATTAAGTTGGTTTATAAATCTCTAAGATTAGCAAATGTAACTCAGCACTCACGGTTGGTGCTTCCTTTCCGGTATCAAACCTACTCATATTTTTTAATGAAATAAATTGATCTGATTTAGATTGAATTAAAGTTAGAAAATAACCAAAATAATTGAATTTACAAAGTTCATTCATTCTAGTAAAAGAGGCGATAATAAATGTCCAGATGTTTTGGAAATATGCAAACGTATAAACGAAACGTGCTGTTGAAACGTATTCACACATTAAAATGAAAATCTTACAACCGTCCAGAACGACCGTCTCGGTACAAATTGGGCAAAATTAATTTGATTTTTGTTTCTTGGTTTTTTTCTTCAATTTCGGCCTCTGGTTTTGACTCAGTGCCACTCAATCGCATCTTTTTTGTTGGAGTTGGACGCCGTGATATCTGTGTTGCCCATTTTAATTTTCTCTAACCCAGGACGATTATACCTTGGACTAATTCCCGTTTCGCCATTTTGTATCAAATCAAGAATTGTCTCGTGAGCCCCGTGAGTCAGACACCACCCGTTGTTGCAATAACCATAACAACATTTTGTTTGATTTGAACAACTTGTTATTTTAAATAAACAAAAATCCCAAGCAATCCCAAATCACCCATGGCACATAATTGTAAATTAATTGGTAACTGGCACTGCTGACTGCATCTGGATATTTTTAACTTGCATTGCGACTCTGTTGAATCATTAGGAAGTGCTTTTCAACTCCATTTATTAATTGTTTACATGTCAATAATTGTGTGGAATTGCGACGCTGCAACTCCTTGCATAAACTCGTCGGTTATGTAAATCCCAACTACTGTACAACAAAGGCCACGTTATTTTACATACTCCATTACTGTTTCAATATTAATCAAGGCAGACTAAAATGTTTTCTCCATTTTGTCACATCGGATTTCATCATTGTCATCTTTGAATAGGAAACTGAAGTGTACAGCAGCGAAGCTCGTTGTATTCCCAAAACGCTTGTCGTCGGTCTCTAGCTGTAACGTTTGTAAAACCACAAACACAATAAACCTACCAGGACACAGCACATGAACGTTTTTGTTAACAGTTGTTGTGTAAGGCTCCTGATTAGTTAACATTGGGCACTGTGAAAATCGGATGATTTTACGTGTAAAGTGAATTATTGTTCGATTATTGTGTCATATTGGTATTTCCATTTTACATTACATTGCTATTTGTATTTCCATTTTTTACTTGATTTGTTGTTTCATTTTATATTGGTGATTGGATATTTCTAATTAATTGACTGAATTTGATATTGATATATTTCACATTTATACTTTTTAAATATTACATTTTTTGTTGTAGATTTATGTTGATTTTTTATTTCGAGTGTGGTGACCTGTTTCAAATTCAACTGATGTTTTACCCCCACGTTAATCCCTTAATTGGTGGGGTTTTTCCTAACGTGCAAGCACCGTTTTCATTGGTGCTCTGAACACGTCATCCACATTCCTCTACCTTTCCTTTTGTGTTTAAAATAAGAATAAAAACCAGTGTATTTTTTGCCTCTTAAAAGTGTAGTTGTGTCAGTTCTTCTCTCCAACGCCATCTTGAATTTCATCAAACACTTCAAGTTACTAGACCATTTGTAACCAAGGACTTTGGAATTTGTTTGCTAAGTTTGTATTACATTTATCTTTTGCAAATTTAACATTGGTGCCGAAACCCGGGAGTATTTAATTTCCCATTTTAATCCAATTTATCCAAAATGGTGAGAGTTTTTGAGTTGAAGAACAGAGCATTCAGAGCGGCCATATTGGTCCTTGAGACACTCCTAGCAACAATAACCGCCGCGCTGACCGGACGAGCAGCGATACCGCAAGCCACGATTGAACTGTGGATGCAGCAGCTCGAGCAGAAACACAAACGAGCTCAAACAACGTTCGACGCCACCTTGGATCAAGCCAAATCTGACCAGAAAATCGACACCACGGTGCAGGCACTCGACGCGTTGGAGGACCGTTTGGCAGCAGCAAGAGCGGAATTAACAAGGTACATTCAAGCGTATTTTCCACCCGTTCCGCCCCAGAATTTACAAGCGGACGCGGACGCGCAACCGGCGACGAACATCGACGCACTAGCGGCGGCCATTACCGCAGCAGTGTCGGCGGCGACGCCACGAGTGACCCCAACAAACGGCCAGCCATTCATCAAACGCAAACCGCTGGAGATTCCCAAATTCGACGGGCGCAAACCTGAGGAGTGGGGAGGATTTTGGAAAACATTTTCCATTCAGGTTGGCGACGACGAGCAACTGGATGCGACACATAAACTGTTATATTTGAGGACATATTTGGTAGGAGACGCGTTAGATGACATCAAAGCGTTGGAGATTACAGCTGGAAATTATAATATCGCGGTCACACGCCTACAAAAAAAATATGGCGACAAGATCGTGCTTGAAAACAAATATTTGTCAAATTTAATTAACCTACCTTTAGTCAACAGCGATCGAGATAGGATGGGGCTCCAGAAGTTGCACAGACACGTAGAGATCAACATCGAGAATTTGGCGAACATCGAGGTACCACTGGCAGAAATTCAGCGTACCATTTTCCCCGTGCTGTCGTCCGCCATACCACGCAACGTGATTATGGAGTACGACAAAGACTGCGACGGAGAGAGATCGGTAACAAGGCTAATGGATTGGCTGAGCAGCTACATCGCTAAACACGCCAAATACGACATGATGAAAAGTCAAACTAAACCTGATGCGACAACAAACAAATCGTCATCCACGGATAACGCCCACAACAATAAGGGAAAATTCAAACGAAAAGAAAAGGAGCCTCGATCTGGATCAGCGTCACAACTGTCGTTAATAATAATAAAATGCCAATTTTGTGATTCCGCAGAACACAACCGAAAACGATGTCCACTCTCGATGGAAGAAAGACGTAAAAGACTGCAAAAAAAGGGAATTTGCTTGCGATGCTTGGGAAAAGCACCCCACAAAACTGAGGAGTGCAGGACTCGCATGAAATGCTACAGCTGCGAGGGAGCGCACCACACACACGTGTGCGACACGCCAAAATCTACGGAGGTCGTCGAGGGAGTCACCCATTCGAACTCAGTAGTCACCACCTGTCCACCCAAGTCCGAATTTTTGATGGTCCAGATGGTGAAGATGGCGGGACCAAAACTGTCAACGTTGGGAGTGTGCTACATCGATGGGGGAGCCCAACGCACTTTCATACGGGCTGAATTGGTGAAAAAACTAAATTTACGCATTTTAGGAACTGAAACTATAAACTTAGCCGTGTTTGGACAAGAACCCCGATCAGAAGTCCGTAACAGGGTCGAATTGGTCCTCAGCCCCGCCAATTCAAAGTCACCAGCCGTCACGATCGAGGCCATTGAAGCAGCCCACGTCACGTCCACGCCCGGAGAGCAACCGAACGCGCAACTTAAAGCAGAACTGCACAGAAGAAAAATTGAAGTGGCCTGCAATCAAGTCGTGTTGCATTCAAAGGAAGTGGACCTACTGATTGGAGTAGACCATTACTGGCGCGTAATGACGGGCCAGACGGAATATTTGGAAGAAAACTTGATTGCAGTTAAAACGAAATTTGGATGGACTTTACACGGACAGACCACGAATGGAACAAGAGTCATTGCTGCGCCGGTAAGAATTAACAAAATAACACTTGCCCCATCGACAGATAACCTTTTGCGCCGGATGTGGGAACTGGAACCGATTGGAGTACGCCACGAGTCGGTCGAAAACAACGACGACACTGAAACGTTGCAAAAATTTGAGAAAACCATCAAATGGACAGGTTCGAAGTATTCCGTGGAACTGCCTTGGATCGTGGACACCAACGAACTGGACGACAATTATCGAGGAGCAGAGCAACGCATCATGTCGCTGATTCGTCGCTTCCGAAAACAACCAAACCTCTACTTGGAGTACAAGAAAGTTATTGACGAACAGTTAAAAATGGGAATTGTTGAAGAAATACCGAACCAAACTTCAACTGGACCAGTATACTACATGCCACACAGTCCGGTGATCAAAGAGGAACGCGTCACCACAAAATTACGAGTCGTATTTGATGCATCATCACACCGAAAAGGCCACCTTTCCTTGAACGATTGCCTATCAAAAGGTATAAACTTTCTACCTTCACTAACAATTATATTGCTAGGATTTCGTCTTGGGAGAGTGGCCATGATGGGTGACATTAAAAAGGCATTCCACATGATCGAGATCGCTCTAAAGGACCGTGACGCAACGAGATTTTTCTGGATTGATGAGTGCTGGGACGGTATAGGAAAGGCATTGTTGAAAGTATTGCGACAAACTCGAGTGTTATTTGGCGCCACACCAAGCCCATTTTTGCTGAGCGCCACCATTCGACATCACTTGCGCAAATACGAGAAGAAATATCCAGAAACTGTAAAACTGTTGTTAAAGTGCCTATACGTGGACGACTTCATCTCATCCCTCAAAACCGCCGCTCAAGCACTGGTAACATTTCGCCAGTCTAACCTGATTTTTACAGAAGCCGGCATGGAACTCGCCAAGTGGCAAACCAACTCACCGGAACTTAGAGCCAAATTTCGCGAGGAATGCCCCTCCGACACACTGCTGGCGTCAGATGAAGACACAAAGGTGTTGGGAATCAAGTGGAACCCGAACTCAGACGAATTGGGACTAACGGTCGATGAAACTTGTCCACCTTGCAAAAAAACGACGAAAAGGGAGGTAATAAAAATAACGGCTCAAATTTTCGACCCCTTAGGATTTGCCACACCATTCACCGTGACAGCGCGCATGTTTTTCCAGTCCCTGTGGCTCAGAAATTTGCCATGGGACGACGAATTGGAAGTCGAGTTGCGCACCGATTGGAAAAAATGGACCGACCAAATTCCCAGCCTGAGAAAAATTCGAATTCCACGATGGTTGGGATTGGACGAATTGGACCAGTGCGAAGTGCACATATTCTGCGACGCGAGTCCGAAGGCATACGGGGCCGTGGCATACATCCAGAACTCTAATGGTGAATTGATTGAAACTAATTTCATTTTATCAAAGTGTCGTGTAGCTCCTGTTAAGCTGCTCACTCTGCCACGTCTCGAACTTATGGGAGCCCTGATTGCTGTTCGTCTCGCCGATCAAATCAAAGAATTAGCGACGCCAGGCGAAATATTTTTTTGGACAGACTCGCAGATTTGTCTACATTGGATAAAAAACACATCCAAACGACCGCCAACCTTCGTGCATAATCGAGTGCTGGAGATAAGGGAGAAGTCAAAAATTGAAGAGTGGAGACACGTGCCGGGTGTGGAAAATCCTGCTGACCGCCTGACGAGAGGAATGGACGCGGAAGCGTTGATAACCGAACAACTTTGGTGGCAAGGACCAGACTGGCTACGTGGAAGTCATCGTGATTGGCCAAACCTGCCGACAGAGCCAGTCGAAGAAGATGACGAAACGACTGAAATTCACATCGAAGCTGTGCAAACAGCAATAATTAATATTTTTCCGTTTGCCAGGTTTGGATCGCTTTCAAAGGCAATCCGAACGCTGGCATGGATTTTCAGGTTCGCTGATAACGCAGGGAGACGTCAAGAGGACGCCAGCCACCGAGGTCGAGGCCCATTGAAGGCAGCCGAGCTGAAACGTGCGAGACTCAACTTAATTCGAGTTGCACAGGCAGAAATTTATGGCTGTGAGATGGACAGACTGAAGGACGGCAAACAAGTTCAGAGAGACTCCAAACTACGAGATTTGAATCCACGCCTGAACGAAATGGGGTTAATCGAATTGCAAAATCGACTGCATGAGTCACGAGACGTGCCCACTGCTACACAGCCTTTGATTTTACCTCCTAAACACGAACTTACAAATCTAATTTTGCGACATTCTCATTTACAGGTCCTCCATTGCGGGTTGACAGCCACGCTGTCTAAATTTCGAGAAGTTTACTGGACGCCATCCGCAAGGAGGACCTTGAAATCGATGTTGGATCGATGCACCATTTGCAAAAAAATCAATGGTCGACTGATGCGAGAAGTGCCAGGCGCCCTCCCAGCCGACAGGACAACTAGATGCCAACCGTTCGCCGTCACCGGAGTCGACTTCGCAGGACCAGTGATAGTAAAAGGGCGAAAAACTAAATCTTACATTGCAGTTTTCACATGCGCAACCATCCGAGCCGTTCATTTGGAGTTGGTACCCTCGCTGGCAACAACAGACTTTTTGGGAGCATTCGAACGATTCATTAGTCGCAGAGGGCTTCCGAAAATCATGTACAGTGACAACGGAACCACTTTCCACCGCGCGCACCTGGAGCTGGCCTCACTATTGAACCATACGAAGGACGAAACTTTCCAGAACTATTTGGCCCAAAAGGGAATCGAATGGAGGTTTATCGTCGAGAATGGACCTTGGTGGGGCGGCTTTTGGGAGAGGATGGTACAAACTGTGAAAAGGTGTTTGCGAAAAGCCATCGGATCCGCGCACCTGAATTTTTATCAACTCGGGACATTTCTGGCGCAAACCGAAGCCGTGATAAATCGTAGGCCGATTACCTACGTCTACGACAATCCGGAGGAAATCGAACCGCTCACACCCGCACATTTTTTGACCGGCGTGATGCTGACTCACCTGCCTGATTCAGGAGCGACGGAGGATCACGAGCCAACGCAGAAAGAGTTTGTTCGACAGTGGCGCTACCAACAGCGTGTGTTACTGTCATTTTGGACGCGTTGGTCTCGCGAGTACCTGACAGACCTAAAAATTCAGACGGGCAAGTCAAACACGCAGGAGCTTCGATTGAACGACCTCGTTATTGTGGAAGAGCCGTTTAAACCACGCCTAAAGTGGAGGATGGGTCGAGTGGTCGAGGTCAGACGAGGTCGGGACGATAAAGTCCGATCATGTGAGTTGGTGCTCGCTAATGGAGAAAAATTGCGTAGGCCAATACAACGTCTTGTGCGCTTGGAGGTGGAGTCAAACAACTCTTTCCCCGCCGGCAGTGTGAAAATCGGATAATTTTACGTGTAAAGTGAATTATTGTTCGATTATTGTGTCATATTGGTATTTCCATTTTACATTACATTGCTATTTGTATTTCCATTTTTTACTTGATTTGTTGTTTCATTTTATATTGGTGATTGGATATTTCTAATTAATTGACTGAATTTGATATTGATATATTTCACATTTATACTTTTTAAATATTACATTTTTTGTTGTAGATTTATGTTGATGTTTTATTTCGAGTGTGGTGACCTGTTTCAAATTTAACTGATGTTTTACCCCCACGTTAATCCCTTAATTGGTGGGGTTTTTCCTAACGTGCAAGCACCGTTTTCATTGGTGCTCTGAACACGTCATCCACATTCCTCTACCTTTCCTTTTGTGTTTAAAATAAGAATAAAAACCAGTGTATTTTTTGCCTTTTAAAAGTGTAGTTGTGTCAGTTCTTCTCTCCAACGCCATCTTGAATTTCATCAAACACTTCAAGTTACTAGACCATTTGTAACCAAGGACTTTGGAATTTGTTTGCTAAGTTTGTATTACATTTATCTTTTGCAAATTTAACAGGCACAAAGCATTGTGTTATCCAAGGTGATGATCCACAATGCTTTGCGTCCAGTGTTAACCAATCAGGAGCCTTACACAACAAACGTTCATGTGTTCGTGGTTCTAATGTCCAAGCTGATTGGTTCCAATGTCCAAGCTGATGGATATCATGCATTGCGTGCTTACGGTCAGCACCATCTAGTAGTGTAATTGTTAAACCGCCTTCCACATGTTATTCGCCCCTGTTCGTGGTAAAACCCTGACAACTGTCATAACGTAACGTAAACCAATTACGCTAAGCTTATCTTATCCGTACTCACTGAAATAAAAACATTAGATTGGAAATACAAACCATGCTGCATCTTATTCCAATTACCGTATAACTACCTTTGAAAGTGGCAACTCTGGAAGCAGTTTGAATGAGATGAACCGATCTGATTTTAATTAAAAATGAGAAAATAATCGAACAAATGAAATCTACAAATTTAATTGCTTTGTCATCCTCATGATATATATATATTTTCGAAACTTTGGTAATCACCTTTTTACATAAAACAAAAACCTCATAATCGTCCAGTAAAATCTAGAGTTTGCAATGGTCGTTTAATCACGTGAATAACACGTTACTATAGTTAACAATTCAAAAACTGCAATTTAATTAACAGTCGGCGAATAAAATTCTAAAGGCAGATCACGCAAATCAAAAACTCGCATCAAAATGGATGAAACCTTGAAAATTTTCCTTGATCGCATACTTTTTAACCACCATCATCGTCTCCAAAGAATAAATATTACACGCCACTTTTGTTTTCTCGAATATCAAACAGTCCTCGTCGTATGAAACGTATAGAATGACGTCACCCGTAATATTCGGCGACGGAACCACGCTCCAACCATCTTTTACAACATCGTAAACTAACAAACAACTGTCGGGACATTTTTGGACAAAAATCAATTTCCCCGTCGAATTGCTGCGTAGATTTTTACACCTCACTCTTTGCCAACTGCCCGGCAATTTCTTTCTCGTTGTGGAAATACGTAACCGTTTATTCATAATCTCTATCCGGCGTTCATCCAGGTCAAAGAAATACTTTTCAACGGTTGACAAAAGGATGCACTTGTATTCGTCAACATGCGAACACACCCACGACCTCTCTCCAAACTGAAAAGACTCGTGCCCCTTTTTGGTTCGTAGGAAAAATATCTCCTCGCAATCGGTAGTTTCGCTCGTTATTTTATCCAGAATTATCGTCGATCCTATTTGACTATAGAAATGAAAGCCCGTTTCGCCCTCGATGGCGCAAAACTGCAAACGGTCTTCGGTAAAAGCGAAATAAAACATTTCGCCCGTGATGGAAACGCTCGGAAAATATTCGTCTGGAGTTTCGTCATCACGTAGATGAAATTGTCCCAAGCCGGGCGTCCAATCCTCTTCGCTTAGCAACGAAATCCAATGTTTGCACACGCCCGAATCAAATTCGAAGGCGAAAATTCGAATTTCTCGGTCAGAAGTTTTCAACCACTTGGAAGTGGCCCTGGACGTGCGCTCTTTATTTAAAGCGTTGAAGAGAGATGCTGATTTGATGACCATATCCGTAGATAACAGCTTCTCGAGTGAATAATCCGGTAGTTTCTCAATCACACCGCATTTGGAGAGAAAATCCGTCACAACTTCCGTGTTGTTGTTTTCACGTTGAACATGCGTCATCATTTCCCAATTAAGCACAAAAATGACAAATTCGACCAATTTATCGCGTGTCACCTTGAAAGCGAGACTTTCTAGTTGCGACAAAGTGATGTGCGAAAGCTTGTCCGGTTTCGTGATGCATTTCATATTGATTAAGATAAATGTTTGAACCGTGTTGATTATTTCGTTCTTATTGAACATCTCCGCCATGTGCCAAACATTTACGAATGTATCCAGAGTAATCGGGTTGCAATAATTGTTCCAAAACGTGTCGAATAAACCTTTTGTGTGTTGGACATATGTGTGTCGGCCGCCAATACGTCGCGAGAGGGCGCTCGGACGTTCCGCGCCTGTCGCTGATACGTCCAAGAAACGTCCATTCTGTAACAGCCAATCATGGCTAAGTGTCATCATATTTAACCTGTGAATTGTTCTAGATAAAATCACTTGTATTTCTTTAACCCTACGATGATGTTGCATTATTTCAACCACACGATTTCCAACAAATGGTAGCAGATGAACGGTTAACAATCCACCGACGACGTTAAAGATACCTGACGATTACAAGTCAAAACACGAGGCGTACAAACTCGAAGAAGAAAAGACGAGCAGTAAAAGTCTGAAAATTTTGAGCGAGCACGTGTTTTTTGAGAAAACGACATGACGGATTCAACGACGAAAATCCGCAACCAGATAGAATTGTTACACGACGGTAACTATTTGCTGTGGTCCAAACGAGTAAAGGCCGCACTCAATGAACGAGATTTGTGGGACACCGCGATCGAAGAGACGGAGCCCAAACGACCAGTTAAGGGAGAGGCGACCCACGATGAGGACGAGAAAACGTGGAAAACGTGGCGGAAGAGCAACAACGCCGCGAAGGGAATACTGATCGGAACCCTAAACGATGAGCAGGTACTACGTTACGACGACGCATTAACCGCTAAACAACTTTGGGACGACATAAAGAAAAATATGGAGATCGATACAACAGATCTCCAGTACGAGTGCTTGGACGAGTTGCTGCGCCTCAAAATGACCGCGAAAGAGACAATAGACCAGTACGTAAACCGAGTCGAGGCACTGAGAACTAAATGCGCCTCGTACGGAGGGGATATAAAGGAAACTCAGGCCAAATACGCGATATTAAGGGGATTGCGAGAAGAATTCGACGCCACGGCCGAGGGCATCAGAGCAAATAAAACGACTACACTACAAGATGCGCGAAAAATTTTGAGATCACGTGAAACGCAGAACAACATAAAAATCGAAGGAAGCGCGGACGTCGCGTACAGAGCGGATGGCCGGAAGAAGTTTGAAAAACGTGAAGTCACGAGGAAGTGTTATAATTGTAACAAACCTGGACACATGGCGAGTGATTGCAAAAACCCAATTTTCTGCTTCAACTGCGAAGGGAGCGGGCACAAGGCGTCAGCTTGCACAAAACCAAAGAGAGAGAGAACGAATACCAAACGTGCCACATTCAAGCGGAACCTGGAACCCGAAGGAAACTTGTGCGCGACTGAAATTTCGACACCTACGGAAGCCGTGAGGAAAGAATATCGATTCCCAAGATCCGACGACGGCAATACGTGGAGCGGCGCTGACGGACGCACGTGGCACGACGCCGATGAACAAAAAGAAGAATGCCACATCGTGGACGACAATGAGAAGAGCGAAGACGACGACGCGGAGAAGGAAAACGATGATGCGGAGGACGAAGACGACGATACGTGGAACAACGACGATGATAGAAGAAGAGATAAAATCCGATTCAGATTTAACGTTTTTGGCGATTATGAAATAGACGACGAATATGATCCAGATTACGAAGAAGACGATGACGAATTTGAAGAGAACGACGAAGAAATTGGCGAGACGAACGTAAAAATTGACGAGACGAACGTAAAAATTGGCGAGACGAACGTAAAAATTGGCGAGACGAACGTAAAAATTGACGAGACGAACGTAAAAATTGGCGAGACGAACGTAAAAATTGACGAGACGAACGTAAAAATTGGCGAGACGAACGTAAAAATTGGCGAGACAAACGTAAAAATCATCGAGAAAAACGAAGAATCGGATGATTTTGAAAACAAGAATGCCAAACTTGATTCAAAACGAGCGGACATTGCTGCGGAGCGAGCGGAAGTAGATGCGAAACTAGAAGAAATTAATGCAAAGTTAGCAAAGCTTGACGAGAAACTTGGCGAATTCGACGTAAAAGAAGCTAGATTGGATGCGAAATTGGCTAGATTTGTCGTAAAATTACAAGAGTCTGACGTAAACGAGTTGAATGAATCGGTACCGTGCAGAAAAACGCAAGTCGGGAGTTTTTTCGAAACAAAACCAGACGAGTCCGATGCGAAATTAAACAAGTTTAAAGCGGAGATTTCCGAATTCGATGCGCAACACAAGTCGACACCTGAAGTAGATCCTGATGCTTTACTCGGAAACGACGAATCCGTGACCGAAAATCAAGAGGAGAACGAGGAACGAAATGTAAAATTCGACGAGAACGAGTTGGGCGCGCCGATGCTACGCAGTGAAGCCGATACCGCGAAGCAACCCGAATACACCGACTTGGAGATCGAATCTGAAATCAAGACGAGTTCTGACGAAGAAAAATTCAAGCACGCAGATGAAAATGACGAAATAATAGACGGGAATCGAGAGGAGAACGCGCAAGATGAAATCCAAAGCGACGAGGAAGCCGAACCGCTACCGCCCACTCAACGACGCGCGCCGAGAGCCACGATGGCAGAGTGCCAAGTTCAAAATCTCGCAGAAAAAACGGCGAGCGAAGAAGAACTAATGCGAATAAAATCAAGAGCGATGGCCAACGTATCGGAAGAAATCGAACCCTACTACGACGAAATGGAACCGATTAAATCCGAGGAGTGGATGGACGAGGAGATGAAGTTGATGTCAAAACAATTTCGGAGTGCGAAGAAAGCCGTGAATTCGATCGAGTCTTGGGGACGAATGAAGAAGATAGAAGACAAGATCGAGACCGAGCGTGAACAAGTTACAAGTTCAATGGCCAGTATTTCGAAAGGGATCGAAGCGGTACACTCGATTGGTTCCGACAGGGTTGGGCCGAGTTCGAACGAAAATCAAGTGTGCAATTACAAAGTAAACAACGGTGAGAGGAGTGACGACGACTGCGACACATGGAGCAAGGACGTACGCACGAGGAGCGACTTGGGAAGTGAAAGGGTCGAATCCAACGCAAAGCACGACGTTTTGGACGCAGAATACAAGATCGAGCGCGACGACAATCAAAAACGTAGTAAATTCGTGCTTGACCAAGATGGGCCCGACGACAAGACACAAGACGAGTTTAATGCGGGATTGGATAGACTCGACAAAATTTCCAAGAACGATGGAGAAGGACGCGATTTACAAGCTGCAAGCCTGGAAGAGAAGATCGGTGCAGACTTACAAAGTTCAAAGTACGATGGAATCGGCGTGAGACACGACGAAGATGGTGGGAATTACGATTCGGTCAAATTGCTCCTACACGAAGAAAGCAAACGCGAAATTTTCGAGAGCAAAGACGTGACCCCAAATGGTAAAATCAGAACGAATCGCAAAAAGAAGAAAAAACGCAGACGCCGAAAATACGGGAAAACACCGATAGTCGACAACAGCCACGAGGAAAGCGCGAATCACGAAAAGAAAGCTGTGCGGAGTAAGACAGAAGATTTTATTACAAAAATAAAAAACCAGCAAGGGAATGCGAAGAAGTTTTCGAACGCGGATGGCAAGATTGAGAGGAATCGAATTTGTAAAGTGTAATTAATTTGTATTAAGTGTGAGTATTGACGGTCCGAGAGGAGAATTTGTTGGACATATGTGTGTCGGCCGCCAATACGTCGCGAGAGGGCGCTCGGACGTTCCGCGCCTGTCGCTGATACGTCCAAGAAACGTCCATTCTGTAACAGCCAATCATGGCTAAGTGTCATCATATTTAACCTGTGAATTGTTCTAGATAAAATCACTTGTATTTCTTTAACCCTACGATGATGTTGCATTATTTCAACCACACGATTTCCAACATTGTGAAAACCGAGGGTTTTACTCATGTATTGTTTTATTGTTGTTCAATTTGTCATTTTATTACCATTTAATTCATGCAAGTTCAATTTTAACATTTTGTCATTTTGTATTTTATCTGGTGTGTATTATTTGCATTTATCTCCACTTTAAACTTCACCTATTTACTTAATTATAATCCCTACCTTCTCACCCTATAACTTCACTTCTTAAACTTCCACTTGACCTTTCTTGGAACCAGCTAATTGAGGTCAATTAATTCCGCTCTCCAATCAGAGAGCTCCACATACCCTTTCCCCCCCCCCCTTTTCTCTAGTCTAAGAATAAAATCACCAGTGTTCTTTTTAACAATTCAAGAGAAAGTCTCCTTTTATTTCCATCTCCACATTTACATTTCAAACCAAGGACTTTTAGTCAAAATTAAGAGTGTGCATTTCACACCTTTTAATTGCATTTTGTCAGCGGTCATAATAATTTCACGCATCAGGCTGTCCGGCATTTCGGGCTGGATGGAAATATCTTGCGCATACACGAATTTGATGACGATATTGACGACTTCCATCGACGTATCGGGAAGGGTGATCATGTTTTCTTTGTTCTCCAAGCTTCCTTCACTCAATATAGCTCGGAAGTAGTCACTGCCGGCGACTAACACGCATTTGTGGGCACGGATGCGCCCATCTTTGCACTTCAGAACGACTGTTTCGGCCGTAGCCTCGTCTCTTGAATCGTACAATTTGGTGAATGTCAATTGGTTTTTTTTAATTTCAACCAGTGATTTCGATTCATTGTCACTAAAACGGATCCTTTTATTTGAGTTGGAGGGTGTGTTATTACTGTTACCCATATTAATTTTATTTCATACTGGACGATTACACCAGTTGGATTAATTCCCTTCCGCCATTTTATTTTTACTGAATCAGTGTTGTCCCATAAAAATGTGAGTCAGGCACCCCCTGTTGTTGCAATATTCAAACTTTCTGCGAACAAAAGTTAACTCACGATGACAATAGACGTCTCTGCACGTTGACCACCACATTTTGCCGCACGTTGGCCACACTTTTGGGCACGGCTCAATCTTCTCCATTGCTCCGTCGCCAATCACGACAATAATAAATGACAACTCTGGAACCACAAACCAGTTTTAATGCGATTAATTGATCCGATTGGAGTTTACAATTTATTCAAACAGAAATTTCACATTGGTCGAAAAATCGCTAACTAGTAACTAGTAACTACAGTAGCCAATTCAAAAACTGCAATTTTTTTCAACTGTTGACGGATGGGAGATCAGGAGATTAATTCTAAAAACTCGCATCAAAATGGATGCAACCTGCAAAACTTTCATTGATCGCGTACTCTTTAACCAGCATCATCGTCTGCAACGAATAAATCTTACACGCCACTTTTATTTTCTCGAATATCAAACAGTCGTAGTCGTACGAAACATACAAAATTACGTCCCCAGTAATATTCGGCGACGGAACCACACTCCAACCATCATTTTCAACATCGTAAACTAACAAACGACTGTCGGGACATTTTTGGTGAAAAATCAATCTCTCCGTCGTTTTCGTGCAGAGACTTTTACACTTTACACTTTGCCAACTGCCTGGCAACTTCTCTCGCAAAGTCTGAACCCCCTCCAGTATATTATTAATTAGGCTGACGCTATTTCTACTGATATTTCAGTAGAAATAGCACACAGGCTATTTCTACTGATATATCAGTAGAAATATCACACAGGCTATTTCCACTGATATTTCAGTAGAAATAGCGCACAGGCTATTTTCACTGATATATTTCTACTGATATTTCAGTAGAAATAGCGCACAGGCTATTTCCACTGATATATTTCTACTGATATTTCAGTAGAAATAGCGCACAGGCTATTTCCACTGATATTTCAGGCAAAATTGGCGTTTCTTTGGCAACTGAATGCAAATCGAGATTCGAGGACGGTTCAATTGGCGTTTCTTTGGCAACTGGATGCAAATCGAGATTCGAGGACGGTTCAATTGGCGTTTCTTTGGCAACTGGATGCAAATCGAGATTCGAGAACGGATCGGTTGGCGTTTTTGTGGCAACTGGAGGAAAATCGAAAGTCGAGGACGGTTCGATTGGCGTTTTTGTGGCATCGACAATGACGAATGGGATATTGCTTGCAAATCGTTTCGTGATATCCGCAATTATTTGTTTCATTCTAAAATATTCCTTAACACCCATTAAGGACACAACATCGGCCAACTTCTTCAAATCACACATAATATCTGTGTATTTTTCACAATTAGTCAAACATTTCGTAGAGGGCATACTTTCTTTTAACACAACCGAGCCAGAGAAAGATGATGATGGTTGACCAATCCAATTATCCTTATTATAACGAGCAGAAATCATTGTTTCTTCAAACAATGACAGCTGCAAAAACTTTCGCACAGCGAACATGTGTTTGCACGGAAGGTGGCGCGTTCGAAAAAATTGGCATGCGCATTTTAACATTGATGCTATGCGAGAATGAGAATAAATTTCAAACTTTACCAAATACGAATCTCCTTCGATTGCTGTAATAGCTACATCGTTGACCGAAGCAAACTTAAGTTGCTCTACGATAATATTTGCATTTTTTTTAGGAACACATGCAAAGATTTTCGCAATTGTATCGTCGATTGAAATATCTCCCTTTTTTGCGTAAAACTGTTTCTTGATGCGCGCGTTAAATTTAGCATGGTCATGAATATCATCAGTGCTTTTTAGAAGTAATCGAAGTGATTGGTAAAATCGATGCAGTGGAGAATTTTGATGAACGATTGTCTTGATTTTGTGGTTAAACGATTCGAGCCTATTATTTGTCGTATCGCCCAAATTGAAGTGTGTGTTCCTAAAACACTTGACCCACTTCTCTTTTATCGGAGACCAGTTGTCTTTAAAATACTGTTTGAATTTGGGGTATGCGGCTAAAGAAACATCGGAATCAAATTCGGTTTGGAGTTCATTGAAAATATCTTCGGTATTGCTGTATGCTAAACGTTGGAAAAGATGTCGGGCATTTTGGTCAGCAATACGGTTCATTCGTAAATCAGAAATGTATTTCCGTACAGCTTTCAAAACATGAAATAAACAAATTTCAATTTGGGCTTGTGGAAATGCAGATTCAAGAACACTGAGCTCGGTAATATCTTTGTCAATCATTATCGATTGAATGTGCTGGCTATTCGAGTTAATTTTTTTAAATACGTCGATAAATCGTTGGATCATGGATTTGGTTTCGAGTTTTACAAGACAAAGTGCAGCAACACGTGTAGAATTGTTGCCATCGACAACCATTATGATATACAATGGCATTCGCGAATTATTTAAACTGTATGTGGCATCCATAAGAATATGTTCAGGATACTGGTGAAATACAGCTTTCATTTTCGAGGTTTGCCAGAAGCAAAATTCAAGTCCATCCTGCGCATCTAAACTAAATTCGATACTCATATCTGGATCGTTCGTTCTATCTGCTTCAAATTCGTCGAGTAGTAATTGAGCAGAATTTGATGAATTGGTCGTGTTTGTTTGTTTCAAATTGTTCAATGATTTCGTAATTTCGTAATTTTTGGTTTCGTTCTGGATGAAAGCGAGTAAAAGTTTTGGATTGCTGTCTAATGATAAAAGCAATTTAAAGTAATCCTTCTTCTCAGCAGTGGCTTGCCTAATTGCTCGTTTAAACGGATATTTGTTGTAATCATCAGGAAGGCAAGAATGGTTATGTTCGTCACAAAAGCTGGAGACTAAATACTCATTTAATTTAATTCGAAATGAATATTGGATGTGTGCGGTGCAGTTTGATTTCATCGTGGACGAATCTCGAACTCCTGTTGATTTGCTAGTGTACTCGCCAAAATGAACGCAACAATACTTGACATAATAGTATTTGTTATCAAGATTCGAAATTTGAGCCTTCTTAGAGCGTTTGTTGAACAATTCACTCGACTGACTCCGCAAAATTACAAATAACGGTGCGAAAGTGCTGTCACAATAATTAATATGGGCTTTGAAACATTGTTTATATACCGGTATACACTTTTCAAACGTGTACGATACGTATCATTAATTTATACGTATTGTACACAGGAGAAATATCAGTAGAAATAGCCTGTGCACTGTTTCCACTGAAATATCAGTAGAAATAGCCACTGCGTATTAATTATCATGCTCTGTTCATCCAGGTCAAAAAATTTCTTTCCAGCTGTTGCCAAAAGTAAACACTTGAAATCCTGTGTCTCGTTGGGAAAATTGATTCGAGTCCAGGTCCTCGATTCGAAATTAAAACAGGAATACCGGTATTTCGATTGTCGGAAGTACACATCGGCGCAATTCGCAGTTTCACTCGTCATTTTATCCAGAACTATTGTCGTTTCCCAATTACTACACAATTCCATGTCGTCGGTGTCACCCTCGAGGGCGCAAAACCCCTTTTTGTCCTTGAGTGAACTGAAATAAAACACGATCCCCGTGCGAGAAACGCTCGGAAAATAGTCGTTCGGTGTTTCGACGTCTTCGAGAAAGAGTTGTCCCGAGCCGGGCGTCCAACCCTCGTCGCTTAGCGCCGAGACCAAATGTTTGCACTTTTCCGAATCGATTTCGAAGACAAAAATGCGAATTTCACGTTCAAATGTAGTCGTCCACCTAGACAGAGCTCTGGACGTGACCTCTTTGGTTAAAGCGTCGAACAGACACGCTGATTTGATGACTAGATCAGTTTTTAAGAGTTTCCGCAGTGAATAGTCTGGAAGTTTCTTAACACCGCATTTGGATAGGAAATCCATTATAACTTCCGTGTTGTTGTTTTCTCGTCGGCCGTGTGTTTTCTTATCCCAATTGAGCACAAATATGAAAAATTCGCCCAATTTATAGGGCCTCAACGTAAAAATAAGACTTTCTAATTGTGTTAAAGTCATTTCCGAAATCTTTTCAGTCTCAGAGATACGTCTCATGTTATTTACGACGAATGTTTGAACCGCCTTGATCGTTTCTTCGCGATAGAACATTTCCGCAAACTGCCAAATATTTAAAAATGTATCCAGAGTAATCGGGTTGCAGTACTCGTTCCAACACTCGTCGAATAAAACTTCTAACTGCATTTTGTCAGCTGTCATAATTAATTCACGCATCACTTTGATCGAAATTTCGTCTTGGATGGGAATTTCTTGTTCGTACACGAATTTAACTATGATATTGACGACTTCCATTGATGTGTCAATAAGGGATATCACGTTTTGTTCGTTCTCGAGGCTGCCTTCACTTAAAATCGCTCGGAAGTAGTCACTGCCAGCGAGTAAGACGCATTTGTGGGCGCGTACGTGTCCATTTTTGCACCGCAGAACGACCGTTTCGGCTTTGGCGTCGTCTCTCGAGTTGTACAAATTGGTCAAAAGGAATTTCTTTTGTGTTTCTATGTGAATCTTTTCAATTTCGACTAGGGGTTGTGATTCAATGTTAATCAATCGGATTTTTTTGTTGGGGTTGTACGGCGCAGTATTTGTGTTCCCCATTTCAATTTTGTCTATTCCCATCCGCCATTTTTACTGATTCGGTGTTGTCACGTTCAAATGTTCGTCAGGCACCGTCTGTTGTTGCGATATTCGAACAAATGGCGGGTTGGATTGTTGGATTTGAATTTACAACAATTTGCCATTTGTCTGCAAACTGACGTCGTTTTAGAGTCATTTCGGCCTTAGATGTCGCCACAACCTCAAGACAAAATCGCTTTGATAAATATTAAAAATGGAAGTATTTTATTAATAACAGAAATCTTGGGTCGGTGGTATTTAAACGGTGTGACGGTTACCCTGTCATACACTTTGCTAGTTTAGAACGATTATTCTGACAATAGATGGCGCTAGTACATTTTAGCGGTAATTTCGAATTTGGATTATTTTTGAGTAAAATAAAATATAAATTATCATTTATATTTTATTCTACTTCAGATATTAGACAGTTTATCATGTCATGCGAGCGAGTAAGATGCATTTGTGGGCGCGTACGTGTCCATCTTTGCACTGCAGAACGACCGTTTCGGCTTTGGCGTCGTCTCTCGAGTTGTACAAATTGGTCAAAAGGAATTTCTTTTGTGTTTATGTGTGATTCTTTTCAATTTCGACTACCGATAGGGGTTGTGATTCAATGTCACTCAATCGGATTTTTTTGTTGGGGTTGTACGGCGCAGTATTCGCGTTACTCATTTCAATTTTGTCTAACCTGTAGTAGGACTAATTCCCATCCGCCATTTTTACTGATTCGGTGTTGTCACGTTCAAATGTTCGTCAGGCACCATCTGTTGTTGCAATATTTCAACTTTCTGCGGATGAGATACACATTGACTAAAGACATGGTTTTGATAAACACCAATGCAATTCAAACATCCTGACCATGGTGAATAAAGGCTATAAACCTCTGAATCCAGCCTCTGCACATTGGCCACTTTTGTGCCCGCTCGCCGCCACTCCCTGGGCACGGCTCGTTCTTCTGCATTGCTCCGTCACCAATCACGACTATAAATTAATGAATTACAAATTAATAAACTTCTATTAGTGACAACCACAAACCAGTTTTAATGAGATGAATTGACCTGACTCGAGTTTACAATTTATTAAAACAGAAACTTCACATTCGCTCATAGAAATCGAGAATAAAGTTCGCATTGGTCGATAAATCGCTACAGTTAACTACAGTTAACATTCACGCGGGAAAATTCAAAAACTGCAAATTTTTTCAACTGTTGACGGATGGGAGATCAGGAGATTAATTCTAAAAACTCGCATCAAAATGGATGCAACCTTCAAAATTTTCCATGATCGTCTCCAAAGAATAAATATTACACGCCAGTAATATTCAGCGACGGAACCACTCTCCAACCGTCGGGACACTTTTAGAAAAAAAATCAATTTCTTTGTCAAACTCCTGCGCAGACTTACTCAAGAAAGCTATTCATGGCCTTCCACAGGCAGGTAGAGCCTGACATAAAATGTTAAATCGTGTTTTGACAAGAGCAAGATTCAAGGTGTCATTGATTAACAATTCTGTGTATTATTACACTAAAGATAACAAGATCATATTAATACCAGCATACGTGGATGACTTAATAGCTGCAACCAATGATCAGGAGTTGTTGGATAGCATGATGAAAAGAAAACAGTTGCAAAAGACATTGATTTAGTTTATTTGGGACCAGTGAACAAAATTTTAGGCATCCGTGTGCGTATGGACGCCTATACAGGCATTACTGGACCAAACACATTACATAAAAGAACTTTTATCAAAGTTTAATTTATTGAATGCAAATCAAGTAACTACACCCAGGGACCCTTCCCAGCGTATGGATGATCCCAACTACCCGATAGGACCCCAGATCCCGGATAAGCAATACCAAGAATTGATTGCATCCCTTTTATACATAGTACAGTCTACCAGACCCGATATTTCTTATGCTGTGTCATTCCTATCGCAGTGGTTAACGGCACCTCATCAAGCGCATTGGGGAGCTGCAAAGCGGGTACTTCGTTACTTAAAGGGCACCATGAATCATGCATTGGTGTATCAGCGGGGAAATACCTATGCTGATTCGTCATGGAACGCTGTGTCAACTGATTCCAAGTCATTTGCAGGCTATGTATGTTTGCTAGCTGGTGGAGCCATTTCATGGCAATCTCGAAAACAACGACTAGTGGCGCTCTCATCCTTTGAAGCAGAGTATTTGGCATTACTAGGTAGTCGAGCTGGCTAAAAAAGTAAAATGGCTGAAGTCATTATTGAATGAAGTCGAATTTGGAAAAGTTGCGCAGACACCTATAACACTGTTATCTGATAATCAAGCAGCAATCGCATTACGTCTCAATACAAAATTCCATGCCAGGACAAAGCATTTTCAAAGAAGATTGTTATTTTTGAGACTAGACGTAGAAAATAAACAGTATGACACCAGAATCTAGTGTCATACTGCCTAAACACCAAACAAAAGAGCAGAAAACACTGCACCAAAAACTGTAGTTAAACAATTGAATAGATTTGATTTAAACTCAAAAAAGAAAATAATCCAAACAAATAAGATTTACAAATTTTATTGGGTTGTCATTCTCATCCTAGTATAAATAAGGTAAAGAAATGTCCAAATACTTTCGAAGCGTGCAATAGTATAAAAAGAAACCGAAAATCAGTTGAATCTCACGTTACAATTACGCGGGAAATCCAAAAGCTGCAATTTATTTAAGTGTTGGCATATAAAAGTCCCGATCAAGTCTTCAAACTCGCATCAAAATGGATGTAACCATTAAAATTTTCCTTCATCACATACTTCTTAACCACCTCCATCGTTTCCAAAGAATAAATATTATACACCGTATCTGTTTTCTCGAATATCAAACAGTCCACGTCATAAGAAACGTATAAAATGACGTCACCCGTAATATTCGGCGACGAAATCACATTCCAACCGTCATATTCAACATCGTACATTAAAAAACAGCTCTCGGGATATTTCTGGAAAAAAAGCAATTTCTCCGTCGAATTCGTGCGCAGACTCTTTAACTTTACACTTTGCCAACTGCCCGGCAATTTCTCTTTCATCGTGCAACTCTTCACCCGTGTGTCCACAATTTTCATGTGTCGTTCATCCACGTCGAAGAAATACTTGTCACCACTAGCCAAAATCATACACTTGCAATCCTGAATCCGGTCGCCAAAATGCACCGTCCGCCACGTCTTCAACTCGAAATTAAAACACGAATACGCGACATTCGTATGTCGAAAGAACACCTCCTTAGAATTTGCAGCATCGCTCGTCGCTTTATCCGAAATGACTGTTTCCGTTTGACTGAAGAACTTGTCATAAGTCTCGCCCTCAGTGGCATAAAGCTGCAAGTGGTCTTCGGATATTCTGAAATAAAACACGTTCCCTGTGCTCGAAGCTGTGGGAAAACAGTCGATCAGTGATTGGTTCTCTTCCGGAACCTGTGGTATGCTGGCGAATATCCACTTCTCCTCACTTAGCAACGACAACTTATGGTCGACCACATCCTGTTCAGCTTCAAAGGCAAAAATTCGAACTTCTAGAGCAGACTGAGTCAACCACACGGACGTGGCTCTGGGCATCATCTGCTTGAGTAAAACGTCGTGCAAACATTCCGATTTGATGACTATTTCGGTTGATAATAGTTTCCGAAGCGAATGGTCCGGCAGTGTCTCTAAACCGCACTTGGAGACCAAATCCATTACAATTTCCGTGTTGTTGTTTTCTCGTTGGTCACGGGTCTTCATTTCCCAATTGAGCACAAATATGACGAATTCGCCCAAATTATCGGGTCTCACTTTGAGAACGAGACTTTCTAGTTGCGTCAAAGTGATGTGCGAAAGCTCGTCCGTCTCCAGGATCCGTTTCATGTTCATCAAGATGAATGTTTGAACTCGGTCGATCATTTCGTCTTGGTTGAACATTTCCGCCTTCTCCCAAACATTTAAAAATTCATCCAGAGTTACCGGGCTGCAATATAATTTCCAAAACTTATCGAATAAGCCTTTTAATTGCATTTTGTCAGCGGTCATAAGTATTTCTCGCATCACGCTGTCCGGCATTTCGGGCTCGATATGAATCTCTTGCGCATACACGAATTTGACGACGATATTGATGATTTCCATCGATGTGTCGGGAAGGGAGATCATGTTCTGTTCGTTCTCCAAGCTGCCTTGACTTAAAATTGCTTGAAAATAGTCGCTGCCAGCCACTAAGATGAATTTGTGGGCATGCACGTGGCCATCTTTGCACTTCAGAACGACCTTCTCAGATTTAGCGTCGTCTCTTGAATTGTACAACTTGTCCAAAATTAATTTTTGTTGAAGATTTACTTCAAATTCGGCTTTCGATTCTGATCGCAATCGTATTATTTCGTTTGAGATGGTCGTCATGGTTTAGTATGACACGAACTATGTAGACATTTCTTTTTAACTTTGCCTCACCTAGGATGATTACACACACTTCCCAATTCCCGCAGCCATATTTCTGTCAACAATGTTGTTCAATGCAAATGTGATACAGACACCACCTGTTGTTGCAACATTCCAACTGTCCGAGAACAAATGGCGGCTCAACACGATTACGTTTACCCATTGTTGGCATTTTATTGAATTTGAACGATTTGATCTGTCCAAGGCCATTTTTACAAATTAGTTTTGAGTTATGACTGATTTTCTTTCTCATTAAATGCACAATTGCAAAGTGTTGTTACTTCCAATAGTCTAATATCCGATAGAATTGGCGATTTAATACCATGTTGGAACAATATACAACTCGCTGCTCAACTCAAAACTCCACATTGACCTATATCACTACAATTCTTAACAATCACGCGGGAAATTTGAAAATTGTCATTTATTTTATTATTGGCATACACAGGTAGATCTTGCAATCATTAACTTTTGAAGCTCACATCAAAATGTACGCAACCATCAAAATTCTTCTTTATCCCAAACACTTTAACCACCTCCATCCTAACCTAACAGTTTCCGCAACGAACAGTACGGTAGATTCACCACTCCGCATTTGGATAAGAAATCCGATACAACCTCAGTGTTGTTTTCTCTGTGGTCGTATGTTTTCATATCCAAATTGAGCACAAATATGAGAAATATGAGAAATTCTATTTGTGCCAAAGTTATGTCGAACAGCACGTCCGTTTCCGAGATAAGTTTCATGTTCATTAAAACGAATGTTTGAACAGTGTTGATTATTTCGTTCTTATTGAACATCTCCGCCATGTGCCAATTCACTTACAAATGTATCCAGAGTACCGTAATCGGGTTGCAATAATTGTTCCAATACTTATCGAATAAGCTTTTTAATTGCATTTTGTCAGCGGTCATAATTATTTCACGCGTCACGCTGTCCGGCAATTTTGGCTGCATGGGAATGTCTTGCCCGTACACGAATTTGATGACGATGTTGATGATTTCCATTGATGTATCGGGAAGGGGTATCATGTTCTGTTCGTTCTCCAAGCTGCCTCGACTTTAAATTGCTTTGAAATAGTCGCTACCAGCGACTAAGATGAATCTGTGCGCACGGACGTGGCCATCTTTGCACATCAGAACAACCGTCTCGGTTTTAGCGTCGTCTCTGGAGATGTGGAGATTGGTCAAAAAGAATTAGTTTTGTGTTTCTTGGTGATTCTCTTCAATTTGGGCTTGCGATTTTCATCCAGTGCCACTCAGTCGCATTATTTCGATGGCGTTGGACGTGGTGTTCGTGGTGTTCGTGGTGTTACCCATTATAATTTTGTTTATCGTGTCAGGACAATAAAAGCACAATAAAAACACTACGGACGAATTAACATTCGCCATTTTTCACTAAAATGGTGTTGCCTCGTAGGAACTTGTTGTTGCGATATTCGAACTTATTGGAACAAATGGCGAGTCACCTTGACTTCAGTCATTTATCCATTGTTGGATTTGAATTCACAACTATTTGCCATTTGTCTGCAAAATAACGTCATTTTAGAGTAATTTCGGCCTTAGATGTCGCCATAACCACAAGACAAAATCGCTTTAATAAATATTACAGTAAATATGGGAATCATTTATTAACAACAGAAATCTTGGGTTGGTGGTATATTTAAAGTGTGTAGTTAGGAAATTAAAATTGTCTTCTGATTGCATTCGCTCTCGGTTCTAGTGTTTAGCGGACAAAATATGATTGATTGAAATAAAAGGTTTGTATTTTTTTTTTTTTAGAAAATGCGTGTTAAGGCAAACCAATGCACTTTTGATGCACATATATGACGACAAAGCAAATCTGTGATATTGTGATTTGAAAACAAGCAAATGAACAGCAAATGGACATCCAGCAGATCCGTTGTCCGTTTTTATTCATCTAACGCTGTTTTTGCATAATTGTTCAATTTTTTTCATTTCGTTAACATTTTTGCACATATAACTGCGCACATTCGCATTTAACATTTTCTTCTCCGATTGTTTAGTTTTAAGTTGTTTGCAAAACATTTAGTCATAATCCAACGGGTGACAACTGTGAAAATCGAGTGATTTTACGCGTGATATAAACTATTATTTGAATTGCTATTCTCATTTTTGAATTGTTGTTATCTTTTATATTTCAATGTGTTGATTTGTCTTGTGGTTTTAGTTGTTATTTGTGTTTCATTTACATTGCTTTATCATTGTATATTTTTATTGATAATTTACCATTTTATTAGATTGAATAGTTTAATATTGTTGTAATATTTCTTATTTTAATGCTTCAATATATTTGTATTTCTTATTTGAGTGTTTGACCTGTTCCTCATTTGTAGTACCTTGCCCTGTTAATCCCTTAATTGGTGTGGGTTTTTCCTACCTCTTGAGCGCCGTCTCATTGGCGCTCTGAACGCGTCATCCACATTCCTCTACCCCTTTTCCCATTGTGTTGAAAATAGAATAAACTTTTAGTGTACTTTTTACCTCTAAAACGTGTGGTTGTGCTTTTACTTTGCTCCAACGCCATCTTTGAATTTCAACACAACCTCAACTTTATCCATCATTTGTATCCAGGAACTTTTAGAAACTTGTTGCTAAGTTTGTATTATTTTTATCTTATGCAAATTTAACATTGGTGCCGAAACCCGGGAGCTACTTAATTTCCCATCTAATCCAAATTATTCAAAATGGTGAGAGTATTTGAGCTGAAGAACAGGGCGTTCCGAGCGGCCATATTGGTCACCGAGACGCTCTTAACCACAATAACCGCCGCGCTGACCGGACGAGCAGCGATACCGCAAGCCACGATTGAACTGTGGATGCAGCAGCTCGAGCAGAAACACAAACGAGCTCAAACAACGTTCGACGCCACCTTGGATCAAGCCAAATCTGATCAGGAAATCGACACCACGGTGCAGGCACTCGACGCGTTGGAGGACCGTTTGGCAGCAGCAAGAGCGGAGTTAGCAAGGTACATTCAAACATATTTTCCACCTTTACCGCCCCAAAACTTGCGACCGGACGCGGAGGCGCAACCGACGGCGAACATCGACGCACTAGCGGCGGCCATTACCGCAGCAGTGTCGGCGGCGACGCCACGAGTGACCCCAACAAACGGCCAGCCATTCATCAAACGCAAACCGCTGGAGATTCCCAAATTCGACGGGCGCAAACCTGAGGAGTGGGGAGGATTTTGGAAAACATTTTCCATTCAGGTTGGCGACGACGAGCAACTGGATGCAACACATAAACTGTTGCATTTGAGGACATATTTGGTAGGAGACGCGTTAGATGACATCAAAGCGTTGGAGATTACAGCTGGCAATTATAATACTGCGGTCACACGCCTACAAAAAAAATATGGCGACAAGATCGTGCTTGAAAACAAATATTTGTCAAATTTAATTAACCTACCTTTAGTCAACAGCGATCGAGATAGGATGGGGCTCCAGAAACTGCACAGACACGTAGAAATCAACATCGAGAATTTGGCGAACATCGAGGTACCATTGGCCGAAATTCAGCGTACCATTTTCCCCGTGCTGTCGTCCGCCATA
The DNA here is from genome assembly GCA_949358305.1 of Strigamia acuminata. Lineage (NCBI taxonomy): Eukaryota > Metazoa > Arthropoda > Chilopoda > Geophilomorpha > Linotaeniidae > Strigamia > Strigamia acuminata. The sequence continues at coordinate 15,013,156 of OX442315.1, read as the reverse complement.
CCACGCAACGTGATTATGGAGTACGACAAAGACTGCGACGGAGAGAGGTCGGTAACGAGGCTAATGGATTGGCTGAGCAGTTACATCGCTAAACACGCCAAATACGACATGATGAAAACTCAAACAAAACCTGATGCAGCAACAAACAAATCGTCATTCACGGATAACGCCCACAACAATAAGGGAAAATTCAAACGAAAAGAAAAGGAGCCTCGATCTGGATCAGCGTCACAACTTTCGGTAATAATAATAAAATGCCAATTTTGTGATTCCACAGAACACAACCGAAAGCGATGTCCACTCTCGATGGAAGAGAGACGTAAAAAGTTGCAAAAAAAGGGAATTTGCTTGCGATGCTTGGGAAAAGCACCCCACAAAACTGAGGAGTGCAGGACTCGCATGAAATGCTACAGCTGCGAGGGAGCGCACCACACACACGTGTGCGACACGCCAAAATCTACGGAGGTCGTCGAGGGAGTCACCCATTCGAACTCAGTAGTCACCACCTGTCCTCCCAAGTCCGAATTTTTGATGGTCCAGATGGTGAAAATGGCCGGACCAAAACTGTCGACGTCGGGAGTGTGTTATATCGACGGGGGAGCTCAACGCACATTCATACGGTCCGAATTGGTAAAAAAACTGAACTTAAAAATTTTAGGGACAGAAACCATCAACTTGGCCGTGTTTGGACAAGAGCCGAAGTCAGAAATACGCAACAGAGTCGAATTAACTCTCAGCCCCGCCAATTCGAAGTCACCAGCTGTCACAATCGAGGCCATTGAAACTGCCCACGTCACGTCCACGCCCGGAGAGCAGCCAAATGCGCAACTTAAAGCCGAACTACATCGAAGAAAAATCGAGGTGGCCTGTAAACAAGTCGCATTGCATTCGAAGGAAGTGGACCTATTAATTGGAGTAGACCATTACTGGCGTGTAATGACAGGCCAAACGGAATTTTTGGAGGAGAATTTGATTGCAGTAAAGACCAAATTCGGTTGGACACTGCACGGACAGACCACGAATGGGACAAGAGTCATTGCTGCGCCGGTAAGAATTAACAAAATTACGCTTACCCCATCGACAGATGACCTTTTACGCCGGATGTGGGAACTGGAACCGATTGGAGTGCGCCACGAGTCGGTCGAAGACAGCGACGACGCTGAAACGCTGCAGAAGTTCGAAAAAACTATCAAATGGACGGGTTCAAAGTATTCCGTGGAACTGCCGTGGATCGTGGACACCAACGAGCTCGACGACAATTATCGAGGAGCAGAACAACGCATCATGTCGCTGATTCGTCGCTTCCGAAAACAACCAAACCTCTACTTAGAATATAAAAAGGTTATCGACGAGCAGTTGAAAATGGGAATTGTCGAAGAAATTCCGAACCAAACTTCGACAGGGCCGGTCTACTACATGCCACATAGTCCAGTGATCAAAGAGGAACGAATTACCACAAAGTTGCGAGTCGTATTTGATGCATCATCACACCGAAAAGGCCACCTTTCCTTGAACGATTGCCTATCAAAAGGTATAAACTTTCTACCTTCACTAATTTTCGTATTGTTAGGATTTCGTCTTGGGAGAGTGGCCATGATGGGTGACATTAAAAAGGCATTTCACATGATCGAGATCGCTCTAAAGGACCGCGACGCAACGAGATTTTTCTGGATTGATGAGTGCTGGGACGGTATAGGAAAGGCATTGTTAAAAGTATTGCGACAAACTCGAGTGTTATTTGGCGCCACACCAAGCCCATTTTTGTTGAGCGCCACCATTCGACATCACTTGCGCAAATACGAGAAGAAATATCCAGAAACTGTAAAACTGTTGTTAAAGTGCCTGTACGTGGACGACTTCATCTCATCCCTCAAAACCGTCGCTCAAGCACTGGTAACATTTCGCCAGTCTAACCTGATTTTTACAGAAGCCGGCATGGAACTCGCCAAGTGGCAAACCAACTCACCGGAACTCAGAGCCAAATTTCGCGAGGAATGCCCCTCTGACACACTGCTGACATCAGATGAAGATACAAAAGTGCTGGGAATCAGATGGAATCCAAACTCGGACGAATTGGGACTGGCGGTGGAGAAAACTTGCTCACCTTACCAAAAAGCGACAAAGAGGGAGGTAATAAAATTAACAGCGCAAATTTTCGACCCCTTAGGATTTGCCACACCATTCACCGTGACAGCACGCATGTTTTTCCAGTCCCTATGGCTCAGGAATTTGCCATGGGACGACGAATTAGACATCGAGTTGCGCGCTGATTGGAAGAAATGGACCGACCAAATTCCCACTCTGAAAAATATTGCAATTCCACGATGGTTGGGATTGGACGAATTTGACCAATGCGAAGTACACATATTCTGCGACGCGAGTCCGAAGGCATATGGGGCGGTGGCATACATCCAGAACTCTAATGGTGATTTGATTGAGACTAATTTCATTTTATCAAAGTGTCGTGTAGCTCCTGTCAAACCACTTACGCTGCCACGACTCGAACTCATGGGAGCACTGGTTGCTGTACGCCTCGCCGATCAAATCAAGGAACTGGTGACGCCAAACGAGATATTTTTTTGGACGGATTCGCAGATTTGTCTGCATTGGATAAAAAACACGTCCAAACGACCGCCAACCTTCGTGCACAATCGGGTACTGGAGATAAGAGAGAAGTCAAGAGTAGACGAGTGGAGACACGTGCCAGGCGTCGAAAATCCTGCCGACCGCCTGACAAGAGGAATGGACGCAGAGGCGATGATTGTCGAGCGACTTTGGTGGAAGGGACCAGACTGGCTGCGCGGAAGTCGTCAGGATTGGCCAAACCTACCGACAGAGACGGTCGAAGAACCGGACGAGATGACTGAAATCCACGTCGAGGCGGTACAGACGACAATAACTAATGTTTTTCCGTTTGCCAAGTTTGGATCGCTTTCAAAGGCTATCCGAACGTTGGCATGGGTTTTCAGATTCGCTGACAACGCTGGGAAGCGACAACAAGACGCCAACCAGCGAGGTCGAGGTCCATTGGTCGCAACTGAGTTGAAACGCGCGAGATTCGGCCTAATTCGAATCGCGCAAGCAGAGGTTTATGGCCAGGAAATAAACCAATTGAGGGATGGAAAACAAATTCAGAGGGATTCGAAATTGCGAGACCTGAATCCACAGCTGAACGATATGGGGTTGATTGAACTGCAAACTCGACTGCAAAAATCACGAGATTTGCACACAGCTGTGCAACCTTTGATTTTACCTCCAAACCATAAACTCACGAAATTAATTTTACAACACTCTCATTTACAGGTCCTTCATTGCGGATTGACAGCCACATTGTCGAAATTTCGAGACTTATACTGGACACCATCCGCAAGGAGGACCTTAAAATCGATTTTGGACAAATGCGTCGTCTGCAAAAAGATTCAAGGACGGTTGATGCGAGAAGTGCCAGGCCCCCTCCCAGCAGACAGGACGACTAAGTGCCAACCATTCGCGGTTACTGGGGTCGATTTTGCTGGACCGATAATAATAAAGGGACGAACAACCAAAGCTTACATAGCCCTTTTCACGTGTGCAACCATTCGAGCGGTCCATTTGGAACTGGTTCCCTCATTGTCAACAACAGACTTTTTGGGAGCTTTTGAACGATTCATCAGTCGTAGAGGCCTCCCAAAGACGATGTACAGCGACAACGGGTCCACCTTTCGCCGCGCTCATTTAGAACTTTCATCTCTTTTACGCTCCACCAAAGACGAGGCGTTCCAAAATTATCTGGCTCAAAAGGGAATAGAGTGGAAGTTCATCGTGGAAAATGCACCATGGTGGGGAGGGTTTTGGGAGAGGATGGTACAGACAGTTAAACGTTGCTTGAAAAAAGTAATCGGATCTGCACACCTCAACTTTTATCAATTTGGAACTTTCTTGGCACAGACGGAAGCGGTCATCAACCGTAGGCCCATCACATACGTGTACGAGAAGCCAAGCGAAGCCGAACCACTTACTCCAGCACATTTCTTGACGGGAATCATGCAAACGCACTTGCCGGATTCAGGGTCGACTGAAATACTCGAACCGACTCAAAAGGAATTCGTTCGACAGTGGCAATATCAACAACGCATGTTGTCAACATTTTGGTCACGCTGGTCCCGTGAATATTTAAAGGACCTGAAGGTGCAAACGGGAAAATCAGACAAACGTGAGCTGCAAATTGACGACGTTGTGATAATTGAGGAGCAATTTAAACCCCGTTTGAAATGGAAGATGGGGAGAGTGGTCGAAGTCAGACGAGGTCGCGATGACAAAGTTAGGTCATGTGAACTCGTGCTCGCGGATGGGGGAAAATTACGTCGACCAGTTCAACGTCTCGTGCGTTTGGAAGTGGGGTCAGACATCCCCTCCCCGCCGGCAGTGTGAAAATCGAGTGATTTTACGCGTGATATAAACTATTATTTGAATTGCTATTCTCATTTTTGAATTGTTGTTATCTTTTATATTTCAATGTGTTGATTTGTCTTGTGGTTTTAGTTGTTATTTGTGTTTCATTTACATTGCTTTATCATTGTATATTTTTATTGATAATTTACCATTTTATTAGATTGAATAGTTTAATATTGTTGTAATATTTCTTATTTTAATGCTTCAATATATTTGTATTTCTTATTTGAGTGTTTGACCTGTTCCTCATTTGTAGTACCTTGCCCTGTTAATCCCTTAATTGGTGTGGGTTTTTCCTACCTCTTGAGCGCCGTCTCATTGGCGCTCTGAACGCGTCATCCACATTCCTCTACCCCTTTTCCCATTGTGTTGAAAATAGAATAAACTTTTAGTGTACTTTTTACCTCTAAAACGTGTGGTTGTGCTTTTACTTTGCTCCAACGCCATCTTTGAATTTCAACACAACCTCAACTTTATCCATCATTTGTATCCAGGAACTTTTAGAAACTTGTTGCTAAGTTTGTATTATTTTTATCTTATGCAAATTTAACAACAACTAATAAATAAATAAATAAAAAACATCGAAAAAAAATTGATGAAAATAAACAAACAAATTTACAATTTTTATTCCTTCCTAGTAAAAAATAAATAAGTGTCCAGACATTTTTGAAACACGCACAGTTCCAAACGGAAACCAAAAAAGCTCACCAGTACTGCATTTAACAATGAGGCCACTCAAATCAACTCTCAAAACTCGCATCAAAATGAACGCAACCTGTAAAATTCTCCTTTCACCATGTTCTAATCTGTGACCAGGTTGGCTCAATTCTTCCCGGTTAACCTTTTTCTCACACGGAATGTGTTTCGTTAACTCTAAAAATCGCCACCAAAACGTCGTAAGATTGTCATTTATTAAAATCGAGGTTAAAACTTTCCACACGAATGTTCACACGAAATAAAATGTAGTTCATTATGTTACGTATAATAATTTTTCTAAAAATTAAATTGGAAACCGAATAAAATTATTTCAGAACTGCTAATTTTATAATTAAATAAGTAATAATATCTGAATTCAATAATTTTGTTCACAATGGTCGAATTCTCGCAAGCAGATCGTCACATCACGTGACGTTCACGCGGGAAATTCAAAAACTGCAATTTATTTAAATGATGGCATAGAAAATTTAATTTGCAGATCGTACAATCGATTACATCAAATCTTGAAACTCGCATCTAAATAATAAACGCAATGTTCCGGTATCGCATACTGTTTAACCACTTTCATCGTCTCCAAAGAATAAATATTAAACGTACTATTTCTTTTTTCGAATACCAAACAGTCTTCGTCGAAACAAACGTACAGAACGACCTCACCCGTGATATTCGGCGACGAAACCACGCTCCAATCGTCACAATAAATATCGTAAACTAACAAACAACTTTCGGGACATTTCTGGAAGAAAATCAATTTCTCCTTCGAATTCGTGCGCAGATTTTTACACTTTACACTTTGCCAATTGCCTGGCAATTTCACTTTCGTCGTGCAACTCTTCACCCGTGTGTCCACAATTTTCATGTGTCGTTCATCCACGTCGAAGAAATACTGGTCACCAGTAGCCAAAAGCATGCACTTGCAATCCTCAATCCGATCGCCAAAATGCAGCGTCCGCCACGTCTTCAACTCGAAATTGAAACACGAATACGCGACATTCGTATGTCGGAAGAACACCTCGTTGTAATCAGCAGTGTCGCTCGTCGCTTTATCCAAAATTACTGTTTCCGTTTGACTGAAGAACCTTTTATCAGTCACATCCTCAATGGCATAAAGCCGCAAGTGGTCTTTGGATATTCCGAAATAAAACACATTCCTCGAGCTCGAAACTGTGGGAAAAAAGTCGATCACTGATCCGACGATATCTTCCACATACAGTTGACCGTAACCGGACACCCACTTCTCCTCGCTAAGCAACGAGAACGAATGTTCGATCATTTCCGCGTCAGCTTCAAAGGCAAAAATTAGTACTTCGCGCGCAAAAGTATAAGTCAGCCACCTGGACATCACCTCCTTGTTTAAAGCGTCGTACAAACATGCTGATTTGATAACTATTTCGCTCGATAATAGTCTACGAAGCAAATAGTCTGCTAGATTTTCGATACCGCATTTGAAAAGCAAATCTATTACGGCTTCGATGTTATTGTTTTCTTGTTGGTCACGCGTCTTCGTTTCCCAATTGAGCAGAAATACGACAAATTCGCCCAATGTATTGGGTTTCACGTGGGAAACGAGACTTTCTATTTGTGCCATGGTGATGTTCGATAGCAGGTCCGCCTCCGAGATCCGTTTTAAGTTCATCAAGACGAATGTCTGAACCACGTTGATCGTTTCGTCTTGATTGAACATTTCCGCCATCTGCCAAACCTTTAAAAACTTATCCACAGTGATCGGGTTGCAATATAATTTCCAATACTTATCGAACAAGCCTTTCAACTGCATTTTGTCAGCGGTCATAATTATTTCGAGTGTCAAACCGTCCGGCATTTCGGACTCGATGGGAATGTCTTGCGCATACACGAATTTGATGACGATATTGACGACTTCCAAGTATGTGTCGGGAAGAGAGATCATGTTTTGATCGTTCTCCATGCTTCCTTGGCTTAATATTGCCCGAAAGTAGTCACTTCCAGCAACTAATATGCATTTGTGGGCATGGATGTGCCCATCTTTGCACTTCAGAACAACTGTTTCGGCGTGAGCGTCGTCTTTTGAATCGTATAAATTGTTCACAATTAATTTGTATTGTGCTTCTTGGAAATTATCTTTAATTTCGACCTGTGTTTCTGATTCTAGGTCGCCGATTCGAATTCTTTTTTTTGAGTTTGACATCGTGTTATTTGTGTAACTACACGGACTACTCATTTTTCCTTAATTTTGCCTAACCTTCTTCCATCAGCCATTTTTCCAGGAACAATGCAGCTTTATACAAATGTGATACAGCTACCACCTGTTGTTGCAATATTCAAACTTTGGAAAGACAAATGGCTCGATATGTTGTTCCAACACTTTTAAGGTTCAGAAGATCATTTTATCACATTAAAAGTTTTTACACCTCAAAAAATCTTGCAACAATTTAATTTAAATGCGTTTTAAGGCACACAAATGCACTTTTCGATGCATATACAACCCCTGACAAAAAGTATTCTTATCAGCCACCATATGAGCTGTTTTGAACTCAAAATCATTTTTTTCACTGTCTAAGTAATATTTTATAAACAAACATTTTATTCACTGAAAAGACCCAGCCAAATGCTGTAATTTAGTGTCAAATAGAAAAAATAATTAACAAAATTTAAAAAATTTACATATATTTTTGTTGACACCTATGAGGAAAAAAATATTCGATCACAACAAACCTGAGAAAAAAGTATTCGATCAACCACAGAAAATTTTAGAATCGTCAAAATTAAACATTTAAAGTACGGTTGTTACGACCGTTTTGGTTGGTTGTTCTCAATCAAAGCCAACTACTTTTTCCTACACTTGCTTCGAACCGGACATTATTTATTACGGCTATATTTCTATGTAACCTTTTTCTCACACGGAATGTGTTTCGTTAAACCTAAAAATCGCCACCCAGACATTGTAAGATTTTCATTTATTAAAACCGAGGTTAAAACTTTCCACACGAATATTCACACGAAATAAAATGTACAGTTGCGTATAATAATTGTCAGGGCTGGACTGGGAACAAATTTATGGCCGGGAAATCTGGGTGTCCGGGCCACAATTAATGAAGTCGGGACAGGCTACAGCCGGCTGCGACGGGCCACAGCGGCCACGGGCCACCGGGAAACTCCCGGTAGCCCGCCGGGCCAGTCCAGCACTGATAATTGTTCCAAAAATTAATTTGGAAATCGAATAAAATTATTTCAGAACTGCTAAATTTTTAATTATTAAATAAGTACTACTTGTAATGTCTGAATTCAATGATTCTGGATGGCAATGTCTTAACCGTACACAAATTTGATGACGATATCGAGAATTTCCATCGGTGTGTCGGGAAGGAATACCATGTTTTGATCGTTCTCCATGCTGCCTTGACTTAATATTGCCCGGAAGTAGTCACTACCGGTGACTAAAATGATTTTGTGAGCACGGACGTGGCCATCGTTGCACTTAAGAACGACCGTTTCGGCTTTAGCTTCGTTTCTTGAATTGTATAAATTGGTCAAAATAAATTTGTTGTGTGACTCTTCATTTTCTTCAATTTCGTGCTGTGATTTTGAATCAAGATCACTCAATCGGATTCTTTTGTTGAATTTGGACGTCGACGCATCATTAACTTGTGAAGCTCACATCAAAATGTACGTAACCATAAAAATCGTCCTTTTTCCCAAACACTTTAACCACCTCCATCGTCTCCAAAGAATAAATATTAAACGCACTATTTCTTTTTTCGAATATCAAACAGTCCTCGTCGTAAGAAACGTACAGAATGACGTCACCAGTAATATTCGGGGACTAAACCACTCTTCAAACATCATATTCAACATTGTAAATTGACAGACAACTGTCGGGACATTTTTGGAAAATCAATTTCTTCGTCGAAGTCTTGCGCAGATTTTTACACTTTACACTTTGCCAATTGCCCGGCAATTTCTCTTTCGTCGTGCAACTCTGCACCAGTCTGTCCACAATTTTCATGTGTCGCTCATCCATGTCGAAGAAACACTTGTCACCAGTTGCCAAAATCATGCACTTGCAATCCTTCATCTGCTCGTCAATATACATCATCCGCCACGACTTCAATTCAAAATTAAAATACAAATACGTCATTTCCGTATGTCGAAAGGATATACTCGTTGTAATTGGAAGTTTCATTCTTTATTTTATCCGAAATCATAATCGATTCTGTACTCATAGTCCGTTTCGTCCTCGACGGCGCAAAACCCCTCGTAGCCGTGGATAGAAGTGAAATAAAACACATTCCCAGTGCTCGAAACGCTCGGAAAAAAGTCGTCTAGAGTTTCGTCCTCTTCAAAACAGAGTTGTTTCGAGCCGGGCGTCCAACCCTTTTCGCTTAGCAGCGAGACTGAATGTCTGCACTCTTGCAAGTCGCTTTCGAAGACAAAAAGGCGAATTTCACGCTCAACAGACGTCCACCACCTAGACATGGCTTTGGACGAGAACTCCTTGCTTAAAGCGTCGAACAAACACGCTGATTTGAATTTTAGCAAATGTAATTAAGTACTCACGGTTGGTGCTGTCTTCGAGGTATATCAAGCCCACACATTTCACCATGTTCTAATCTGTGACCTTGTTCGCTCAATTCTTCCTGGTTGTGTCCCACGTATCCTTCCTGCACATAATAGAAATAATAGACAAAATATTAATTAAAAATAATTAAAAATAATAATATAAATAATTTAAAAAAATAATTTTAGAAAAATAATAAAAAAAAGTAAAAAAAAATTAATAAAAATTAATAAAAAATGATAATAATACACAAAAAAAAAAAATATATATATATATAAATTATTAAAACGTTTTGCATTTCTTTGTTGTATTTTTGTTTCCTTCAGAAATTTTCTTCCTTCCACGCTTAAATTCTCTTACTTCATGTCCGTGAATCTTTAGAGAAATGAAGATTATGCAGTTAATGGTTTTTAACATTGGGAATTAAATCTGTAATAATTATTTCTTACCCGAGATTAAGAATTGTTCGATGTCGTGTGTTGAAGTTACGAAACATAAATCAACAAATTTGAAAATACTTTTCATAAGAGCTGGTGTATGTTTTTTCGGGACGTTTATACGTTCTCTTCAACTGTTCGTATGATAACTTCAAATCATCCGTTATTCGTTTTAATATGTCATGAACGCAACCCACAGATTATAATCCGTTTTTGAAAACGCCATTACTATGACGTCAAAATTACCGGTAAACATTTAAAGTACAGATGTTACGAGCGTTTTGATTGGTTGTTCTCAATCATAGCCAACTATACTTTTTCTTTAATGTTTCGAACCGGACAATCAGTGTTAAATTATTTATTACGGCTATATTTCTATTTCACCTTTTTCTCACACGGAATGTGTTTCGTTTAACTCTAAAAATCGCCACTAAAACGTTGTAAGATTATGACGATCATGCAGTCGCTCATCGATATAGCGACAAATTACGCCAATAGATGGCGCTGGCGACCACAGGCGGCAAATTCAAGTAGAATTTGTCACTTGATGTAAAACCACATAAAATGCAACTTTTATGTGATTTTAAGGCAGAGAATCGACTTTATCTTATATTTATGGCAATAAATATAAATATTATGTTGTTTTGTGGTAACTCTGCAAAGTTACCTCAAAAACTAGGTTTAGGGGATTAAATCTCCCCCTCACACCTGCTCCAAGCGTGGACCCCCGCGGATCAAGTTGAAAGACTTAATCCAAAAGTGTTCCTTGCTACCCAGTTCCTGTCCCGACCTAGCAGAGAGCTATGGTCTGTCTTTTTGACCACCTGGACTGAAAATGTGTCCTGAGTATCCCTCCACCTTGACCGGTGATTGGGGGGATTTGCAGGACCATTGCTCTCATTGGAGCAATGGCCAAGCTATTGTTTTCCCCGAGTATATACTTCCTCGCAACAGGAAGTAGCGCGCTCTTGACCAGATATTTTGACTATATGTTTTCTTGAGCCCATTCTACTACTTCGGTGTTATGTTGATTGCGCAAACACAAGCTTGCCTGTTGATTGCGCAGCCAATGCCCCTTATTCTGCGGGCCTATGAGAACATACATACGGCGTACACTTGACGTGGAGATGGGTGATATGATGCCTCCATGTCCGGGTGCCCGTTGACGGCTGTGTGGCCGTGAGGAGATCAGGTCGCGGCGATGAGTAGTAAGAATCCCGTCGGGCCGGATATAATTCAACAAGTGTTCCACAAGGCCTGCCAGTTACAGTAAACCACGGCTGCCGAACAGCGTGTCGAAAATGTAACATTAGGGTTGAAATAACTAAACTCGGAAAAGTTTAGTTAGATTAAATCCCCAACTGGTTTATGTCTCAACTCCACATTGTGCATAAACATAGATACTTCTTCCAGAACTGTACAAAACTGAAGACTAGCTACATTAGCATTTACTTGCCAGTAAATGTGTAGCTAAATTGCCAAATTTATGTAAGCAGAATTATTACGAGTATTTACTGAAGAGTAATACTCTAATAAATACATCCATTACACGGAACCAGAAGTTATGATTGTAAACTCGCAACAGTTTACTCTCGTATGAAGAACCAATTTGATGTATCACACCAATTATAAATGTCTTAAAACATTTATAAGAGGTCAATTGGTAAATGGCTCTCACAAGCCATTTAAACCAATAACCGCCCCAAGTTTGTGGCGATGCAGATACAGTCAACCGGAAGTCCTCGGATACTAACCTTTTCATTACAGATTTGAACCAGACCCCGATGTACAATTAGGACCAAATAATCAACCGATTCAGACGACATCTTACCCACCCGATGAAGCCGACGTGATATTATCATAGCGCCGTTTAGGCGACTGTATGTATAGTTAATCGACCAATTTATACGGCCAATTGTCGGCATAGTCACTGTATAATTGTATTTCATGCAAATTGATTAATATAATCACTTTACGGTGATTATATTTAGATATCAATAAATATGTTATGTCTTGATAACCGCATGTGTCATTATTTTACCCAGTTCACACTTTAGGTTTTGTCAATCCTATCTCTCAACTACTGAATAGATAGACTAGCTTGTTATGCCAAAATACACATTTTGAGCGGATAGCGTCATCGAAAGGTCATCGTCACAAGATTTTCATTTATTAATATCGAGGTTAAAACTTTCAACGCGAATATTCACACGAAATAAAATGTATTTCAGCTCGTGGCATATAATCATTCTTCCAAAAATAAATTTGGAAACCGAATAAAATTATTTCATAACGCAAACTTCACGCGGCAAATTCTAAAACTGTAATTTATTTAAATAATGACACAGAAAATTTTATTTGCACTTCGTGCAATCGATTGCATCAAATTTTTAAACTCGCATCTATATATACGCAACCATCTAAATTTTCCGTTATCGCATACTGTTTAACGACCTTCATCGTCTCCAAAGAATAAATATTAAACACACTATTTCTTTTTTCGAATACCAAGCAGTCTTCGTCGAAACAAACGTACAGAACGACCTCACCCGTAATATTCGGCGACGAAACCACGCTCCAATGGTCACAATAAATATCGTAAACCAACAAACAACTTTCGGGACGTTTTTGAAAAAAAATCAATTTCTCTGTCGAAACCCTGCGCAGATTTTTACACTTTACACTTTTCCAATTGCCCGGCAATTTCTTTTTCGTCGTCCAACACCTCAACTGTGTATCCACAATTTTCATGTGTCGTTCGTCCACTTCGAAAAAATAATTGTCACTAGTAGCCAAAAGCATGCACTTGCAATCCTCGATCCGATCGCCAAAATGCACCGTCCGCCACGTCTTCAACTCGAAATTAAAACACGAATACGCGCCATTCGTATGTCGGAAGAACACCTCGTTGTAATTAGCAGTGTCGCTCGTCGCTTTATCCGAAATTATAGTCGTTAACTTTTCACTGAAGAACGTGTCATCAGTCTCGCACTCGACGGCATGAAACTGCACGTGGCCATCGCAAATTCCGAAATAAAACACATTCCCCGTGCTCGAAGCTGTGGGAAAATAGTCGATCAGTGATTCGTCTGCTTTCGGAAGCAGTGGTCTGGCGGCGGGCACCCACTTATCCTCGCTTAGCAACATGAACGATTGGTCCACCATATCCTCGTCAGCTCGAAAGTAAAAAATTAGTACTTCGCGCGCAAAAGTAGTCAGCCACCTGGACGTCGCCCTCGACGTCGACTCCTTGCTTAAAGTGTCGAACAAACATGCTGATTTAATAACTATTCCGTTCGATAATAGTCTCCGGAGCGAATAGTCTGGTAAATTTTCGATACCGCATTTGAAAAGCAAATTCGTCACGACACCCGCGTTGTTGTTTTCTTTTTGATCACGCGTCTTCGTTTCCCAATTGAGCACAAATACGAGAAATTCGTCCAATATATTGGGTTTCACGTGGGAAACGAGACTTTCTAATTGCGTCAACGTGATGTGCGAAAGCATTTCAGTCTCCGAGATTCGTTTCATGTTCCTTAAAACGAATGTTTGAACCGTGCTGACCGTTTCGTCTCGATGGAACATTTCCGCCATCTGCCAAACCTTTAAAAATGTATCCAGAGTGATCGGGTTGCAATATAATTTCCAATACTTATCGAACAAGCCTTTCAACTGCATTTTGTCGGCGGTCATAATTATTTCGAGTAACAAACTGTCCGGCATTTCGGGCTCGATGAGAATGTCTTGCGCATACACGAATTTGATGACGATATCGAGGATTTCCATCGGTGTGTCGAAAAGGCATACCATGTTCTGTTCGTTCTCCATGCTGCCTTGGCTTAAAATTGCTCGAAAATAGTCACTTCCTTCAAGTAAGATCCATTTGTGGGCACGGATCTGCCCATCCTTGCACTGCAAAACAACTGTTTCGGCTTGAGTGCAGTCTCTTGATGCGTAAAGATGATTCACGATTAATTTATATTGCGCTTCTTCGAAATTCTTTTTAATTCCGACCTCTGTTTCTGATTCTAGGTCGCTCAGCCGGATTTTTTTGTTCGGGTTGGACGTCGTACTATTACAATTTCCCATTTTTTTAAATTTTGCTGAATGAGGACGATTACTACTATCAATTTAATCCGCCATTTTGTACAGAATGTTGTGTCGTATAAATATGAGTCAAGCACCACCCGTTGTTGCAATATTTAAACTTTCTGCAAACAAACGGCATCAGTCATTTACCGATTGTTGGATTCAAACAAATTTGAACGGGTGGGTAAGGAATGCTTCGTGGAAAAAAATTGGATCAAAAGTTCTAGTTATTGGAAAGGTAAGCAGCGCTGGTAACATGGAAACAATTCTCTTATTAATTTTTTTCTTACTGTAGACCAACAGCAACAACCATAATGTATTTCTTCACCTACACCTAGACCTAAGAATTTTCTCGTTATTTGAAGAGCAAATGAGCACATTTCTCGATAAATTAAGCAGAAGTGGCATTAAGCCTGTAGTTTTAGCACACATCGCACCATATTCAGACTCATACGTGCCGAAAGTTTAACGGGGAAGTATAATTTTCCTGTCCAAAATTAAATGTCTTCAAATCATTCTTCCAAAAAGTAATTTGGAAGCTGAATAAAATTATTTCAAAACTGCTAATTTTTTAATTGAATATAAGTAATAATATCTGAATTCAATGGTTTTGTTCACAATGGTCGAATTCTCGCAAGCAGATCGTCAAATCACGTGACGTTCACGCGGGAAATTCAAAAATTGCTATTTATTGATGACACAGTAAATTTAATTTGCAGATCGAATCGATTACATCAAATCTTTAAACTCGCATCTAAGTAAACGCAACCATCGAAATTTTCCGTTATCGCATACTGTTTAACCACCTTCAACGTCTCCAAAGAATAAATATTAAACGCACTATCTCTTTCTTCGAATATCAAACAGTCTTCGTCGAAACAAACGTACAGAACGACCTCACCCGTAATATTCGGCGACGAAACCACGCTCCAACCGTCACGATAAATATCGTAAACTAACAAACAACTTTCGGGACATTTCTGGAAGAAAATCAATTTATCCGTCGAAATCCTGCGCAGATTTTTACACTTTACACTTTGCCAATTGCCCGGCAATTTCTTTTTCGTCGTCCAATCTCTCAACTGTGTATCCACAATTTTCATGTGTCGTTCATCCACGTCGAAGAAATACTCGTCACCAGTAGCCAAAAGCATGCACTTGCAATCCTCGATCCGATCGCCAAAATGCACCGTCCGCCACGTCTTCAAGTCGAAATTGAAACACAAATACGCGCCATTCGTATGCCGGAAGAACACCTCGTTGTAATTAGCAGTGTCGCTCGTCGGTTTATCCGAAATTACTGTCGTAAACTTTTCACTTAAGAACGACTCATCAGTCTCGCACTCGATGGCAATAATCTCCAAGTAGCTTTGGGCTATTGCGAAATAAAACACTTTCCCCGTGCTCGAAGCTGTGGGAAAATGGTCGATCAGTGATTCGTCCCCTTTCGCAACCAGTGGTCTGGCGCCGGGCTCCCACTTCTCCTCGCTTAGCAACGAGGACTTATGGTCCACCACTTCCTCGTCAGCTTCAAAAGCAAAAATTTGTACTTCGCGCGCAAAAGTAGTCAGCCACCTGGACGTCGCCCTCGACGTCGCCTCCTTGCTTAAAGTGTCGAACAAACATGCTGATTTAATAACTATTTCGTTCGATAATAGTCTCCGGAGCGAATAGTCTGCTAGATTTTCGATACCACATTTGAAAAGCAAATCCGTCACGACACCCGCGTTGTTGTTTTCTTTTTGGTCACGCGTATTCGTTTCCCAATTGAGCACAAACACGATAAATTCCTCCAATTTATTGGGTTTCACGTGATAAACGAGACTTTCTAACTGCGTCAACGTGATGTGTGAAAGCTTGTCAGTCTCCGAGATTCGTTTCATGTTCCTTAAAACGAAGTTTTGAACCGTACTGACCGTTTCGTCTCGATGGAACATTTCCGCCATCTGCCAAACCTTTAAAAATTTATCCACAGTGATCGGGTTGCAATATAATTTCCAAAACTTGTCAAATAAGCCTTTCAACTGCATTTTGTCTGCGGTCATAATTATTTCGAGTATCAAACTATCCGACATTTCGGGCTGGATGGGAATGTCTTGCGCGTACACGAATTTGATGACGATATCGAGGACTGCCATCGGTGTGTCGGGAAGGTCTACCATGTTTTGATCGTTCTCCATGCTTCCTTGGTTTAATATTGCCCGAAAGTAGTCACTTCCAGTGACTAAGATCCATTTGTGGGCACGGATGTGCCCATCTGTGCATTTCAGAACAACTGTTTCGGCTTCAACGTCGTCTTTTGATTCGTACAAATGATTTACAATTAATTTATATTGCTCTTCTTCAAAATTATCTTTACTTTCGACCGTTGGTTTCGATTCTAGGTCTTTCACGCGAATTTTTTTCTTGGAGTTTGACATCGTGGGTATTTGTGTAAATACACGGGCTACTCATTTCGCCTTAATTTTGCCTCTCCTTCCATCAGCCATTTTTCCTGGAACAATGCTGTTTTATACAAATGTGACACAGTTACCACCTGTTGTTGCAATATTCAAACTTTGGGAAGACAAATGGCTCGACATGCTGATTCAATATTTTTAAAGTTCAAAAAATCATTTTATTGCATTAAAAGTGTTTGCACCTGAAAAAAAATTGCAACTATTTAATTTAAATGCGTTTTAAGACACACAAATGCACTTTTCGATGCATATTGTGGTAATCCCAAATTACCATAAATAAAGGAAATTTCTTGTAATTTAGTTGTAATTTAGTAGTAAAATATTTAATGCTAAAAGAGTTGCAACAATATTTAGGGATCACAGGATGTAGCCCCTATGATTGTAGTGGGAACAGTAGAAATCAAGGGCTACAGGAAATGCTACATACCCGTTAACATGAGGAGAATCCTCTCTAAGATTCAGTCTGAACCTAAACTTGAACATGAAAACAACTTGAAACAAACACTGCAACTTTTACCATTGAAATTGTATTTTTATTTGAGGTAACCTCGTTCAAGTTCAGTCTCTTCTTTAAATATCACATTTGATATTCGAAGACACTTTCGGCTATATCTTCACCACAAAGAAGATAGGGATAAAACTTTTCTCCAAGCAAGAGTCACGTGATTCCAGTCAGCCACGGCTTCGACGCTCGTCCATCGCCGCAGCCGGCGTTGGACCGAAGGAAGGAATCACACCGAGACGCGGACCGAATCTCGCGTACAATTCCGTATCGACGCCGAGCACGCGACGAGCCCTCAAGCAGAACAACTCGCCGCCATACATCAATTCCGAACCGAGTCGATCGTGTTCATTGCTAGTGTTTTCCTGCTAATATCTTTATTTCGTGTATTTTGTCTTTAAGTCGTACGTTTAATTAGTATTATTGAAACTGTTCTCAAAGTCGAGGAATTCACTCGCATTGCATTATTCCTAAGTTTAACTTATCATTGTGAATTATTCCAAGTCGGAATAATTCCCGTTTGTTTCCTAGAGTGTTTATTAAAATTAAGAGTGTCATTTTAAGAACTTGGTTATTATTTGTTATTATTAAAATCAAGTATAAGTCTTTGAAAAGCATCAAGCAATCTTGTTTTTGCATTAGAAGAGCCAGGATTGCTTCAATATACTGTTGGACCCCATGTCGCTTGACCGCCATTACGTCGTGAGAGGGCACTCGGACGTTCCGTGGCAGACGCTGATACGCCCACTAGACGACCCAATTTAACAGCCAATCATGGCCCAGTGTCTACATATTTAACCTGTGTATTTTCCCAGAATAAACACTTGTAATTCTTTAACCCTACGATGATGTTGCATTATTTCAACCACACGATTTCCAACATATACAGGGTGTCTCGCCGAACACCTACCAGGTGAATTATTTCATAATCATGTTAATTCGAAAAAAGTTTGGATTATGAATTTAAGTAAATAACATGTGACGAATTCAATGAAACATATTAAATTCATGTGGCATTGTTGCATCACTGTTTTGCAACTCGTAACTTTTAAACCAACAATGCTATGCAAAAAATGTCAATTGCAAAGTTGTAGATCACCATCTAATTAGTCTAGAACTGTTCTTAAAAAAATTATCTCTTACTGAAAAGTTTTTGTGTTCGGCGAGACACCCTGTATACGACAACAAAGCAAATCTATGCAATATGAACGGCAAATGGAAATCCAGCAGATCCGTTGTTCTTTTTTATCTATCATTTCGATAACATTTTTGCACATAAAACAGCGCACATTCGCATTTAACATTTATTTTCTATTACGATTGTTTCTTTTTAAGTTGTTTGCAAAACATTTAGTCGTAATCCAACGGGTGACAACTATACTCGAGTTGCACTCAAAGAGGCACCTCACAATGTGTACTCCCATTGGTCGAGCCAGTTTACTACTAACTCCAGACTGTATACTACTACCAGGAGAAGTAGTTTTGTTTTTTATTTATTGTTGTGATTGTTATGACTAATTTAGTTTATGTTATTTTGATTTTATTTAATATAAAATGTTATTTCCATCATTAAAATAAAGTTTCACACATTAAAAAATGTCAAACTCATGTTTGTTGTGTTTATTGCTTACATCGTCTGGAAGTTTGAATTTTAGGCCGTTGCCTAGGCAATCGATTACAATGTCTGTACATTGTAATGCAATTCTGGTGTTTGGGCCTACTTTTCCGAATCACTACACCAGTAAACTGGCTCAACCAATGGGAGTACACATTGTGAGGTGCCTTTTTGAGTGCAACTCGAGTATAATAAATAAATAAATAAAAAACTTTGAAAAAAAATTGATGAAAATAAACAAACAAATTTACAATTTTTATTCCTTTGTCATTATCGTCCTATAGTAAAAGATAAATTAATGTCCAGACATTTTCGAAACAAGCACAGTTCCAAACGGCGAGCTCACCACTACTGTATCCAACAGAAAGGCCATTCCAAAACCGCAAATTTATCTACAATCAACTCTCAAAACTCGCATCAAAATGAACGCAACCTGCAAAATTTTCCTTTACTGCATACTCTTTGACCACAATCATCATCTCCAACGAATAAATATTATACGCATTATTTCTTTTCTCGAATATCAAACAGTCGTCGTCGTAAATAACGTACAAAATGACGTCACCCGTAATATTCGGCGACGGAACCACGCTCCAACCGTCACTTTCAATATCGTAAACTAACAAACAACTGTCTGGTAATTTTTGGACAAAAATCAATTTTCCCTTCGAATTAACGAGCAGGCTTTTACACTTTACACTTTGCCAACTGCCCGGCAATTTCTCCCTCACTGTCCAAATCCCAATACGTCGATCCACAAACTTTATGCGCCGTTCATCCACGTCGATGAAAACTACGTTACCAGTCACCAAAAGAACGCCCTTACAATCTTCAGTCAGATCTCCAACATCAAAAATCCCCCACCTTCTCGATTCAAGATTAAAATTCAAAAACTTGGCTTTCGCTTCTCGGAAGACCACTTCATCGTGTTCCGCAGTTTCGCTCATCATTTTATCGAAATTCACGGGCGTTTCCATTAGTAACTGATACTTGATCAACGAAGTGCTCTGATAGATGGCGGAAAACAGCGTGTTGTTCTCGGATAAAGTGAAATAAAACACGGACCCCGTGGCCGAAACTGCCGGGAAATAATTAATGAGGTTATCGTCGACGTCGTCCGAAACCAGCAGATCAGAGCCGGGCAACCAGCCCTCGTCGCTTAGCAACGAAACCGTTCTTTTGCACTCGTGCTGGTCCACTTCGAAAGCGACAATTCGAAGTTCTCGCGCAGAACGAGCCAACCGTCGTGTCGCCCTGGAGTCGAACTCCTTCCTTAAAACGTCGCACACAGAAGCTGATGCGATTGTTATTTTAGTTTCTAACAGTTTACGGAGTGAGTAGTCCGGTAGTTTCTCCACGCCGCATTTGGAGAGGAAATGCATCACAATTTCCGTGTTGTTGGTTTCTCGTCGGCCGCGTGTCTTCACTTCCCAGTTGAGCAGAAATACGACAAATTCCTCCAATTTAATGGGTTTCACCTTGGAAATAAGACTTTCTAGTTGTGTCAAAGTGATGTCAGGCAGCAGGTCCGTCTCCGAGATGCGTTTTAAGTTCATTAAGACGAATGTTTGAACCGCGTTGATCGTTTCTTCTCGATTGAACATTTCCGCCATCTGCCAAACTTTTAAAAATTTATCCAAGGTTATCGGGTTGCAATATAATTTCCAAAACTTGTCAAATAAGCCTTTCAACTGCATTTTGTCGGCGATCATAATTATTTCGAGTACCAAACTGTCCGTCATTTCGGGCTGGAAGGGAATGTCTTGCGCGTAGACGAATTTGGTGACGACATTGATGATTTCCATTGAGGTGTCGGGAAGAGATATAATGTTTTGTTCATTCTCGAGGCTGCCTGGACTTAATATTGCTCGAAAGTAGTCATTGCCGGCGACTAACACGCATCTGTGGGCACGGACTTGCCCATCTTTACACTTGAGAATGACCGTCTCGGCTTTGGCGTCGTCTCTTGAATTGTACATATTGGTCAGAGTTAATTTATTTTGAATTTCTTGGAGATTTTCTAGAATTTCGACCGGTGACTCTGATTCAGTTTCACTTAATCGGATTTTTTTGTACGAGTTGGACGTCGTACTATTACAATTACCCATTTTTTTTTTAATTTTGCTTAATGAGAACGATTACTACTAGCAATTTAAACCGCCATTTTGTCCAGAATGTTGTGTCGTATAAATACGAGTCAGGCACCACCTGTTGTTGCAATATTGAAACTTTGTGCAAAAAATGGCATCAGTCATTTACCGATTGTTGGATTCAAACAATATGCTTATTTGTCTGCAAAATGAAGTCATTTTCGAGTCAATACGCCTGTAGTTTTAGCACACTTGCCACCATATTAAGAATAATACGTGCCGAAAATATAATTTTCGCCGTGGTCTTCTTACGTACAAACGGAAAAATTGCACGGAAGCCCATTCTCGGCCCCTGAAAAACTGTATATTCGTACGTACGTACGTACGTACGTAAGAATAACGTATAGCTATTCATACGTACATTGCGGGCCGCCAGGGGGGATCATTATTCTTACTTATACCACCTACACGTGTCGTGTCGCTCATTGTTCTGCAAGAATTTTGTTTGGTGTTCCTGTGTTTGCAAGTATTCGTTCCTGTGTTGCATTCATTTTGTGTTTGTTTCATGCATTCATTTTGTTTTTTTTGAGGGGCAAATATGCTGGTGGGTTTCATCTCTGCCCTTTCGTACGTGTACGTACGTACGTATGTATGTACGTAAGAATAGCGGCTCGTCGGGCAAACGTTATTCTTACGTACGTACGTAAGAATATCCTCGGTCTTCAAATCATTCTTTCAAAAATTAATTTTGAAGCCGAATAAAATTATTTCAAAACTGCTAATTTTTTACTTGAATATAAGTAATAATATCTGAATTCAATGATTTTGTTCACAATGGTCGAATTCTCGCAAGCAGATCGTCAAATCACGTGACGTTCACGCGGGAAATTCAAAAACTGCTACTTATTTAAATGATGACACAGAAAATTTAATTTGCAGATCGTGCAATCGATTACATCAAATTTGTAAACTCGCATCTAAATATACGTATCCTTCGAAATTTCCCGACATCGCATACTGTTTAACCACCTTCATCGTCTCCAAAGAATAAATATTAAACACACGATTTCTTTCTTCGAATATCAAACAGTCTTCGTCGAAACAAACGTACAGAACGACCTCACCCGTAATATTCGGCGACGAAACCACGCTCCAATCGTCAGAATAAATATCGTAAACCAACAAACAACTTTCGGGACTTTTCTGGAAGAAAATAAATTTCTCCGTCGAAGTCCTGCGCAGATTTTTACACCTCACACTTTGCCAATTGCCCGGCAATTTCATTTTCGTCGTCCAACACCTCAACTGTGTATCCACAATTTTCATGTGTCGTTCGTCCACTTCGAAGAAATACTCGTCACCCGTAGCCAAAAGCATGCACTTGCAATCCTCGATCCGATCGCCAAAATGCACCGTCCGCCACGTCTTCAACTCGAAATTAAAACACGAATACGCGACATTCGTATGTCGGAAGAACACCTCGTCGTAATTAGCAGTGTCGCTCGTCGCTTTATCCGAAATTATTGTCGTTAACTTTTCACTGAAGAACGCGTCATCCCACTCGAAAGTCTCGCACTCATCAATGGCATAAAGCTGCAAGTGGTCTTCGGCGATTCCGAAATAAAACACATCCCCCGTGCTCGAAGCTGTGGGAAAATAGTCGATCAGTAATTCGTCCTTATTCGGAAGCAGTGGTGCGGCGGCGGGCTTCCACTTCTCCTCGCTTAGCACCGAGTACTTAAAGTCCACCATTTCCTCGTCGGCTTCAAAGGCAATAATTAGTACTTCGCGCGCAAAAGTAGTCAGCCACCTGGACGTCGCCCTCGACGTCGCCTCCTTGCTTAAAGTGTCGTACAAACATGCTGATTTAATAACTATTTCGTTCGATAATAGTCTCCGGAGCGAATAGTCTGCTAGATTTTCGATACCGCATTTCAAAAGGAAATCCGTTACGACACCCGCGTTGTTGTTTTCTCGTTGGTCACGCGTATTCGTTTCCCAATTGAGCACAAACACGAGAAATTCGTCCAATTTGTTGGGTTTCACGTGGGAAACGAGACTTTCTAATTGCGTCAACGTGATGTTCGAAAGCATTTCAGTTTCCGAGATTCGTTTCATGTTCCTTAAAACGAATGTTTGAACCGTGCTGATCGTTTCGTCTCGATGGAACATTTCCGCCATCTGCCACATCTTTAAAAACTTATCCACAGTGATCGGGTTGCAATATAATTTCCATAACTTATCGAACAAGCCTTTCAACTGCATTTTGTCAGCTGTCATAATTATTTCGAGTATCAAACTGTCCGGCGTTTCGGGCTCGATGGGAATGTCTTGCGCATACACGAACTTGATGACGATATCGAGGATTTCCATCGGTGTTTCGAGAAGAAATATCATGTTCTGTTCGTTCTCCAAGCTGCCTTGGCTTAATATTGCTCGAAAATAGTCACTTCCTGCAAGTAAGATCCATTTGTGGGCACGGATCTGCCCATCCTTGCACTGCAGAACAACTGTTTCGGCTTGAGTGTCGTCTTTTGATGCGTAAAGATGATTCACGATTAATTTATATTGCACGTCTTCAAAATTTTCTTTAATTTCGACCTGTGTTTCTGATTGTAGGTCGCTCAGTCGAATTTTTGACATCATGTTATTTGTGTAACTACACGGGCTACTCATTTTTCTTTAAGGCAACCTTCAACAGCCATTTTCCCAGGAACAAGCCTAACCTTTTATTAGCCATTTTTCCAGGAACATAGTAGTAGTAGTAGTAGTATATAGTTACCTTGGGAACAATGCTGTTTTATACAAATGTGATACAGTTATTACCACCTGTTGTTGCAATATTCAAACTTTGGGAAGACAAATGGCTCGACAGGTTTCAATATTTTTAAAGTTCAAAAGATCATTTTATCCTTTAAAATTTTTTGCACCTGAAAAAATCTTGCAACAATTTAATTTAAATGCTTTTTAAGGCAAACGAATCCACTTTTCGATGCATATATATGACGACAAAGCAAATCTGTAATATTGTGATTTGAAAACAAGCAAATGAACTGCAAATGGACATCCAGCAGATCCGTTGTCCGTTTTTATTCATCTAACGCTGTTTTTGCATTTTTGTTCAATTTTTTTCATTTTATTAACATTTTTGCACGTAAAACAGCGCACATTCTCATTTAACATTTATTTTCTTTTACGTTTGCAAAACATTTAGTCATAATCTAACGGGTGACGACTAATAAATAAATAAAAAACATCGGAAACAAATTGATGAAAATAAACAAACAAATTTACAATTTTTATTCCTTCCTAGTAAAGTGTCCAGACATTTTCGAAACATGCACAGTCCCAAACGGAAACCAAAAAAGCTCACCACTACTGCATTTAACAATGAGGCCACTCAAATTTATCTACAATCAACTCTCAAAACTCGCATCAAAATGAACGCAACCTGCAAAATTCTCCTTCATCGCGTACACTTTGACCACCATCATCATCTCCAACGAGTAAATATTATACGCATTATTTCTTTTCTCGAATATCAAACAGTCGTCGTCGTAAGAAACGTACAAAATGACGTCACCCGTAATATTCGGCGCCGGAACCACACTCCAACCGTCACTTCCAACATCGTAAACTAAGAAACAACTGTCTGGAGATTTTTGGACGAAAATCAATTTCCCCTTCGAATTAACGAGCAGACTTTTACACTTTACACTTTGCCAACTGCCCGGCAACTTCTCTCTTATCGTCCAAATCCCCATCCGTCGATCCACAAACTTTATGCGCCGTTCGTCCACGTCAAAGAAAATTACGTTTTCAGTCACCAAAAGAACGCACTTGCAATCTTCAATCAGTTTTCCAAAATTAAAAATCCGCCACCTTCTCAAATCAAGATTAAAATTCCAAAACTTTGCTTTCGATTGTCGGAAGAATACATCATTGTGTTCCGCAGTCTCGCTCATCATTCTATCAAAATTCACGGGCGTTTCCATTAGTAACCGATACTCGAGCAACGAGTTGCTCTGATGGATGGCGGAAAATATCGTGCCGTCCTCGGATAAAGTGAAATAAAACACGGACCCCGTGGCCGAAACTGCCGGGAAATAATTGATCAGGTTATCGTCGACGTCGTCCGAAACCAGCAGATCAGAGCCGGGCAACCAGCCCTCGTCGCTTAGCAACGAAACCGTTCTTTTGCACTCGTACTGGTCCACTTCGAAAGCGACAATTCCAACTTCCCGCGCAGAACGAGCCAACCATCTGGAATTGAGCTCCTTACTTAAAACGTCGCGTACAGAAGCTGATGTGATTGCTATTTCAGTTTCCAGCAGTTTACGGAGTGAGTAGTCCGGTAGTTTCTCCACGCCGCATTTGGTGAGGAAATGCATCACAATTTCCGTGTTGTTGGTTTCTCGTCGGCCGCGTGTCTTCACTTCCCATTTGATCAGAAATACGACAAATTCCTCCAATTTGATGGGTTTCACCTTGCATATAAGACTTTCTAGTTGTGTCAAAGTGATGTCAGATAGCAGGTCCGTCTCCGAGATGCGTTTTAAGTTCATTAAGACGAATGTTTGAACCGCGTTGATCGTTTCGTCTCGATTGAACATTTCCGCCATCTGCCAAACCTTTACAAATTTATCCAGAGTTATCGGGCTGCAATATGATCTCCAAAACTTATCGAATAAGCCTTTCAACTGCATTTTGTCAGCGGTCATAATTATTTCGAGTGTCAGGCTGTCCGGCATTTCGGGCTGGATAGGAATGTCCAGCGCGTACACGGATTTCACGACGATATTGATGATTTCCATTGAGGTGTCGGGAAGGGGTATCATGTTTTGTTTGTTCTCGAGGCTGCCTGGACTTAATATTGCTCGAAAGTAGTCATTGCTGGCGACTAACACGCATTTGTGGGCACGGACTTGCCCATCTCTACACTTGAGAATGACCGTCTCGGCTTTGGCGTCTTCTCTTGAATTGTACATATTGGTCAGAGTTAATTTATTTTGAATTTCTTGCAGATTTTCTAGAATTTCGACCGGTGACTCTGATTCAGTTTCACTTAATCGGATTTTTTTGTACGAGTTGGACGTCGTACTATTACAATTACCCATTTTTTTAAATTTTGCTGAATGAGAATGATTACTACTAACAATTTAATCCGCCATTTTGCACAGAATGTTGTCTCCTATAAATATGAGTCAGGCACCACCTGTTGTTGAAATATTTAAACTTTCTGCAAAGAAATGGCATCAGTCATTTACCGATTCTGGATTCAAACAATTTGCTTGTTTGTCTGCAAAATGAATGCATTTTCGAGTCATTTCGGCCTTATCGAAATCATTTATTAATGCAGAAACCTTGCCTCGGTCGTAGCATTTAGCAGATAATAATATGATGGATTGAAATAAAAGATTTGCATTTTAAAGAGAAGATTGCTTTATTTGTTTCATTCAGAACAGAAATGGATAAAGTTCTAAACTACTGTACTTAAATCCACTAAATTGGGTCGCAGCACCAGTGAACAAACTGAAGTTTACACAGTTCAAAAAGTCTCTAACTCCAAGATTGGCAAATTTAATTCAGTACTCACGTGGTTGGCGCTCCCTTTTCAGTATATCAACACTTTGGGTAAAATTTTTCATCGTTGTTCCTCCCATTTTCTTCGATTTTATCCGTTTTGGACCCTGGTCGCACGTCTGCGTCTCTAAGCTTGAAGAAATAAATAAATAATAAATAAATAAAATTTATTTTTAAATATTTTTCTTTACTTCGAGCTGACCATAAGCGTTTAGACACAGTTGAGAATAATTTTTTTCGCTCCTTGACTATGTTGAACCTTTAGAAAAATTAAGTTTATGTAGTTAATGATTTTTATTTGAAATAAGTATTTCTTACCCGATGTCCGAGTTTTGAAACATTAATTCAGAAATTTAAAAATACTTTTCATTTTTCCTGGTGTTTTTGGAACGTTTATTTATTTACAAACAATTCTTACGTTGCTTTCAGATCATCTTAAATCGTTTTTCGTTTAAATTTGGTCATCTTCGAGAAAACCTATCCGTTTTGACGACGCCATTACTACGACTTTTAATGTTGGATGTTACGAGCGTTTTGATTGGTTGTTAACAATCACGCGGAAAAGTGAACAACGGCAATTTATTTAACTGCTGGCACATAAAATTCAACAAATTCAACAATTATTTCTAAGACTCGCGTCAAAATAGATGCAACCATCAAAATTTTCCTTTATTTTAAACTCTTTAACCCTCTTCATCGTCTCCAAAGAATAAATATTGTACGCCGTATTTGTTTTCTCGAATATCAAACAGTCGTCGTCGCAACAAATGTACAAAATAACATCGCCCGTAATTTTCGGTGACGAAACCACGCTCCAAACATCAAATTCAACATCGTAAACTAGCAAACGACTTTGTGGACATTTTTGGAAAAAAATCAATTTCTCCGACGAAATCGTGCACAGACTTTTACACTTTACACTCTGCCAACTGCCCGGCAATTTCTTTCTAATTGTGCAACTCTTCAACCGTCCATTCACAATCTTCATGTGCCCTTCATCCATTTCGAAGAAATACGATCTACTTCCGGTTGCCAAAAGCATGCATTTGCAGTCGGCTATCGCTTTGTTAAATTTTACTATCCGCCACTTCTTCAACTCGAAATCAAAACACCAATACGCGACACTCGATTTTCGGAAGAATATCTCGTTGCAATTCGCAGTTTCGCTCGCCATTTTGTCCAATTTCACCGACATTTCCGCATTTACAGCGAACACTTCGAACGTGTCGCCCTGGGTCGCCTTTAAGTGTTCACGGGACAGACTGAAATAAAACACGAAGCCAGTGCTCGAAACTGTCGGGAAATAGTCGGTTAGTGATCCGCCGTCAACCAAAACCATTTCGACCCAGCCGGCGTTGCTCAGCTTCGAGACCGAAACCCCGCAGTCTTCCGAGTTGATTTCGAAGGCGAAAATTCGTAATTCTTCCGCACTACTAGTCATAGTCAACCACCTGGACAAGCCTTCCGTGCTTAAAGCGTTTAACAACGATTGTGATTTGACGACTATTTTATTCGATAATAGTCTCCGGACCGATTTGTCCGGTAGTTTCTCTAAACCGCATTTGGAGAGCAAATCCATGACAACTTTTCTGTTATTGTCATCCCGTCTCTTTATTTCCCAATTGAGCACAAATACGACAAATTCCTCTAACTTTTTGGGTGTCACCTTGCAAATGAGTGTTTCTAATTGTGCCAAAGTAATGTCCGAAAGCACGTCCGTCTCCGAGATCCGTTTCATGTTCATTAGGACGAATACTTGAACAGTATCAATCGTTTTGTTTCGATTGAACATTTCGGCCATATCCCAAACGTTTAAGAATTTATCCAGAGTTATGGGGTTGCAGTATAATTCCCAAAACTTATCGAATAAGCCTTTCAACTGCATTTTGTCAGCGGTCATAATTATTTCCCGTATCACGCTGTGCGGCATTTCGGGCTGGGTAGGAATATCTTGCGCGTACATAAATTTGATAACGATGTTGATGGTTTCCATCGACGTATCGGGAAGGGATATCATGTATTCTTCGTTCTCGAGGCTGCCTGGACTTAATACTGCTCGGAAGTAGTCACTGCAAGCGACTAACACGGATTTGTGGGCATAGACGGGCCCATATTTGCACAGCAGTATGACTGTCTCGGCTCCAGCATCGTCTCTTGAATTGTATAAATGAGATAAAAATGTTTCTTGAGGATTCGCTTTAGTTTCATCCTGTGATTTTGATTTACTCTCACTCAATCGGATTTTTTTGTTGAAGTGAGACGTCGTTGTATGATTATTCATTTTTAATTTTGTTTAGTTTTAAACGATTACGTACACACACAATTTAGACCGCCATTTCTAACCGAATCAGTGTTGTCCCGCACGCAAAAATGTGAGCAGGCACCACCTGTTGTCGTAATATTCTAACTTTCTGCGAAGAAATAGTGGCTCTACAGGCGTTTATCCATTTGGTATTTCACATAAGCATAAAGGTGTAATATTTATACATTATGATCATTACACTTCAAATTTAACCCCAAAAATGAGTCAAAAGAGGGACAAGTGTTTCGATGGCGATCTCCTATCTCATCGATCCATTTAAAAGTTCGCAAAGTCGATTTATAATTAATTCTGATCAAAACTGTGTATAATTATTGATTTTACTGATTTTCTGGATTCTCGAAATAAAACAAGTCTTTTTAGGTTAAGAACAAGTTTATTGTAATTTCTGGGGGTCACAAATACAAATTCAAGAGAACAAAGGGTAAAATTAGACAATTTATAACACTTTTAGAGCACTTCCGGTCACACGTCATCCAATATTGCTCAAAAGCTCCTCCTGCATATTGACTTCTCTGCACTACACCGCGCTATTCCACTGTCCACTCGAACCCGTACGACCTCGCTACTTCTAAGAACGCCAGTTTTTACAATCCATTCTGCGATACTTCCTTCAAATAGCTTATATTTTACTTATAAAATGAATTTGTGCATCATTTTCACACATGCGTCCAATAATAATAATAAAAGTAATAACCATCTTCAATTTTTATTCTTTCTTTTCATAGAAATAAAATCAAAACAAATCCGCTAAAAACGAGCAAAAAAAATAAAAAAAAAAATAAACCATCTGAACAACATCCAATAATTATTTGTTATTATTGGCAAATAAAGAGTAGCATTCCATAATGCATTACAATCTCGAAAAAATAATCTCGTTCCCATAAAAATCATATAAACAAACTAAAAAAAAATAAAATCCAATCAAAACAAAACAACTTTCTTCTTCACACTCACATCAAAATACAAACGTCCTTCGTACTCAACCGGTATCTTGTATTCGGCAACCTTCGCCATACTTTCCAATGAATACACATTACACGAATCCACCGACTTCTCGAAAACCAAACAATCCTCATAGAAACAAACACACATGGCCAATTCATCAATAATATTCGGCGCTAGAACAAATCTCCAACTATCATTTCCAATATCATAAATCAATAAACATTTACTCGGCCCCTTCTGGAAAAAAACCAACTTCCCGCTCCCATTTCCGCAAAGATTTTTACACCTCACGCTCCTCCAACTCCCCGCTAACTTCTCTTTAGTCACGCAAGTCTCCGACTCCCTGTCTACAATCATTATCCTCCGATCGTCGACATCGAAAAAATATTTCTCGTCATTCGCCAACAACATACACTCGCAATCCTTAATTAAACCCTTAAAATCAACAACATCCCATCGTTTTGAACGGAAATCAAAGCGGGAATACGTTTCGGGAGTCCGTTTAAAGTAAATCGCGTCGCAATTTGCCGTTTCGCACGACACGCTTCGCAATTTCAGATCCGCGTAGACGGCGCATTCGTGCAAGGCTTTCGTCGACGATTCGTACGCGACAAACGAAGCTTTGGAGCGCTGGGCGTGCGAAAACGTCCAATAAAATACTCCTCCGGTGCCCGACACACCCGGAAACCATTGGTTGAGGTTCTTCAATTCCTTCTTGACCGGCATC
The DNA here is from genome assembly GCA_949358305.1 of Strigamia acuminata. Taxonomy (NCBI): domain Eukaryota; kingdom Metazoa; phylum Arthropoda; class Chilopoda; order Geophilomorpha; family Linotaeniidae; genus Strigamia; species Strigamia acuminata. Next base: position 14,982,701 of record OX442315.1, on the reverse strand, counting down.
ATCCATTCGCCGGAAGTCGTGTCGAAAATCGAATGTTTCCACTTCCGGGTGAAGTTTTCGAAGGCGTGGATCACGAGATGCGGTCTGGCGTCAGTCAACCACCTGCGAACGATGTTTTTAGACAACAAGTCGTAAACTGTCGGTGTTTTAACGTCCATTTCGTCGTTCGACATTAGTTTCCGGAGCGCGTGATCGGGAATTTTGTTAATGTCAAACTCGGAGAGTAATTCCGACACGCATTTCATTCTTTGTTCCCTTAAAGATGTCTTCTTGTCCACCCAATCTATGAGGAATTTGATGACGTCGCCTAGTTTGTCGGGCTCCACTAGGCCGACAGTGTGCGCAAAGATGTCTGCCATTATCTCGGCGCTGATGTCGGCCAGAGATTCAGCGTTGGATATTTGTTCCGTGTTTTTCAAAACGAATTTACGAATATTTTCCTTCGTTTTGTGTTGATTAAACATGTCGGCCAACGGCCACACGTTCAGAAAGTTGTCCAGTGTGATCGGGGTGGTGTAGAACGTCCAGTATTTGTCGAACAAAGCGGTAATTTGCATTTTGTCGGCGGCTATGAACGTTTCGCGCACTAACGTGTCGGTGATTTCGGGCGGGGTTGGAAGATTTTGGGCGTAAATGCATTTGACGACGATTTCCATTACTTCGGCGGATGTGTCGTCGAAAGATACGACGTTTGTCTCGTTTTCGATGTTATTGTAGCTAAACATCCCGCGGAAATAGTCACTACCGGCTGTTAAAGCGTATTTGTGGGCGAGAACCACGCGACCACCCGTACATTTCATTACAACAATTCCTAGTTGTCCTTCGCCTCGCGAATTGTAGAGATTGGTCAAAAGTGTGTTTTGTTGATTTTTTTCCATTGTGTTACCTAGATTAAAATTAGAATTATTAAATTAAATAATTGGATAAAAAATAAATAAATAATTAAAAACCTTTTTTTGTGCAGGAATTGTGGATTTTCGTCTATTTGTGGTGCCTGTGGTGGTGCCTTTATCAAAATTCCTATGGAAAGTCGTTGGTGTTGCTAGTGGTCGTTGGTGATTCGAACGTCGCACCTGTGAAGTTTAAAATGATTTGTTGTGTGTTTTAAAGTATATTTTTTTATAGGTAAATTAGTCGACTTACGTTGCTGGTCGTTGAAAAGCTTATAAACGTGCCAGAACTTGAATTTAATGTACGGCATATGTACGGAATGTTGGCGGCCATTTTGTCTTGTATAGTTTCTATTTCTAGTATAGTTTAATAGTTATAGCTACGTAATTTGATAGAAAATAAACAAAAATATCTTTTAAAAAATTTTATTGTGATTATTTAAAGGTTTTATACACATATTAAATTAGAAAATTGTTTTAAAAAATTGGAAACGATTTCGGATTGTTTTGGACATGCGCCGTCGTGCGGTAATGGCTGCCAAAATCCGACCTGAACTTTGTTGTATTTTGATTCTTTTGAAGAAATAATAAATTTATTTAACCAATATCAAACCAATACAGTGGCTTAGAATCACATTGTTCTTCATTTATTGGAATAAAATTCATCGCACGTCGAATTTAAAATAATAAAATATTTATTCCAACAAAAAAACAATATAAATATCTGAAAGACATAAATTTTTTAAGAAACAATTTTTTTCTTCTTCTTTTTCTTTCAAAGAAATAAAAAAAATTGATTCACCCGAAATGTAAATACATATCTACTTGTACACACCACCAGCAAAATGAGAAAATATTTGTTTTCTCACAAACCAGCAATTCAGTCCTTGATTTACTAAAAACAAAATATTTTTAAAAAACGAGACAAATAAACAATAACAAAAAATGATTATGGCAGATGCAAAAATGAGAGAAGAAATGCTGTCAACATAAACTGAAAAAAAAACTAAATAAATTAACAAGAACAACAACAAAAATTACATAATAATAAATAATAATAATTTAAATAAACACAATTTCCATTTGCAAAGCGATGCAATCATTTACCAAATAAAATGGCTCCAAATTCTTTAAAGGAAAAAATCTTTTCTCGCCTCGAGAAAATGTCAGCCCGAGCTTTGTAGGCGAACAAATGACGCTTTTCTCAGGCGCCAAATCGAAATGAAAATCGTTCCGACCATCAAATTGATCTCGCAACGTGAACCGCACTTGGAACTTGCACGGCCATTTTAAAAATCGGTCAACGGGCCCTTCTACGATTTGAAAATACATGGACAAATGGTTACCCCAAGCTTGCCCGATCCCGTACGGACAAACCAATACGCACATATGGTAGCCCTCGTGCACGAAGGGCTCGGTGAATAATATGTCGTCTTCTCCGCGACGTGCGCTTTCCTGTTTCATTGAAAAATCCTCGAGTGTTACGATAAATAATGAATTATTAGCGTTAATTGCTTGGTTGAGCAGGCAATCTGTGAGAGAAAAAAATTTTTTTAAATTTTTTTCAGGCAATGGTTTAGGTATGTGTTTATTGATTATTTACGTAAAGTTTTATAGAATGGGAAATAATAAAGCGGGGGTAGTTAATTTTATAACCAAAATAAATATTTCTACCTTCAATAGTTCAAATTGAATTTTAAAAAATGCAATTTTTAGCTATAAATCGAAATTTAAGCATAAAAATCCAAATTTTAGCTTAAAAATCCAAATTTTAGCTTAAAAATTTAATTTTTAGCTTAAAAATTTAATTTTTAGCTTAAAAATTTAATTTTTAGCTTAAAAATTTAATTTTTAGCATAAAAATTTACTTTTTAGCATAAAAATTAATAATAAATAAAATAAATACGTGAAGAACATTAAACCAGGGCACGTATAAAGTAAACACTCAATAAACAAAACAATAACTAAAAATAAAAATAGATTACAATTTCCTTCATAGTATTCGGAGCATTCGGTATCGGGTCGAGGGTGAGCTGGACTATCTGAGCATTCGGTATCGGGTCGAGGGTGAGCTGGACTACCTGAGCAATACGATCCCTCAGACCTCTCCAAGTCTGAATTATCCGAAACATAAACATCCGAACCAGCTGACAGCTGCAAACAAACCGACGTCTCTGAACAAACTGACCGCGACGAGCTATCTGAACACAATTTCATTAAAAAAAAAGATTTTTAAAAATAAAAATAATTTAAAAAAAAAAAAATTAAAGAAATAAATATATACAGTTGAGCATCGTTATTACGAGGTTCGACCATGCGATATAACCCTTCTTTGAATGGCATGCCCTAAAATGCGAGTTTGACTAGATCTAGAGATCTGATTGGCTGGTCCTTTTATAGCATGCCATAAAAGTCAAATTCCTGATGGAAAATTGGGGCCCGTTTTATCCGGCACTGCCAGATCAGATACGTTGGTAGGACTCACGATTTTAGAGCAAGCTCCCAAAGCGGAATAATACGATCATTTTAAAAACCTTGATCAATGATGAGGACTTTATCATCTATCTGATCTTCGTTAAAATCAATTTGTTTTGGGAAATCTTCAACGACTTGTTCAATGTCAGACGACGTAACTAAAAAAAATAAAAATAAAAAATATATTAATAATAATTTCTTTCTCTCTGAAAACTGCGACAATTTAATTTTACATTATTGCTGTACCAACCTAAAAAATTCCCATACTCACCCAAATTCATTTTTGACCAAAAGCCAAAAAAAAATTTAGAAAAATGTATGAAAATGATTCGATTCTTTGAGTACGAAAGAGTGGAAGGAGTAATGGGTAAATTCAAAAAAATAATTAAATTTTAAAATCTATTATCTTTTTTCTTGTTAAACGGACCTGGCCCCTAATGAACCGAGCCGTAATTTGAAGCTTTTCGATAATTAATGAATTAATAAATATATATACCCTGAAAACCATTTAAAACCTCCATCATCTCCTCGTCAGTGATTCTGACATCAATGACATCAACGTCCATGTTGTCTTCTTCTTTGAACTGGAAATAATTAAATAAACAAATAAAATAATGAATTTAATCTTTTTTTCCTTCACTTACTTCCTCTTCCACACGCACTCGAATTTTTTCCAGTGGGCAAATAGCTTTCCCCTTCTCCACATACACGCAGGTGTTGCAGAACGAGTGTCCGCAACACAATTTTATTACATCGTGGACAAGCCATAAACAACTACAAACAAAAATGTAAAAAGAAATTAAATTTCGGATGAAAAATTCCAATTTTCAACCAATATCTCGTAAAATTATATATTCTAAATCAATTCTCACCTATTACATGTGATCATTTTTAACACAAACGGAAAAACAACAAAAAAATGACGATGGAATTAAACGAAAACTCACGTCCGAAACTCGGCACAATGACAAGCGAGGCCACCTCGTGGTAAACTAATGAAACCCGTCGAGCGTCATTACCGAAACAAAAATAAATAATTCTTCATGTTTTCTGTGTAATTATAATTAATGTACGAGATGAAAAATAACCAAAGTAATTTATTGATCCAATAATCACATTTTACATCGTTTAATCCTTAAAACGATCTGAAAACATACATCAAATAAATAAATACGACTTTTCAAACAAAAACAACATCCATTCTTAAAATGATACAATCATTGAATAAATATTCTTCGGTCATCCTATTAAACGGAAAGAAATATCGTTCCCCACGACAAAACGTACTTCCCGGAACAGCCGGCTTGTAAATCACGCTTCTCTTAGCCGGCAACGAATAATAATAATGATTTTTATTATTAAGTTGGTTAACCAAAGTTAAATTTAAATTAAATTTACATGGCCATTTCAGATTCCCATCCTTGGGACCCTCCATGACCTGGAAGTAGGCCGACAAATACTTCCCCTTGGCGGCCCCTACGCCGTTGGGACCGATTAACAAACATGTGTGATAACCCTTACTGAAAAAAGGTTCGCTAAACAGGACGAATTTTTGGTCATGTTTAGCCTCGCGTTTAATACGCGAAAAATCTTCAATTTTCCAAATAAAAGTGACGCATTCGTTCACGCCCTGACGTGAATATTTTATAACGCTTTTCGTGTTTGCGTTCAAGGGGTCCTCGTTTATCGTTTTCACGTTCATCGGTTCTTCGTTAATCCAGTTTTCGGCCAAAGAGCCGTCATTTTCCTCATTTTTGGTCAAATTGTCGTCATTGTCTTCAGTTTCGGACAACGTTTCGTCATTTTCTTCGAATTCAGGCAATGTTTCGTCGTTTTCTTCATTTTCAGGCAATGTTTCGTAATTTTCTTCGTTTTCCGGCAATGTTTCGTAAGTTTTCCCGTTTACGGTCAAAGTTTCGCCTTTTTTCATGTAAAAAAAAAAAAAGAAATTAAAAAGCAATTATTTCCCGTTTGTGGTAAAATGAAATTACCGATTCGAATTAATAATTCTTGAAAAATGTTTTTGATGTTGTCAATGGCGTCGTCAATCAGATTTGTGAGTGCGTTAATGGCCGGCGAATTGGCAACTAAAATTTAAAAAAAAAAAGAAAGAAAGGTCAAATATGGTGCAAATAAAATGTATTAAAAAATGTATTGAATATACTGGTATTTACTTTCTGTTGCTCGCTGATTAAACAAGGAGTGCGCGTCATCGCGAAATTCTCTTACAACTTGTTTGATCTGTTGCTGGGACAACTCGACAATGAATGGTTCGGATTTGATTTCGTGTAACATTTCTTCGCCCTGGAATTAGAAACGTAAAATTAATTACAATTGAGTCACAAATGAACTCATTCGAAGTTTTTTACCTTAGCAGGTCACGGTGACCGGAATTTAAAACACGTTGTTCGTCTGTATCACGAATAAGAAATGAGCCAATACTAATTGAATTTATAAATAAATTAATAAATTAATTTTTTAATTTTTTGTTTTTCCATGTTTCGGATGAAGAAACCAACCTTAGGTGTTCGAGGTGACATGCCGAGCAGCGCTGTCGTATGACGGCACCGGATATATGACGCAATGATGGTTGACTCACGCGGAGTCAAAGAGAACTATGCATTACAGTATTTTAACTCACTTGTCAGATATTTAAACCTAAGTTTAAACCCCCTGCAGTTATAGAAAAGAAATAAAGAAACATGAATTTTGTTATAGTTTTTTATATCTTGTTTATTTCAGCAACATACAGGTATCTTTCTCTGCAGATTTAATGGCAGGATTCTACTTTACTACTTTACTACTAAACTTAAAAATACTTGCACTTCAGATTATCACCTGTTTTTGTTCATTGCACTCGTGAACAGAAACAGGTGATTATCTAAACTGCAAGTGTTTATAAGTTTGAATAGTTCTGTGACCAGCTGCCCGCACAGGCTGATCCCTCACCAGCAATACTAGGCACTTAGTGCAGCTCTCGCGCCTCATGTGTTTCTCGTGCAGCCTGTTGCGGTTCTCCGCAACCAGGTGTAGCTGCCGGCCGTTGGTTCCACCAATCAGGTCCCGGAAGCGCCCTTCCGGAAGGGGTGGGTCTCGCAGAAGCCCAAGAGGGTTCTTGTCTCGACAGCATGGTGAACGGTCGCTTCCCGACCGTCTCGTCCATGCTGGCGACAATGACAACCCGATCGAGTAGTGTGGGGACTCTGTCGCCCGCCGGGACCTGATCGTCCAATTACGTCACGTTCGTCGTACGTCCTAACATGCTATCCCGACCACGCGTGTCATGCGGCCAATGGCCGCCGTGCCACGCAGCCTTGTCAGGAATGGCTGCTTTGCAGCCATCGCATTGGGAAATACACCTGAGACACCATTCATACCCCTAAACAACAATAAAGCTATTCAATAACTAAAACTGTGTCTTTGTTGTATTTCATCGTGTGTGTTGTTTCCAGCGTCCCGTGGCCATCCCCTGACCACGTGGCGTCCGTCCAAACACTCACAGTTCATCATCTAAATATCCTTTCCCACCCCATGGAATATGTGCAAAAGGTGATGTGGATTCTTCTGTCTCCTTACTTGTATATGGGATTATTCATTTGACAGTTTGTTGTGTTATGGACCAGGCTGAAATTAGCACAACATTACATTTACGATAGTCTAAAACACAAGAAGCAAGTGTTTAATAAAAGCAAAACAAATTACTCCTATAAAGTAAACTAGTCACAATGTTATGTGACCTATACAATAAATAAAGGACAAATCATGCATGTAATTAGGATCATTATGCAGTGTCTGGAGTGACGCAGGTCACCATGGGTGGCCAAGCGGGTCACAGAATATTAATAAAAATATAGAAATTATATGAATTTGCACGGCACTGATGCCTTCTCTGCGACGGGCGTCGTTATATCGGTCTTGATCGACGATGGCGGTGAAAATAATGATGAAGTCATTATTCTCTCAAATAATAATAAATTAGCAAATATGCGAGGAGAATCCGAATAATTCGGGCAATCGCAATACTAATAATATTCTTTTTTATTTGATATAAAATTGTTTTCTGAAAAAACATTATGAAAAAAACAATAAAAACATGATCTTTTCCTGTCCTTTTAAGAAAGGTAAATTGTCTAACGACTTTTAAGAGTAATCAAGGTCGAGTTATGCATGCGGAACTGCGGAAGCAAATACAGGTTGCACTGCCATTTGGAAATTTGTGGTTTACGTTATTAAAAATTTATGCGATTAAATTTCTGGTTTAACAAAGAACGTTTTACGTTTTATTATAGCCATCGATGCAGCAAAATCGTAAAACACAAAGGTTCGTTCTTTCTGAAACCAGATGTCAATTATTTTTGTCAGTTGAATTTGTATTATATATACAAATTTGAGGGGGGGTGATTAGTTTTGTTACGTAATTTTAGGGGGGGAGGGGTGTGCGGATTTGTTACGACCTTGTTACAGGTGTAAAACTTATTATATAATAACTAGAACAAAAAATGGTCAAATTAGTGCAATACTTTTAACTTTACAATGCGTTGGAAAACTTTCCTTTTTACTGGAAATAAATGATGTTTTTGTGACCCTGAATTATAACTATCTAAAACAAAATCACAATCGGGGTTGCTCAATCCAGACTTATCAATTCTGAATGTGCGAAATATTAATGATGAGAGCAATATTTCTCAAAAATAACAAAACTCCTATATTCTTAACTTTGAATAATTTAAATACTAGTTTCTTAACAACAAATGATAAAATTAACTTCTTAACACTAAACGTTACACAAGTACTAAATAAATAATGAATATTAGTAAAAATAGGAAAATTATATGAATTTGCATGGCGCTCAAGCCTTCTCTGCGATGGGCGTCGTCGTATCGGTCTTGATCGACGATGGCGATGAACATAACGGTGAAATAATTATTTCCTCAAATAATAATAAATTTGCAAATATGCAAGGCGAATCCGAATAATTCGGGCAATCGTAATACCACGAACACAATTAAATTTCGGATGAAAAATTCCAAATTTCAACCAATATCTCGTAAAATTATCTATTTTAAACCAATACTCACCTATTACATGTGATCATTTTTAACACAAACGGAAAAACAACAAAAAATGACGATGGAATTAAACGAAAACTCACGTCCGAAACTCGGCACAATGACAAGCGAGGCCACCTCCTGGTAAACTAATGAAACACGTCGAGCGTCATTACCGAAACAAAAATAAAGAATTCTTCATGTTTTCTGTGTAATTAATTTATGAGATGAAAAATAACCAAAGTAATTTAATGATCCAATAATCACATTTTACATCGTTTAATTTTTAAAACGATCTGAAAACATACATCAAATAAATAAATACGACTTTTCAAATAAAAACAACATCCATTCTTAAAATGATACAATCATTGAATAAATATTCTTCGGTCATCCTATTGAACGGAAAGAAATATCGTTCCCCACGACAAAAAGTACTTCCCGGAACAGCCGGCTTGTAAATTACGCTTCTCTTAGCCGGCAACGAATAATAATAATGATTTTTATTATTAAGTTGGTCAACCAAAGTTAAATTTAAATTAAATTTACATGGCCATTTCAGATTCCCATCCTTGGGACCCTCCATGACCTGGAAGTAGGCCGACAAATACTTCTCCTTGGCGGCCCCTACGCCGTTGGGACCGATTATCAAACATGTGTGATAACCCTCACTGAAAAAAGGCTCGCTAAACAGGACGAATTTTTGGTCATGTTTAGCCTCGCGTTTAATACGCGAAAAATCCTCAATTTTCCAAATAAAAGTGACGCATTCGTTCACGTGTTGACGTGAATATTTTATAACGCTTTTCGTGTTTGCGTTCAAGGGGTCCTCGTTCATCGTTTTCACGTTCATCGGTTCTTCGTTAATCCAGTTTTCGGCCAAAGCGCCGTCATTTTCCTCGTTTTTGGTCAAATTGTCGTCATTTTCTCCAGTTTCGGACAACGTTTCGTTATTTTCTTCGAATTCAGGCATTGTTTCGTCATTTTCTTCGAATTCAGGCAATGTTTCGTCATTTTCTTCATTTTCAGGCAATGTTTCGTAATTTTCATCGTTTTCCGGCAATGTTTCGTAATTTTTCCCGTTTTCGGTCAAAGTTTCGCCTTTTTTCATGTCACAAAGAAAATAAGAAATTGAAAAGCAATTATTTCCCGTTTGTGGTAAAATGAAATTACCGATTCGAATTAATAATTCTTGAAAAATGTTTCTGATGTTGTCAATGGCGTCGTCAATCAGATTTGTGAGTGCGTTAATGGCCGGCGAATTGGCAACTAAAATTTAAAAAAAAAAAGAGAGAAAGGTCAAATATGGTGCAAATAAAATGTATTAAAAAATATATTTAAATATTTACTTTCTCTTGCTCTTGCTCGCTGATTAAACAAGGAGTGCGCGTCATCGCGAAATTCTCTTACAACTTGTTTGATCTGTTGCTGGGACAACTCGACACTGAATGTTTCGGATTTGATTTCGTGTAACATTTCTTCGCCCTGGAATTAGAAACGTAAAATCAATTACAATTTAGTCGTAAATGAGCTCCTTCGAAGTTTTTTTTACCTTAGCAGAACAAGGTAACCGGAATTTAAAACACGTCGTTCGTCTGTATCACGAATAAGAAATGAGGCAATATTAATTGAATTGATAAATAGATAAATAAATAACTTTTTTAATTTTTTCTTTTGCTGTGTTTCGGATGAAGAAACCAATCTTAGGTGTTCGAGGTGACATATGGCGAGCAGCACTGTCTCACGACGGCACCGGATATATGGCGCAATGATGTGGCTACGCATTACAGTATTTTAACACAAATATTTAAACTTAAGTTTAAACCACCTGCAGTAATAGAAAAGAAATAAAGAAACATGAATTTTGTTATAGTTTTTTATATCTTGTTTATTTCCGCAACATACAGGTATTTTTCTCAGCAGATTTAATGGCAAGATTCTACTTTGGGGCCGTCCATAAATTACGTAACGCCTGGAGGGGGGGAGGGAGTTTCAAAATTTGTAACGAGTTGTTACGATGGGGAGGGGGGGGAGTTCTTAATAATGTTACGTAACAAAAAGTGAAAATTTTACTTTTATTGTTTCAATTTATTATTATTGTAAATTTTAAATTTTTGTCATTCATCTTTAATTTTTGAAAATTTTGTTTACATTTTAGAAATTTTTTTTTACATTTTAGAAATTTTTTTTTACATTTTAGAAATTTTTTTTTACATTTTAGAAATTTTTTTTTACATTTTTGAAATTTTTTGAAAATATTTGTAAAAAATTTTAAATTTTGTAAAATTTTGTGTTATAAAGCTTGTACCGGTATCAAAAATTTTTTTTTTTGGGGGGGGGGAGGTGGTAAGTTTTGTTACGTAATATTCTAGGGGGCCGGTTTGTGGATTTGTTACGACCTTGTTACAAAGGGGGGTGGAGGGGGTCTAAAAATTGAAAAATCAGCGTTACGTAATTTATGGACGGCCCCTTTACTACTTTACTACTAAACTTAAAAATTCTTGCACTTAACATTATCACCTGTTTCTGTTCATTGCACTCGTGAACAGAAACAGGTAATTATCTAAACTGCAAGTGGTTATAAATTTCAATAGTTCTGTGACCAGCTGCCCCCGCAGGCTGATCGCTCACCTGCGATAGAAGGTACTTAGTGCAGCTCTCGCGCCTCATGTGTTTCTCGCGCAGCCTGTTGCGGTCCTCTGCAACCAGGTGGAGCTGCGGGCCGTTAGTTCTACCAATCGGGACCTGGAAATGTCCTTCCGGAAGTGGTGGACCTCGCAGAAGCCCAAGAGAGTTCTTGTCTCGACAGCATGGTGAACGGTCGCTTCCCGACTGTCTCTTCCATGCTGGCGACGATGACGACCCGAATGATTGGTGTGGCGACCCTGTCGCCCGCTGGGACCTGAGCGTCCGATTACGTCGCGGGCTTGATAGGGATGGCTTCCAGTGCTGGACTGGCCCGGCGGGCTACCGGGAGTTTCCCGGTGACCCGTGGCTGCTGTGGCCTGTCGCAGCCGGCTGTAGCCTGTCCTGGCTTCATTAATTGTGGCCCGGACACCCAGATTTCCCGGCCATAAATTTATTCCCAGTCCAGCCCTAATGGCTTCAATGCAGTCATCGCATTGAGAAATACACCTGAGACAGCATTCATACCCCTAGACAACAATAAAGCTATTCAATAACTAAAACTGTGTCTTTGTTGTATTTCATCGTGTGTGTTGTGTCCACCGTCCCGTGGCCCTCTCCTGACCACGCGGCGTCCATCCAAACACTCACAGTTCATCATCTAAATATCTTTTCCCACCCCATGGAATGTGTACAAACAGGCCCATCTTTACCATTGGGCTAACTGGGCTGCAGCCGAGGGGCGCCAGGCAGAGAGGAGCGCCTCCTACAAAGAGTCTTCATGAGTGTTCAAATATAAGCTGAACTTGTAGGCCCGTTCCTACACATTGTTGATGGTGTGTATAACACACGGGCACCACAGGTCAGGGAGTGCCACCCCGGGTGGCATTTTTTTCCCATAATGATACATTTTTAGTTCCGAAAATGCATTTTCAGATCCAAAAAGGCAGTTTTTGGTTCGAATTTATTTTTCACAAAAATGCTTACGGGTACTTCTTTTGGAGGGAGGCGGGAGTGGGGAGCCAACATGCCCAAAAAACACGGGTGCACTACAAGTATATCCTAAGAAGGGGCCTGTGAAATTGTAACGGTAAAAATAATTTTTTTTATTGGGACAAGGGCGCCTGATTTATTTAAGCCCAGGACGCCGAAAAGTGTTAAGACGGCCCTGTGTACAAAAGGTGATGTGGATTCTTCTGTCTCCTTACTTATATATGGGATTATTCATTTAACAGGTATCGGTTTGACAGTTTGGTGCGTTATGGACCAGGCACAACATTACATTTGCGATAGTCTACAGACAAACACCTAACTTTGTAGGAGTGTGTGGTTTTAATCGAAGCAAAAGGACCCTCTTGACAACATGCGGTCTAATTTTTAGGAACACCCAAGGCATAGATTTTGAGAAACTTTAACATTAGGTATCGGTCTCTCTGTAGACTATTGCGAATGTAACGTTGTGCCAACGTCAACCTAGTTAGAAATGAGCACAAATGCTTCAGTTGAATTATCACAAATCAATCTTAGTATATTGGTTTACTGTTCGTATTAGCAGAGCTAACCTATGCAGTGAAAAATAAGAGTACACACTTTCAGTACTGTAAAACACAAGAAGCAAGTGTTATGTGTTATGTGACCTATACAATAAATAAAGGACAAATCATGCGTGTCATCAGGGCCATTGGGCAGTGTGGAGTGATGCAGGTCACTGTGGGTGGCCAAGCGGTCACAGAATATTATTAAAAATATGGAAATTATACGAATTTGCACGGCGCTGATGCCATCTCCGCGATGGGCTTCGTTATGTCGGTCTTGGTCAAAGATGGCGGTGAAAATAATGATGAAATCATTATTCTCTCAAATAATAATAAATTCGCGAAAATGCAAGGAGAATCCGAATAATTCGGGCAATCACAATACTAATATAATTGTAAACTATCCCAAACTTGGGATCAGCTGACCCGAAAATAACATGACACAACCGCTAGCTTAGTTAAATTCCAAGTGATTTTATTACAAAACAATTCTTCTTTAAATATCGCATTGGTCAGCTCTGATTGGCTGACCACAAGGAACAGCCCCCAATTGGCTGTTTGCCCCCAAAACGTCTATCGGACATATTCTTGTACGTCCGCCCCGCCCCCTGGCGATCGTTATCGCCCGTCAAACCTAAAAAACTCCACATAATAATATTCTTTTTTATTTCATATAAAATTGTTTTATGAAAACACAATAAAAACATGATCTTTTCCTGGCTTCTACCACAGGTAAATTGTCTTATGAGTCTTTTTTTTTAGAGTAATCAAGGTCGAGTTAGGCATGCGGAAGCAAATACAGGTTGCACTGCCAGTTGGAAATTTGTGTTTTACGTTGTTAAGAATTTATGCGAATAAGCTTTTGGTTTAACAAAGAACGTTTAACGTTTTATTACAGCTGTCGATGCAGCAAAATTGTAAAACACAAAGGTTCGTTCTTTCTGAAACCAGATGTCAATTATTTTTGTCAGTTGAATGGGGATGTCGGAAAAAAATTTCTATTGAAAATTTGTGTATATAAATGCTCTGCTCAAGCATTGGATTTCCATCAGACATTCTCGTGTCAGCATTGAATCTACAATTCCAGGCAAGTATTACCGAAAGAACGTAATTTTTAAATTTAAAAATGCGAATTTTGTTTTGGGGGCTTTTTCTAAATGAATGCAAAAAGTAGAGTTTTGAAGACGTTATAGGCAAAATAAACGAGATAGTTACCTTCGAGTATTATATCTTCCATTTACAATCCATATTCGTTGAAATAATAGAGAGGCCAGGAAGATTATTGCTGTCGCTGTAATCTACCATATTGTCAGTTATTTTGTCGAAAATTGCCTTCTAGAAAACCCAACCTTGTGCAGACACTCGGTGACCAAGCAAACAAAAGGATAGTCACCTCACCCCAGATTCCAATCCGTGATCTCACTCTTTCGAAAAACTTGGGGTGTTGTGCTATCATTTTTATTTTTTTGGTTTATTTTTGCATATAAAAAAGAAATTTTTATCAATGATGGCTTAAAAAGAAATTTTTTTCTGGCCAGAAATGAATTTTTTTTCTGGCCAGAAATGAATTTTTTTTCTGGCCAAAAATGAATTTTTGACGCCTAAAATAATTTTTGTTTTTGCAGAAAACCGTTTTTTGGTTTTATGTTTACCCAATATTTTTTTAGTTTGTTCATCTCTCAATCCGCCTCTGTGTGACAAAATAATACAAAGATCAAAATAATGTAAAAATTCAATCATGTCAAATTGTGTTAGAGATTACAGTTTATATTTGCCTACGGTATGTGTATATTTATTTACTGCGTATGTATTCCATAGAATTTAAAAAGGATTGAAGTCATCAGAATGAAGATTATTGCTATTGTTTTGGTATCGTTTGTTGTCATGGCTGTTGCACAAGAAGGACCATTAAGTTGTGCTGAGCTAGCAAAACTGTATCTTGTAAGATTTTAAGCTATTCATTTAGATACAGTGAAATAATTTTTTGCTATTTTTTAGAAAATATTTGCCGCTGTTATGTCTGGGGGATTAGAAGGAATAGCTAACCTGGTAGAGGTAGAAGTAACTTTTTTTTACTAATAGTGTATAAACGATGTGACGATTCTACCTTTTGATAGGCAAATTGTACACTAAAACTAACCGAGATAAGCTAAACCATTGTGCGCTAAGTGAATTACTGGCTGAATAATACGAACTTACGATAATTACAACATCATTATGTTTATTACAAAGAATACTGGGTTCTGGGCACGTGTAAACGGGCGGCATCGTTTGGTTTGGATGTCCGGGCGGGCCAAGGGATAGGGTTGGCTTTGCGGCATGGTCATAATAACGTTACGTGGATGCGGAGAATTATCCGCATCACCGAGTGTTATTCAATCGATTAATCAATCGGTAATGCGATTTAAACAATACTAAAAGCTAGGAAGAAACACAATAAATAAACATTAGTTATTAGTAATATTAGTAATATTGCGGGAGGTTTTGACACCTCCATCCGGCTCAGAGCCGTAACGGTGAATCTGATCGCAAATGATCAGTAACCGGGATTTGTTGTCCGGGTTCGCCTTTCCGTGTATAAGCGTGTGTAAAAGCCCGTACATGAGCGATATATAACTACCGCCGTGAATAATCACGGATGTGTGTTAAGCTCCACAAGAGAAGCAAAACCAACATACCAGCCTGTGTTCAAGCGAGTGAATAAGCGGCTAAATAGACTTTTTGAATGCACCTAGTACAAAAGCCAAAGTTCTGGTGAAAACCTCTTATATATGTTCTAAGAACAATAGGATTAGGAGTAGCCAATCGGACACCAGAATCCAGAGATTCGGGGGTCCAAATCTCGAAGAGTCCAATTGGTTCTCTTCACAGGTAAGTATAAAACATTCTATATTGATTCTATAGCATCAATATTGTTCTAATTAATACTCTTAATATAAATAACGTATATTTATTCGTATTGCCGTACTAGTCATCATAACCTCGGTTATCATATTTAAACTGCGCGCGCTTATTGTCGCAGCGCCATCTAGTGTGAAGTTTCGCATTACGCGGTTTTACAACCGTCACAACGATTATCTCGCGCCCTCATTTTGTGACGGTTATAAAATCGTATTAATTTACAATGTCGGCACCAGTTCGCACCGATAAACCGAAAGTGAGCGATATTCGAATACCGTATTTTATAAATTAAGAGCCGCGGCTCTTATTCAAAACAGCCATTTTTGTCAGCAATTACAACTTCGGTTTTTCGTTTGTTACATTTGTTTCATGTAACAAACGAAGTCTGAACGTCCAAAACGAAGTGTACGTTCATGGTTTGTGGAAACTGGCGGTTTCCAAGGTGAACCAGTTTGATTGTGTTTTTTGCCACCGTGGCGCAGGTGAAAAAGCTCACCTGTGACCCAGATCTGTATTCTTGGAATTTAAGGATTAGCTTAATCCTTTTGTTTTATATACCTAAAATTTTGAATAAAATATCAGTTCTTATTTTGTAAATGTAACAATCGGTCGTGTGCTTTTTGCGTCTACAACTTTCGAACTTAAATCCGACTCCATCCGCTCTTCGAGATAGGTTTTGTGAAGCAATTCATTTATTTAAGTTACGTGAGTAACTATATGGTGCCGAAACCCGGGAATTCTTCAAGAAAAACGAACCAGGACGAGTAGAATGGACGATTTAACAAGAAACCGCGCACAAAGAGAATCAGCGAGAAAGAGCGTGCGAGCGCTTTTCACCAAAATCAACAAAGAAATGGGTGAAGATCCACTAAATGAAGTCAAATTATTATGTCTACAGGCGCAGTTGACCACGAAACGAGTGAAGATCGACAAATTGGACGTTTTAATCGCCGACGGAATTACAGACGTCAATGAAGTGGATCAAGACGAGACAGATGCGGAAGAATTTCAAGACGAGATGACGGCCGCAAGAATTACACTGGAAGTCGCCCTAAAAGAACTCAACCAAATGAAACAAACACCACCACAGCAAATACCACCGCAAGTACCACTCGTAAATTTGAATGCAAACCTCCCGTTAAACCCAATCCAACCACAATGTACCGTGATGAAATTACCAAAACTAGAAGTTGCCAAGTTTAAAGGCACGCCGGAAACCTGGACGGGGTTCTGGTCAGATTTTGAATTGAGCGTGCATAATAACACTTCCCTGCCTAAAACAGCCAAATTTGTATATCTGCGCTCACTCGTCGAGGGACTCGCAGCAAACGCAATTAGCGGACTCACCGTGACGGAACTCAACTACGACACCGCAATATCGCTTTTGACTAATCGTTTTGGACAGAAGGAGCAGATTGTCGGTGCTCATATGGCCAAGCTGCTCGAGATGCCGTCAGTTAAGCGAGTAGAAGATGTGGCAGCCCTACGGAAGCTTTACGATTTTTGCGACCTCCACATCAAGAGTCTAGAGAACCTCGGAGTGCCGGCAGAAACTTTCGGACCATTATTATGCCCAATACTCGCACGTGCTGTGCCAACCAGCATACAACATGATTTTGCACGTCCACGAGGAGATGCACCTTGGGTTGTTAAAGAATTTTTGGATTTTTTTAGATTCGAAGTAGCGATGCGCGAACGTACGGAAGTCACAGATAAAACCAGTAAACCGCAACAAGAATCGATGGAAACCCCGAATACCAAAAAGGAAGAGGTGAAGAAAACCAATTACAAGTCTAATACCCACAGTTCTGCTTCAGCTTTATCGAACATCGTTTACAAGTGCACGTTTTGCGAGAAAACAGAACACAAGAGTCCAGACTGTCCGTTGTCCGTAGAAAAAAGAAAAGAAGCGTGTTTCAAAGCCCGACGCTGTTATCGATGCCTGAAGGAGAATCACCAAGCGCGTCAGTGTAATACGAGATTTAAATGTCGGAAATGCGAACAAAAACATCACACGTATTTGTGCGACAAAGAAGACACGAAGAAAACAGAAACAACTTTGACTTCAGCCGTACAAGAGTCTACAGCTATGGAAACCGTGATGTTCCTGCAAGTCGTCGTCCTAGAAGCCAATGGAAACGGGAAGAAGAGGAAAGTCCAGTGTTTTTTGGATGGGGGATCACAAAGAAGCTTCATCACAGAAAAACTGTCGCACGAATTACAACTGGAAAAAACTGGAGAACAATCCCTCGCCCTCTTGACTTTCGGATCCACTGAGCCAACCATTACCAAACGAAAACAGGTGAAGTTAAACTTGAATAATTGTGAAGATAAGAATTTCAGTTTAGAAATCAAAGCGCTTGAGTCACCCTGGATCACACCGACATTACGAGGAAAGCCTGATGAACAAGTGTTGGAACAACTGAAGAAATACAACATAAAACTGGCCTACGATAACAACATTCAACGAGACGATGGAGTGTCCATTTTGATCGGCGTCGACAACTTTTGGCGAGTTACAACAGGAAAACAACAACGTATCGACGAGAATTTAATGGCGATCGAAACCATCTTTGGTTGGACACTGCACGGATCAGCTGGGAAGACAGAAACAACAATGTCGTCTTTGGTGCGGGTAAATAAAGTGATTGTTGCCGATAATACAAACGAACTTTTAGAGAAATTCTGGAACTTGGAGTCGATTGGGATTCGCCACGAAACTGTAGAACCAGGAATCGATGAAGCGGACACACTGAAGCGATTCAAAGACCAGATTGAGTGGGTAGACGACCATTACGAAGTAGGATTCCCGTGGAAGATCGACCGCAAGGAATTGAGCGACAATCGAGATGTTGCGAAAAAGCGTTTGTGGAGTTTAATTAATCGTTTTCGCAAAAATCCCAAATTGTATTTAGACTATAAAAAAGTGATCGACGAACAGCTGATTTCCAGAGTCGTGGAGAGAGTACCAAAGGATTCGAAACCAAACAACCCGTATTATATCCCTCACCGACCAGTAATTGATGAAACTCGAGCCACAACAAAGTTACGAATTGTTTACGATGCGTCGTCACACGCAAAGGGATGTTTGTCACTAAACGACTGTTTGAGTAAGGGCCCGAATATGTTACCTCATCTAATAAACATTGTTTTGAAGTTCCGAACCGGCAAATATGGCGCAATCGGGGACATTGAGAAGGCTTTCCATCGAATACACCTCAAGACAGACGAACGCGACGTGACACGATTTTATTGGATCGAGGATGGGTGGAACGGTGAAGAGTCGGTAAAATTAATTGAACTACGGCAAACTCGAGTCCCATTTGGAACAGGACCCAGTCCATTTTTACTAAATGCAACAGTAAAAGAACACGTCGACAAGTTTGAAGACCAATACCCGGACACATGCGACAAGCTGAAAGAAGACTTGTATGTAGACGATTTTGTAACAAGTGTTGACAATTCGAACAAGTTAATTCAAATTTATAATGAGAGTCGTGAGATTTTGCAAGCCGCGAACATGAAATTAACCAAATGGAAGTCGAATGATGTGAAATTACAAGAGAAAATTATACGAGATGACCCAGATTGTGACGTGACAGTTTTTCAAAAAAAAACTAAGGTTTTGGGGGTAGTTTGGGATATTGAGTTAGATAAATTGGGATTAGACATTAGTACATTGATTAACGAGATTAACTTGACCAAATACACCAAGAGATTTATTGTAAGAATTACCGCCATGATTTTTGACCCGTTGGGAATGGCAAACCCCTTTGTGATAACTGCTAAAATTATTTTTCAGGAACTTTGGAAACTAAATGTTGGGTGGGATGACGTCATTCCAGAATATGTGAAGATAAAGTGGGAAAATTGGTATGTTCAGATACCATACCTCGAAAATTTAAATTTAGAGCGCAAATTGTTAAATTGGGGAGGAAATTATGGAAAAAGGATTCACATCTTCTGTGATGCCAGTCCGAGAGCGTATGGCGTAGTAGCCTACACTCGAGTTCTGGACGAAACAAATGCTGTTAATATTGATTTTATTATTTCAAAATGTAGAGTTGCACCGGTTAAAGAGTTAACACTGCCAAAGTTGGAGCTGATGGGTGCTTTACTAGCATCAAGATTAATCCAGACTTTAAAGCAGACACTCGGATGCGAAGACTTCACGATCTGGACCGACTCAAAGATCGTATTGCATTGGATCCGCGACACCAAGAACAGACCAGCGACGTTCGTGTACAATCGTGTACGGGAAATTGTTGAGAATACATCGAGAGACGATTGGCACCACTGCCCAGGGAAAGATAATCCAGCCGACCTGGTTACGAGGGGAGTGAACGTAAAACAGCTCACTGAAGAACCATTTTGGTTAAAAGGACCGGAGTGGCTTGCAGACAACGAATCGAGATGGCCAAATGAGGACGTGAACGTGGATCCAATCATCGAGGACGACGACAGGGAAGTGAATATGACATTAATAACAGTTGCTGAACCAGATATCGATTACACTCGATTTAGTACGTGGAAGAAGCTGAAACGAGTTACAGCCTGGGTTTTTAGATATATTGCGAATCTAAAGACGAAAAATAGAAATGGAGATGCGCCGACAAACGAGGAAATTGAACTTGCTGAACTTTATTGGGTGAACTATTTACAGAAAAGCAAATTTCCAAAAGAGATCGAGTGCTTGTCAGGGCAGAAACAAATCGAAAAGTCGTCAACAATCATAAAGTTGTCGCCAATACTAGATGAGAAGGGATTGTTGCGTGCAACACATCGATGGGGATTAGCAGAAATCGACCGAAATACACGCGAACCCCTTTTATTACCAAACGAACATTTTATAACTAAATTGATTGTTTTAGGCGAACACGAACGAGCTTTACACAGTGGACTGGCCGACACATTGAGTGGACTTCGAGAGAGATTCTGGATCGCCCGTGCGAGAAAAACAATCAAGGGAATCATCCACAAGTGTGTTTGCTGTCGAAAAATACAAGGACGTTTAGCCAAAGAAAAGTGGGGATTACTGCCCATTGATCGTGTTACGCCGAGTGAACCGTTCGAAATTTGCGGAGTTGATTTTGCTGGTCCTCTCTACACCAAATTGGGTAACAAAGTGTATATTGCCCTGTTTACATGTGCGGTAACGCGTGCAGTCCACTTGGAATTGCTCTCCAACCTGAGTACCGATAAATTTATTGACTGTGTGAAGCGTTTTATCTCTAGAAGAGGAATTCCCAAAACTATATACTCCGATAACGCCAAAACGTTCAAGAGAGCAGACAAGGAGATTAATTTGTTTTTGAAGTATTTACCAGAAGAACAGTTTCAAGGATTTATTACGGAAAAACGGATAACATGGAAATATATTGTCGAAACCGCACCGTGGTGGAGCGGCTTTTGGGAGCGCATGGTGCGTTCAGTGAAGTTGGCGCTAAAGAAAACGATCGGGAAAAACTCACTCGATTATGAGGGACTCGTAACCATACTGGCAGAAGCTGAAGCTGTTGTGAACTCCAGACCATTAACTTATGTTTATGACACTCCTCATGAAGATTCACCCCTTTCCCCCTCTCATTTTCTCTTAGGAAAACGCATTTCATTTCTGCCGACCGCGCCGAAATATTCCACCAATCCGGGATCAAAAGATGACATCTTAAGAGCGTGGAAATACCGACAAACGCTTATCCAACGATTTTGGGACCGTTGGACGAAGGAATACTTAATCGAATTACGCCAACACCGAGGCGTCACCAGTCGTACGAAATTTAACGTGGGAGATATTGTGATCATCGAGGACCAAAACCGGCCGCGACTTACGTGGAAACTCGGGCGCATCACCTCCGTGAAGGAGGGTCGTGACGGCTTGATTCGTTCCTGCGAAATCCAGATGTCCAACGGGACACGTCTTCGAAGACCCATCCAGAGACTATGCAACCTCGAAGTGGAAACCGAAGTTCCAGTCCGCCGGGACGGGGGGACTGTGGAAACTGGCGGTTTCCAAGGTGAACCAGTTTGATTGTGTTTTTTGCCACCGTGGCGCAGGTGAAAAAGCTCACCTGTGACCCAGATCTGTATTCTTGGAATTTAAGGATTAGCTTAATCCTTTTGTTTTATATACCTAAAATTTTGAATAAAATATCAGTTCTTATTTTGTAAATGTAACAATCGGTCGTGTGCTTTTTGCGTCTACAACTTTCGAACTTAAATCCGACTCCATCCGCTCTTCGAGATAGGTTTTGTGAAGCAATTCATTTATTTAAGTTACGTGAGTAACTATATGGTTCGTGAGGTTAAATACGGAAACGACAGTGTACTTTTTCAAAAATACGGTATTCTTGGTGTCTCAGCCGTGGTTGCTATTCGAGGGAGACACAATTCGAGGGCGACTCTTAATCGGTAAAATGTGTAAATTATATCGAATATTGTTCAATAAATATACTTTATTTATTTACAATTAAATGGCTATTATATGAATATTGATTCAAAAGAATCAATATTAAACAAAACAAGTGCAAAACTCCACTTTATGGTTATAAAGTGGCAAATTGGATTCTTTTTAAACCCAAGTCCTCATCTAGGTCCGGACTCCCTAAATCCCTATAGTGACCTGGGAGTTCATGGATTCTAATGTCCAATTGGCTGTCATTAATCTCTATTGTCCTCCCAGAGTATATAAACTCTGGTTTTCACCATTTCATTGCTTTTTGTTTGTTTTTTGTATCTTTGATCTTTGAAATTCACACTGTTGCAAATGAAAAAAGATCAAAGGACTCCTACATTTCGTACATAAATATCTGGTTCCCCCTGTGGTGATGCTTGTTTATTGTTTGTTTATTGATAGGAGTTGACTCTAAATGCAGATTTATGGTTTATGTGGCCCTTTAAATCGCCCTATTTAGGGGTCCTATTTGAAAACTAAATTGCAAATATTTTTTCTGATTTCTATTTTTTATTTCAAAATGTTTATCCTTGGCATTGGGGGGAACCGATCGACATATGCCGAGAACTATTCAAAGTTGCGATTTTCCTTAGTGAAAACAAAGTGGGTCACCATAAGTTGAATACTTGTTTATACCTATAGACTATTCAGAAGTATCTCCTTGTGTTTCAAAATAAACTCTCTTATTTTCAGGGGGAAAGTGATGCTGTAATCTCAGTTGTACAGAATTGTTTGGTATAGAGTTTTTACTTTTATTAATACTTTTTACAGGACCAAGCATACAAAATATCACTAATAAGATTTTTATGAAATCATCCGATTCAATATTCGAAATTCTAGTACAATATCTACAATGCTAGAAATAAGAGGTGTGAAATGGTGTAAAAGTACTAATTGTAATGTTGTGGCATCATTTGTTAGTTCAATAACACCATAACAGCAGTAACACAACATAATGAGATATGAAGCGGATATGTCTTGAAAAATTTTCACAGAATGGTGCAATCTGTGAACAGAAATTTTAAACACTTGTCTCTGAAAGAAAAAAAATTGAGATTCTACATTGCTTTTTGCCTGTAATAATTTCTGCTGCCTTCTCTGAGGACTGACCATGTCTTCTTGAGACTTGAGCAGCCCATTTTTTGGCCAACCTGATGGTGACTAGGCTAGAGAATATTCAGTGCATGACAAAACAACAAAAGAATCTCGTTTGAATCTCTAATTTCATAACAATTTTAGTTATATCTTTATCTGCATTATCCTGTACAATATGAAAAATGAGTAATCGGAGAGAATAAACCACTTTACAATATAACTCCGAATAGTTACATGATGCATACACTAGAGTTAATGAAAGCGTTGGCATGTTTACCTTTTAACACCACCAATATTCAAGCGAGTAATGTGTCTTGGTTGAAACAGTCCTGCTTAATAACATTGCTGTCAGGCGGCCAGACGTTAGATCTGTTCCTACTATATTTTGTTTTTAATTTTATACCTTTTTTTTCTGTGGTGAGGGCTTAACCAACTTTACATGGTGTACGTGGTTTATTCTCTTCAATTATTCATTCTTCAAAATACTAATTACGTATCATTTTTTAAATAGGAACATACAAACCCCAAGGATTTCCTCATGTGCGTTCAAGCGGCGCTTAGGGAAGTAAGTAAAAATATCACCAATCAAATGTTTTAGAAATCATATCATATCATCATACCACACCACGCCACATCATATCATATCATATATTATATTTTATTTAAGCATTTTTTTTATTCATTTTATAATTCCTTTCAGCTATGTCAATAGGTGTCGCCATTTGACACTGATAGTTTCTAACAAGGGACATCCTAAAAATTAAACCACTTACTAATTCAATTATTGTCTACACTACAGTACTCCTTTTTCATCTTTGCTATAGCAATTTCTTGCTCTTATATAAATTTAATGCCAATATTCATGATTTCGGTTGTTATAATAATAATTCTAAAAACTATGTATCAAATGTTTGTGTGAATAAAAATGTACTCCATTAAATATTCCTCTCAAACAGAAATAAGTATATCCTAATCATCATCAATTATTTTTATTACACCCTCATATAAAACTGGTCCCTTTTTGGAAATATTGGACTAGTATATAAAAATAGTTTTCTTATTTTTTGTTAATTAAATAATCACTTCTAGGGCAAGTTGGGAGCCATGATATCAATGTGTGTGTAGAATTTGTCTCGCAAATATGACTTATGAGTTATCCGACACCTTGGTCAGACTCACGATTTTTGAGTAAGCCCCCAAAACGGGATAATACGGTAATTTTACAAACCTTGATCAATGATGACAACTTTATCATCTATCTGATCTTCGTTAAAGTCAATTTGTTTTGTTTGGGAAATCTTAAACAACTTGTTCAATGTCAGACGACGTAACTTAAAAAATAAAAATTAATAAAAAAAATAAATAATAATTCCCTTCTCTCTGAAAACTACGATAACTTAATTTTACACTTTTGCTGTACCAACCTAAAAAATCTCCCATACTCACCCAAACCCAAAGCCAAAGAAAATTTTCCAAAAATGTATGAAAATGATTCGATTCTTTGAGTACGAAAGAGTGAAAGAAGCAATGGATAAATTCAAAAAAAAAATTAAATTTTAAAATTGTCACGGTCCTGACTTTAGACAGTAATAATTTTCAAAATTTTAAGCGCATTTTGCGCCTTTCCTTTAAATCTTCCCCAATTTTATTGAGAAATTGTTCTAGTTTCCCTAAATTATTTCATTTTTCCCAGTTCTAAATTTATTATTTTGCTTTATATTATTTTCCTTATTTTTGATAATTATCTTTAATTTGGCCTGGTTTTAATCACCCCATCCAGACAATTCATGAGAATTCTGCAATAAGTTGATGTAATCGCGCTCTAAATTTGCATATTTCACCCCTGATCGCCTGTTTTCTGCCCAGTCCCCATTGGGAATTGACTTGGCCTTTGACATGTGATCAGAGGTGACTTGTTCTGTCAAGACATTTTTGACAGAGAGAATAATTTTCGCCTTCGACTAGTCAACATCTCCTGTCTTAACTAGGAAGATTTCCAAGTGCGATTTATGTTGCGTCTCAACGCATACGGTCATATTGCAGCCCGAATTCTCATGGTTGGCTATCTAACCACAACATTTATTATTTGCCCATTATTTGCGTACGAATTACTGGAAAAACGGCGTATTCGACGGTCTTAATTCGTCAATACATTTTATGCCACGACTGTGACTTCCTCCTCAGCCTAGACATTTTGAACTCATACTCGTCTCAATTGCGTATTCATTTCATTATCGACGGTTCGACGACGTTGTCTGCGGTTTGGTACCTGTTTGCGCGTTCACCCAACGTTTGCGCGTGTCCAGGAGAAGAAATATACTCTTCGTAAGTACGCCTAGCATATGACGACATTTTCCCTAGTGAAGAGCGATATTTTGGTCTTAAATTCGAAGTATCAACGTTCGCCATTTTGTACGGCGCCCGAATTGAATCCTGCACCCATAAAATACAGATTTCACGAATAGACGCTGTCTTAACCTAGCTACCACCCCCGGCAAAGTTTTAAGAGTTGCAGCGCCTGCGAACCTAAATTTTCTGGTTATTACAATCCCTGGAAATTCGAAACCATTGTTAAAAAGTCGACTACGACGTGACAAAATGTATTATCTTTTTTCTTGTTAGTTATAATGTTTAAAGAAAATACATAAATTTCAGAAAGAAAATCCCGTTAGTTTTCGATAAATAAAAAAAACAATTTTAGAGGTCAAAGTTGACCCTAGTTTGGAGCAGGAAGAGTTAATTTAATTACCGGAAAGCTTCAAATTGCGACCAGGCGGCTATTTATTTTTCCGACCAGTCCCTCGGCGCCTATTTGAACCCTGGCGCTTATTCGGGCCTGGCAGATTTTCCAAAATTCACCGATTTTTTTCTAAAAATATGATAATTTTTTTCTAAAAATACGATGATTTTTTTCAATGAATCACTAGCTGCATTCAAAAATTAAAATAACAATTTTAGTTTAGGTGTATTTTAAGTTTTAACATTCATTTTTGGTTTAAAATTGAAGTAAAACACAAAATATTTTAGTTTTTGAATGCAGCTAGTGTTATCTATACAAAAATCACCAATGTTTTGGAAAACATGGTGATTTTCTTTCTCTCGACGCTTATTTGGACCTGGCGCTTATTGCATATATTACCGGTGACAACCAGGCGGTTAAACGGACCTGGCTCCTAACGAACCGAGCCGTAATTTGAAGCTTTAAGATAATTAATGAATTAATAAATATATATACCCTGAAAACCATTTAAAACCTCCATCATCTCCTCGTCGGTGACTCTGACATCAATGACATCAACGTCCATGTTGTCTTCTTCTTTGAACTGTAAATAATTACATAAACAAATAAAATAATGAATTTAATCTCTTTTTTCCTTCACTTACTTCCTCTTCCACACGCACTCGAAATTTTTCCAGTGGGCAAATAGCTTTCCCCTTCTCCACACACACGCAGGAGTTGCAAAACGAGTGGCCGCAACACAATTTTATTACATCGTGGACAAGCCATAAACAACTACAAACAAAAATGTAAAAAGAAATTAAATTTCGGATGAAAAATTCCAAATTTCAACCAAACTCACGTCCGAAACTCGGCACAATGACAAGCGAGGCCACCTCGTGGTAAACTAATGAAACCCGTCGAGCGTCATTACCGAAACAAAAATAAAAAATTCTTCATGTTTTCTGTGTAATTATAATTAATGTATGAGATGAAAAATAACCAAAGTAATTTAATGATCTAATAATCACATTTTACATCGTTTAATCCTTAAAACGATCTGAAAACATACATCAAATAAATAAATAAATACGATTTTTCAAACAAAAACAACATCCATTCTTAAAATGATACAATCATTGAATAAATATTCTTCGGTCATCCTATTGAACGGAAAGAAATATCGTTCCCCACGACAAAACGTACTTCCCGGAATAGCCGGCTTGTAAATCACGCTTCTCTTAGCCGGCAACGAATAATAATAATGATTTTTATTATTAAGTTGGTCAACCAAAGTTAAATTTAAATTAAATTTACATGGCCATTTCAGATTCCCATCCTTGGGACCCTCCATGACCTGGAAGTAGGCCGACAAATACTTCTCCTTGGCGGCCCCTACGCCGTTGGGACCGATTATCAAACATGTGTGATAACCCTCACTGAAAAAAGGCTTGCTAAACAGGACGAATTTTTGGTCACGTTTAGCCTCGCGTTTAATACGCGAAAAATCCTCAATTTTCCAAATAAAAGTGACGCATTCGTTCACGTGTTGACGTGAATATTTTATAACGCTTTTCGTGTTTGCGTTCAAGGGGTCCTCGTTCATCGTTTTCACGTTCATCGGTTTTTCGTTAATCCAGTTTTCGGCCAAAGTGCCGTCATTTTCCTCGTTTTTGGTCAAATTGTCGTCATTTTCTCCAGTTTCGGACAACGTTTCGTTATTTTCTTCGAATTCAGGCATTGTTTCGTCATTTTCTTCGTTTTCCGGCAATGTTTCGTCATTTTCTTCGTTTTCGGGCAATGTTTCGTCATTTTTTTCATTTTCAGGCAATGTTTCGTAATTTTTCCCGTTTTCGGTCAAAGTTTCGCCTTTTTTCATGTCACAAAAAAATAAGAAATTGAAAAGCCATTATTTCCCGTTTGTGG
The DNA here is from genome assembly GCA_949358305.1 of Strigamia acuminata. Lineage (NCBI taxonomy): Eukaryota > Metazoa > Arthropoda > Chilopoda > Geophilomorpha > Linotaeniidae > Strigamia > Strigamia acuminata. The sequence goes on along the minus strand of OX442315.1, from coordinate 14,955,036 downwards.
TAAAATGAAATTACCGATTCGAATTAATAATTCTTGAAAAATGTTTTTGATGTTGTCAATGGCGTCGTCAATCAGATTTGTGAGTGTGTTAATAACCGGCGAATTAGCAACTAAAATTTAAAAAAAAAGAGAGAAAGGACAAATATGGTGCAAATAAAATGTATGGAAAAATATATTGAAATATTTACTTTCTGTTGCTCGCTGATTAAACAAAGAGTGCGCGACATCGCGAAATTCTCTTACAATTTGTTTGATCTGTTGCCGGGACAACTCGACACTGAATGATTCGGATTTGATTTCGTGTAACATTTCTTCGCCCTGAAATTAGAAACGTAAAATCAATTACAATTTAGTCGCAAATGAGCTCCTTCGAAGTTTTTTTACCTTAGCAGAACACGGTGACCGGAAATTACAACACGTCGTTCGTCTGTATCACGAATAAGAAATGAGCCAATATAAATTGAATTGATAAATAAATAAATAAATGAGTTTTTAAATTTTTTGTTTTTTTATGTTTCGGATGAAGAAACCAACCAACCTTAGGTGTTCGAGGTGACATCCGAGCAGCGCTATCGTATGACGGCACCGGATATATGACGCAATGATGGCTGACTCACGCGGAGTCAAAGAGAACTACGCATTACAGTATTTTAACTCAGATATTTAAACCTAAGTTTAAACCCCCTGCAGTAATAGAAAAGAAATAAAGAAACATGAATTTTGTTATAGTTTTTTATCTTGTTTACCGTACTGCCTTGAATAAGGGCCGGGCGTTTATTTTTTTTTTTTGACTCGCCCGCCAGGCGCTTATTCAAAACCAGGCGATTATTCAAGCCAGGCCTCTATCCAAAAAAAAGTTGCAAATAAATTATGTTGAACGAATTTTTATTTTTATTTATTATTATTACTTTTAATTAAATCTACTAGTTCCATTTATCGAGCAAACCATCACAAACTGAGAAGGCACCTGCATTAATGTATTAATGCATTAATGTATTCACGTATACGGTACATAAAAAACGTTATGCATACGTTTTTAACACATTTTCCAGTTAACCCGGCGTTTAAATATGCCCGGCGTTTATTCGGGGCCGGCGCTTATTGGTTTTTCGGCTGGCGGTTGGCCGGTGCTTAATCAAGAGCCGGCGCTTAATTACACCCGGTCCTTATTCAAGGCAGTACGGTATTTCAGCAACATACAGGTATTTTTCTCAGCAGATTTAATGGCAAGATTCTACCATAATAGTAAAAGAAAATGTAAAAATCCCACTCAGAATAAGGAGTCCAAATTTCATGATAATTGAGCTAAGCGTTGGACAGTTATTACTGTTTCAGACAAACAGGAGACTCTGCTTTAGAGTTAAGATTATTAATATTATTATTAATATTAATATTATAACTATTTTTATAGATAGTTGTGCATTATAAATTAATAAAATGGATTAATGATTGTGTACACTCAATTTGGAAAAATTACCCTTATTTAAAGAGTCATTATAACCTAATTATAAACAATATATTCATTAGAGGTTCCACCTGTTGAATTGTATTGCTGCAGCGTTGAGACTCGTTAGTACAAAGAATAACACGTTTGAAAATCAGAATCATTTTCAAAAAAACGTTCATCTGAACCACATCAGGGTAAGTTTTAATTTACTTTACATACTGCTATTAAAAACTTTAATAAAGGGGCCCCGAAAAAACCTCAAGCCCACTATTACAGGGGTCGGCAAAATTTAAATACTTTCCCAGTTTTTAAAGAGCCACTAACGTATACCGGGTGGCCCACATAAAAGCGGCCCGACCATACACAAAAAGGGTTACGAAGGGTTATTCCCCAGCTGAGGGCAGTGTTGTTTAATTGATGTTTCTAGTGCAGTTTATTCCGCTCTTTCGTTTGGCGTTTAGTTTTTGACGATCCGAGCATTGGTTCTCTAGATATTTGCATTTTTCCTCAATTTTTGTCCGAATTTTCCAAGTTTGATGGCACTAGTTAGCTTGAATTTTAGATTTTGTGGTAATTTGGTGGATTTCTTTAGCAGTACCCTTGAAAACTAAAATGGCAGATACAGAACGATGGAATTCAAAGAAATGTCACTTTGTTTCAGAGAAAACTGCATCACTCGCAAACAAACGTGACCTTGACTGTGTAACAAGCTTAAGACGCAAAAGTCCTAAAGTTTGCTAAGGTCGCGGTTTGATTCAAAAAGTGTGAAGTTTTGGTGTTTTTATGTTGAATGTGATTTCATACAGAAAACATCATTTTTAGATGGAAAATTGATCAAAAATTGATATTAGATGAAATGAATTTTTTGTTGTCAAACATTGATTTAAAACAAACAAAAATGCATTTTAAGGCATAAAAGTGTAAATTAAACCTTAAAAAATAGATGAAAAAGGGACAAAAGTGTACCTTTCAAAAGTGTACCTTTAGTGGTACAGGTACACAGTACTTTTCAAAAAAATACCGCAATTTGGGACTGGTAACTTTTACCTGTTTTGGTACCATTACGACTTTACTTTAGCAAAATCTTAAAAAATGTAGCAAAATCTCACAAAATCAAGCACATCTCAGAAAATTTCACAAAATCAAGCAAAATCTCGTACTGTTAAATCTGAAGAAATCCACAAAAGTACCATTGAGGAGATTCAAAAAGTACCACAAAATTCAGGAATGACTAGTGCAATCAAACTTGGTGAATTCGGACAATAATTGATTACAATTGCAAATATCTCGGGAACCAATGCTCGGATCGTCAAAAACTAAACACCAAACGAAAGAGCGGAAAAAACTGCACTAGAAACATTAATCAAACAACACTGCCCTCAGCTAATGATTAATGTATATTTAATTTTGTGCGTAAATACATTTTTTTGAGTCACCCTTCGTAACCCTTCTTGTGTATTGTTGGGCCGCTTTTATGTGGGCCACCCGGTATATTCCTTTACTTTAGCGACGCCCGTTTTAGCAACGCCGTTTTTCAGCTGCTTAGATTCAGCTAGGTGAGGTTAGTTTAGGTGAGGTTAGTTAGGTTTAATTTGGCTTAAAAACAGTGTCGCTAAAACGGGCGTTGCTAAAGTCCTCCAGTTATATGAATGTACTTCACTTTAGCGACGTTTTAGCGACGGAGAGCCGCATCTTGACTTCGAAAGAGCCGCACTATTATGATTCTACTTTGGGGCCGTCCATAAATTACGTAACGCCTGGAGGGGGGGGAGGGGGTTTCAAATGTTGTAACGAGTTGTTACGACGGGAGGGGGGGAGTTCTTAATAATGTTACGTAACAAAAAGTGAAAATTTTACTTTTATTGTTTCAATTTATTATTATTGTGAATTTTAAATTTTTGTCATTCATCTTAAATTTTTAAAAATTTTGTTTACATTTTAGAAATTTTTGTCATTCATCTTAAATTTTTAAAAATTTTGTTTACATTTTAGAAATTTTTGTTTACATTTTAGAAATTTTTTTTTACATTTTTTACATTTTTTGAAAATATTTGTAAAAAATTTTAAATTTTTGTAAAAAATTTTAAATTTTTGTAAAAAATTTTAAATTTTTGTAAAAAATTTTAAATTTTTGTAAAAAATTTTAAATTTTTGTAAGAAAATTTAAATGTTTGTAAAAAAATTTAAATTTTTGTAAAAATTTTAAATTTTTATAAAAATTTTTAAATTTTTGTAAAAAATTTTAAATTTTGTAAAATTTTGTGTTATAAAGCATGAATCTGTAAAGCAAAAAGGTCTCGCCGGCTTCTTGCTGTCGTACTTAAACACGGAGTCGTTGGTAAAATCAATGAAAAAGGTTTTTTACTCGTCGTTCTTTTACAAAACTCTCTTGCACGCTTTGTGCGAACAGAGTGAACTGTGTCAACAATCGCCAAAAAGCGCCCTCTCTCGTCAAGGACGGAGTTACAGATTAAAAGACGCTAACAGTTAAATAACATACATGCTTACAAATCAAAAATATTTTTTTTGGGGGGGGGAGTGGTAAGTTTTGTTACGTAATATTCTAGGGCGGATTTGTGGATTTGTTACGACCTTGTTACAGGGGGGGGAGAGGGGATCTAAAAATTGAAAAATTAGCGTTACGTAATTTATGGACGGCCCCTTTACTACTTTACTACTAAACTTAAAAATTCTTGCACTTAAGATTATCACCTGTTTCTGTTCATTGCACTCGTGAACAGAAACAGGTAATTATCTAAACTGCAAGTGTTTATAAATTTGAATAGTTCTGTGACCAGCTGCCCCCGCAGGCTGATCGCAACCGAACATGCTATTCCAACCAAGCATGTGATGCGGCCAATGGCCGCCGTGCTGCGCGGGCTTGATAGGAATGGCTGCAATGCATTCATCGCATTGGGAAATACACCTGAGACAGCATTCATGCCCCTAGACAACAATAAAGCTATTCAATAACTAAAACTGTGTCTTTGTTGTATTTCGGAGGTTGTTTTCATCGTGTGTGTTGTGTCCACCGTCCCGTGGCCCTCTCCTGACCACGCGGCGTCCGTCCAAACACTCACAGTTCATCATCTAAATATCCTTTCCCACCCCATGGAATGTGTACAAACAGGTTCATCTTTACCATTGGGCTAACTGGGCTGCAGCCCAGGGGCGCCGGGCAGAGAGGGGCGCCTCCTACAAAGAGTCTTCATGAGTGTTCAAATACAAGCTGAACTTGTAGGCCCGTTCCTATGCATTGTTGATGGTGTGTATAACACACGGGCGCCACAGATCAGGGGGTGCCGGTAAAAATAATTTTTTTTATTGGGACAAGGGCGCCTGATTTTTTTTAAGCCCAGGACGCCGAAAAGTGTTAAGACGGCCCTGTGTACAAAAGGTGATGGGGATTCTTCTGTCTCCTTACTTATACAGGGTGAACCAAAAGTCTGGATCCCTACTAAATATTTCTGAAAGTGGTAACAATGCATCTAATTCAATGATGGCAAAGTATTAAAGTTGGGTGGGGCAATCTTTTGGTGACCCGAAATTTGACCTTGAGATGTTCCTTCAAGGTCATTTGAAAATTATCTTGGAAACCATTAGAGATAGACAGAAATTTCCAATTGTAAACTTGTAGATCATCATTTGTTTAGTCCAAAAATGACTAATTCTCAAATCTTTTGTACTAAAAGATTTTAAGAAAATCGCAATTGAAAAAGTAGTTTTGAAAAGAAAAAGTCATAAAAATATTTAGTTTTCTACCCATATCTCTGCAACGGTGCCAGATATGCAAATTCCAACCAGGGGAATCGATTTTTTGGGTCATTTTACATCTAATCAGCACATTTTTGGCACTTTTCCAAATTTTGGCCATGTTATTCTTGGACTTGTGTCTACTTTTTCAATTGCGATTTTCTTAAAATCTTTTAGTACAAAAGATTTGAGAATTAGTCATTTTTAGACTAAACAAATGATGGTCTACAAGTTTACAATTGGAAATTTTTGTCTATCTCTAACGGTTTTCGAGATAATTTTCAAATGACCTTGAAGGAACATCCCAAGGTCAAATTTCGGGTCACCAAAAGATTGCCCCACCCAACTTTAATACTTTGCCATCATTGAATTAGATGCATTGTTACCACTTTCAGAAATATTTAGTAGGGATCCAGACTTTTGATTCACCCTGTATATGGGATTATTTATTTAACAGGTATCGGTTTGGTGCGTTGTGGACCAGGCTGAAGTTAGCACAACATTACATTTGCGATAGTCTACAGACAAACACCTAACTTTGTAGGTGTAGTGTTCGGAATCAATGACACAGACGCATCGGTTGTAGTGTTAAGAATGAGTGAGTGCATACGCACTCGGCATTTAGCCTTTAATCATGCTGCCACCTGGTGGCAATTATCTCGTGTCTCAAAGACACTACATCACTCTTTTCTTTTTAAAGTTTATCTTCACATACAATCTTTTTTCAAATAATAACATCATAACAACAATACATTTCCATGTAAAGAAATAAATAATAACAATTCAATCTTAAAATAAACAATATTAATTTGAACATTGTCCAGGCTTGAACTCTTTTCCTTTAACTCTTTACACAAATTATTAATTACTTAGTTATTTCTTTAACACATCAACACCTTATTTTGGAACCCATTGCCCATACCAATCCGGCAGCTTCTTTTCTCTTGCTGACCGCCGTGGCACGAACTCAGCTGGCGCCTCAACTCGCTGCTCTTCTTCAACCCTCTCCTCCGCGTCCACGTCGTTCAAAACAGGATATTGATCAGTTTCCCCTGCTTGTCCTTGTGTCGCTTCCTCGAGAGCTGGATCTGGAACGGTTAAGATGTCATCTAATTGCTCTTGTTCGTACCTTCTCACGTGCGTCACGTTCCGCCTAATCAGTCCTCCATCGGGTGCTTTTAGGATTACACAATTACTTTTCTTATTGTGTACAATAAAGATGTCCTTCTCAAAAGCTAAGTCTAATTTGTGTTTTCTTGGTTTTGACACCAAAACATGGTCACCAATTCTAATGTCCGTATTTACGCTCCTACGATTTAAATCGGCGTACTCTTTTGATTTTGACTTTTCCAATGCGTCTCTCTCTTTTACACGTTTATGTAGTCCTCCTTTTTGTGGTCGTAATAAATACGGGATCTTGTTGTTCATCAAACGCCCCGTCATTAATTCATACGGAGAAACTCCCGTCGTCCTGTGCGGCGTGCTACGATACGACTGCAGGAATTCGCCCAACGCCTTTTTCCAATTTCCTTTTTCAATCTGCGCAGAGCGAAATGCCTTTACGAAGGACTTATTCAGGCGTTCAACTTGGCCATTGGCCTGGGGCCAGTATGGCGTGACCCTCCGATGTTCAATTCCGCATTCCTCCATAAAGTCCTTAAATTCCGCAGCTACGAACTGTGGCCCGTTGTCCGACGTAATGGATTTCGGCAAACCCCAACCATCAAACACGTAGCTCAACCACGAAATTATTTTCTCCGTCTTAGTCGATTTTAGAATTGCCGCTTCCGGCCAACGCGAATAATAGTCTACCAGCACTACTATCGAACAGCCATTTTGAAATGGTCCGCACAAATCGATGGCAAGATCTCTCCACGGTCCTTCCGGTAGTTTAGTGTTCCTTATTGGCTCTGGCCTTTCCGTTGGTCCGTTGAACTGGCATGCCCGACACGCGCGAACCATCCGCTCTACATCTCTGTCCAGTCCCGGCCACCATACCTTTTCACGAAGGCGCTGTTTCGTTCTAACAACCCCTTGATGTCCTATGTGTGCCAACTTGATAATTTTGTCTCTTAATCCCTTTGGTGGTACGATTCGCGTCCCTCTCAGCAAAATTCCCCTCATCATTGTCAATTCCAATCTCACCGACTGAAATCTGGCCAATTCTCGTGGAAACTTCTTTCCCTCTGTCAAAAATTTTCCAATTTCTTGAATCTCTGAATCTGCTTTTGAAGCTCGGCCAATTTCCTCAACCGTCATTGCTTTGGGAACTGCATTGTTGACAATAAAACGAACGTATTTTTCGCTTTCTCCAATTATCATCTTTCCTTCATCGGTTGGAAGTAAACGCGACAAAGCATCGGCAATGTTTGATGTTCCTGGTTTATGCCTCACAACGAATTGGAATGGTTGCAGCCGTAACACCCATCTTTCTATGCGAGCCGACGGCTTTGAGCGCGCTGAATAAATAACTTCTAGTGCCTTGTGGTCGGTCACTAGTTGAAACTCGAGTCCAATCAAATATAGCCTGAACTTTTCACAAGCCCAGACTACCGCCAACGCCTCTTTCTCAGTTTGCGAGTACCGCCTTTCCACTTGAGAAAGCGTGCGGCTCGCAAAAGCGACTGGTTTCTTTTCCCCACCGCTCTGACGCTGCAAAAGTACCGCTCCGAGTCCCACCGGTGACGCGTCGACCACTAACTGCGTTTCTGCATCCTTCCTGAAGAAAGCTAACGTTTCCGCTCTGCACAACATATCCTTCAAGGCCTGAAACGCTCTTTCCTGCACTGCAGTCCACTCAAACGTCACGTCCTTTCGAGCTACGCTCCTCAGCGGTTCAGCGACTGACGCAAAATTTCTAATGTAGCGCGCGCAATAGTTTGCGAGGCCCAAAAAGCTCCGCACTTCGGTTGCTGTCTTCGGCGCTACTGCATCTCGTACCGCTTTCACCTTCTGTTCGGCAACCGATATTCCATCTTTCGAGATGATGTGTCCCAAAAAATCCAGTCGTTTGAGTCCAAACCGACACTTTTTCAAATTCAGTGTCAAGCCATTTTGCTCCAACACCGTCAAAACCTTTGCCAAACGAATATCGTGCTCCCAAACTGTTTTTCCATAAACGACAATGTCGTCTAGACTATTTCGTGTGCCATCACACTCCTTTAAAATGTTCTGCAGAATTCGTTGAAACTCCTCTGGCGCTGAGGCGATCCCGAAAAACAATCTTTTGAAGCGATATAACCCTCGGTGGGTTACAAAAACCGTATATTTCCTCGAACTTTCTCGCAATGGGATTTGCCAATATCCCCATTTGCAATCCAACTTCGTGATCAACTCCGCGCCGTCTATTTCTTCAAGAACTTCGTCCATAGTTGGCAGAGGGTGTCGAGATCTTTTAACCGCTTGGTTGACAGCCCTCATATCCAAACAAATTCTGATACTTCCATCCGGTTTTGTCACCGGGACCATGGGTGAAACCCATTCCGTCGGTCTCGTCACTGGTTCGATTATATCTTGTCGTAACAAATTGTCGATTTCATCGTCCACCATCTTCCTGATGTGGAAAGGGATTCTCCGCACTGATTGCGCGACTGGCTTCACTGCCTCATCAACATATAAGTCCAACTCAAAGTCCCTTAATTTTCCTACTCCTGAAAATATATTAATGTGTTTTCTCACTTCTTCCGCTAATTCTGGTCGCATTCCATTCAAAACCGCGTCAAAAGCATCGCTCTCCTCGATTGTGTACACTGTCGCCTCTTTCAAACTCATCAACTCCAATTGTCGTGATGTATTCTTCCCCAACAACGGCATGTTTCCTTTCGGCACAACAATGAACTTCGAGTGTACGCTCTTTCCTCCGGCTCTGATTTCTGCGTTAAATTGTCCCCTCGTCTCTAATGGTTGTTCAACTCCATAAGCGAACAGTTTTGTCCTCACTGGTTCCAACCGTATTCCCTGTACTTTTAACAAATTTTATGTTTTTAAATCAACTACATTTACCGTCGAACCTGAGTCCAATAACACGTCCACTTTCTGGTTTCCAATCATGACTTCTACTTTGTCTTCCTTGTCATGGGACGCCACACGGAAAACGTATTCGTTGTCGTCGTCTTCCTCTCGTTCTCGAACTCCGACGTATCGTACGCGTTCCGTTCCTCTCTGGCCTCCTCGTCCTCGTGGAAATTTTAATCTGCATACCTTCTCAAAATGTCCAACTTTATGGCAAAAACTACACTCTTTACCTTTCGCAATTTTGCAATCATTTGCAAAGTGTCCTTTCTGCTCACATCGAAAACATTCCAAATCTGTTTTTACACCTTGTTTTGAATCTCCTTTTCCTTGTTTCCAAGTTGCTTCTTCACTTTTCCGAAAATTTCTACGGTTTTTGTTACTTCCTCGTCCTCGAAACGACGATTTCCCTCTCTCAACTCGATTCACCGTTTCTTCTTTAATTTTAACAACGTTTTCAATTTCCATGACGGTCGCGTGCCGTTCACTTGCTTCTCCCGCTCTTGCTAATTTTAATAGCGACGCCAAAGTGAGCTTATCCTCCCTTAGCAGTCGTCTCCTTAGCGTCCTATCTGTCCCTTTTTCTAGAATCTGATCCACAATTAAATCTTCTTCTAAAGTGCCATACTCACATGCTTTGACAGCGGCCTTCAACCGTGTCACGTACGTATCCATAACCTCTGTCGCTTCCTGGCTCAGCTGTCTAAACGCATGTCGTTCGTAACGTAAATTTTTCCGCGGGTTGAAATACTTGGCCAACGCTTCCGTCGTCGTCTTGTACGTCTTTTTCTCATCGTCCAATAACGTGTCGTAAATATCTTGCACTTCAGTTCCTGCTAAGTGCAATAAAATGGCCTTTTTCTGCGCCTCATCCGTAATTGTAGATGCAGTGAGGTAAAATTCCAATGACTTCATCCACTTGGTCCACCTTTGGTCTAGATTTCCTTCGGAAATTACAAATCCGCTCAACGCTGGCAAGGTCAAACTGAACGTCGCCATTTTTAAATGTCTCGGAAATCACTTCACACTTGCGCAAAAATCCAATTTTTCACAATAATTTAATCCACACACACCTGCATTGTCATTAATCCTTTTTCATCGTATTGTTTTAAAGTTCGTTCAATCTCATCATCGTCGCCATTGTAGTGTTCGGAATCAATGACACAGACGCATCGGTTGTAGTGTTAAGAATGAGTGAGTGCATACGCACTCGGCATTTAGCCTTTAATCATGCTGCCACCTGGTGGCAATTATCTCGTGTCTCAAGGACACTACAGTAGGAGTGTGTGGTTTTAATCGAAGCAAAAGGACCCTCTTGACAACATGCAGTCTAATTTTTAGGAACACCCAAGGCATAGATTTTGAGAAACTTTAACATTAGGTATCGGTCTCTTTAGACTATTGCGAATGTAACGTTGTGCCAACGTCAACCTAGTTAGAAATGAGCACAAATGCTTCAGTTGAATTATCACAAATCAATCTTAGTATATTGGTTTACTGTTCGTATTAGCAGAGCTAACCTATGCAGTGAAAAATAAGAGTACACACTTTCAGTACTGTAAAACACAAGAAGCAAGTGTTATGTGTTATGTGACCTATACAATAAATAAAGGACAAATCATGCGTGTCATCAGGGCCATTGGGCAGTGTGGAGTTATGCAGGTCACTGTGGGTGGCCAAGCGGTCACAGAATATTAATAAAAATATGGAAATTATACGAATTTGCATGGCGCTGATGCCATCTCCGCGATGGGCTTCGTTATGTCGGTCTTGATCAACGATGGCGGTGAAAATAATGATGAAGTCATTATTCTCTCAAATAATAATAAATTCGCGAATATGCAAGGAGAATCCGAATAATTCGGGCAATCACAATACTAATATAATACTCCGTAATATTCTTTTTTATTTGATATAAAATTGTTTTATGAAAACACAATAAAAACATGATCTTTTCCTGGCCTTTTGCGACAGGTAAATTGTCTTGAGTCTTTTTTTTAGAGTAATCAAGGTCGAGTTAGGCATGTGGAAGCAAATACAGGTTGCACTGCCATTTGGAAATTTGTGTTTTACGTTGTTAAAAATTTATGCGAATAAGCTTTTGGTTTAACAAAGAACGTTTAACGTTTTATTACAGCTGTCGATGCAGCAAAATCGTAAAACACAAACGTTCGTTCTTTCTGAAACCAGATGTCAATTATTTTTGTCAGTTGAATTTGTATTATATATAAAAATTTGAGGGGGGGGGGTTGATTAGTTTTGTTACGTAATTTTAGGGGGGGGAGGGGTGTGCGGATTTGTTACGACCTTGTTACAGGTGTAAAACTTATTATATAATAACTAGAACAAAAAATGATCAAATTAGTGCAATACTTTTAACTTTACAATGCGTTGGAAAACTTCCCTTTTTACTGGAAATAAATGATGTTTTTGTGACCCTGAATTATAACTATCTAAAACAAAGTCACAATCGGGTTGCTCAATCCAGACTTATCAATTCTGAATGTGCGGAATATTAATGATGAGAGCAATATTTCTCAAAAATAACAAAACTCCTATATTCTTAACTTTGAATAATTTAAATACTAGTTTCTTTACAACAAATGATAAAATTGAATATTTTGCTAAGTTATGACGCAAAATATGAATTATATAAAGAGGCAATAAATGTTGTTTAACTATAGGCTTGTCCAATTTAGTAAATAAAAACTAGTGCTTTAAAGAAAAAATACCAGGTCTAGCCCGAACATAGAACATAGAACATAGAAGCGGAAGACCAATCGGCCGCTCTAAGGATGTGGGAAAGATTAACTCCCTTTGACCAAGCGAAGGAGGTAGCAGCGGCTCGAGTAGAATGAGCCGAAAAAATTGCGGTGTTTACCCCTGCCATAGACAAGGTCTCTTTGATCCATCTGGCAATAGTAGAAGAGGTGACTGGTCCAAAAGGGCGTGAAGACGCTAAAAAGAATTGAACGGAGGATCCGCGAAAAGCGACCGAATGATTAAGATAAAATTTTATGGCCGTGACAGGGCATAATTCCTTGTCCTCAAAAAAGGGAAGAACGAAAGGGGCTGTAGAAGAGGATTTCCTTTTCCCTAGGAGGGGAAGGGTACAAGAATTTGTCGAAAAGACAACTTTGGAAGATAAAAGCTTAAGATCAGAGGCTCTTCCCGCTAATGAGAGGGCTAAAAGAGTAGCGACATGACGATTAATCTTTAACTTCGAAAAAGTGTGAAGTAAATTAAATCTAGACTTAAGGAAGAGAAGAACCGGGCCTACGTGCCAAATAGAAGAATATTTGGGAATCTGCGGGCGCGAGTTGGCGATACCTTTCATGACACGTCTGATAAGTGGATGTGACCCTAAATCAATAGACGAAATCAAGCTAATGGTCTGAGAAATAGCCGAACGGTGGGCATTTATTGTGCTAAACGCAAAATTATTTAAAAACAGGAAAGAAAGATAATTAGCTAATTCAACGGCAGACGGTCGAACAGGGTCAACATCGAGTCGTGTAGACCAGTGTAGCCAGGACTTCCAGTGGCCGTCGTAGATCTTGTTGGATGCGGACTGCCAGGAAGACCCCACCAATTTGGAAGCGTTAGTTGAAAGGCCTCGATCTCTGAGGCAACCGACGACAGTTTCCATGCGGCCAGTTGCAGGGAGCCCGCTTGAAGGAGCGGGTGGGGTTGTTTCTGGGCATCGATCAGAAGGTTCGAGAGTTGAGGTAACTGAATCGGGACCTCTATCGAGAGAGACCAAAGAATCTAAAAATAAAAATTCCTTAATAAAAGGGAAAAAGGGGAAAAAACTCTGAGAAAGGAATTACCGGAAACCAGGCTTGACTAGGCCAAATCGGAGTGATCATAACTACCCGGGTAGGCTCCGAAGCATTGCGGATTTTCTGAAGGCATTTCGGAATTAGGCAGAAAGGGGGAAAAGCGTATGGGATTCCAGGACCCCAATTCTGAACTAAGGCATCAAAGGCTTGAGCAGCGGGATCGGGTTTCCAACTAAAGAAACTATCCAATTGGGTGTTGTGCATTGCCGCAAAAAGATCCAAAGAGAAAGGACCCCAAAACCGATTGATAGAGTGGAAAATATTATGGTTCAACATCCAGTCACCCGAGTCTATAATTTTTCCCCTAGAGGCTGCGTCTGCTACGGTGTTGAGACGACCCGGGATGTGTTCGGCCTGAACAGTAATATTCCTTGCCATAGCCCAAGACCAAAGGTCTTGTGCTACAGCCGTAAGATCTCGAGACCTGGGGCTGCCTAGATGATTTATGGAGGCAATCGCGGCGGTATTGTCCATCCTAATCTTGATAATGCCATCGGCTAAATCCTTAGCGAAAGACTTTAGACCCCAGAAGGCGGCTAAAAGTTCAAGCACATTGATATGTTTTTTAGCTAGAGAAGGAGACCAGGAACCCCCAATGCTAACCCCTAAAGAAGTGGCTCCCCAACCGGTCAGGGAAGCATCGGAATCAAGGGATAAAAGGCAAAGTTTGGAAAGGAGAGATCTGCCTTTACAAAATTTCAAATTTTGTTTCCACCAGAAAAGTTCTGATCTTGCTTCTTCTGTGACAAAACAAGAGGATTCGTAATTTCCTGTGAAATTACGAGCTTTTAAATGTTGTAATCCCCGATAATGTAGAGGCGCAGCAGAAATAGCCACTGTTGTGGCATTAAGTTTACCAATAATGGAGGAAAGATCTCGAATTGAACAAGAATCAGTCTGGAGTAACTTATCAAGGGAAATTAGAATATTCTGTATCCTGTCTGGTGGCAGAGAGACGCTCATAGAAGTCGAGTCTATTAGGAAACCTAAAAAGGTTAAAGAAGTAGAGGGCTCGAGAATTGACTTTTTTTGATTGATAATAAAGCCAAGAGCACGGAAAAGTAGACAAATGAAGTCCCTCTGACGAATGAGAAGTTCCTTAGATTTATTGATGAAAAACCAGTCATCTAGATATACTGCTAACCGAACGTAAAGTGATCGCAGAAAAGTCGCAATGGTTCTACACAATTTTGTAAAATAAAATGGGGCGGGGCCTCATCCAAATGATAACACTCCTAATTCATATAAAATCCCCTCCCAGAAAAATCTAAGAAATTTACGGGAACCGGGATGTATGGCCACGGAAAAATAGGCATCGGAAAGGTCCAATTTGAACATATAAGAACCCTCCTCTACCAAGGATAAGGCGGTGTGAATGCTTTCCAATGGAAAGCATTCACACCGCCTTATAGTTATTAGACCAACATTTGACGTAACTAGTACGGTTTTTGAAATTTTTGCAAATTACACACCAAGTTGCGATATTGCGATATCTTGCGATATTGCGATTATTGCGATTATTGCGATTATTGCGATTATTGCGATTATATCGCGATATATCGCGCATGCGATATATCTGCGATATAATCGCAACAATCCAACATCGCAATCGCATTTGCAACAATCGAATATCGCACAGGCCTACTTTCCATCTTGAAATGGGTGAAAACCAAAAAGGCATTAAAGGGTTTGAGATTAATGATAGGTCGAAAACCGCCATCTTTTTTAGAAACTAAAAAGAGAAAACTAACTATTTGGTCTTTGCAAGGGAGAACCGGGTATGCGGCTCCTTTAAGAATCATGCCTTTAACTTCTTCTCCAATCAGGTCATGCTTAATTTGGTCAAAAACAGGAGTGCAAAATTCGAACTGAGAAGGTGTGCTTAAAAATTCTAATTTAATCTCCCGAACCGCATCTAGGACCCAAGAATCTGACGTGATAAAGGACCAAGTATCGAGGCAGAGGGGAAGACGTCCAGCGGAAAAACATGCTTCGGGAAAATAAAAATGGCTACACCAGGCTGTTACCGTTTCTAGTGAAGCCGCCACGACCCCTTCCCCGGTTGTTAGGGAAGGGGTTTTTACGAAAGGGCTGCTGTTGTCCCCTATTGTAATCCGTGGAATGGAAGTTTTGTCCCTGGTCCTTTCCGTCTGGTCGAGCGTGAAAATAATCTCGGCGTTGCACATTTTCGGTTGGTCGATTAAAAGTCCGACGGAAGCGACCATCGTGTCGAGAACCCTTCGTGGGATGTTTATTTCTGGCCCGATCCACCGACGCAAATTGATCGGCTTGTTTCTCTAAAAAGGGGAAAAAACCGATAAGAGTTTGCAAAAAATCTTATAAGACAAATTCAAATACTGAAACGCTCAAAAAATTGCCCCTGGAATAGAGTGTCGCCGTCCGAATTCCGAAAATGCTTCACCATATCGGATTTCTTGGTGCCTAACCCTTGCACGACATTGAAGCGTCGTTCGTCGCTGATCGCATTCATCGCATTGCGGACTTGCTGGAAAACGGCCGTGTTTGCGTACAGCAGTTCGTCTTTGCTCATGGGGTTATTAGTCGAAGCCCGATCGAAAATTCTGGCTGTAATCGATCCTACTCGGGCCATCATGCCGTTCAAACGGCGCAAAAATCTCTCTCGTGGAATGGAGAAAGAAGTATTTCTCGCCCCCACGTACGCCTCCACGTCCTCGTCCATCTTTTTTCTCTTGAGAAAGGGGACCTGACGCGTAGGGCAAGGAAAATCGGTTTTAAAACTATTATTCTTGGAAGATGCGGTAGGTTTGCTCAAAATCCGAACTATCTCTTTGGCGGACGATTCGTGCAGAAAAGGCGCATCTTCATCAGGACTGTCCGTATCGTCGGATGAGCTTGCGGACTCTCCGTCTAAAAGGGACGTCGATTTGCGTGGATTGGCGGCGGATTTGTTCTTTTTCTCAAGTTCTCGTCTAAGTCGTCGAATCTCGCGATCTTTACGTGAAAGACTTGCTCTCTCTTCAGCCGAGGAGCTAGAACCAGCGGAAACATCCGACTCGTACTCTGAAACAGCTGACTACGGCCAGTCAGCAACCAAGAGTGAGTAAAAAACATCTCAAGAAATATAATTTGTCAAAATTACTTACGTGGTTACTAGACTGAAACGCGCCCCACTCGTCTCTACGAGATCGAGACATTTGCGGCCGTTCGGCAGACTCCTCCCGCTGCAGAGGAGCCCCGCCTGTCTGGTTTTGCGAAAAAGCCATGAAAATGAGCTTTTCGATCGCTTGGGATGATAGCCCTAACTCGGATACTGGCCTGTGATTGTTCGCAACGTGCGAGGCGGTAAAATCGGTCCCTACCGGATTCCGTACATTTTCAAAATTTTCACGTGATTGTTCGTTTTCTTCCTCCGAATTTGGTCGTGGGTTGTTGACGATGGAACCATCAAGCAAAATTCTCGATCGATTGGAGAGCGAAGGCGAGATAGGCTCGTGATGCACTTCTGCACGTGTAGTGACCTCGTTAGGCCTAACGGAGCGCGGGCGACCACGCGGCACTCGCGTTTTCTTGGGATTTAAGACAGCATTTGAAGACTTCTTACTTCTCGTTTTGGTCGAATCCATCGTAATAGAAGATCGAAAATCGTAAAAGAGTATTAAAAAACAAAAATAGCCAAAAAACTAAATGAACGCGAAAAAGGCGTGCAGTGAGCTTGGCTAGTAAAATTGGACTGGGGATCAGGTCTCGGGCTAGACCGGGGGTAAAGGTCAAGCCCTCCCCCTGGTATTTTTTCTTTAAAGCACTAGTTTTTATTTACTAAATTGGACAAGCCTATAGTTAAACAACATTTATTGCCTAGCTGTAATATAATTAACTTCTTAACACTAAACGTTACACAAGTACTAAATAAATAATGAATATTAGTAAAAATAGGGAAATTATATGAATTTGCATGGCGCTCAAGCCTTCTCTGCGATGGGCGTCGTCGTATCGGTCTTGATCGACGATGGCGATGAACATAACGGTGAAATAATTATTTCCTCAAATAATAATAAATTTGCAAATATGCAAGGCGAATCCGAATAATTCGGGCAATCGTAATACTTATAATATAATATTCTTTTTTATTAAAGGCTTTTATTTAACTTGACTTGAACGTTTGTTTGTTTGTTTGTTTGTGTCAACGTCCAGTCACGTGACCTGTAATGTAATTTCTCAACTTCCGGTACTTCCGGTTTGTGTAATGCCCACAAAAAATGAATTAAAAAAGTAATCATAAGATTGGAAAGTAGACTTTTCCGGTGCAGTTTTTGGTCTATTTTCCAATTATAACGATAAAATTTATATTAAAAGTAGTTAAAAGGGAGAAAAAGCTAAATTACGGCGAAATGTAATGGAAAACAGCGCCACCTGGGGATTCCGTAAGCTATAATGGAGGCTGAAATGTTTGTAGCGACAGAAAAATGCTGTTTTGTATGTCTAAATGAAGTCCATAAATTTTGAAACCAGTCTCATTCGACTGGAAATCAAAATCTGCACCTGCCTGTATCTTTTATTTTTCAATTTGGTCAAGAAAAAGTACCGTTGCGTTCCACCAAAGTCGGCGACCGCTTGGCAAATTCAGAAGCCAGAAAGATTATTGCAACTCCTGGATGGTGTCAGCTATTGCTGTCATTTACCATATTGTCAGTTATTTTGTCGACAATTGTCTTCTAGAAAATCCATCCTTGTGCACAAACGGGGTGAACTCACGCACTCTTCTGAAAAATTTGGGGTGTTGTTGGTTCATTTTTGCATAAAGAAACGGAATTTTTATGAATGATGACCTAAAAATGAATTTTTTTTGGCCTAAATTAATTCTTCTTTTTGCAGAAAACCCGTTTTTTGCTTTAATGTTTACCCAAAATTTTTTTAGTTTGTCCATCACTCAAGGTGGTGGTCATCGTTCACATGACCCCCCACCTCCAACCTTGATCCGCCCTCTGTGTGCAAAAGTAATACAATGATCCAAATAAATGTAAAAATTGACTCATGTTAAATTGTGTTAGAGATTACCGTTTTAATTTGCCAACGGTATGTGTATAACTTATTTACTGCGTATGAATTCCATAGACTTTAAAAAGGATTGAAGTCATCAGAATGAAGATTATTGCTATTGTTTTGGTATCGTTTGTTGTCATGGCTGTTGCACAAAATCCAACAATTTGTACTGAGATTGCAGGATTGTTAAGTGTAAGACTTTAAGCTATTCATTTACAACTACATTTCAAAAGTTTAGAAAATGAGTGAAAAATTCACTCATTTTGTGAATAACACCAAAAATATATCTTAAAAGTTAAGCAAAACCAATTTATACCATCAGATTTGAATAAAACAATTATTTTTCATCTAAAATAGCTTATAGTTACATATATTTAGTTATATAGTTTAATTACAAATTGAGATTTTCAAAACCTCACTTGTGTCAAAAGTTTAGAAAGTTGAAAAAATCATTTCATAAGTTTAGAAAGTGCAACATAATTCCTTTATTTCGACTTGAAAATAGGACATTTTTATTTTTTTGTTTAGTATTTTGTTGGATGATCTCTGCATCGTATGACCGCCTTCAATCCGCGAGGCATTGTAGACAATACAGTAGGGGGCAAAACAATTGCGACATGTTGAATCTCATGGCTGTATCTCAATAAATAAAGGAGGAAAACCAATGAAATTTTAACTGCATATTTGTCCAACATTTTGCTTTGTTCACCTAAAATTCTATGACAATCTATCCATTAGTTCTAGAGAAAAAAATTATTTTATGAAGTGACTGCTCTGAAAAAATAGTTCAGTGTTGGTTTGGGGATGCGAAAGGTTGGAAATCTCCAATCCATTGAAGAAATAATGGATACTAATGTTTACAGAGACAATTTAAAAAGAAATCTTGAGGAATAAAAAAACATTGGGGTTGGTTGTAGCAACAGGATAACAACCAAAAACATACTTCAAAATTTGCGTGAAAATATTCCACACAAAAAAAAATCAGACATCTTCAATGGCCTTCTCAGTTATTTAAAACTTAATCCAATTGAACAGTTATGAGATGGTTTCTTGATTTAAACCAAAAAGTTTATCTAGAGTTGAGAAAAAAATGTTCCAAAGTTGAAATTAGCTTTGCTTTATGTTTGGGTGTAAAGTATGTCTAAAACAGTGCTACTAAAATTGCTTGGAAGTCTGGCTGAATAATTGAAAGCAATAGTACAAGCTAAAGGAGGGCCAACAAAGCATTAACAGAGATTGTTGTAAGGTTTCTCGATGGTTAACAGACTTTGTTAACTTACTTTTGCCTCTTAAATTTTGATGTCACTTCATAAAATAATTTTTTTCTCTAGAACTAATGGATAGATTGTCATAAAATTTTAGGTGAACAAAGCAGAATGTTGGACAAATATTCAGTTAAAATTTTATTGGTTTTCCTCCTTTTTTTTCTCAAGATACAGCCAT
The DNA here is from genome assembly GCA_949358305.1 of Strigamia acuminata. Classification (NCBI taxonomy): domain Eukaryota; kingdom Metazoa; phylum Arthropoda; class Chilopoda; order Geophilomorpha; family Linotaeniidae; genus Strigamia; species Strigamia acuminata. The sequence continues at coordinate 14,935,518 of OX442315.1, read as the reverse complement.
GAGATTCAACATGTCGCAATTGTTTTGCTCCCCACTGTAGTGTCTACAATGCCTCGCAGATTGAAGGCGATCATACGATGCAGAGATCATACAACAAAATACTAAACAAAAAAATGAAAATGTCCTATTTTCAAGTCGAAATAAAGGAATTATGTTGCACTTTCTAAACTTATGAAATGATTTTTTCAACTTTCTAAACTTTTGACACAAGTGAGGTTTTGAAAATCTCGATTTGTATCTAAACTATATAACTAAATATATGTAACTATAAGCTATTTTAGATGAAAAACAATTGTTTTATTCAAATCTGATAGTATAAATTGGTTTTGCTTAACTTTTAAGTCATATTTTTAGTGTTATTCACAAAGTGAGTGAATTTTTCACTCACTTTCTAAACTTTTGAAATGTAGTTGTAGATACAGTGAAATAATTTTTTGCTATTTTTTAGACAATAATTGCCGCTGTTACGACTGAGGGATTAGAAGGGATAAATCCACTAATTAACTCGGTACAGGGAGAAGTAACTTTTTCTTACTAATAGTGTATAAACGATGTGACAATTCTATCTTTTGATAGGAAAATATTTTTTCTGATTGATATTTTTTATTTTAAAATTTTTATCTTGGCATTGGGGGGGAACCAATCGACATATGCCGAAAACTATTCAAAGTTGCGATTTTCCTTAGTGAAAACAAAGTGGGTCACCATAAATTGAATACTTGTTTATACCTGTATACAATTAAGAAGTATCTCCTAGTGTTTCAAAATAAACTCTCTTATTTTCAGGTGGAAGATGTTGCTGTAGCCTCAGCTCTACGTAATTGTTTGGTATAGAGTTTTTACTTTTATTAATACGTTTTACAGGACCAAGCATACAAAATATCACTAATAAGATTTTTATGAAATCATCCGATTCAATATTCGAAATTGTAGTACAATATCTACAATGCTAGAAATAAGAGGTGTAAAACGGTGTAAAAGTACTAATTGTAATGTTGTGGCATCATTTGTTAGTTCAATAACATCATAACAGCAGTAACACAACATAATGAGATATGAAGCGGATGTGTCTTGAAAAATTGTCACAGAATGGTGCAACCTGTTAACAGAATTTTTAAACACTTGTCTCTGAACGAAAAAAAATTGAGATTCTTCATTGCTTTTTGCCTGTAATAATTTCTGCTGCCTTCTCTGAGGACTGACGATGCTTTCTTGAGACTTGAGCAGCCAATTTTTTGGCCAACCTGATGGTGACTAGGCTAGAGAATATTCAGTGCATGACAAAACAACAAAAAAAATCTCGTTTGAATCTTTAATTTCATAACAATTGTAGTTATATCTTTATCTGCATTATCCTGTACAATATGAAAAATGAGTAATCGGAGAGAAAAAAACCACTTTACAATATAACTAACTCCCAATAGTTACATGATGCATACACTAGAGTCAATGAAAGCGTTGGCATGTTGACTTTTTAACACCACCAATATTCAAGCGAGTAATGTGTCTTGGTTGAAATAGTCCTGCCTAATAACATTGCTGTCAGGCAGCCAGACGTTAGATCTGTTCCTACTATATTTTGTTTTTAATTTTATACCTTTTTTTCTGTGGTGAGGGCTTAATCAACTTTACATGGTGTACGTGGTTTATTCTCTTCAATTATTCATTCTTCAAAATACTAATTACGTATCATTTTTTAAATAGGAAAACCCCAGGGATTTCCTTTCGTGCGTTGTAACGGCGCTTACGGAAGTAAGTATAAATATCACCAATCAAATGTTTTGGAAATCATATCATATCACCACACCATATCATATCATATACGGAGTATTATATTTTATTTATGCATTTTATTTACCGTATTTTACCGAATAAGAGTCGCCCTCGAATTGTAGCCGCCCTCGAATAAGAGCCGCGACTAAGAAAGGCGACTTGAAATAAGAGCCGCCCTCGAATAGTAGCCGCGGCTTATGTTACGTTCAATGAACGTAACATTGACATTGGCCACTATTTGAAATAAAAGCCGCCCCCGAATTGGAGCCGCCCTCGATTTGGAGCCGCGGCTCAAAGTGCCCGTTTTGAATAAGAGCCGCGGCTCTTATTTGGTAAAATACGGTATTCATTTTATAATTCCTTTCAGATATGTGACTAGGTGTCGCCACTTGACACCGATGTTCGGGATGCATCTCGGAACATCTTAGATTAGTTTCGAACAAGGGACAACCTAAAAATTAAACCACTTATAATTCAATTATTGTCTACGGTACTCCTTTTTCATCTTTGCTAGTTATGTCTTGCTCTTATATAAATTTAATGCCAAAATTCATGATTTCGGTTGTTATAATAATAATTCTAAAAACTATGTATCAAATGTTTGTGTGAATAAAAATGTACTCCATTAAATATTCCTCTCAAACAGAAATAAGTATATCGTAATCATCATCAATTATTTTTATTACACCCTCATATAAAACTGGTCCCTTTTTGGAAAAATTTGACTAGAATACAAAAATACAATTTTCTTATCTTTTGTTAATTAAATAATCACTTCTAGGGCAAGTTGGGAGCCATGATATCAATGTGTGTGTAGAATTTGTCTCGCAAATATGACTTATGAGTTATCCGACACCTTGGTCGGACTCATGATTTTTGAGTAAGCCCCCAAAACGGGATAATACATTAATACGGTAATTTTACAAACCTTGATCAATGATGACAACTTTATCATCTATCTGATCTGGGAAATCTTCTACAACTTGTTCAATGTCAGACGACATAACTAAAAAAATAAAAATAAATAAAAAAATAAATAATAATTTCCTTCTCTCTGAAAACTACGATAACTTAATTTTACACTATTGCTTACCAACCTAAAAAAAATTCCATACTCACCCAAACCGAGGTCATTTTTGACCCAAAGCCAAAAAAAATTTTCCAAAAATGTATGAAAGTGATTCGATTCTTTGAGTACGAAAGAGTGGAAGGAGTAATGGGTAAATTCAAAAAAAAAATTAAATTTTAGAATCTATTATCTTTTTTCTTGTTAGTTATAATGTTTGAAAAAAATACATAAATTTCAGAAAGAAAATCCCGTTAGTTTTCGATAAAAAAAAAAACAATTTTAGAGGTCAAAGTTGACCCTAGTTTGGAGCAGAAAGAGTTAATTTAATTACTGGAAAGCTTCAAATTGCGACCAGGCCGCTATTTATTTTTCCGACCAAACCCTCGGCGCCTATTTGAACCCTGGCGCTTATTCGGGCCTGGCGAATTTTCCAAAATTCACCGATTTTATTTTAATAATACGATAATTTTTTCTAAAAATACGATGATTTTTTTCAATTAATCACTGTTATCTATACAAAAATCACCAATGTTTTTGAAAACGTGGTGATTTTATTTCTCTCGACGCTTATTTGGACCTGGCGCTTATTGCATATATTACCGGTGACAACCAGGCGGTTAAACGGACCTGGCCCCTAATCAGGGCCACCTTTACCATTGGGCTAACTGGGCTGCAGCCCAGGGGCGCCGGGCTCAGAGGGGCGCCGGGGTCAGAGAGGTATGGGCACAGATTAGGGGATCTGTGGGCATGCATGGGTGTCGGTTACAGAACAGAAGGGTGTCTGGCACAGAAGAGCGCTGGACGCAGAAGGACGCTGGGCGCCTCCTATAGAGAGTCTCAACGTGTCAAATTATTCATGTTTGTACAAAACTTGTATAATTTCTTTTCAGCTTCAACTGGTAGATGGAAAATATTGAAAGACCATTTACCATTGGCATGTCAGGTACCTAAAACGTTGAGTAACATACGGTGGTCAGCAAGTACTGAAGCTGTAAATGCTATAGTTAATGGTTATAAATATTTTAAAAATGCACTAAATGACATATCTGTCATTCCTAAACCTTGTGCCAAATTAGAAGAAAAGGGATTGGGAAAACAATTAAATTTATTGGAGACTGCTTTGATGCTTACATTTTGGAATGATATTTTGCAAACAATGAATAAAATTAATACATCCCTACAAAAGGTGGACATTGATGGTTGACACTATAGTCTCTTTGTACAGCTCATTGGAAAGTTATTTACAGGAAAAGCGCAATATGGATGTCTTTAAATATTATAATGTTAAAGGAATTGAATTATCTGGGTGTGACGAGTATCAATCAAAAAGAAAAATCAAAAGGAAAAGACAGTTTGACGAAGACGAAAATAGGTCAACATCAATGGACACAAATTTCCAAAAAGATGAACATTTTCGGATTAATACATATTATGTTATTATTGATAAGCTCCTAGCAGAAATTCAAAAAAGAAAGTGTGCGTATGACAATATTTTTTCAACATTTGATGTACTAGTATTACTTAATTTAAAACAATTGGATGAAGGCGTGATTAAAATAAAAGCTACTGTTCTGTACAATGTATATCTCAATGATTTAGAGGAAAATATAGTTGAAGAACTTTTGCACTTTAAACATGTTCATGTAATAACTGATGATGAACTCTCCTCAAAAGCAGGGCTTTGTCTAAGAACACTTCAAATTTCAAATATTGAATCTACCTTTCCAAATGTAGTTACTGCATTAAGAATTTTCTTAACTATTGCTTGCACTAATTGTTCAGGAGAGAGGTCCTTTTCTGTTTTAAAAAAGACAAAAAATTATCTCCGATCTTCGTTAGAACAGTGTAAACTGAAAAATTTAAGCATTTTAGCAATTGAATCTGAAATATTGGATTCTATTGATCTAAATGCAGTAATAAATGATTTTGCTGAAAAAAAATGTAGAAGAAAGTTCATTCATTGATTGTATTCATATTCTTTGTTTGAAATTGTAAAAAAATAACTTACTTATTAAAAATTAATAATAAAATAATATAGATATAAAAGTTTCAATGAATCTTTTTAAAATTATTTTAAGGGGGGGAGGGGGCGCCTGATTTTCATTAGCCCAGGGCGGCAAAAACAGTAAAGACGGCCCTGCCCCTAATGAACCGAGCCGTAATTTGAAGCTTTGAGATAATTAATGAATTAATAAATATATATACCCTGAAAACCATTTAAAACCTCTATCATCTCCTCGTCGGTGACTCTGACATCAATGACATCAACGTCCATGTTGTCTTCTTCTTTGAACTGTAAATAATTACATAAACAAATAAAATAATGAATTTAATCTTTTTTTTCCTTCACTTACTTCCTCTTCCACACGCACTCGAATTTTTTCCAGTGGGCAAATAGCTTTCCCCTTCTCCACACACACGCAGGAGTTGCAAAACGAGTGGCCGCAACACAATTTTATTACATCGTGGACAAGCCATAAACAACTACAAACAAAAATGTAAAAAGAAATTAAATTTCGGATGAAAAATTCCAAATTTCAACCAATATCTCGTAAAATTATCTATTCTAAATCAGTACTCACCTATTACATGTGATCATTTTTAACACAAACGGAAAAACAACAAAAAAATGACGATGGAATTAAACGAAAACTCACGTCCGAAACTCGGCACAATGACAAGCGAGGCTACCTCGTGGTAAACTAATGAAACCCGTCGAGCGTCATTACCGAAACAAAAATAAATAATTCTTCATGTTTTCTGTGTAATTATAATTAATGTATGAGATGAAAAATAACCAAAGTAATTTAATGATCCAATAATCACATTTTACATCGTTTAATCCTTAAAACGATCTGAAAACATACACCAAATAAAAAAATATGACTTTTCAAACAAAAACAACATCCATTCTTAGAATGATACAATCATTGAATAAATATTCTTCGGTCATCCTATTAAACGGAAAGAAATATCGTTCCCCACGACAAAAAGTACTTCCCGGAATAGCCGGCTTGTAAATAACACTTCTCGAAGCCGGCAAAGAATAATAATAATGATTTTCATTATTAAGTTGATCAACCAAAGTAGAACTGAGATGAGCGGGTACCAATTGCTGGCGACCATGTCCAACAGTCGCACCTCTTTGATCGACGTCCACTTGCGACGTGATACGCGACGTGTAACGCGCACATAACGTGCAGGAAACGCGGGAATTCAACACGCTGGCACACAAAACGCTGGCACACAAAACGCTGGCGCTAGAAACGCTGGCACCAGGAACGCTGGCAAATAAAAGGCTGGCATCGGATGCAATATATTCCTTTTTTATTTATTTTTATTTAACGCTGAAACAAGAGAAGCTGGCAAAAAAAAAAAAATATTCCAGAAAATCTGAAAATATAAACGCTGGCAGCCTTAGTCGCTGGCAACGCACCGCACCCATCAAATAAATAAATACGACTTTTCAAATAAAAACATCCATTCTTAAAATGATACAATCATTGAATAAATATTCTTCGGTCATCCTATTGAACGGAAAGAAATATCGTTCCCCACGACAAAACGTACTTCCCGGAATAGCCGGCTTGTAAATCACGCTTCTCTTAGCCGGCAACGAATAATAATAATAATGATTTTTATTATAGGCCAGGAAGATTATTGCTGTCGCTAATATCTACCATATTGTCAGTTATTTTGTCGAAAATTGTCTTCCAGCAAACCCAACCTTGTGCAGACACTGGGTGACCAAGCAAACAAAAGGATAGTCACCTCACCCCACATTCTAATCTGTGATCTCACTCTTTTGAAAAACTTGGGGTGTTGTGCTACCATTTTTGTTTTTTTAGTTTATTTTTGCATATAAAAAAGGAATTTTTATGAATGATGACTTGAAAATGAATTTTTTTCTGGCCAAAAATGAATTTTTGTCGCCTAAAATAATTTTCGTTTTTGTGGAAAACCGTTTTTTGGTTTTATGTTTACCCAATTTAGTTTGTCCATCACTCAAGGTGGCAGCCATGGTTCACATGACACCCTCCCCCCCCCCCCCCCCCCCAACCTCCAACCTCGATCCGCCTCTGGGTGCAAAAATAATGCAAAAGATCAAAATAATAAAAAACATGTTAGAGATTACAGTTTATATTTGCCTACCGTATGTGTATAACTTATTTACTGCGTATGTAATCCACAGAATTTGAAAAGGATTGAAGTCATCTACATGAAGATTATTGCTATTGTTTTGGTGGTGTTTGTTGTCGTGGCTGTTTCTCAATTGTCTGAATTCGATTGTAATGCGATTAAAGCAGCGCTCGATGTAAGGTTTTAAGCTATTCATTTAGATATAGTGAAATATTTTTTTTGCTCCTTTTTAGGCTATAGCTGCAGTTAGTGGGATTCTAAACTTATTATCTTACGATGCACTCCCCCGTGTAGTTTTGTCGTTACCGCTCGAAGTAATTTTTTTTCCACTGACAGTGTATAAACGATTATCTCGCGCCCTCATTTAATTAACTTAAACTAACCGAATGACCACGTATCCTTTGATATCCACACAGAAATTTACGACCCATCCGCACCCTCTTTGTGCAGATACATACATTCACGCTGTTGCAAATGAAAAAAATCAAAGGACTCCGTCTTTTCGGACATAAATATCTGATTCCCCTATAGTGAGGTGGTCAGGTGGTGATGCTTGTTTAATGTTTGCCAGTGCCTCGATTGATTTCATAGCTAGGAATTGACTTTATAGATGCGGATTTATGGTTTATGTGGCCCTGATAGACACCTTATTTAGGGGTCCTATTTGAAAACTTAATTCCAAATTATTTTTCTCTGATTTTTCCTTATTTATTTTGAAATCCTTATCCTCGCCATTGGAGGGCCCCCGTCGCCATATGCCGAGAACTGTGAGAATCTAGAAATCTACTCAAATTAAATAATCGTTTATACCTTAGACTATACAGAAGTATCTCCATGTATTTCAAAATAAATTCTTTTTTTTCAGTTTCGAGATCCTGTTCTAGCGGCGGTACGGGCATGTGTAAGGATATAGAGTTTTTACTTATATTAATGCGATTTTCAGGTGCAGGCATACAAAGATATCACCAATACGGTTTTTATGAAATCATTCGATTCAGCATTTGAAATTGTAGTAAACAATCTACAATGGTAGATATAAGAGGTGTAAAACGGTGCAAAAGCACTAATTTTAATGTTGTGGCATCATTTATTAGATTAATACAGCGGTCGGCAACTGGCGGCCCGCGGTCCGGATCCGGACCGCGGAAGGTCAAAACTTGGACCGCCAGATATTTTTTATTATATATTTTTTTGGTATTTTTGGTGTTTTTTGGTGTTTTTTTTGTTTTTTTTTTGGTGTTTTTGGGTGTTTTTGATGTTTTTTGTGTTCTTTTTGTTTTATTTTGTTGTCTTTTTCGGGACCTCGATAAAAATTTTCAATTTTTCCGGACCCCACTTAAAATTACTTGCCGACCCCTGGTTTAATAACATCATAATAGCAGTAACACAACACAATGTGGTATGAAGCAGATATTACTTGAAATATTTTCACTTAGAATGGTGCAATCTACCAACAGAATTTTTAAACACTTCTGTCAGAATGAAAAAAAATTGAGCTTCTTCATTGTTTTTTGCATGCAATAATTTCTGCTGCCATCTGTTAGGATCTCTCCTTGAAACTTGGCCAACCTGATGGTGACTAGGCGAGAGAATATTCAGTGCATGACAAAACAACAAAAGAATGTCAATGTAGTCAATTCCCAAATACGACCCTGTCGTTTGAATCTCTTATTTCATAAAAATTTTATTAATATCTTTATCTGCATTATCCTGTACAATACATAAAATGAGTAATCGGAGAGAATGAACCACTTTGCAATATAACTCCCAATAGTTACTTGATGCATACCAGTAGTCAATTAAAGCATTGGTGTGTTGACCTTTTAACATCTCCAATATTCAAGCGAATATGTGTCTTGGTTGAAATAGCGTTCAGTTAAGAGATAGATGTGGTCTTCTGCTTAATAACATCGAAGTGGCTACGTTCATGTCCGACGTGAACGTATTATTTTCATGACGCGCTGTGATTGGTTGAGAGATACATTGAAATACATTGATGAAAATCCTCATTTTGTCAACTTTGCTAAACACAGATAAGGTTAGGTCTGGGGGGGTCAAGGGGGGGGCTACGCCCCCCCCTTGTAAGAAAAAAAGAAGCTAGAACCTCGAAAACATTGAATTTGAGAAAAATACGTTGAGGAAACGAACCGACATGAATAGATCTCAGCCAATCACAGCGCGTCATGAAAATAATACGTTCATGTCGGACATGAACGTAGCCACTGCCTAATAACATAGTAGTGCTGTCTGGCGGTCAGAAGTTAGAACTGTTCCTACGATTTATTTTTATTTTAATACTTTACATGGTTCCGTGGTATATTATACTCTTCAATTACTCTATATTCATTCTTCAAAATATTAATTACGTAATATTTTTTAAATAGTTGGCCGGACCTTTCATCAATTACCTTAATTGTTTTGAAAAGAAAGTGGAAGAAGTTTTAGGAGTAGGGTTGCACCGAATATTCGGTTTGTATTCGGTTATTCGGCCTATTCGGCTTAAAAACCGAATATTATTATTCGGCCGAATATCACTTGTTATTCGGCCGAATACATAATAATGATAAAATTTGAATTGTTTGAATTTTTCAGTGTAACCTTTCGCCTTTTACAGGATGAATAATAATAATTTACACAATTTACAGTGCATTATCCAAGATAACTTCATATTTTTACATCAAATTTGCATTTTTTTTACGAAAAAATTTAATCTTCACTATTAAATTGAAATTATTGCCTAAACATCACAAATTGTTGAATAAAAATTCAATATATATTTTAAAAATAAAATTCTTAAGGTATTAATTGCATCTTCCCTGTAAAAATAGCTTTTCAGAGGCAAAAATGCACTTTTTAGGCAAAAATCGCAATATTAAGACAAAAATCGCTATTTTTAGGCAAAATTTGCATTTTTTTCAGAAAAAGGACATTTTATAATTAAAAAACTACACCTTTTGGGTAAAAAGAAGATTCTAGAACCTAAAAACTGGATTTATTAGATAAAAAGTAAACTTTTTCAACTAAAAATGGCTTTTTTCAACATAAAAATTCTTTTTTTTAATATTCGGTTATTCGGCCGAATACCGAATATTCGGCCATGGTATTCGGTTCCGAATATTCGGTATTCGGTTATTCGGCCTATTTGATATTCGGTGCAACCCTATTTAGGAGTAAGTAAAAATATCGCCAAGCAAATGTTTGGAAATGAAACTTGATAGGCGAGGGTCGGAGCGATTCCGACCGCGCAGAAGTGCAGTTTTACGAAAATGTTACTAAAAATGAAACGGAATTGCGCGGTAGTGTGCGTGATTTTCTAATGTCTCGGCAACATCGAATTGGTCCAGAACATTATTATTATTAAATTCATTTATTTATTTATTTATTTTTTCTTTTTCTTTTTTTTTGTTTTCTTTTGTTTTATTGATTTATTTATTTTAAAATTCTATTTTTAGGTTTGTCCTAATATTACTTCTAATTAAATCTGCAAGAAAAAGAAAATTCATGAACTGTATTTTGCTTAAATAAACAAGATGTCATAAACTATAACTGCTTTGTTCCCTTCCTTCACTGAGTATAGACAATCGATTGCAATGTCTGTACACATTTCTGGTGTTTGGGTTTATATTTTTAGATTACTACACCAGTGATACGGCTCGGCCAATGGGAGAAGGCCACCCTTTTGAGTCGAACAGGAGTGTACAGGGTGGTGCAGAAAGTCTGGTTCACAGTAAATAATTCCCAAACTGTTCTAGATGTTGATTCAGCAAAATGATTGTAAGGGTAATATGCCGGGGGAAATCCAATTATGACATCGAATTTGACCTCTGAGGTCATCTTCAAGGTCATCCATATTGTAACTCGAGAACCGTGACAATTAGATCAAAAAAGTGAATTAGAAAGTTGTAGAGCATCATCCAATTAGTCTAGAACTGTTCTTAAAAAAATTATTTCTTACTAAAAAGTTTTGAGAAAAAAAGGTTTGAAACGTTGTCTACTCAGCTTTGTAACCTAAAACTATCATGTAGGAATGTATTTCCAAAATAAATTATTTCCTTTCTTTTGTGTTTCCTCTCTTCCACTTACAAGTATGACCCAATAAAGTGTCCTAATTGAGGATTAGCTTGGTTGCCTCAATACTTTTAGGTTACAAAGCTGAGTTACAATGCTGACGTGAGTAGACTAATGTTTCAGACCTTTTTTCTCAAAACTTTTCAGTAAGAAATAATTTTTTTAAGAACAGTTCTAGACTAATTGGATGATGCTCTACAACTTTCTAATTCACTTTGTTGCTCTAACTGTCACGGTTCTCGAGTTACAATATAGATGACCTTGAAGATGACCTCAGAGGTCAAATTGGATGTCATAATTTGATTTCCCCCGACATACTACCCTTACAATCATTTTGCTAAATTATCATCTAAAACGGTTTGGAAATTATTTACTGTGAACCAGACTTTCTGCACCACCCTGTATATGTCATAGGTACAGATAAAGATCTATGATATCTCGTTACTTATTTACTGTGGTGTTGGTGCCCTCTTGTGGCTCATTACTGAAAAAGCATCTCCTTGTTCAGTAAATTTTATTTTATACAATTTATAAAAACTGTATATCAAATGTTTGTGTAAATAAAAATATATAATCCATTAAATATTCCTTCTCAAATAGAAATACGTTGTCACGGTCCTGACTTTAGACAGTAATAATTTTCAAAATTTTAAGCGCATTTTGCGCCTTTCCCTTAATTTTCCCCTAATTTTATTGAGAAATTGTTCTAATTCCTTTAAATTATTTTATTTTTCCCAAATCTAAATTTATTATTTTATTTTGTATTATTTTCCTTATTTTTGATATTTATCTTTAATTTGGCCTGGTTTTAATCACCCCATCCAGACAATTCATGAGAATTCTGCAATAAGTTGATATAATCGCGCTCTAAATTTGCATATTTCACCCCTGATCGCCTGTTTTCTGCCCAGTCCCCATTGGGAATTGACTTGGCCTTTGACATGTGATCAGAGGTGACTTGTTCTGTCAAGACATTTTGACAGAGAGAATAATTTTCGCCTTCGACTAGACAACAGCTCCTGTCTCAACTAGGAGATTTCCAAGTGCGATTATGTTGCGTCTCAACGCATACGGTCATTATGCAGCCCGAATTCTCATGTTAGTCTAACTAACCACAACATTTATTATTTGCCCATTATTTGCGTACGAATTACTGGAAAAACGGCGTATTCGACGGTCTCAATTCGTCAATACATTTTATGCCACGACTGTGACTTCCTCCTCAGCCTAGACATTTTGAACTCATACTCGTCTCAATTGCGTATTCATTTCATTATCAACGGTTCGACGACGTTGTCTGCGGTTTGGTACCTGTTTGCGCGTTCACCCAACGTTTGCGCGTGTTCAGGAGAAGAAACATACTCTTCGTAAGTACGCCTAGCATATGACGACATTTTCCCTAGTGAAGAACGATATTTGGTCTTAAAATTCGAGTATCAACGTTCGCCATTTTGTACGGCGCCCGAATTGAATCCTGCACCCATAAAATACAGATTTCACGAATAGACGCTGTCTTAACCTAGCTACCACCCCCGGCAAAGTTTTAAGAGTTGCAGCGCCTGCGAACCTAAATTTTCTGGTTATTACAATCCCTGGAAATTCTTAAATTTCCGAAACCATTGTTAAAAAGTCGACTACGACGTGACAATCTTGGCGAGCTAGACAGGATTCAACTCGAAACGTGTTCTAAGAGAACACAAACCACCATTTTCTTCAGTGAAGACTACGCAAGTATAGGTCGTTATATTTATTTGATTAATTACTTATTTTTGCCGGCACACATATTATTATTTCAACATGGCTTCACGCGACGCTTTGTCGCAATCCAGTGTTTCGGACGTAGAAGCCGAACAAGCGCATACTTTGCCACTTCCAGACTCACCAACACATGAGCCGGACCAACAGCAGGAACTACTAGTACAACCAATATCCACAGACGTACCATTTTCCAATCCTTGGAGGACATACGCTCAAATGGAAGCGGATCAACTCCAACATGAACGGGAAGCGGCTGCAGCACGGGATCAATGGGAGGAAAATAGACGCCATTTGCAGGACTCACTCATGGAAAGAAGACAAATTGTGGACGGGATGCGAGCGGTTCGAGAAGACATTCAACGAGGACCGCCGCCTCCTTACCAACCTGCGTTTATGCAACCGGAACCACAACAACATCGAAGGAATCCACCTGCATTGACGATGGAAGCATTGATGAGAGTATTACGAGAGGATAGAAGGGAGTTACAACACGAACTTCGCCAGGAGTTGCTCGAATCGATGAGGCAAATTAGGCGCGAGCTGAACGACAGAGTGGAGGAATTTATCCATTCGCACAACGAGCGAACTCAGCCTGAACCACCAGCACCAGAAGCAGGTTCAGGGGCCACACGTCGTGGTCGAGAGGGCGCTCGGGGAGCCGACTTTTCTTTTGGAGATACTGGACGTGCATCGGGACCACGACGCACTGGCTCTTATTCTCCGAGACGACGCCAACAACATTCACAACAGGGAGACACGACTTCCAATGTTCCACGGGACCCACCACCGAATCCTGACCCGGATTCCGCTCAAGGAGGTAGTCAAGGCATACCACTCAGCGCCTCAAGACAACTGCCTCACACGAGATCTCAACTCTCGTTGGAGTCGGAAGATCAGCGTCAAGCCGCTCAGGTTGGAAGGTATAAACTTAAAGTTCAAAAAATTCCATACTTTGATCCGGATGAGGCTACTTTCGACACAGTGGACCTGTTCCTGGGTAAGCTATATGCGCACATGTTTACCATGGGAGCACCGGAAGGAATATATTTGAAAGTATACGTGGTTCTCGCGCTTCGAAATAGAGCGCAACGTTGGTGGATGGCTCTAACTCCAAAACCAAACAATTGGGAGGACTTTGAATTAGTTTTCAGGCAGGTATTTTCCATTAATTCAGCTTTAGCTAATGTTAAGTTGTCTCAGCGCAAACAAAAGCCAGGGGAATCAACTATGTCGTTCCTCAGCGAGATGATTCATTATTTAAATATTGCTGGATACAAGGACAAGGGCTTGCAGTGGGAACGAGTTCAGGGCATGATGCAAACTCAAGTCGTACAATTAATGCGCTCTTGGTGCATCAGGACGATCGACGACGCAGTCAAAATGGGCAACGATGTCGATAATCGCCTTCAGTTGGATTCGTTGCGGACTTTTGAGTACAAACAGTGCGGAGTTTCGGACCAGGAGATGCCTTTACCCGCAGGAGTGGGTCCTGCCACACGTACCAGAACAGAGGAGGAGAAGTTAAATCAACAATCTACTTCGTCCAGGTCTGGTCGTTTTTCAAGATTCAACAAAGTATTTACAGCATTGCTCGAGGATATGTCGGCGTGCGCGCTCGATCCAGAAGATCCCAACAGCGAGGAAACCAATAAGGACCCGCCAAAGGAATCTGCATCAGCGGCAGCACAAAAGTCTGATGTCCACGCCATGACTGCGACTACTGCGCCAACACCTAGAACGGATACACAGCACATATGTCCCAAGGACGTTGTCATTTTTCCAGCCGCTAAAGAAGCGCCTTCAGAGCCAAAGCTCCCGAAGAATGCTATGTGGAGAAAAACACCAACGGACAAATGGTTCATGTCTGACAGGCAATCCTGGAGGCCTGTGTGCCCCGTTTGTGGCAAGGAATGGAGTCGTCAGTCGGGAAACGCAAGCGGCCTGCTCAAAGCATGAGTCCAGAGAGTGGGTCGGATACAAACATCAAGGACTCTACTGAGAAGAAGACTGAAGATTCACCAGACGTCGATAGAAGTACAACACCGTCTACTCCGACACCAGAGGCGCCATCTGCTGTTCGAGAAGACAACAACAAATCATTAACCCCGTCTACGGACATTAAATTAACTACATTAATCAAAACAGATTCAAGTAAATCAAAAATAAAAATACCCGGTGTCGTAACACCACAACCAACAAAATCAGCGCAACTTTCGTCTGTGAAACCAAAGGAAACCCCCAAAAAACCAACTTCGTTGACAACGCAGAGTGAGACGTTGCAAACAAACTTCGTTCTTTTGTCGCCCGAGGAATTGCAAAAATCCGAAGAGCCAAGAATCGAAATTACGAAGACTGATCGCTTCAACAGAGAAGCACCATATATCAAAATAACATGGGCTAACGTGAGTTTTGTCGCACTTTTGGATTCAGGCGCTCAGACATGTGTAATGTCGGAGTCATTATTCAACAAACTTAAAGCCAATATGGGTTTGGAATTGCTCGAACTTCACGAAACAGTGCGTACAGCGGCCGATGACAAAATTCCAGTTAAGGGATCTGTTAAACTGTCGGTGCGCGCACCTTTGGCCATTATTTCTTTCATTTGCTTAATTATACCCAAAACATCAGAGGACCTTCTGCTGGGAAGAGATTTCTGCAGAGCGGTTGGTCTATGCACAGACTTTGAATTGTGCCAGTGGTATTTGAAGGGATCACAAGAGCGAAGACAATTCATGACTTTAGAACAAGCTAACAAGTCAGAATCTGTTCTTTTATTTCCCATCAGGAAACCCGATGATACAAAGGACAGCACTAAGGATGTGCCCAAGGTATTAATTAACAACATTAATTGTATTCTTCTAGAACATCGACCTTTGTCGCAAGAGATTTTCGAATATCCAAATGACGATGCTCAGCACCAAATCAAGAGGATTCGGAATCGTACACGAGATCAGTGGTCATTTATATGGTCACCAAAAAGGAAGGATTCCATTAAAAAATCAAGAAGATTCAATTCATCATTGTTTTCGACGCTTAGCCAACGCAGACGTGCAAGACGACAGCGGAGACGCCTTTATGAATTGTCACCAACAATAAAACAACTTAACACGCAGGGAAGACAGCTTTTGCGTCGTGTGGATGAAAATACGCTCATGGCCAGAGTACACGATCATTCGACGATTTCGGAGCCGCCTCTGGATGTTAACGTACTACAATATCAACCAAGCAGTGATCCAACACAACTGGACTGGATTTACGACCAGCTGTGGTCATCATTGACGGTACCCCAAATTCGTTTATTAATTCAGACTCTTCGACCAATTTCGAAAATATTTCGTGAGGAGGTTGGATTATGTAACAACACTCAGTTTGAAGTAAATTTAAAACCGGACTTTAGACCAATTCATGTGCCTGTAAGACCCGTTAACCCAGCAAAAAAGATGGTAATTGATGCTTATTTGGACCAAAAACTAAAACAAGGCATTATTCGTCGATCAAAAAGTGATTGTGCGGTGGCGCCTGTTGTTGTTCCAAAGAAAACTGGAGATTGGCGTACAGCTATGGATTTTAAACCGATGAATGCTCAAACTTTGCCAGATGTCTACCCACTACCCGACATCGATAATATATTTTCTTATTTAGGAGGATCAAATTGGTTTTCGATCATAGATGGACGAGAAGCTTTCCACCAGATTGGAGTGCGCCCCGGTGACGAGAGATTTCTCGCATTTATTACGCACAGAGGACTTTTCGAATATGTGAGAATGCCGTTTGGACCCATTAATGGCCCAGCAACTCTGCAGAGAGCCATGAACAAGACTTTGTCGAAATATCTTTACAAGTTCGTGTTCGTTTATCTCGATGACGTCATAATTTTCAGCAAGACGTTCGAGGAGCATGTACAACATCTCAAAATAATTCTTCAAGCCTTGGATGAAGCGGGATTCACGATGAACGCCAACAAGACGGAGTTGTGCAGAACATCGCTCGAGGTTTTAGGACATATTGTAGAGGCTGGACACATTAAACCAAACCCAAATAAGGTGACGGCAATTCAATATTTTCCGGCGCCTACCAACATCAAAGAATTACAAAGATTCAAAGGAATGATTGGTTATTATCAGTCATTTTTCCCAAATTATTCAAAAACATGCGAGGTGTTTCGCCCCTTACTCAAAAAAGATTCTGAGTGGAATTGGACGATTCAACACCAAGAAGCATTTAATTCACTCAAGAGAGGATTGGCTGAACCAACTCTACACCGAAGATTCCCAGATTGGACCAAGCCATACATACTACAAACAGACGCCAGCTATTCAGGTTTGGGCGCTGCACTCATGCAATTAAATGATCAAGGTGAACGAACACCAATCGCCTTTGCATCACGTGCATTGAATTCTGCTGAAAAGAATTACAGCGTTACTGAAATTGAGTGCTTGGCGGCGGTTTGGGCGGTCAAAAGATTTCGTGTATATCTTGAGATGATGAATTTTTATTTAGAAAGCGATCATTTGTCGTTAAAGTGGCTTTTCCAGCAGCGAGAACCAAAAGGACGCCTGGCACGATGGGTTTTGTCCCTCAGTGAGTACAAATTTACATTTCTTTACTGTTCGGGAGCACAGAATCGTGTTGCGGACGCCTTGAGCCGTGCGCCTGTGGAGCCATCGGAGCCATTGGATGCAGACGACTCGCCTCTCGTTGATGAAACATGCTACATCGCTTATTTTGACGACCCAAATGATTGGCCAAAATTACCAATAATCAACATTATTGGAGTTGGATTGGCTGCGGCACAACAACGAAATAACGCAGCTGTGATAACAAGAGCGCAAAGACGACAGCAGCAAATTAAACCAAAATTGGGCAGGCCAAAAGGTTCTAAAAACAAGAAGAGACCGCCACCAAATTATCAGGTATTAACTCGAGCCAGAGCGCGTCAACAGAAACAAGTTTCGGCGCCTCCTGGGGCTGTTGCACCATTGCCACCTTTAATGTCGCCTCTGCCATCACCAAATGTGCCGACTGCATCATTTCCAACTCCTGATGTGTTGAGCCCACCTGCAGGACCATCCGGAGCTGTGCGACCGAATTTTGACGGATATGGAGGTCCAGATTCGGATTCGTCGGACGATTCTACAACTTATCAACCGGCATGGATGGGGCGTGCAGGATTTATGCCACAGCAAGCGCGTCAAGATCGATCACAATTTCAAAGAAATGCATCAAGACGACCAATTGCTGATGAACAACAAGACGAAGAAGAAGACGAGGCCGAGCGACTCCATGAGGCGCCGCAAGACCACCAACCTTTTCGTCTAATACCAACTATTAACGAAATAATTCGTCGACAACACGAAGACACGTGGAGCGCCGAATTAATCGAATATCTTGATCAAGGACAATTGCCCAACGACCAAGTGCAAGCAGCGCGTATCAGGTATCGTGCCGTAGATTTTGCTATGTACAAGGGAATGTTATGTCGTTATCCACCAATCGACATAAATAAAATTCGCCGTAGAAGACAAATCTATTTGCCCCTAATGTTACGCGAACAATATTTCAAAGCTCTGCATTACCCGCCGAGCTGCGGACATTTAGGAGTTGAAAAAACACTTCATCGACTCCGGGCCCGAGTTTATTGGCCAAAGATGAAGGAGGACGTTTTGCTTTGGATTCAAAAATGTGAACCATGTCAGCGAGCTAAGCCGTTAAATCGCCTTCCATATGGACCAATGATCATGGCCAAACCACGACATTTGTTTCACACAATTTACATCGATTATTATGGTAAAAAACCCCGATCGATTGGAGGACATTGTTACGCATTAGTAATTGTGGATGCCGCCAGTCGGTGGTTGGATGTAAGATTGACCGAGACATCTGACTGGAAAACAACAATCAAACAATTGCAAGGATTTATTCAGCGATGGGCATTTCCAAAAGTTATTATAAGTGACAATGCGCCAGCTTTCCGTTCAATGGAATTCCAGGCTGCATGTCAGAGTTTTGGCGCCATCAATCGCTACACGGCTGTTTATCATCCACAGGGGAACTTAGCCGAAAGATTAAACCAAGCATTAAAAAACTGCATTTTGGCATATATTGAAGAGCATGTGCGCTGGGACGTTCACATTGGATATTTTGTGCTAGCAATCAACTCAGCCTATCAAGCTTCGCTTCAATATTCTCCTTATCAAATGGTGACGGGACAAGAGGCGCGTTATCCAGGTGATTTCGATTCGGACACCGACGATGGACAGCCACTGCCACCAGCACGAGCGCGAGAGACGCATGAATTGATGAGAGAATTGCGAAATAATGCCACTGCAAATTTACAAAAAGCTCAAATTAGACATAAACGTTGGTTCGATCGAAAAAGAAGACCACACGATTTCAAACCAGGCGATTTTGTGTCTATTAAAAATCGACAATTGTCATCAGCGGACCGACAGTTTGCTGCAGGACTTCGACAGAGGACGGAAGGCGTTTACGTAATCCATAAATTAACTGGACCCAATACTGTCATTCTTATGGACAAGGATGGTCGTCGAATGCTGCCGTATAACGTCGTGGAATTGCGCCATTGGTTCAATAATGATGAGGATCTAGACCAAACGGACGCAACAATGATCGAAAAACATGTTGCTGCGTTTACATCAGAAATTGAAACCATCATCGCTTCATTTTCGATAAAATAACTTAATTTCTTTTCATTTTATAATTTTATTTCTTTCTTTACTTTACCCAACCTTCTTTCCTTCCTGTGTTTATAATTTTCCCTGCTTTAAACCAAATATTTACGGAGGATAGACGCTGAAAATAGTAAGTAAAGATTAGTTTAGGAATTTGAAATTCATCAATTTAAAATGATGATACAAAAATTTACTAAGTCCAAACTCATGCTTCTTCGAAGTGCGTGATTAAATCTCGTTCACGCGAGAGGTCCGTGTCATATTTTATGACGAGGCGACCCCGTAGCGAGACCGCGTGTATTAAAGACATGTGAGGGCACGACTTAGCCACATTTTAATTTGCGTCTGAATAGTCGCGCCTCAAAAAACTTAACAATCACTTAAATTGGATAAATATTGTTAGAAATTGTGCGTCTATCACCCGTAAGTACTTTCTATCTCACAACAATTTAATTTTAATTGAATATTTTCGCTAAAATAACTTTTTCTTCATAGAAAATTTCCATTTCTTTTAGTTTCACTTTACAGTAATTTATTATGGCGTCCTACGATTCAAAAGTAACAATTACGATTCCAAAACCAACGCAAAAAGGTTATCCAAAATACCTGCCGATGCCACCAATTGAAGCGTCGGGCGAAGGACTGGTGCCACGCTTTCATCCGGACCACCCAAACGACCAAAGTTTTCCAAACTATGAACTGTGCCCAGTTTGTAGCGGAACGGGATTTGAAATATACCAACTGCGGGCGCCACGAGAATGCCGAGCGTGTCGGGGCGGCGGTGACTTGCGTCGTTGCAAATTTCGGAAATGGATGCGCCTTATGTTCGCTTATGTATTGGGCTACGAGTCGATAGATAAAACTTCGTTGGCTGGAGTGGATTTTCCGCCGCCGAGGATTCCATTTGGCAGTGCAAACGCCATCGCTCGTTTTCGTCATGCACACGCGTCATATTTGGCACGCATAAAGCAATTGGCGAAGGAGAAAGGAATCCGGCTGTTGACTTGGAAATATCCGGAGGGAGCCTACATAATTGCCGGCGAGCAACCTGCCGAGCTTCCGGACCAGTTTGTGACGCCTGAAGGAAAGACCTACGATGTGGAATCGGGTATAGAACTGTGTTTGACGGCGCCCAATGTAATCGCGGATGCGAAAAAAGCGTATTCGGAGCCGGAGAGAGTTGCGGCCGACTTGCCATTTCAGCATTCAAATCTGCGTCCACGACATACGTACGAGGAGCGGAGCACGCACCGTTTGAAGGAATACACGCAGAAAGTGACGAAAAGGATCGGAGCGGAGGCGAACCGGGACACTCACTTCGTGACGGGACGATCCGGACCAGCATTGGACGTCTCTTCAGTCATCGTTGAGGAAAACGGAGCGGTTGGTGGAGCGCCTATTGCGTCGCCTGTCATCGAATCGACTGAAGAACTTTCGTTGCACGACCAAGTGGCTAAAAAGGTAGTAAAAAATGAAGAAAATAGAAGAGAGAGAGAAAAAATTAGCAATATCAACACGATGTCGACCCCGATTATTAAAACGGAATCGAGTATGACGGCGGCGGAGGCGAAGTCAACCAACGTTACTACGGTGACCACTGCTGCGCCAATCATCATTCCTTACTTTTATGTCGTGAAGAACAAATCGTCTTCGATTGAGACGTCCGAATCAAGCCAAGCTGCTCAATCTGTCGATACCACTACTGTGACCCAATCGAATGTGACGCCCAAGATGATGACTTCAGTTGCTGCGACATCAGTGCCGATTACGTACTCCAAAATTGCAACTTCAAACACACAGATGGACACAATTGCTGATTTTAACAAAAAACTAATTAAAGCTGATTTTTCCCCACAGGTTGACCGAGATATTAAGGCGTTGTTAAACTTCACACCGTCTTCATCCATCGCGAATATCGCTGCTGAGATTGCGAGAGATGCAGAGGAATGCGCAAGGATCCACGACATCAAGAAATTGGAAAGCAAGATTTCTAATCCAATTGCTAAGGCCATTTCGGCGGTCTCGAGCGGATCAACGTCGTCGGAAGGATGCGCATCTCTGAAGCCACGTTATCTCCAGGGATTCGACCGAAATGGATGTACGATGCGCCCAGACCGTATTTTCACCCAGATGTCCGAAATATTTCGGCGCCACGAGCTTGAGATACTGTACCCCATGGAGAACAGGGGTCAAGGACGAATCAACCTGAGATCGGAAGGATGGAGCGAACTTTTTAAGATGTCGATTAATTTGGATTTCAACGTCAGCGCCTCGGACTTCAAGACGGTCGTCGGAACGATTTTCGGACGCCTCGGGAACATCGCGAAGGAAATTGAAGCGAAAATGACAAAGGACTGTACCGGAGACGAACACGCGGTGCATCACCTCATTGTGCACGCCGTGCACTTTAATTTAAAAGAGATCATCACCCAAATGCATCAGAGTCGTCGCGACGCCGTTAAACGATTTCGTGAGGCCGACGCGCTCAGGGAGGCCCAGCGACTGGAGGACGAAAGAAATGCGCCCGCCAAACCACCACTGGATCCAGAGTTGATCATGACGGAGGATGAAATTAAGAACTTTTCAGAAAAGATTCTCATCGAGTTGGCGCCTGAAAAATTGGTGCAACAATTTGAGGACGCAATTGCCGAAAATCCGAAATTGGCAGATCCCCGAACCAAATATTCATTCAGATACGATCCCGTAATCGTGGCGGACACAGGAATACTCGCCTCGGAGTTATCGTCGGATGTGGATTATTCAATGTCGGATGTCGAGTCGCTTCGCGAGTCAACGGGCGACGAGGAGAACCACAAAGCATTCCTGGCGGCGCAAAAACACAACAAAATTGAGGTAATTCAGGTCGACGAGCCTTTCAGACTTCCTGGAGTTGGACGGGGCGGTGCGAGAGGTGGACGTCGATCGCCATTGATGTCGAGGATGCCAAAAATAATTTTGACACCTCCAAAGGAAAAAGATGACGATCCAGGCGAAGTTGTCACACGTGAGAGTTTGCGCGAACCGGTCGAACCAAAGCCTAAGGAGAAGCGTCTCGTAGAGCCAACTTGCGCATTGGCAATCATGGAGGAAATTATCCCGATTGATGATATTTTCTACTCATTGCCGTGGGAGCCTAAAATCGAATTGGTCGTAGATTGGAGTATTCTGACGCGCCTTTTCGAAACGATCATCTTTTCGGACTTGCAGCTTGATCACAGCGCGGGCGAAAAATTGTTGTCCATCATTAAACAATATTATGTTGGACATTTCCTTTACCGAGTGAACCGAATTAGCCGGAAGTGCTACGCGACTTCTAAACAACAGGTGAGAGTGATCCTCGTGAAAACAGCGCTTAGACTGGTCTATTATGCGATGGACGGTCAGGGCGCATCTGCATTTTAAGAAAATAAAACTCCTGAAATTGACTTTCAAACCTACAAGTGACTTTGCGCCTCCTGGAAACCCATATACGAACTGTTGTGTGTGCGGACTTTATTGTGATAATTGTGATACAAACGATAAGTGTTATAATTGTTTAAAATGTGATTGTTATGCGCCTCGATGAAGATTTTTTACGTAAAATTCCGTGAAAATCCAAACGCCTACGAAGGAAGATAATATTCGTTTGCGAACTTTTTATTTTTTGATATTTATATTTTACTAATCATTTTTGCTAATCATTTTTATTAACCATTTGTGATCATTGAAATTTTACTATCTTATTATTGTGATAATTAACGCTAAATCAGCGCCTAATCAATATTTTTATTTGCTAATAATTTACATTTTTATAGAGATTTTGCTACTCATAGGCATTGTTAATTAATCTTAAATTATTTTATTTCCTAGTCATAACAAAGAATACCATTGTTGATTTCAAGTGTTATCAAATAATTTAACAAATTTTATTATTTTGTTTAGAATTTAGTCGTAGTTAGCGCCTAAATGTCTATTGATTCTGTTAATTTTTAATCAAACGATTTTTTACAATATTCCTCTCCTAGACCCATTTGTTTGTGTTTGTTTGTTCTAGTCTGTAATTGCGCCGAGTTGTGCGCCTGTTGCGTCTGTCCAAATAAATCCCTACCTATGTTATGTGTTTATTATGAGATTAATGTTATTGATTCATTATTTTTATTTATTTATATGTTCAAATTTTTATCAATCATGTTTGTTAACTCCATTTAGATGTTGATTATATAAAGACCATATAATAAACATCTAGGTGGGGGGGAATGTCACGGTCCTGACTTTAGACAGTAATAATTTTCAAAATTTTAAGCGCATTTTGCGCCTTTCCCTTAATTTTCCCCTAATTTTATTGAGAAATTGTTCTAATTCCTTTAAATTATTTTATTTTTCCCAAATCTAAATTTATTATTTTATTTTGTATTATTTTCCTTATTTTTGATATTTATCTTTAATTTGGCCTGGTTTTAATCACCCCATCCAGACAATTCATGAGAATTCTGCAATAAGTTGATATAATCGCGCTCTAAATTTGCATATTTCACCCCTGATCGCCTGTTTTCTGCCCAGTCCCCATTGGGAATTGACTTGGCCTTTGACATGTGATCAGAGGTGACTTGTTCTGTCAAGACATTTTGACAGAGAGAATAATTTTCGCCTTCGACTAGACAACAGCTCCTGTCTCAACTAGGAGATTTCCAAGTGCGATTATGTTGCGTCTCAACGCATACGGTCATTATGCAGCCCGAATTCTCATGTTAGTCTAACTAACCACAACATTTATTATTTGCCCATTATTTGCGTACGAATTACTGGAAAAACGGCGTATTCGACGGTCTCAATTCGTCAATACATTTTATGCCACGACTGTGACTTCCTCCTCAGCCTAGACATTTTGAACTCATACTCGTCTCAATTGCGTATTCATTTCATTATCAACGGTTCGACGACGTTGTCTGCGGTTTGGTACCTGTTTGCGCGTTCACCCAACGTTTGCGCGTGTTCAGGAGAAGAAACATACTCTTCGTAAGTACGCCTAGCATATGACGACATTTTCCCTAGTGAAGAACGATATTTGGTCTTAAAATTCGAGTATCAACGTTCGCCATTTTGTACGGCGCCCGAATTGAATCCTGCACCCATAAAATACAGATTTCACGAATAGACGCTGTCTTAACCTAGCTACCACCCCCGGCAAAGTTTTAAGAGTTGCAGCGCCTGCGAACCTAAATTTTCTGGTTATTACAATCCCTGGAAATTCTTAAATTTCCGAAACCATTGTTAAAAAGTCGACTACGACGTGACAATCTATATCATAATCATCATCAATTATTTTTATTACACCCTCATATAAAACTGGTCCCTTTTTGGAAACATTTGACTAGTATACAAAAATACAATTTTCTTAATTTTTGTTAATTAAATAATCACTTCTAGGGCACAATGCTTTTTCCAGTTCCAAAACAAACATACACTAAAGCTCCGACAACATTAACCATAGCGGTTATGTTAAAAACCGCTATCCAACTGCCGGTCACTTCGAGAATATGTCCCGCTAAGTACACACCGATAAAACCTGGAATGGCACCCGCCATATTCATAAGACCTAGAAATTAAGAATTAAAAATTTAATGTTAAATTAGTTGTTAAATAATTATCATCTAACCAAATACAGATCCCGCATATTTGGGAGCGATATCTTGAGGATTGATGAAAACCGCGCAGTTGTGAAAACTTCCTGCAGCGAGTGCGAATGTCATACAAAATAATGCGGCTTCGAAACTTTGTACACTTCCTATTAAGAGTAGGAAAACGGCTTTCCCCAGTTGTGCTAATGTCTGTGTAGGGATTTTAGATAAACAATTTTATAATTTTATATTAGTAATTCTTGTTTGCTATATTTACCTCCATTAATTTCCTTACAAATGTAACGGTGAAACCTAATTGAAATAGAAATAAAGGTGTTTTAAAATTCGTTTAAGATGTTTAGTATGCATTTTGTATGCATTTTGCATGTACAAAAATACCATTTTTAGGTCAAATAATGCAATTTGTAAATAAAACCTTAATTTTTAGACAAAAAAATGCAATTTTTAAATGAAAGAATGCAATTTTTAAGCAAAATAATGCAATTTTATACAGAAAAAGGCAATTTTATGCTGAAAAATGCAATTTTACGCTGAAAAATGCAATTTTACGCTGAAAAATGCAATTTTACGCTAAAAAATAAAATTTTACGTTGAAAAATACAATTTTACGTTGAAAAATACAATTTTACGCTGAAAAATGCAAATTTACACTAAAAAATGCAATTTTATGCAGAAAAAATCCAATTGATAGACCTAGCTGTACAAATTTTAAACTAAAAATGCAATTACTTAGCTCAAACAATGTAATTTTAAACCAAAAACCCAAATTTTTATGCTGAAAATCCAATTTTCTAAGCAAGTAACACTAATTTAAAACTGAAAATATCATTTTCATGCCAAATAATGTATTTCCGGATAAAAAAAAAACACATTTTAAAGCAAAAAAATACATTTTTTTAGAAAATGTATCCCTTTAGATAAAAGAAACACATAAAAATTCAATATTTGCACGAACAATCCCTTGGATATACGCAAATAGCAAAATACCAAAACTGTTGTATTATACCTTTCCGAATTAAATTTTCAGCTGTCCAACCACCAAGTATTGAGAAGGGAATACAAATAATCCACGGAACAACATTGAAAACCCATCCCTTTGATCCTGGAAAATTTTCATGAAAATAAGTTGGAAGCCATGATATCAATATGTGTGTAGAATTAGTCTCGCAAATATGACTTATAATCATCGCCCTACATCAAATTAAATCGTTCAAAAATTAATTCAACCTTTCATTTAAAATTCAAGCCATTAAATCCTCACCAAAATCCTGACGACCGGAATAAAATGAGCCAAGGCACCGAAGTCCTAACCGGAAGGATTTGTTGTTGCGTTTGGCTTTCTGCGTTATTTCGTGGCAAATTCAAACTGATTTGTCTTTCTATCACAAAATACTTCAAAAATAGCACCCACGACACAGCAAACACACCTGCAATCCCAATAAATAAAATAAATCTCAAAATAAATTCCGTTTTTAAGTGCTTTTGAACACCTGTTACATGGAAAACAGTCGGCCAGCCGTAGCTCTCCAGTACGTACGAGCCGATACTGCCCGAAAAAATGGTTCTGTAACAAAAATTTTAGTAAATCAATTCAATTTAGAATTTGTACAATTGATTAACGTTTTTGAGTTCGCTATTTTGTACCCTAAATGAACTCCAGCCGACGCAGTGCTGAAAAATGACGTTCGGTCTTCGTCGGGTAAACGTTGAGATGAGAGACTAGTAACGCTCGGAAAATGCATTCCTAATGAATCAAGAATAATAATAATATTAATAAAAATAAATTCGGAGAAAATATTTTTTTGTTTTTATTCTAATTATTAGAACTACTGTTTTCAAAGAAAAATTTTTAAACGTAAATAAAAACATCCTGCGACTTTCATTTTATATAATCTGCCATTTTGATGTTTGTGTCAAATACCGTAAAGCGCTAAAAGTAATTAAAATGGATAATTTTTATGAAAATTATCGATTTTTATGTAAAAATCACAAATTTAGTTGTGAAAATCACAAATTTAGTTGTAAAAATCACAAATTCAGTTGTGAAAATCACAAATTCAGTTGTGAAAATCACAAATTTAGTTGTAAAAATCACAAATTTAGTTGTAAAAATCACAAATTCAGTTGTGAAAATCACAAATTTAGTTGTAAAAATCACAAATTTAGTTGTAAAAATCACAAATTTAGTTGTAAAAATCACAATTTAGTTGTAAAAATCACAATTTTGTTGTAAAAATCACGATTTTGTTGTAAAAATTACAATTTTTATTGTCAAAATCGCTCTGCTCAAATAACTGCCTAGTGGTTCGGGTCTCAAAACAGATTAAACCCCCTGGCGTTTATTCAGAGCTTTACGGTAAGTGAAGGAAATAAATATTTTCCTTTCTAAATCATATAAAACTTCCATTTTCGTTAGAAACTAATCTAATTTCAGATCATTAATTTTTCTGTTAAAATAAAAATTCCTCAATTTTTCATTCAAACCAAAACATCGAGGAAGTTTTACATTTAACTCGGAAAAAAACTTCCTCCAAACGTAAATAAATTCTAAAAATCAAAAACCAACTAATAAATTTCAAAACAAATAGTAATTAATTATCCCGACCTTGGCACAATCCCATTAGAACACGGGACAAAATAACAAATTTTAAGGTCACACTGTGATCATCGAACGTCCTGATTATTTGCGGGGTCCAAAATGTGATGACTGACCACCCGATAGCTGCGCTCATAATGACAAACTCTCCTCCGAATCTGTCGCTCAAATATCCACCGATTACTTGAGTCAACGAATAACCCCAGAAGAAACACGATAATACTGAACCCTGCGAGTAAAAAAAACAAAACAAAAACACACATTAGAGTCATTTAAACTTGTTTATATTTTTTAAACCAATCGATACGTAAAAATTAACGTAAAAATTGTAAAATTCAATAATTCTTACGGCGTCGGTTTTCGACCATTGCAATTCCTTAGTAATGGCGACGATTGTGATTGGCATTGTGGTTCTGCACGCGTACAGCGCCGCGCAGCCACAGAATAAGGTCCCAAGCCAGACATTTTTTTTGCCCCTGTTAAATTTTTGGAAAAAAATTAATTTTTGTTAATTAGAAATTAAAAACGGAAGGTTGATCACGTGTTGACAGTGGGTTGTTAAGTGGGTGATTGGTGGTACCTTATCCATTGCTTGTCATCTGATTTCTTTTGGTTTGGTATCGTTCCGTTCACATTATTCATTTGTGTGTCGTGAACTTTTGCAACCATATTGTATTATCCACATATCTATCCGGGTTTGGGGGAAGAAGACTTAACGGAAGACTACAACGAGGCCGTCAGTATGACGACGGATGTCGAGCGCCATCCTTGCGATGGATTTTGTAACTACTCCATTAGGGGAAGGTTTTAATGATATTTTGGAAATGAAAACGAGGGAGTTTAATCGTGTTGAATAAAGCCAAGGAAAGAAATGCAAATATAATATCTTACAGATATTATAATTTTATCTTTTTAAATCGAAAAATTCCAAAAATCTTTTGAAATTGATAATAGAGGGCGCACTTGGTTTAGGACACTGACATTGAAAATGTTGGATATTTCCAATCATTCGAGTTTGACAAGACCCATTTATATTCAATAGTACTGGCTCAACTTTTCCTGTATGGCGATGAGGCCTAATTAGCCTGGGTATGTAACAGAATCAAGAAACCAGAGAAATAATGACAACAATCATTGAACTGGTATATTTTATTACCATATAATATACAGGATGAAATTAAAGGTTGTAATCTTCTTGGCGAACACATTCTCCATTAATGCACAGCTGTAAACAACACAAAAATTCAAATTAATTCAAGATTTAATTAAAATTAAATATTTCTCACTCTATTTCCCAGATAACCACACGGAGTACCCTCCAATGCCGGACCTGCAGTTGTGACCCCTGATGTGTCTGAGATGCAGTAAAGCACAATACACATTGTAGACTTATCCTAAAACAAATTGAAAAGAATTAAGAATTATGATTCAATTTGAATTTGAATATATTAACTTGAGTGGGATATGCTCTTCCATTTTTTCCAGCATACTGGCATTGGTTATCAATAGACACCAATTTACCAGGTAAAATGTTATTTAACCGCATTGGTGTCTTTGTATTTTCTCTACTAAAGAGACATTCAGCTTCAGCTGTGCTGTAAATATCGAAACAAATTGTTTGTTTATTGAATGGAGTTTGATTAAAGTATTTGTCCAGTGCTGGACAAGGTACGCGGTATACAGTATCGCCGGTTTACACATCAATAAGTTATAAAATTAATAAAAAAATAAAAGTTTAATAGTAATGAACTTTTAACGGGATTTTATAAATTTTATAACGTATTCATGTTTGTCCTCACTTTGAATGAGTGTAAACATCAACTTTTTAAAATTAAAGTGGAAATGGAGAAATCAGAATCTCGTTTTTTCTCGCATTCTCCCGTGTACTGCGAGATGTATCGCAAAATCCCGGTACCGGTACAGTACTGGGACCGTGGTACTTTATGCGTCTGTGCCGTCTACCGCGGTACAAGTAAGGGGTACTGCACCCAACACTGTATTTGTCATATGTAAAATACATTACCCTAGAAACCACTTGATTTGGTCCACAGTACATTGTGACCAATGCATCCTGTTTTTTGTACCCAACTTATAACTCATTAAATATCCACCTTTAAAAGGACAAGCCTGAGCCCCAGGACTACCTGGTAAATGCTCTGCAGGCTCATCGCCATCATGAACTGCACCCAACCTATAAAATATTAATGACAATTGAGCATTAAGAATTAGGAAGAGCCGTCAATAAGACAATTTACGTATGTGCAATTTCATGAGCATGATATAGGACTCCTGAATAAAGTGGAGGTCTATCTTCAGCAAATCCAACATTATTGGTTATGTTGTTTTCCTTGTCAATACCGCAAGCTCCACCGACTAATGCAATACCGGTATAAGTCGAGTCTACGCTTCCATCATCATCCTTGGCTGCCAAATCCTCTCTAAATACAAATTAATTTCATTGAAGGGATGTAGTCTGGCTCGGATATAGTCATTTCAGCGACGCTCATTTTAGCGATTTTTACAAAAAAGTCCCATTTTAGCGATCACGTTTTAGCGACAATAAGGTAATTTCCCAGTAGAGATCGACACATTTTAGCGACGCGACATTTTAGCGATCGCTACGTTTTAGCAACGCGACACTATTTACCGCAACAAGCCGGCTCAAAAAAGTGGTTTGCATCAAAAAACCAGTAAGGTTAGGTTTGCGGGAATTAAACCTAAACTATATGGTTAGGTTAATATTAGTGTTAGTATTAGTGCCGTTTTAGCGACCATCACTTTAGCGAACATGTCATTTTAGCGATTTTTGTGTCGCGAAAATGACATGTTCGCTAAAATGGTTAGGTTAGGTTCGCTAAAATGAAATCGCTAAAATGAAATCGCTAAAATGAAGTACATCTGGAATGTGCATCGTTTATTTGTCATAGCGCCTCACCCGGTCATGACCATCAATACGTCGTGTTTTGGAAACTTTTCCGGGTTGGTGTATTGATGCTGTGCTAAAGCAAGCAGAGCTTCCGGAAATTCTATGTAAACTTTTCTGAACGAAACAAAACGGCCTTTTTCAATGTACGGCTGCTGGTCCGGAGTCTAAATTCAGCAAATAAAAGATAGAATTTGTATTACTTATTTAGAAATTTTCTTTTCGCAGGTAATTGTCTATTGGCAGGGAAAATGTAATGGAAATATAACATTAAACAGTATGGAAAGATAAATACTCGGATTATGACTGCACCGACGATACTCAATTGAATCTTCGGTTCTTTGAAGCTGGCATATCTCAAGTTGACCTTTATGAATACATGATATAAACTGTATTATAGGTGGTTTTGGGTTTGTTTGGTTTGATTTCACTCACAGCGTTCCAAAATATGGCTAAATATTTCATTATTTTGTCCGAATCAAATTTCAATGCCTGAGCATGTTTGTAATCAACGATAACCAAGACTTCTGGATTCACAACATCTGGTATTTCCCTCGTGACTTTGGTTGTTGGAAATGAAGTCTGAGATTTCAAGAAAGAACTTCTTATCTTCTTTTGTTGGTGACTTGCTTCTGCTTTCAGCACTTTGTGTTGGACATCTGAATGAGGTGCAATGCTGACCTCTGGTGTTAAAAGCCCTTCCTGTGTACTTATGTTCAGTTATTGACATTGGGAGAAGTAGAAATACAGTTTTTGAATATACAAACCGCCTTTGGTGTGCCATTGACGTCAGAAATGTGGAGAACGGATCCATGAACTTCATCTGTGAAAATATCTTTTGTGGGAACCTAAAGTTTGATTTAAGTATTGAGTAATTAGTTATAAGATTGTATTTTTTGATTACATTTCTGTTTAAGTGCTTCAATTCAGGTTGGTTGTTATTTCCCATTTCTAATGACAAAAGTTTGAAGTCATCATCAAAGATATTTGAAGATCTTTTAAGATTAATTGAGTAATCTTGACCAAAAGCTTTTGTATTCAATTGAAGTGTGTCTTTGGAATGTCTGATCAGTGATGGTGATTCAATAAATTCATGCTCTGAAAATATTTTTGAAAAATAATAAGTAAAAAGAAAATAATTATTTTTTTGTTCAGTACCATGTGTTTCATTTTCCAATTCAGCAGTTTCCTTTAGAAAAAATTAATTTCAAAACATATACTTATTGTAAACTGTATAAAAACTTACACTATGGACAGTAAATGCTGTAACTATTATAACCACAACACCTAAGAAGGAAATATACCAAAACGAATGATTCATCTTGAATTTTATTCCTTAAAAACAACAAACTGGAATGAAACTCCAATATATATAACATTCTTGAGGTATAATTACATGTATATGCACGCTAGACATACAAACACATTTCCATCTGTCATCTTTTGTGTGAAAAGTAAGCACAGATGTCACCTCTCTAGAACTTTAGAAAGAGTTAAATATTGCAATTGCAACGTATTGATGTTATTTGATGAGCCAAATTGTGTCAAATTTTCAAATTTTGTTCTTAACCTTGATGTAAGTCTGGATTGCATTCATTGATGTCAATGTGTTTGTTTGTTTATTTATTTATTTACTCTAATAAAGTAAAAAGGAAGATACAATAATCGAATACAGATTAGTCTGGATATCCAGTTGGAATATAACTTAGAGTAGTTGCATTCTAAAAGTCAGGTTGTTGGTTTTGAGAAGTGTAAATGGCGTTATGTCAAAAGTAAAAGTAAAATAAATACACTTAAAATGGCGTCACTGTAAGAAATGTTAGAATCTGGAATGAATTTCAGCAATAACGGCAATGTGTCAGGATGGCCGAGCGGTCTAAGGCGCTGCGTTAAGGTCGCAGTCCAGTATTCTGGGCGTGGGTTCAAATCCCACTTCTGACAACCTGTTAATTATTTGTTTTATTTTAAACTATTTTACTATTTGATTAGAGATTTCTTTGGAATTCGAGCCTCGTTGGGCCCTTTTTCTGCAAGAACTGAGAAAATAATAATTTAAATTTTATGATTGAATAATAAATTAATGGGATAAAAAATAAAACATCTTCAGAAGCAGATATGAAATCTCTTTTTTCTTTATACTTTTGTAACATCCAAAGCTTCACTTGTTATTAATTCCATCACAAGATGGACATTGTTTATACATTCTAAACATTTCGAAAATAGCGGGATTGAACCAAAAACTTGAAAATCCAAAAAAACAAATTCATTTAATATTTTAAGCAAATTATATCGACGATTATATAAATTGTGGACACAGAGCAGACTCCGGTGGTATCCACCAGGGTAACATTCTTTAAAATGTAGGTACATTCCAACACATAAACGTAATTCCAACTGGGCGATGAGATAAGTAAGTGTCTTAAATAATTTACAGTTTTTGCATCGTACCAAAGTGTTTTTCTTCACATTTAAACAAAAATAATCTGTTGAGAAATGTAATAATATTTTTTATTTTTTACGAAGGAATGGCAACATCATCCCGAAGTGACCATCTTACTCTTAACGACTGTCCCTTGCTTGCCCAAAATGCAACGGACAAGTATGAACGATTGCTTTCAATTGTGACTAATCAATACAATTCAAGAGATATGAAATTAGATAACATCGTGATTGAGTGTAAAGATGGACTCGCCTTTGCCCATAAAAGTGTACTGGTTACTGGAAGTGACTATTTCCGCGCAATGTTCACCCTCCGTACGATCGAAAACGATACAAACAGGGTATCCATCCCGGACATCTCCCGTGCAGCGATGAATGAAATAATTAAGTACATCTACGCGCAAGATTCTGCGATCCAGCCTGCAGACACTTTATTACGTGAAACACTTATTGCCGCTGACAAACTGCAGTTAAATGGCTTATTCCACACGTACTGGGTCGCATATTCCACTCCCATAACTCAGAAGAAGCTTTTGGAGGTTTGGGAGTTGGCAGAAATGTTTAACCAAGTCGAAACGATACAACGCATTCGAAAATACATTTTAATGCATTTGAAACAACTTTCCGAGTCCAGTATACTTTCCGATATCACGGCGATACAGTTGGAAAGTCTCATCACCGATGACCTAGTGCCTCATAAAACTGGTGATTTGATCGAATTTGTGTTAGCTTGGGGAGAAAAGACGAACAAGACTGACGACACTTTAAATTTAATATCGAAATGCGACATTGCGCATCTTCCAAATTACTTTCTTCGGGACCTTGTTTCGA
The DNA here is from genome assembly GCA_949358305.1 of Strigamia acuminata. Lineage (NCBI taxonomy): Eukaryota > Metazoa > Arthropoda > Chilopoda > Geophilomorpha > Linotaeniidae > Strigamia > Strigamia acuminata. The sequence goes on along the minus strand of OX442315.1, from coordinate 14,901,611 downwards.
CGAATCAAATTGCGATTAAATCACCAGCAATATACGGCATTTTATTCAAAGAGGTCATTTCACGGTGGATAGATATACCTGAAACTTTTCGGCGTATCCAAATTCATTTTTTCCAAACCATAAACGAAAAGTGGTTCCATTCAGTGTGTGTTGAAATCCGAGGCAGATGGACGCCCAGATCAAAAGACTTGGGAGAGATTCCATTAACATCCCATTCAAAATGCTTTCCAGCTGTTTCGTGCACAGGGGTGATTTATGGCTTCAATTTTGAGGAGAAGACATCTTTGGTATGTGAGGTAAATCAAATATCCGGATTCTGTTTTGGTCACAACCGGTTTTGATTCGATTTTTTACTGAGAAACATAGATACTATTATACATGAAACTTCAAACAAAAATGAGATCTTCTTCAGTGTGTCCAGATCTTATTTTGCGTGTTTCAATTTCAATGAAATGGAATGGCGTAAAGTTGATTTTGACGATCAGATTAACGATTGCCAACGCTTGCTTTTAGCCGCTGCTGGTGGAAATTATTTCTTCGAGGTTGATGAGCGAAGCATAAAGATTGTTGACTCAAAGTTGGGAACTTGTGTGACGAAGCAGAAATTGGATGGCAAATGGTAAAGTGTCAAGTGTAGATATCTTAATTTAGAGTCACCTGATAAATTAATTTTTTTTCAAAAATTACCTGTCAGCTCGATTTTGATTTATGAGGTCGAATATGATTATTGGAGCGTAGTTTCCATCCCACAGATTAAGGGTGAGGTGGTCATGTCTGCCGTTTATGATGGGGATTGTTTGATAGTGGAAGAAACAAAATTATCATACAATGTGTATTCTTTAAATACGATGGAGAAAGTCACTGAACATCTTGCAATACCAAATTCTCTTCATTGTATTGATATGCATTAAATGATGTCAATTTATTTGTTTGTTTATTTATTTATTTACTCCAATAGAGTGTGAAAAAAAACAACACATACTGCACTCACTTGTCAGTTATGTGTGAAAAGAATGTAATTATTTGAGACCAGAATTATTTACATACCGTAATAAACTGAATACAGTTTACATGTTAGTAATTTCCATTTGATGAAAACTAACACCAGTTATAAATATTATTATATTTGTAGGTGGCAAATTGGTAAATAGCTTAAAATAGTTATTTAAACTAATATCTATCCAAAGTTGTGGCGATGCAGAAAAGCCAACTGTACCTCTCGGATGACAACACATTACAACAACAGATTCGAACCAGGACCCAACGACATATCTAAACAGATTCATATGACATCTTTTCTCTAGATAGAAGAATGATTCACTCTTCTCTGGACCGAGAAACCGCGAACCGAACTGATATTATTTTACGGCTTCGGTCACAAGATTGTATAGTTTAAAGAATTAGATTAATTTATAGTCAAATGTCAACCGTAATGTTTATATAATTTTATTTATGCAAATTGATTATCATAATTACTCATTGTAATAATGTCTAACCAATAAATGTTCATGTTTTGATTAAACAAGCACCTCCATTTTACTTTATCTCAGTTACACAGTTTACAATTTTCTCCTGTTCTTATCACAACATAGGAAATTTGACTAGTTTGGCCAAGCTTTATTACACACTTGCGCCGGGGACGTCATCGTCACAAGAGTGAAAAGGAAGATACAATAATCGGATATGGGTTAGTCTGGTTATCCAGTTGGAATATAACTTAGAGTAGGTTTTTGGTTTTGAGAAGGCGTTGTGTCAGGAGTAAAAGTAAAATATATACACTTAGAATGGAGTCAATACTATAAGAAATGTTAATGTCTGGAACGAATTTCAGCAAATGACAGCAATCTGTCAGGATGGCCGAGCGGTCTAAGGCGCTGCGTTAAGGTCGCAGTCCAGTATTCTGGGCGTGGGTTCAAATCCCACTTCTGACAACCTGTTGATTTTTTGTTTTATTTTAAACTATTTTACTATTTGATTAGAGATTTCTTTGGAATTCGAGCCTCGTTGGGCTTTTCTCCTGCAAGAACTGAAAAAATAATAATTTAAATTTTATGACTAAATAATAAATTAATAAGTTAAAAAAATAAAACATCTTCAGAAGCAGATATGCAATCTCTTTTTTCTATCTACTTTTATAACATCCAACAAATCGAGTTTTCCTGCAAAGCTACACTTGTTATTAATTCCATCACAAGATGGACATTGTTTAAACATTCTAAACATTTCGAAAATAGCGGGATTGAACCAAAAATTTGAAAATCCTAAAACCAAATTCATATAATATTCCAAACAAATTATACCGAGGATTATGTAAATTTGCGGACACAGAGCTGACTCCGGTGGTAGCCACCAGGGAAGCAATCTTTAAAATTTAGGGATACATTCCCGCACAAACACAATTCCAACTGGGCGATGAGATAAGTAAGTGTCTTAAATAATATACCGTTTTTGCATCGTACCAAAGTCTATTTCATCACATTTAAACAAAAATAATCTGTTGAGAAGTGTAATAATAATTTTTATTTTTTACGAAGGAATGGCAACATCATTCCAAAGTGACCATCTTACTCTTAACGACCGTCCCCTGCTCGCTCAAAATGCAACGGAAAAGCACGAACGATTGCTTTCAATTGTGACTAATCTATACAATTCAACAGAAGATGTGAAATTGGAAAATATCGTGTTTGAGTGTAAAGATGGACTCGTCTTTGCCCATAAAAGTGTACTGGTTACCGGAAGTGACTATTTCCGCGCAATGTTCGCCCACACCACGATCGAAAACGATACAAACAGGGTATCCGTCCCGGACATCTCCCGTGCAGCGATGAATGTCATAATCAAATTCATCTACGCTCAAGATATTGCAATCCAGCCTGCAGACGCTTTAATACGTGAAATACTTATTGCTGCTGATAAACTGCAGTTAAATGACTTATTCCACACGTACTGGGTCGCATATTCCACTCCCATAACTCAGAACAATCTTTTGGATGTTTGGGAGTTGGCAGAAATATTTAACCAAGTCGCAACGATACAATGCATTCTAAAATACGTTGTAATGAATTTGAAACAACTTTCCGAGTCCAGTATGCTTTCCGATATCACGTCGATACAGTTGGAAAGTGTCATCACTCACACTGATGACCAAGTGCCTCATAAAACTGCTGATTTGATCGAATTTGTCTTAGCTTGGGGAGCAAAGACAAACAAGATTGACGATACTTTAAATTTAATATCGAAATGTGACATTGCGCATCTTCCAGATTACTTTCTTCGGGATCTTGTTTCGACGAATCAAATTGCCATTAAATCACCAGCAATATACGGCATTTTAACCAAAGAGGTCATTTCAAGATGGTTAAATGCAACAACTCTTCTACATATTAAAATTCATTTTTTCGAATCTGTAAACGAAAAATGGTTCCATTCAGTGTGTATTCAAAACCGAGGCGGGTGGACGCAGAGATCAGAAATCAGGAAAGAGATTCGATTAAAAGCGCATGCAAAATGCTTTCCAACTGTTTCGTGTAAAGGGCAGGTTTTTAGCTTCTATGTGGAGGAGTTGGCATTTTTGATATTAACTGCTACTCAGGTGATAGCAACATTCGAAGATGGGCGCAACCGGTTTTGTTTCCGTTTTATACCGAGCAGCGTACCGGTAGATAATATTTTACATGAACCTGCAAACAAAAATGAGATCTTCATCCGTGTGTCCAAATCTTGTTTTGCGAGTTTCAATTTCAGTGAAATGGAATGGCGTAAAGTTGATTTTGACGATCAAATTAACGATTGCCAACGCTTGATTTTAGCCACTGGTGGTGGAAAGTATTTCTTCGAGGTTGATGAGCGAAGCATAAAGATTGTTGACTCAAAGTTGGGGACTTGTGTGACGAAGCAGAAATTGGATGGCAAATGGCGAAGTGTCAAGTGTAGAAACTTTAATACAGACTCACCTCATAAATTGATCTTTTTTCAAAAATTACCTGTCAGCTCGATTTTGATTTATGAGGTCGAATATGATTATTGGAGCGTAGTTTCCATACCTCATATTAAGGGTGAGGTGGTCATGTCTGCTTTTTATGATGGCGATTGTTTGATAGTGGAAGAAACAAAATTATCATACAATGTGTATTCTTTAAAAACGATGGAGAAAGTCACTGAACATCTTGTACTACCAAATTCTTTTTATTATATTGATATGTGTTGCTAAATTAAGTAAATTTAATTTTTTTCTAATAGTCTGACAGTTAGAATTAATATTTGTGATTTAAATTAAATAATTTCTAACTAATAGCTCATAAAATTCATGTTTCTTTTGTGTAATGTTTCTTTTTGTTTTGATTTATAATAACTTTATCCTTTGATTGGAAGTGGTTACTTAAAATGTATTAGTATATATTTATAAAGAAATACATTAATGGGTTAAAAAATTAAACGTCTTCAGAAGCATATATGAAATCTTTTTTTTCTTTCTATTTTTATAATTATAACATTCAACAAATCGAGTTTTCCTGCATAGCTACACTTGTTATTAATTCCATCACAAGATGGACATTGTTTATACATTCTAAACATTTCGAAAATAGCGGGATTGAACCAAAAACTTGAAAATCCTATAAACAAATTCATATAATATTTCAAACAAATTATAACGAGGATTATGTAAATTGTGGACGCAGAGCTGACTCCGGTGGTAGCCACCAGGGAGGCAATCTTTAAAATTTAGGGTTAACTGGGTACACTCCAACACAAACGTAATTCCGACTGGGCGATGAGATAAGTAAGTGTCTTAAATAATATACCGTTTTTGCATCGTACCAAAATGTTTTTCTTCACATTTAAACAAAAATAATTTGTTGAGAAGTGTAATAATAATTTTTATTTTTTACGAAGGAATGACAACATCATCCCGAAGTGACCATCTTACTCTTAATGACTCTCTTCTGCTTGCTCAAAATGCAATGGGAAATGAAGAACGATTATCTTCTATTTTGACTAATCTATACAATTCAAGAGAAGATGTGAAATTGGAAATAATCGTGTTTGAGTGTAAAGATGGACTCGTCTTTGCCCATAAAAGTGTACTGGTTACCGAAAGTGACTATTTCCGCGCAATGTTCACCCACACCACGATCGAAAACGATACAAACAGGGTATCCGTCCCGGACATCTCACGTGCAGCGATGAATGTCATAATCAAATTCATCTACACTCAAGATATTGCAATCCAGCCTGCAGACACTTTAATACGTGAAATACTTATTGCCGCTGATAAATTACAGTTAAATGACTTATTCCGCACGTACTGGGTCGCATATTCCACTACCATAACTCAGAAGAAGATTTTGGATGTTTGGGAGTTGGCTGAAATGTATAACCAAGTCGAAACGATACAACGCATTCTAAAATACATTTTAAGGCATTTGAAGCAACTTTCCGAGTCCAATATACTTTCCGATATCACGGCGATACAGTTGGAAAGTCTCATCACTGATGACCTAGTGCCTCATAAAACTGGTGATTTGATCGAATTTTTCTTAGCTTGGGGAGCAAAGACAAACAAGATGGACGATACCTTCAATTTAATATCGAAGTGTGACATTGCGCATCTTCCAAATTACTTTCTTCGGGACCTTGTATCGACGAATCAAATTGCGATTAAATCACCAGCAATACACAACATTTTGAGCAGAGAGGTCATTTCAAGATGGTTAAATGTAACTGAAATTCTTCTGCGTATCAAAATTCATTTTTTCGAAACCATAAATGAAAAGTGGTTCCATTCAGTGTGTGTTCAAAACCGAGGCGGGTGGACGCCGCGATTAGAATACATGAAAGAGATTCGATTAAAAGCCCATTCAAAATGCTTTCCAGCTGTGTCGTGTACAGGGGAAGTTTATAGCTTGAATCTGGAGGAGAAGACACCTGTGGTATTAACTGCTAGTCAGGTAATAGCAACATTTGTTGACAGGCACAACCGGCCTTGTTTCGATTTTTTACCGGAAAGCGTAGATTTTTGTTTCGATTTTTTACCGGAAAGCCTAGATGATATTATGTATGACACTGCAGACAAAAATGAGATCTTCATCAGTGTGTCCAAATCTTGTTTTGCGTGTTTCAATTTCAATGTAATGCAATGGCGTAAAGTTGATTTTGACGATCAAATTAACGATTGCCAACGCTTGCTTTTAGCCGGTGCTGGTGGAAAGTATTTCTTCGAGGTTGATGAGCGTCGCATAAAGATTGTTGACTCAAAGTTGGGAACTTGTGTGACAAAGCAGAAATTGGATGGCAAATGGCGAAGTGTCAAGTGTAGATATCTTAATTTAGAGTCACCTGATAAATTGATTTTTTTTCAAAAATTACCTATCACTTCGATTTTGATTTATGAGATCGAATATGATTATTGGAGCGTAGTTTCCATACCACATATTAGGGGTGAGGTGGTTATGTCTGCTTTTTATGATGGCGATTGTCTGATAGTGGAAGACACAAAATCCTCATTCAATGTGTATTCTTTAAAAACGATGGAGAAAGTCACTGAACATCTTGCACTACCAAATTCTTTTTGTTATATTGATGTGTGTTGCTAAATTAAGTAAATTTAATTTTTTTCAAATAGTCTGACAGTTAAAATTAATATTTATGATTTAAATTAAATAATTCCTAACTATTAGTTAGGAATTAATAGCTGATAAAATTCATGTTTCTTTTGGGTAATGTTTCTTTTTGATTAAAACAACTGTATCCCTTTGATTGTAAGTGATTACTTAAAATGTATTGGTATAAATTTATACAGAAATTAGAGATAAACCTGAATGATTTTGACAACTGTTATTGGAACTACCACAAACAAAAAAATTACACTTTACTTATCATTCCCACACACTTTTTATTGCATAACTACTATTAAATGACAAAAAAAATGCAATTTCCATGTATAATGTGGTCTTGTGCACACAAAAATGCCTATTTTCGTCGTCTAGGATTTATTTTTCAGCCTAAACATGTCATTTCCGAAAGAAAATGCATTATTTGTCTATCTATTTTCCTAAAATCTTTACATAAACATTTGTCAATGGCGCCAAAAATAGTGCAGCTACGTGTGCTACCTAGTGACGACATTTTAAGTAACGTCTGCGAAACGTCTGCCCATGCGGTTAGGGCTACACGCTACACTGGGACGGACAAATTGGCATAGCAATCCCACTGTAACACGACAATGGCTGACAATAAATTACCAGGTAAATAAACAAAACAAACTCACTAATTGCTATCTCATTTACAACAATGACGCTTTTTTTTAAAAAATTTGTAGATGGTGTTAACATCTTTGACTTCGCCTCAACACGAATCAAAGAAATGGTCGCAATTGCGGCCACAATCGATAATAAACACGGACCAACACGAGTCTACCAAACCCTACCAAGAAACCTTCGACGTCGAGCAATGAGCTATAACGTCAAACGCATGCCCAGAGCCCTACGAGACCAACACAAAGAACAAGTAGCCCACAAAAACATCAAATTTTACCCAAAAATATTAACTTTTACAGGAAAAAAATTAAAAATATTAATTTTTACTCAAGAAAAATAATTTTTACACACGAAAATCAATTTTTACAGACGAAAATCAATTTTTACACAAAAAAAATCAATTTTTACACATGAAAATCAATTTTTACACAAAAAAAATCAATTTTTACACATGAAAATCAATTTTTACACAAAAAAATTCATTTTTACACAAATAAAAACTATTTTTATACAAAAATTCAATTTTAAAAAAAAAAAAACACCAATTTTTTCGTTTTTAGTTGCTAAAACAAGGCCGTAAACCACCGACTAAACGCCCGAGTAGGAAATACCGAAGACGACCCAAACGTCTATTACAAGATTACACGCGAAGGAAAACCGAAGGCGGAAACACTTGGCTCGAAACTCACATTTGGCACGCAAAACGCTTCAAAATGTCCAATTTATGGGGCTATAAAATCCCAACGGAATGTTGCTGCAAAATCAAGAGACAAACGTACAGAAACATCACCAGAGGGACCGTAATCGAGGACATTTCCTACTACAACTGCATAGAATTAAAAGGAAAACAAAAATGGCTGCTCGAGCACTTATCAAAACTCACACGCACCGAATGCGGTAAATAAAAACAAACCCAAACAAAATAATCTAAACATTAAAATTTTATTCAATCCAGGTGAAACATTCAAATCTCAAAATGCCGTGACGGGTGAACGTGAAGGACGGACGTTTCTCTACGCCGCGAATCGATATCCGTACGACGCGATCGGTCCCGTCAAATTCCTATGGAAACCAATGGCGGAAAACAAACTTTCCGATGAATCCGAACGTGTTATTTGGATCTGGGTCCATCCGGCGACGCGTACCGACGTTTTAAACCAGTTAATCGACGTTTTTGCGCTGGAAAAACGCGAAAAGAAAGCGGAAATTAAAAGAAAGGCGGTCGAGGTGGTCGGAAATGGGAAAAAGAAAATGAAATGCGAATCGTCCGTCGAAGTTACGGATGTCACCGACACTCGAGTTTCGCATTTAATGAAGCCGGATGGTCTTGTCGAGGTTTACGACGGACCCGGGGTCGTTTTAACCGATTTAAAGGACGCTTTTGTACGGTTTAGACTGTACGGGCCGCAATCGACGCGCATTTTAGGGCGTGTTTTGCGCCCGGTTGAATTAAACGGAACGTGGAATGATATTTGTGATAACGGATTGTTGACTGAGCTTACGCCGCGTTGTGTTTTGGGTCTCGATGTGCGGGATCCGCGACTTATGATGCCTGTTAGGAAGCAGGCGCCTGAACCGAGCGTCAGTTTAGGTGAAAATTGAATTTAAATTCGGGAAAATTGAATTATTTATGTTTTTGTTGTGTTTTTAGGTTGTTCGGTGGTTGGTTTTGGTGGGGATTTGAGTCGATCTCGTTTGTGGGACGAAGAAACGCGAGATAAAGTCACGTTTACTCAATTAAGTGATGAAGATATTAATAATATACGGTCGAAACGCGTAGTTCCGGGTATGTGGTTGATTTTAAACGGTTTAAAATAATTTTTATTTGCTTATTTGGTTTTTTTTATTAGGTTTGGAACTCGATTTGGGCGAAAACGAGCCGGAAATTCCGGTTATTTTGGTCCAGAACCCGGGAAATCGAAATTCCGACTCGTCACCGATGAATTTCGGCGCCGGATGGGACGTGATTCTTCCATCCGGTTGGGGAATGCCGTTTTGGATTTGTTTGATTTACAACACGGCGCTCCCGGTCGCTTTGGACACCAGTCGGTTGATTAGTTCGGCGCAGAGCGTGCCGTTTTTCCCGTTTGATTTTCCCGATACGCCGGCGGGAGTTGCGATGTCAAAAAACGAAGAAAACGAAATGATGGACCGTGATTTAAAGTATTTTTAGTCGATAATCGACACGTTTCGTTCGATTTATTCATTATTATTCCTTCGTGTTAACTAAATTCCGGTGTTTTTAGGCGACCGACAGCGAAAAGAGCGAATTACCAAGCACTTAAAATCGCTTCACCTTACTCATTCCCGTGGGAAAAATTAATAAATAATTATTACGAGTCGAACGGGGACGACGCCGATAAATATTTCGTGCTTCGTGACCGCGCGCAACTGAAAAAATTGAATTTTTTAATGCAAAAACGAGAAAATTCGCCACTGAGTACAGAAATTCGATTTTTTCGACATTTTTTCTTGATTATTTTTAATTTCTAAATTATTTTTTTCAGCCCAACTCAAATTACAATCTCGGTGTTTAATTTACGTGCAACTCAAACTCGTTTCCAAAGGCATCGTCGACCGCCTGGCGTTGATTTGTCTCCCTAACGAAGCTGATTTGAGCGCGTACCGAACGAAATGTTATTCCGGCATCGCCGAAACGCCGAACTCGAAGACGAAATCTGAGGAATCGATCAAGACGAAATTCGCAAAATGCCGAAAGAAACGCAAAGCGATTCGCAGGAAGATGAAAAATGTAAGCGACGAAGAAGAAATGGCGCAATTGGAGGAAAAAATGGCGGAAATTCAACCGAAACTCCAACTGCCGGATTACGATCGAAACACCGACATCTCCGGCTCGTGCAGTCGACGAGTGATCGGTTTCGTCACCAGTTGTCAGTTCTTGTTGAGCGTCGGCCAAGTTGCGGCGTTTGGTCACTGCGTGGCCGCGGCGCTCGAGCGGGCCGTCAACGACGACGGTGTCGTGCTTTTAAGGAGAAAGACGAGCTTGAATTACGTGTTTGCGAAAATTAGTGTCGTTTTTGGTTTTTAATTTGAAATTCTTGATAAAACGCCTTTGGTTGGAAACTGTTAATCACGTGTGGTGCTTCAGTTTGATGCTGGAGTTTGGGTTCACAGCCCAGAACAGTTGATGAAAAGGCGAAATAAAATAACCAAATAATTGGGTGATTTTTCGCAAAATCGTAAATTTCGCTAATGAATTCAGAATACGAGTATAAATAAAAGCGTAAATTGGACTCGCGCCAATTGAACTCGAAATGAGCCAATTATTCTACTGCTGCGCTACGCAGTTCATTTCTTCGTGCATATTTGTGTGTTTTTTACACTTTTACGGTGTAAAATGATGTAAAATTGATAAATAAACTCAAAATTTACAAAAAAAAATGACGTTTTTATATTTATTTTACATTTTTTTTAACATTTATTTAATCTAAATATATTTTTCTTTGAATTAAAAAGAAAAGAAAAATTAAATTCGAGTTAAAAAACGATTAGAAAACCAGATTTTGCGAGTGCGTTGAACTTGAACCCTATTTCCAAAACAAACGTTTTATCATTTCATCCGAATCGCTCGAACTTCGGCACCTTAATACAAAGTACGACGCACCAAACCCGGATTAACGTCCATCTATGACTAATCACCGCGTGAAAAGATCAAAAATCGAATTCTCAAACCCAAAAAACAACTATATCCGCCGCTTATCGCTCAAACTGGACCATTTTTAGCCCCACCGCGCGTCCTGGACCTACACAATGACGTCATAGCCAACTTTTCGCCTATTTTTATCCCAAGGACAGCGTGAAATTGGAGTGAAAGTCATTTGGGTTTAGGTTTCGCATCTGACTAACTGTAAGTTTGTGCTCCGCGCATTAACAGGACATATAATAATAACAAAACAGTGTGTCGCAAAAATGTATAATTCTCCTTTTATTTATTGATTATTTCTAGACTATTACTCGCTATAAACATGCCTCGTTCTTCCGTTAGCACCTTAGAGAACCTATGCGTGTGTAGCGTGGTTTTTAACTGGGAAATAATCGCAATCACAAACAAACACTACGACGCTCAACCGCTTAAATGTCTCGCCGAGTACCAACTGCACGAGATTCGACGTCAATTGACCTTTGCCAAAGGTCAACTCACGTTCCGCGATTTCTTACTAATAAACTGCCGTCCGTTTGTCCACGTTTCGCTGCGAGATTTCCGATTCACGAAGTCGGAAAGTCTGCGAGTGATGGAGCAGTTGAGCGCACGGAGTTGGCTAATCCAGGAAATAAATTTTTGTAAGAAATTAGTTCAGTTTTGTGTCCCTCCGCCGTCGTCGGGAGGTTCCGCGCATTCGCTGGCCTTGGAGGGGCTTCTGGGGGGGCTGAAGAAGCTGAAACGGTTGAGTTTTCGGGCGACGCCATGTCAGAATTGGATGTTGAGGACCGTGGCCGAGAACTGTGCGTTTTTGGAGGAGTTGGATTTGTCGTACTGCGCGGACGTGGACGATGAAGGGATTTTGTGTTTTTGTGGTTTGGTGGGTGGTGTGTTGGTCGGTGGTTTGTGTTGTGATATGCGGAGGATTTGGTTGGTGAATACGAAGGTGACGTCGTCGGCTTTGTTGCAGTTGTTTGAAACGTTTCCGAGACTCGAGTTGTGCCATCATCCGGATCTGTTGAACTCTGTTTATTTTTTAACTGGACCTGGTTGGAGATTGGGATTGGTTGGAGCGAGGTCGTTTGGAAGTGTTGTCGATGTTGAACCGTTGCTCACCGATGTTGTTTGTCACTCCACTTGGTAAGAAGAGAATTTTTGACATTTTTTTTACTGTTTTTTAATTCTTTATTTTATTTTTTATTTAAATTTTAAAGTTTTCAAATTTTTTAAATTTTACAAATTTTTTAAATTTTTCAAATTTTTTAAATTTTTCAAATTTTTTTGTGTAGTTGTGTGGTTTTTGTTATTTTTAGACATTAGATAAAACAGAGAAAAACATTTATTTATTTATTTATTTATTGCTTTGTTTGAAAACAAGGGTCATACAAAAAAAGAGAAAAAAAAGTTTTTGCCCTTAAAATCCATGTTTTTGCCCTTAAAATCCATGTTTTTGCCCTTAAAATCCATGTTTTTGCACTTAAAATCCATTTTTGGCCTTAAAATCCATTTTTTGCCTTAAAATCCGTTTTCTGAACAAATGCATTTTGCCTAAAAATGCATCTTTTTACGAGACAAAACGAATTTGCACGAATTTAGTGAATTCGATTTGAAAATTTATTTCCAAGAAAATGTTTTGGACAAAACATCTCAAAATGTTTACATTTCCCCGTTTTTGGCACACTACCAAACAGTAGTGGTAACCAGAATTAAATAAACACCCAATCAAAATAGTATCTGCAAAATAAACGATAAAAATGTCCCATAGTTGCCAAAGGATTTACGAGTTGAAACGAGACCACATCGAGAACTCAGGAGAAGGTTCCAAAATGGCGGGTCCGTGATCACTTTAGACACTATAGACTCCGACGAACTCGCTAAAATTCAAACGAAACCCTTTTCCCAACAAAAATGGAAAAAAAAACAAGATGCATTTCTTATCTTTTTATATCTTATTTTCTCTTTCGTATATTTGTGACTCATCTTCACGATTCTAACTTGTTAATTTCTCTTCCTCTCACCAGGTTGCCGTATTTGGAAGTTCCGAGTCGCCTGACGTCATCAATATCCTGCTTGGAACTCAGCGGTCTGACATCGGAGGTCAACTTAACTTTTCTCTCGCAGCTGAAAAACCTCATCAATCTAACTCTGACGTCTTGCCCGGTAGTCCGAAAATGCGGTGTGGATTTAGACACATTAGCGAACTCGTGTCGAGTTTTACGCCACCTCACGCTGAAAGTGAAGGGACCCTTGAAACTCACCCGCTCCTTCAGTGCGCGCGCATTTCAATTTCTCGAATCTCTTCACGTTGACAGCGCCGGCTCTACGTCATTATCCGCCACGGATGCTTTGCGCCTATTGGCTGGCTGCACCAAACTGTCCCGGCTGTGTTTCGATTTCTGTCCCTGGTTGACTGACAAGACGTTGGACGACCTCTTGCGGCGAAATCCGCTAACATTTGCCAGAGAAGTTTGTTTTCATGGCTCGAAATTGTCGTTCGATGGCATTTTGCGATTGTTGCATTTGCCGAATGAAATGAGAGTGTTGTTGATCGGTACTGAATTAGTTGGAAAAAGACATTGTTTTGTCGTTAATAATTATATTCGGAAGAAAAATTGGCAGTTGCTGCTCAGATTGCAAACAGCCTCGTCTTCGATCGACTGATGTATGTTAATAACAGACCGATACCGTAATGCGACTGATCGGCAGAATGTTTTAATTTTTTATTATATATTTTTTGATGGATTTAAAAATTATTTTTTGTATTACCAATTTTAATTTACGGATAAAAAATTTTTTTAAATTTTTTTTAAAGATTTTGTAAGTTAAAAATCCTGAAAAATCATTTAATATGGTGGTTTCGGTCTTGGATTAGAATTGTGACCACGAAACTGAGGCTGGTTTATTATTTGGTTTTTGATATTAAAAATTAAATTTATCCATAATTTTTTAATTAAAAAATTTAGGAAAGTTATTGATGGTCGAAGGCTACGCAAAGGACAGTACCCAAAGACTAGTCAAAGCACTGTCCTGTTCTTAGATCCGTACTCAAACGAAGCCATCAATGGCGACGAAATAAAATCGTCGAAGTAACGAATATTTGTAAAACAAAGATGTATTTTTTTCGAGAATTTTATATTTGTATTTATTCAAAAAAAATAAACTGTGATTAAAAAATTAAAACAAAATTTTTAAATTTGTTATTATTTTGCCTCGCATTCCATCTGAATTAGAATGCAAAGTTTCACCACTAGCTGTCACCTAGGCAGCTGCGCGTCATACGGCGCGTCAAGGTTGTTTTAACATGGCGGACGTACTGAATGACACCGCGGCACAACTGAATGAAAATTTAACAGCATCGGCCCAAAATGCTACGACTAAACCACAAGCGACTGCAGAAGGCATGGCCCTTGCGTACGGCAGTTTACTTATAATGGCGGTTTTACCCATATTTTTTGGTGCCTTTCGTTCGGTGAAACACCATAAGGAACAGCAGGTCACAAACACGTAGCTCTGGTATCAAATTCATGCAGTTTTGCCAGATGGCTCAAAAAATTGCATTTTAATTATTTTTTTTTATTTAAACCGATTGGAAATTTGTCAATTCGATTTTATATCCATTCCAAACTGTTTGGAATCAGATTTAATTTTTTTTTCTATAAATTTTTGATTTTTTTGATATTTTTTGACAAAAAAGTGAAATTTTTACAAGTATAAAAAAAAATATACAAAAACAATAACAAATTGGATTTTAATTAGAGATTATAAGAAAAAAATATGTTTTCTGGGCAAAACACATGTTCTTTAGTGTTATGGTTAATTTTTTTTATTTTTAAAATTTTATTTTTTATTTTTATATTTTTAGAAAAGTGGAGAAAAACCAGAAACACTATCGCATAGGGATGCTGCAATGTTTCCCATTATAGCCAGTTGCGCTTTGTTCGGATTGTATATGTTCTTCCAGGTAGTTGTCGCAATTGAATTTGTTCGCAGCGCACAAAAAACCGTCTCGTGACGCAAAAAAGTCCCGGTTTTTAAAAATCGATTAATTAACACGAAATAATTCTACACGAAAACAAGCTTTCTCTGAAAAGTCAACGACTTATTGATCATTAAGAGAACAAGATAGTACCAAAGAGTTCAGACCAAACCTAAATATATTGGCAGTTCTGGTTCTGGCATTCAAAGAAAATGCGCGTCGAGGCAGTGCAGACAACAATTACTAATATTTTTCCGTTTGCCAAGTTTGGTTGTTTTTTGTTCGTAAGGGCTAAATTTTCTATCACTAATGGGTGTCCCGATAATTTATTTCTAAAATCTGTTCCCAGTGGGCATGTGCACGAAATTTAAACAACAAAACATAGTTAACTGCAAGTTTAACTTGACTTTAGAATGCTCTTATCGTAAATACTCGGGACTATACATAACTATAAAATTAACCAGAATTTTGTACTTATGTGATGTTGCGTACCTAAATTTATATTTGATTTTATTTTAAATATTTTTTTATATAGATTTTTTCCAAAGAATATATCAATCTTCTGTTGACTGGATATTTTTTCTTCCTCGGAGTTTTAGCTTTAGCTCACATTTTAAGGTATTTGAAAAATCTGAATAAATATAAGAAATTTTATTTATTTATTGTATTTATTTATTTAATTAATTAACTTAACATAATTTATTTATTTAATTAATTAATTTGCTTTATTTATTTATTTTATTTATTTATTTTCAGTCCAATTACTACAAAACTACTTCCTGACTCCATACCCAACACCCAGTATCACTTATTGTTCACTAAACTTGAAGAAAAGAAAATTGGAAGTTCCGAAGAAGTTCAAAAAGAGTCGGAAACAAATACAACCGTGAGCAAAACAAAAAGCAGCGAAGGAACAACTAGTGTATCTGACGATGACAAAAAAGACATTGAAGGTTAACACTTCCCAAATATCACATTTTATTATTTATTTATTTATTTATTTATTTATTTCTAATTGATTAAATTTTAGAGATCATTAATTATTCCTTCAACAACAAAGATCTTATTTGCCTGGCTATATGTACTTGTATAGGATTATGGTACTTGTGGAAAAAGGTTTGTGCCAGTTTGGTTTTACGAGATAAATTAGTTTTTTCTTATGTTTTTATTCTTATTTTTATGCAGCATTGGATTGCTAATAATTTATTTGGACTTGCATTTGCTATAAATGGCGTCGAACTGCTAAATCTGAATAATATAGTCACAGGGTGTATATTATTAGGTGGTTTATTTTTTTACGATATCTTTTGGGTAAGTTAGTGGTTTTTTAATCCGAATATCGAATTGAAGACGTTTAAAACTGTTTATATAAGTATTAACGAACATTTGTTGCTTAAAACCAAAGATGGCGACCGCAACAAAGTAATGGCGCTCTTTCTACCGTAAAATGAGTTGAATTTGAGATTTTGTAATTTGATATTCGGTTTTTTATTAATAATAAAACAAAAAACGTCAATTTTAATAGTTTAACGTGTAAAAATAAAGTAATTTTTAATATTTTTTAAAAGGTTTTTGCGACTGATGTGATGGTGACAGTTGCGAAGTCGTTTGAAGCGCCGATAAAGTGCAAGTTATTTTATATTTAATTTTTTTTTAAGATTTAACATTTGTAATTTATTTTATGTATTTTTATCTTGGACATGTTTTTGATTATTTTATTTTATTTTAGTGGTGTTTCCGCAAGATCTTTTAGAAAAAGGATTTGATGCGAATAATTTTGCCATGTTAGGCTTAGGCGATATTGTTGTTCCAGGGATTTTCATTGCTCTTCTGTTGAGGTTTGACAAAAGGTATTTGGGTTAATTTTGATTATTTTGTTTGTTTTTATTCGGGTGAATGGTATTATTAATGGAAGAAATTATTTTTTAGCTTGGATCGAAGACATAATGCATATTTTAATATATCGTTTGTTGCTTATATCGCTGGTTTGATGGGAACAATTTTTGTTATGCATATTTTTAAACATGCCCAAGTGAGATGAAAATAAAATGATCTTTGTTAGATTTATCTTAAATTTTATGGATTTTTTTTAATTTTTTTTTCTTTTAGCCGGCTTTACTTTACTTAGTTCCAGCATGTATCGGAGCGCCATTGCTCTTAGGATTAATTAAAGGAGACTTAAGACCAATGTTTCAGTAAGTTGAGAAAGAAAATTAGTGTAACTACATTTTGGGAAGAAGTTTCTAAAATTTTCGATAAAATTAATAAATAAATAAATAAATGTGTGTAAAATTTGATAAATCTGCCGAAAATTGATAAAAATTTGTAATTTTTTGTAGAAATTGGAAGAAAAAAATTCATCTTTTGTAGAAAATTGATAAAAATTTGATATTTTCTGCAGAAAATTGATAAAATTCAGAAAATTGATGAAATTTTGGAATTTTCTGCAGAAAATTGATAAAAATTTGGAATTTTCTGCAGAAAATTGATAAAAATTTGATATTTTCTGTAGAAAATTGATAAAAATTTGATATTTTCTGCAGAAAATTGATAAAAATTTGATATTTTCTGCAGAAAATTGATAAAAATTTGATATTTTCTGCAGAAAATTGATAAAAGATTGTGAGTTTCTGCTAAAACTCGATAAATTTTTGCAATGATGGATATTCTTTTGCAATAATTCATAATAATTTGCAATAATTTTAACCAAAAAAAATTCTAGTTTCGACACACGCAACTTTTATTTTGCAAAATTAATTTCTAAATAATTTAATTTTCCAGGTATGAAGACCATCCATCGGATGAAAACAAAGAAGAGAAAGGTTCCAAAACCGACAAAAAAGACAAATGATCAAATTCGAAACTAGCCAAAGCGAAGTCTGGAAGAAGAAAAATTCGAAATGTCAAACGAAACGAATGTATTTTTTCAGATTTCTTTTTCATATTTTGAGCCGCGGGTTAAAGAAGAAAAAAGGCCTAGTTTAAAATTATATTCTGTTCAATCAATTCTTATTTTTTTACTACAAATTCCCGGAAGTAACGATGGTGATGGTTTAAACAAGTAATCATGTGATTCATTGGTTCCATTTTTGTTGTCCTCTTGTTGCACGTTATTTTACAAGAAAATTAAAAACTTGTAGAGCTTCTTTCATCAACGTCTCTTTATTTAATAATTCATTTATTACATTCATTTATTACATTTACACACTACATAAATGATCATTGTAAGCAACGACGATTCGTTCTTGCTCGAACGTTTCCACCGAACCCCATCTATTTACTCGAACGTGATCGATCGCCCTCTCTGGAGCGTAATCGTAGAATTTAACCAAATAACACGCCAGCATAACTCCGGTTCGTCCGAGTCCCATACGACAGTGGACGCCAACGGGCTATGAAAGATTAAAAAAATAAAAATAAATAAATAAATTTCGATTTTTCGTGAGTTACTTCATTTTTTTCTCTCGCTTTTTCACAAATGGCGATGAATTGATCGATTTGATCGATAGATGGCGCATAAAACTCGGGTACACCAATCAGAGTCCAAGAAATTTGGGGAATAGCATGCATGTTTGGAGGTCTATAATCAGGCGATAGTGTAACTAGATGCTTAATCCCGACTTGGATTAGATAGTGAATGTGGGAAATTTCACATGGCCAACCCATAGCTGCTAACTCATTTGCGAGCAACCAGGAAAAGTTTTTCGGCTTTTTCGCATCCATGGTACGGTTGTCTATCGTTCTGTGTTACAATTGGAGCCCTGAAGCTTCCGTAGAGAGGGTTTTCCTTTTCATTCGTTAAAATTATTTTTTTTTTATATGTTTATTTTTTTTTAAATTTATTATTTGAAGTTACAAGAAAATAATAAAATAATTTTAGTGCTCAAATTTCGAAGCAGATATTATAATTTATAAAAAAAAAAAATTTTTATCACTAGATGGCGAAATGCGAGACTTACATTTGAATCGATTTACTCAAGGTTGAAAGACGTTGTTCCAATTACAACCGGCGATCACTGACGTCATAAAAAGGAGAACCAATGAGAGCCTGTTACACCCAACTCTCGTTCAACCTTGGATTTACTTATTTTCCGTTTCCGGTTTGCTAGCATCCATTACGGTGAGTCGACCACGTTGTGTAAAATGTATTTTTGAAAGAAATTTAAAGAAATTTACGAATGATTTCGATGTTTTGCGTTGATTATAATATATTGTGTTATTTTGTTTAGAATTCTCGTGATTTTTTGTGCTCGATAATTGTGAAAATATGCAGAACGACGGAGGAGAATTTGTGGATTTGTACATTCCAAGAAAATGGTAATTTCGTTCGTGGATATAAAAATTCTGAATTAATAAAAATTCAACCAAAAAAATTATTAATATTTTGATTTTATTGTGTCAACAGCTCGGCGAGCAACAGAATTATTCACGCAAAGGACCACGCGTCCATTCAAATCAACGTTGCTGAAGTAAATTCCATTTTCTTTATGTCGTTTTATTTTTATTTTTTTTCTGAATTTATTTAACTCATAATTATTTTTTAAATTTAGGTCGATGATCAGACTGGAAGAATGACAGGCAACAATAAGACCTACGCCATCAGCGGCTCGATAAGACGAATGGTAATAAAAGAAAAATCAAAATTTTAACGTTTTTTTCAAAATTTTTAAGTCTTTTCGAATTTTCATCAAAATTTTAACGTTTTATTTTGGATTTTCATCAAAATTGTAACATTTTTGTCAAAATTTTAACGTTTTTGTCAAAATTTTAACGTTTTTGTCAAAATTTTAACGTTTTTGTCAAAATTTTAACGTTTTTGTCAAAATTTTAACGTTTTTGTCAAAATTTTATTTTGGATTTTTATCATAATTTTAACGTTTTATTTTGGATTTTTATCATAATTTTAACGTTTTATTTTGGATTTTTATCATAATTTTAACGTTTTATTTTGGATTTTTATCATAATTTTAACGTTTTATTTTGGATTTTTATCATAATTTTAACGTTTTATTTTGGATTTTTATCATAATTTTAACGTTTTTATCAACAATTTAACGTTTTTATTAGCATTTTAACGTTTTTGTCAAAATTTTAATGTTTTGTCAAAATTTTAATGTTTTGTCAAAATTTTAACGTTTTTTCGAGTTTTTGATCAAAATTTTAATGCTTTTTCGAATTTTTTATCAAAATTTTAACGTTTCTTCGAATTTTTCATCAAAATGTATTGACATTAATCCGTTTTTTATTTTTAGGGCGAATCTGATGATTGTTTGAATCGTTTAGCAAAGAAGGATGGACTCTTAGCGAAGTAATAAAAAAAAATTTCGACTTTTCAATACCAATCAATCAATTAAAATTTAAAATCTTTTTTTTCCAGAAATTTTTGAACATGTAAACACATCAGTCCAATAAAAATCAATTAAAGAAACCACACGCGTTAACCCACATTTCATTAAAATTACCATTTTGATTGACATTGCTTCTCGTGGCAATTTTATTGCGGTAACAATTTGTCCATTTCGGAATTGTTTGCGAGAAGATTTGAAGGGATTTGGGAAAGGTTTTAAAGAAATGCGTTTCCCCAAGGGAGCCTGGGAAATTTACTGTAGCGGAGAGTCGGGTCAATCTAATCTCAAACTCGGCACAACAGAAAGGAAACTAAATCTCCAACGCGTGACATCTTAAGTCATTTTGACAAGAAACAGAAAGAAAGTAATGGAATTCATTTAAAGTTTTGTTTATTTTATATTATTTTATTTATTTACATGTTAAACTGCTCAAAATTACGTCTAGTTTAGATTTTCTCGATTCAACTTAATGGCGACTGGTATTTTTAAGTATTCGTTGTAACGAAAAAATTGTTATATCGTGGTTTGTTATAACGAGATGTGTGCTAGTACTTTTATTTTGTTAGGAATTTGTTAGCTTGTGTTTGGCGACATCTGCTGATTGATTTATTAAGTAATTGAATGCCTGTGCAGATTTATGCTCGGTTGAATAATTAGTTATTGATGATGAATATTAGAATTTCATAAAATGCAAATTAACGTGTTACATGCTACCAAGGCTTTAAAGATTAGTTTTTATGTGGAAAGACTAAATTAACTCTTAAATGTCATTGCCTTGACAAATTTGTTGGAGAAAAGCAATTTAATTTCGAAACCAATTTCCTGTTTAGTCTACAAACTTGTAAAACTGTTTTGATACAAAATTTATTAATTTTAATGGAAAATTTAAAAAAGAAAAAAATAATTATTATTATTATTATTATTATTATTATTATTATATATGAGCATAACGGAATGCGCAGTTTGAATTTAGTTTGAATTTAGTTGTCTATGACGGTGTTTGAAACAACAAAATGGCGGAGTGACTAGTCCTTCTCTATTAGTTTTCTGAAGTGGTCTTGCTATCGTAGGGTGTTAACTGTGACGAGGTCAATTTGGTATCGATCTTATTGAGAAGCGATATAAACCGTTACCCTCTACAAGACTGCTTTGTAAAAAGTGTGACTATTAAGATAGACTCGGTGTGTGAACGGTTGGATAAATAGCAAGTAATTATTATAGACACAACACACGAGGTTTCTCAATACATA
This sequence comes from Strigamia acuminata, assembly GCA_949358305.1. Taxonomy (NCBI): domain Eukaryota; kingdom Metazoa; phylum Arthropoda; class Chilopoda; order Geophilomorpha; family Linotaeniidae; genus Strigamia; species Strigamia acuminata. Next base: position 14,880,120 of record OX442315.1, on the reverse strand, counting down.
TACAATTTATTGGTAAACGGATGTAATCTCGGTAGCGATTATTCCGGCCAATATGCGTGAAATATATTACACGCAGAAGATTAACCCTATTTTTAGGATTAATCCTCAGAGGCGATGTTTGAAGACGACAGTTTGGTTCCCACATTCGGGTGCACAAAAATTAAATGTAGAAGGACCGAAGCTAAAGCACTTTAGTGTATTTTCGGAAATTGTCAAACATGGTGTTGGTCTTGTGGCAACATTTGACGAATCACGAGCGACTACATACGCCACATCCCATCTGCTGGTAAAACCTGGAGGGTTCAACAACTTGCAAGTTATTAGGCCCGTTCAAGGTTTTGGTTTTTAGGGTTTTTTTTATAAATGACATCAAAAACAGCCCAAAATGTTAAACTATGTTTAAATAAGGGGGCCACAACCACAATTCGTTAGTTAAATAAAAGAAATGGAATTTTATCACTCGTCCAATCGCGACGCAAAAACGATACAGCAAATAGGCCTAAAAACAAACATTCACGGTTAGGCACGTTTTTGCGTACTCTTTTGGCCGTTTTTATAAATGGCACAAGGAGTATAAACCAAAACTTTGAATGCACCTATTGTGTTTATGTGTGCTCACGTGGATTTTTCCGAACGATTTTACACTATGGAAGATCCTAATTCAAACTACACATGGCATTGTGTTCTTTATCTGCAGAAATTACGAGCTGGGATACTTTTTTCTATCAATAGATATTGTGAAGGGAAAAAAAGCATTTTCTCATGTCAATAGACATTTCCACATTATTTTTTTTACTTTTCATGGATCAATCAATGGTGAATCTAATCTTTTGAAATTCTTATACGCGGAGATCATTGATCTGAAGTAAGAAAAAAAATTTATTTTTGAGCTGAAAATCACAAAGTGGCACGAACTGTTTGATAGACGTTGAAGTGGGTAACCGGGTTTTATGTGATCGGAATATTCGTGGCGTATGGAAATACATTCAACTTCTGTTATCATAAATGTATATATTTTTTATCATCATCTTTTGATATATTTAAAAAAAAAAAAATTTTTTATGCGATTTTCTTGTTTACAATGATAATAATGTGTTGACTTCAATTCCCTTTTCCTGATTTCACTTAAAGATGAAACTCGAGATTCGAAACCTTTTTCTCTCTATTTCCGTGGAAAGGAGACAACATCAAATAATTGATTACATTTTCTCATCGTTTTTATTGCTTTTTCTTATTTATTTTAATAATTCGATAAAATGAAATTAATTTTTTTTTAAATTCATTCTCGAAAGCGGATTTAGGCTTTGTGGACCCCACAACACACATTTTTCTGCATATTAAGACGAAAATTTGCACATTTTAGCTGCAAAAATAAAAATAAAATTTTTTTTGTGCATTTAAGGGGGGACCCTTGGATCTGAGGGTCCGGGACCGTAGTCGTTCAAGTCCTGATCGACCACACACACACACAGACAACAACAAGAGTCAATAAATTAAATGTTTATCTAGTACAAGATTCTAGTGTATTTGTGGGTTGATGGCATCCTTGGTCACATTTAGGTTTGCACCGGAAGCTCCATTATTGATCTATCCGTCCCCACAGCAATTTCCTTGACCGCTTCTTTCCTTATTGTAGTATTAAGCCATGGAATTTCCTCCCATTTTCTCTGCCGTCTTCACTCGCACAATTGCTCTAAATATCGTCTATGCCCGACAGGATGCTCTTCCGACCCCACCTCCCCTTATTGAGCAGAACTGGAATTTACTTACTAAAGAAGCTGCATCAAAGACGTGGACCCCGCGATTATGGGGGCCCTACCATAAAATGTCTAAAAGTTGAGTTTAAACGAAGATTCAACGTTGTCGTTGTTGACATTCTTGGAAGGCAATGAATGAAATGGTAAAAACATTAGTGAATTACACTTCTTGAAAAACTCCCCCTTGGGCTTTGCTGCAGTGCAGGCTTTCTTCTCGCTCTCTCTTCTAAATTGTAATTAAATCAAATAAATTGGAAAACAAATAATCGTCAAGACGGCGGGCGTTTTAAAATTATTTTATAGACAATTGTGTTATGTATTTGTAAAATTTGTAATAAAATTTTATTATTTTATTTTATTTTATTTACTTGTAAAAAAATGTTTATTCGTTCTTTCGTTTCAATATATTTTTTTCATTTAAATATTTGCTTTAATTCGTCATTTTCATTTAAATATTCGTTTTAATTCGTCATTTTCATTTAAATATTCGTTTTAATTCGTCATTTTCATTTAAATATTCGTTTTAATTCGTCTTTTTCATTTAAAAATTCGTTTTAATTCGTCTTTTTCATTTAAAAATTCGTTTTAATTCGTCTTTTTCATTTAAAAATTCGTTTTAATTCGTCTTTTTCATTTAAATATTCGTTTTAATTCGTCTTTTTCATTTAAAAATTCGTTTTAATTCGTCTTTTTTATTTAAATATTCGTTTTAACTCGTCTTTTTAATTTTCTCTAAATGGTAAATCCTCTCCGTTACATTTCCATTACCGGTAACTATTACTGTCTCTCTTACTACCTGATACTTACTATCCTGACAAAAATATTTTTCTAGATTCGGAGTCCTACTCCTCAACTCCTGCTTCAAAGACCGCACCTTGGGCGGCGACACTTCTTCCCCACTTTCTTCCTCACTCTCACTTTTATCCAAAAATCTATCCAGTTCTTCTAAAACCCCAAACAGTTCATCTTCAAACGCCTTATCCGCACATTCAGGAACAACCACTTCGCTGCGACACTCGGTAACCTCGTACTTCTTCCTTCTGCGACTGCGCAAACGAAAAAAATCCACCAAACTGCACCCAATACTCGGCCCGGGAATATCCAGAATATCAAAATCAACAAATCCAATCGAATCAGCATTCCTGATCAACATCTCGACAATCCCCACCTGACTATTCAAAACCCTGCGTTGATTTCCGCTCTTTTCGTCACTCGTCATCAAATTCGGCGTCACAACAACCGCGATATTATAAACGTCCATCTTGGTTACGTCACTAAACGTCGCCATCCGATTAAAAAACAGCATCAAATGACGCAAAACGTTTATATTTGGAACGGGCAGGAGTAAACACATCATCATCAAGCATTTGCGATCCCTTTTCACCAATAAACTTTGCTGAACTTTCGAGTGAATCAACGGTTCCGGCAACTCCCTGAGATATTGCTTGACGATGGACGCGAGGTCGTGCGGGGACGTCGAATCGAGGTTCATCCGCCCGTTTTCTATGTTTTTACGGATGTCTCTTTGTCGTCCCATTGATCCGGCTTTACGGAACAATCCTTCGGTCGCAAAGTTGTTTTCTAGTTCGGATAAAAGCTTGGTTAAGATGGTCGGGACAGTAATGCGTTTTTCCTCGTTGATTGTTGTGGTTTGCTGGTGCGAGATGGCGGCACCGAAGAATCTCCCGCCCGAATCTGGTTTCTTGGTATTTTCCTTTAGTTTCGGTGTTTTCAGCCCGATTTTCTTCAGCTCGTGGTCGATAGTGGTCTTGAGACGGTCAGAGGGAATCTCCGTTACGTATTTCATGGCTGTAATTTAGAAATATGTTTAGAATTTAGAATTTATCGTCGTCGCCGCGTGCGGATGTGATCAGTACGACAAGCAGAGAGGATTGTAACCTAGTACGTTGTAGTTGAATACTTAAATACAAATATTTAACGGGTTACGTAAGAGTAACGTAATTCCGGGTGTTCAAATACGTAAGATATACCGGTATATATATTTTTTTCAATCTACCGCGTGTAATAATTAAATAACGGAAGAAATATTCAAACCTTTTTTCATAGTCGGTCGATGCGTCAATATACTGTCAGTACTGCGTAATCTTTTCCTTTTTTGATAAGTGTATTGCCTGCAGGTGGCCGTATACTTATACGTACGGTAGGTCCACGACTTATAATCTATGAAATCGTATTTATCGGCTCCACCAATGGCAATATATCGTTAGGGGCGGATCCAGAAAACGTTCAATTTTTCACAAAAAATGATTCTAGTCTCCAAAATCTGATTTTAAGGTCCAAAAAATGAACTTTGGTCCAAAAACTGAATCCAAAGTCCAAAAAATGAACCCATAGTCCTTAAAATGAATTTATGGTCCAATAAATGAATTTACGGTTAAAGAAATGGATTTATGGTCAAAAAAATGAGTTTATGGTAAACAAAAATGAATTTATGGTCTTTAAAATGAATTTATGGTAGCAGCTCAAAAGGTCACTCATATACTTGTTTGGTGGACATCGAATTGGGCATCCAAAAGATGTCACGTGACATGACTACACAATTTTTGGATCTTTAATGAACATTCTCAGATCATGTGCAGGTTTTCCCCATCACTGAATTACTATTCATTCATCATAAATAAAGGGAATTCTGCAAGATACAGTTTCTTGCAATACAAGCCTTGTAAGAGTGGATACCGGATGCCACATGTAGGAATTCGTACAAGCAGAGCTTATGGTGAACTTGCTTGTTAACAGAACCCTTTGCCGCAATCCTTCATCGATCAGTGCAGACAAGTAAGAGAAAAATCGAAAAAATGGTGTTTTGTTTGCACAGAAAGAATTATTACGAAGAAAAAAATAAAAAATAGAAAATCTTTTGTAGTGAAATGTGAGAAAAGTAAATGTGCGCTGTTGTTTTCTTTCATTCATTATTAGCAAACATCTGTTCCCAAATTTCTATTGATTTTTCCATTTAATCGAAAGAATAAGAAAAAAATCATTAGAATATATATATATATATTCAAGAATTCAAGAATCTCTTTTTTTTTATTGAAATCAGATATAATTAATCATAATTCAATTGATTTTCGTATCATTAATCCTTGTAAAACTATTAATTTCTTCCTCTTTCTAACTCTGGTTTGAGATTGTGTTATTGGATGGATGAATGCTTTGACCTTTCGTTCACGTCATTGACTCACGAGCAACACGAGTTCTCCTGCAACTGGGTGATAATTTGAAATTTTATTAATTTTCATTACATACAAGAGAAGTTTAAATTAGTTTAAATTTTGCTGCGTATACAACGTTTATTAATCGAGCTTCCTGTAAACCAGAACTTTACTTTACCCAAAAGACGGATTGTTTATTTAGCATAAAGAAAAAGAGAAATGATTAGGGCCAACTTTTTTTAGGGACCCGAATCGGGCCCCTACAAAAATTATGGCATTAAAAAGCTTTTATTTTAGGCCAAAAAATTGATCATTAGACTGGAAAAATTCAATTTTAGGTCACAACTCACAAAATTCGATTTTAGATCAAAAAGTCAAATTTTGTGTCAAAAAATCAAATTTTGTGTCAAAAAATCAAATTTTGTGTCAAAAAATCAAATTGTGTGTCAAAAAATCAAATTTTGTGTCAAAAATCAAATTGTGTCAAAAAATCAAATTTGTATCAAAAAATCAAGTTTTGGGTCAAAAAATCAAGTTTTGGGTCAAAAAATCAAGTTTTGTGTCAAAAAATCAAACTTTGTGTCAAAAAATCAAATTTTCTGTCAAAAAATTAAATTTTCTATCAAAAAATCAAATTTTCTGTCAAAAAATCAAATTTTCTGTCAAAAAATCAAATTTCCAGTCAAAAAATCAAATTCTCTGTCAAAAAATTAAAATTTCTGATTATTACACCAAAAAAATCGATTCTTAGATTAAAAAAAAACTAATTACACCAGCTTAAATTTTGCTAGAAAGGGGCCAGGAAAAAATTTGTCTAAAACCCTACAAAATATTTATTCCGGCCCTTGTCCGAAAATAATTTTCTATTTCCAATTGTGCCGTTCGGAAATGTCGGTTTCTTTTCTATTTTCCTATTCTTCTCGTTTAATTTGGCCATGAAGAAATACACGTGTGCCCTCAAATCCCATGCGGATCCTGGTTGGGGCTCAACTTTAGTGACTAATGTCAAGTTGGGGAAAAGTTGAGTTTAACGGAGTGTGAAACCAACACTGCGACCAACTTCTACTTTTACTCAGATGGCTTACACCTTTTCCCAGGAGATTTGGAAAATCTTATTACCAAAGATCTAAAAATATAAAAAGAGAAGAGATAGGGTTAAGGCAAGGTCTTGTACATCCATTTTCTATTAGGTTGTATTGATTTTCTTTTTTTTTCACACTCGTTAAAATGTATAAAGAAGTTGTATCTGAGCGATTTAAGTCAATTCCGTTGAAACCCAGCACTTAAAGTGCATGCAAGTACCCCGAGCTTCGAACCACGACTTCAAACTTGTTTTCTACGAAGGAAATGCATTAGCAAGTGGATCGGATCAGCGTGATCTTTATTAATATACTTTGGGAGGATGATGATGTTATATTTTTAAGTAATGAGATGGAAAACTTCGAAATTATAGAATTGCTTTTTGGAATTATGGACTCAAATAAAATAGCTACAAACTAGAAATCCAAAATGTTGCCTCTTGGATAAACACTGAGAATTTTCATTATATAAATTGCATTTTATCAAGTAAGTTTATATTTTTAGATAAAAATTGATTATTTTTAAGTTAGAATTGATTATTTTTGAGTAAAAATTGATTATTTTTGAGTAAAAATTGATTATTTTTGAGTAAAAATTGATTATTTTTGAGTAAAAATTGATTATTTTTGAGTAAAAATTGATTATTTTTGAGTAAAAATTGATTATTTTTGAGTAAAAATTGATTATTTTTGAGTAAAAATTGATTATTTTTGAGTAAAAATTGATTATTTTTGAGTAAAAATTGATTATTTTTGAGTAAAAATTGATTATTTTTGAGTAAAAATTGATTATTTTTGAGTAAAAATTGATTATTTTTGAGTAAAAATTGATTATTTTTGAGTAAAAATTGATTATTTTTGAGTAAAAATTGATTATTTTTGAGTAAAAATTGATTATTTTTGAGTAAAAATTGATTATTTTTGAGTAAAAATTGATTATTTTTGAGTAAAAATTGATTATTTTTGAGTAAAAATTGATTATTTTTGAGTAAAAATTGAATTTTGAGCATTTGAATGTGTGGAAATTCAAATAATACCGTAGTTTAAAAATAAATATTAAAATTTTTATTTTAATTATTTTATTTATTTTTTTTTGTTGCAAACAATTTTTTGGTGATTCTTTTGGATCTTGCAAGACGAGGAGCTAAAACTACATCAAATATAAATTTAAAAAACTCGGAGAATTTTTTTCATAAACGCCATTTCATTTCACATCAAAAAATATCTTTAGTGTTAAATAATTCACATTGATATTGCAATAGGTAAATAAGTTATTGGTAAAACCCGAGGTTAAACCCCAAAAATGCTTTGGTACAAATTTTGTCCGTTTTAGTTTTACAGAAGTCACCACTAGATGGAGTAGGGGACGAGTACAAGTTAGGCCGAGAGTAAGGTCCGACAAGGCACATCGACCGTGGCAGTATTGAATTATTACAAGTCAGGAATTCGTTTAAAAAGTGGTATAAGTTGAAAATTATATCTTTTAATGATTGCTATGAAGTTTAAAAAAATCAATTAATTGATATAAATCGATAATACGTTGCAGAATGGGGATTATTGCGAGCCTGACCGATCGGCGCCATTTCTAGACACAAAATTGTTCGCGCTTAAGTTATTCCTGTATAGCATCATGAATAGGTGAGTTGATTAAATTCTAATCAGTACGAACGTTTAATAAGTTATTTTTACTTCCCTCAATGTAATTTGTAGTCGCAATCGAGAAGTATTTCACTTCTGGTGATCTGATCTACAACCACATCAAGCCCCAATTTGGATTACCAACTTATTTGTACACCATTACAACATTTGCACTAGGTATTAGGTAAGTTAGGAAATCTTCTGCTCATTTGGAGTCATCGAAATTTGCACAAACAAATACAACTTACGATCGAAGGCGCATTCGTAAAGTCATTTATTCTAAACAAAATCTTTAAATTGCTTGTCTTGATATAAACTTCAAAAATGGCAGCGATTTAGTCGTTCGCAGTTGCAGTGGGCATGCGCATAACATTTAAACGAAAAAACTTGTACAACCACAAGTCAAACGTGACTTTACGAATGCGCTTCGTATATGTACGGTAATATAATACAATAAGTACGAAAACCAATAAGTACAGAAACCTAAGAGATGCAGAAGAATTCTAATTTATTTTTTTATTTAATTTTCTGCAATTTAAAAGTCATTAAAATTACGGGGTCCTGTACAGTCACACCTTGTGCATCCTTATCGATACACTTCTGGGCTCACTTACCGAGTTATGGGAGAACGGAAAAATTTAAAGCGGTTATTGCGAATGGAGGTAATCGGGTTTGTGTCCATTTGCATTTTTGTAACATTATGCAGATAGAGGAAAACTAGCGGATTAATTCTGCTAATACCGAGTTTGCGGGAAGCACTTTTGCCTAATTACATGACGATTTAGAATTAATGTAACTGAAATAGAGGAAAGGTTACACCTGCTGCGCGGATTCCAAAACATCATACTAATGTCTTAATTCTTACAAAATAATCATGTAGAACTATATTAATGGAAGTTTAAATAGTTTACAAAAACGAGCTGTTCAACCACTCAGATTTTGGTAAAACAAAAATAAATCTTTCAAAAATACAGTATACACATAAGGTAACAAAAGGATAAATTTTGTTTATTTATTTTTGATGCTAAGTTAGTCGCATGGGTTGGTCAAGTAATATTGGTACGGATATTGACATTGACCAATGTTTGGTTGCCGATAATCGGTATTGGCAATACAGTCGAAACTCTTGATAACGAATCGCGATATAACGAATTATCGATATAACAAACACCTAAAAATGGCTGGTTTGATTGGCTGGCCATAGAACACAATGTTAAAAAATTTCGATAAAACGAATTCTTGTTATAACGAATCGATTTTTCGGGTCCCTTGCGATTCGTTATAAAGAGTTTCGACTGTATTTCAAAATGTGCATGTCGGTCTAAGTCTTAATAGAAACCATTATGTCATAATTCTAATGCTTAGAGACATTAACTTTGGCCTCTTCCTGTTAGTCTGCTTTAACGAGGTCATTGCAAGATAGGACCTTTAGCCATCATATTATTAGCTTCCTTGTTGTATATAAAATTTGGTGTAAATATTGTATTGCCTGAAATAATCATGGCGACTCTTGCCTGAAAAAATGGCAACTACTCTTTCTGTTTCCATTTGCAATTCTTAAGTGATAATAAAAGGTCTTAATATTAATTGCATATAAATTTGATGATAGTTTGTCTTTGTTTTGTTTGTAATGTAAACACTTAATAACGAGGGATTGCGTAGGATTACCATTAACATTTCAGTGTAATTGCCAAGGGAAAAGGCAAAGAAGCTGCATGAAGAAGAGAAGGTGAATGTAAGATTAAAATGCTGAGAGGAAAGCAAAGTGGAGTTAAGTAATTATTGAAAATGTCCTGCGCTGCAGCTAATTATATGTTTGAATTGGACTCTAAAGCCGTAAAACTTTTCTTGGGAGGTGTTCCTCTAGCTGTTATGCGTGATAGAACAGTTGGATTGGTTGTTGTCCTTTGCGGTTTGTCATATTGATCAAATGTTTGTCCGAAATTGAGTAGACATTGTGCAAGATGTTACCATCAAATGTGGACAAAGCCACACATTTTTCCAACATTGGAATGCTTGAAATTCAATATGTTTTATTATATTCTTGGATGTTGACCACATTGGAATTTCATAGCCTTTTTTCAGTTTTATTTTATGCTTTGCAAGAATAAGTGACAGATCTTTTTCAGAGATTTTTTTGCATCAATGCTGAAAGTTTTTTGCAATATTTTTGAATAGTTTTGGTTTTATAGTAGAACGCCAATTATCTGAACACTGGTTATGCGAACGACTGGTTATCTGAACAGCGGTGATTGATTTTTTATCGATTTTTTATGATTCAATTTTTAAATTTATTTTTTGTTTTTATACAGAGTACAGGATTTCGGATTTCTTTACTTTAGCGACGTCGTTTTTAAGGTGCTTAGATTCAGCTAGGTTAGATTAGATTAGGTTAGTTTAAGTCAGGTTAGGTTAGGTTAGGTTAGTTTAGGTTAGGTTAGGTTAGTTCGGTCAAAAAATTATTAAATGCCCGGGCGTTTAAACGAGGCGGTACGGTATGTTCCCAGTTAGCTCAGATAATCCTCGTTCAAAAATTGACAGGAATTGGGTTGATATTAGGCTGACCTGCTGGTCAACAAGCATGAGTGTCAATAAAGTCGATAGCTTGTAGCGGGCGTTAGATACAGGGTCTTAGGGCCTCTTATTGTGTAGCCCATGTTGCCCTGAGGCTGCATTCAATCGGGCCTTGGGCCAACGTCGGCCCTGCAATTAGGATCCAATATTTTGCTAAATGAGGAATTAGGTTGTCACCTTTTTTAAATCCAATTTTTGGTGACTATTGGAAGCAATCAAATTCGGCAAACTAAACCACTGCCAGACTTTCCAATAGGCCAACTATGCGAAAGCCTAGTGGGCCATTCCGCCATCATCCGATTGGAAAGTAAATTGGCTTTCATCGATAAGGCAACACAGTTGACCACAATTGAAAGCCAAGCCAATCTCTGTCCAATTGACATTTCTTTATAAAACTTACCAATTGCCAAAAAAAAATACTCGACAGAAAATTTCTAATGTTTAAAGGATTTATGCCTGGGAAATGTTGGAATATAACATTCCCGCCATCTTATTTTTGTCACTAGTTGTCAATCCAACCCCATTGGTCAAATTGACCCAAAACTTGTATTTTAGGGGTATATAACCTCCCAAACACTGTTTGAAGAAATCATCAGTTGTCTCTTAACATTGTTGTATTCTCCTTTGTATTAACATAACTTCAGGAAGGAGCTTGAGACACTGACCCCTGGACCAGTTTCCTATGTCCGGTGCTATGGAGATGATGGCGTCCGTTCAGACTCGCAGTACTTTATTCATGATGTGGGCAGTTTTTACCTTGCACGTAACAGTCTGAAAAAGATCACAGCTATACCACTTAAAACAGCATCAATAATGCATCTAGTGCAAACTAAAATATTCAGTTGCTTGTAAGGATGCCAATGCTGTTTCCTGTAGCAAACTCTTGTAGGAAGCACTTTTAAATGGCATTCAGAGTGACTTATTCTTTTCTACCACCAAACTAGATGGGAAGTGAATTATATGTACCCAAGGGTAGTGAAAATTTGCCAAGATCTTTTCTATTTTTTTCGATTTTCTATTGATTTGTCTGAATTTGCATTGATTTTTGGAGAATTTTATTGATTTCTGGAGATTTGCATTGATTTTTGGAGATTTGCAGTAATTTTTGGAGATTTGCATTGTTTTCTGAGGATTTTCAAGGATTTCTGTTGATTTAAATTGACTTTTGTAGATTTGCATTGATTTCAGAGGTTTTAGCAAAGATTTCAGTGGTTTTGGCAAAGATTTCAGAAGTTTGAGCAAAGATTTCAGACTTTTAAGCAAAGATTTCAGAGGTTTAAGCAAATATTTCAGAGGTTTTAGCAAAGATTTCAGAGGTTTAAGCAAAGATTTCAGAGGTTTAAGCAAAGATTTCAGAGGTTTCAGCAAAGATTTTAGAGGTTTTAGCAAAGATTTTAGAGATTTTAGCAGAGATTTTTTAAAATTTCTAGTTTCTTGATTTTATCTTGATATTGATTTGCCTGTACACCATTAGTTTGTAGGACAAGATAAGCTGAGTTTATTTTAAGCTTTTGAAATCACATTATATTACTTGCTTTTATATTTTTGTCTGGATCTATTGAAGTCAATTTGGATTTGGAGAAGTTATCTTAGAAAAGTTTCATGTTTTTATTACTGAACTTAATGTCATTTCTTATCAAGTCAGCGGCAAATTGAAGGTGGTAAAATAGAATCAATTTTTACTACACACCAAAATCATGTGAGTCAATCTCAGCATTTATAGCTCTGTGACGGCTCACACAATTGGCTGATTTCACACGTGATTGGCAATTGTTTAGACCTAACGAAGCTCAAAGTTGGTGTTTCCACTTTTATCCATGTTTCTTGAAACTTGATCAACACTAGTCGCAGCATGAAATAATCTAGATTAAACAGAATTTTAAACAACATATTTAAACTGCTTTTTAAACAGCTTGTCTGTTTTCAGTCGCAGTGGGCATGCGCACGACATTTTTAAATTTTGCAAAATACTGAAGTTTTACAATAGCTGCATTCAAAAACTAAAATATTTTGTGTTTTATTCAATTTTAAAACAAAAATGACATCATTTTGACCTACCGTACTGCCTCATTTAAACGCCCGGGCGTTTAAATTTTTTTTGAGCCGACCTGCCAGGCGATAATTTGAAACCAGGCGTTTAACCAGAAAAATAGTTCAAAATAAATTTTCGGGAAAACAAAGTAGCAAAAAAAAAATTTTTTTTGGAAATAAATTTTTAATTTTATATTTTGCAACCATCTACACATCCCATTTAGTTAATAAGTGATCAGAAACAGCAAAGGCATTCGGAAAGTGCCAACAATTGCAGCAGCGTCAATTTTTGTGCGGCACTTCAGAAACGTTTTGTAGACGTAATTGGCCATTCCTTGTTTGCCCGGCGCCAAATTGAAACCCGGCGTTAATACGGGGCCGGCGTCCGAATGAATCCGGGCGTTTAAATGAGGCAGTACGGTATGTCGTACCCCTCGGATTTCAGATGGTTCGAACAAAATGGTTGCCTTCAGAATGCTTTCGAAAACATTTGCAGTTTTTGATAAAATGCTACATTTAAAACGTTTGTGTCTTAATGTGTTTTAAGGCAATAAACACAAACATTGAAGGAAGCGACGTTGCAAAACGTAAAAGCACAACTTTAAAATGCAACTAGAGTGTTTATTTGCAATGTTACAATTACATACAAAATGCAGATCTCCTTTTCAGTTGTACATCTACAAATGATGAATTATTTGAAACTTGTTATTCGATAATCAATGATTTATTGTATTGCCTACAACCCCGTAGCTTAATTATTTGGAACCCATTCAAGTGAGACACCAATTAATCACACGTGACACCACACAGGAATCTTATTAAGAGGGATTAATTTCACTATGTAAAACACGAAGAGGAAAAACAATTTCAGAAACACTCGAGTTGATTCTCTTAAAACTATTAAATTTTTTCATCAAAAAGGAAAAAAAAAAATTTAAGACCTACTTGTGTGTGTGTGTTTACACTACACCATTCAACCGATTCTGCTAGTTGGGAGGTATAATTAAGACAAAGGAAGAAGAAAATGGTTGAGCACTTAATTGGAAAACAGTGACAACTTAATTACCCAAGTTATTGGAGACAAAATGCCATTAACAGCAGTTATCTGCTTTTATTTGTGTGTATTATGGAAAAATGAAAATGATTATTTCCAGCATTAATCGTGTTATTAACAAACATGTTTTGAGAGGGCCATGATAAGAGGAGGTGAATTTGTGGTATTATCAGGCTGGCTCGAGGGTATGTGCATTATAAAAGCAAAATTGTGGATGTAGGATGAGGGGCCAATGTACCCTAACTGTTTGGCCATAAAGATGAGGTCCATAGAAGACTTGGTCAATAGCAAAGTCCTCCAAATGTTTCAGGTCATCCAACCATGAAAGAAGGCAGAGACAAGTCCAGAAAAGAAAGAAAGGGAGCTGGAAAAAAAGGTGGATGAGGCTGCACACTTTATTTTATCTGTATGTGTGAAGTGAGGCTATGAACACGCCATCTGCAACCATAATTTCTGGTTGTTGGAAAGGACATTTGTGCAGATAGTAAGGGGAATTGTAAAAAAAAAGGGGAGAAGAAGAAAACATAAATTAGTAAATAAAATGCAATAAAATGAAATCACTAGCTGCGTTCTAAAAGTCGCGTTTTTTTAAGTGTTTTAGGTGTTTGTGTTTTTTTTTGTGGTGTTAAGAAATAGTAAACAAAAAGAAGACTTCGAAAAGACTTAAAGCACGATTTTTTGAATGCGGCTTTTGACGGATTGTTTCCATGTGGTTGAAATGTGTATTTTACACATGCCGTTGGGCATGGGTTTAGCAGGTTTTTAAAATTTTGACCAAAAAGTGTATACCGGCATGCCGATATAAAACGAAACATGCCGGTATAAATGAAAAACTTTTTTTTCTTGTTTTTTTTTTTAAAGAGCCGAGATGAATAATTATATTGGATTTTGGGTCTAAAATTTAAGTTTTATTGATATTCTGAAGATTACTACTAAAATTTGGGAAATGTTATACAAATTTCCTACGTTTTGGACATCTAAAAATGAATTTTTTTGGTTGTTTTGGCTAAATTCTATAAAAAAAATTCGTACTCACTTACACCGGCATGCCGTTATAAACGAGGTTTGTCGGCATGCCGGTATAACTCGAATTATATCGGCATGCGGCTTAATGTGAGGTAATACGGTATTGCTTTTCACTTAATAGCATTCCAAAATGTATAATAGCATTTCGGGGAATTAAGAACATTGTTAGTTCATTAAAAATAATATATTTTGTAATACCGTATATCTTCGAATTGTCCGCGGGCCTCTAATAGCGCGCGAACCTCCAATTGTGGCGCGGGGCAAATTTCTTTTTTGCCAATAACGCGCGGGCTTCGAATTGTGCGCGGATGCACAGTTGAAGGCCCAAAATTTTCGAAACGTGCTAAACAAGGATGACAAATGAAACGTTTTGTATACGTAATTACCGAAACATATGGAAAACGTTTCATTTGTCACACTGTTTGGTGTTTTTCGTTGCAGATACGTTCAAAAAACCCAGCATTGGCCAATTGGCTGATGCTGGGTTTAAATAGTCTGCGGGCCTCTATTTGTGCGCGGGGAATTTTTTTTCTTCAAATAGCAGGCGGGTGCACTATTCGAAGATATACGGTACAATTGAAAAAAATTAATTTGAAAATGCTGTACAGATTGAAAAAATGCACTTTTTGTGTGTAAAAATCGACTTTTTGAGACTGAAACTCTATTTTAATTATTGTCAAATCATTTCGTACAAAGTCTCTGTCGATAGAGTCTGGGCGTTCTGCGAGAGCATTTACTACACTTTCCAATACTTTTTTTTTTATTACTTTTTTTATTTTCTGCCATTTTGCGATCAATATAATTGATGAAATGTTGAATTTCAATTTGAATTGTTAATTTGCTTACTGCAAATTGCAATTTTAATCCTTTTTACTTTGCCATTCAATCTTCAATATTAAATCATGTTACTGCTAAATATAATTAATGATTGTATTACATATCAGGTCTGTGCCATATATAGCCATGAATGCAATTGTAATGTGATTTCATTGAGATAATAGGGTTGTTGTCGCTGCCGAGGTTAGCATGCGAGTAATAACTAATGTATTAGATGGACACTCGATAAGTGGACAAGCATTGGGTCGACACTTCTTATCACAAGAAAGGTAGAAGACTCGATGGGTCATTATTGGGGTTTCCAGTTAGGGGTGCAAGGGTGGGCCCTTATGATAAGTCGTTCCCCAGAACTCTTCTTGCGTGGTCTGATACACTAGAATGGCTATTTGAGGTCATGGCAAGGTTAAGTTGAATTAAACAAAATTTAATTAGAAAACTGAAGACAATAGGTGCATTCAAAGTTACTGTTCACATGGTATTTGGTGTTTCTATAAGCAGATATAAACGTGCTGAAAAATCAATGTCCGTGAGGTTGTGTCCTTTTAGTGTGTTTGACAAGTAAATGACAATTCGAATTCCTTTATTAAAGGCAATCAGAAATAGTTTATCCGTGTATATCTAATGGAATGAAAATTAATTTCATAGAGTTGCCCTGTGCTTAATTAGTTGATCGTGCAAAAGAGCGGGCTGTTTAGCAATAAGTCTGAAATTTAATTTGGAGGTTTTATTTAGAAAATTATTTTGTTTTGTGTTTGTGGTTTAATCCATCACCTCTAGTTGTCTTTTAATTTAACAGCAGTTTTTGACATCACTTGACCCAATCGTCGTAAAACTCATTATCTAAAATTTTCAAAATATTTGGCTTAAATTATCTCCTTTTCTTTTCTTTTTTACTTTTTTTTTTTTTTAGAAATGTCGACTTTTGCGATTTGTATCTTGATGCTAAATTCATACAGCAGAAAAGCAGATCTCTTACTGCGCAGTTGGTTTCCAAATTCCAGTCATTTAGCAGTGTTAACCCTCAGATGGAGCCAGGGCCAGATTTACGTATAAGCAAAATAAGTATATGGATTGTCGCATACGGTATGTACTTATATTTATAAAAAAAAAAGATGATAAGAAATGTATTTATTAGATTTTTTAAGATCAAACTTTTTTTTTGAAGGGGAGGGGGGGCAAAAAAAAAATTGTGTTTATACTCTTGTTGAACTCAAAAAGGCCCCCAAATCCCATTGATCGAGCCATTTTACTGGTGCAGTGATCTAAAAAAATAGACCCAAACACCAGAATTGCAATACAATGTACAGACATTGTAATCGATTGCCTAGTTAACGGCCAAAATATCAAAATTATGTGCTTTCCAGACAAAGCAACCAATAAACACAACAAACATGTGTTTTACATTTATATGTGCATAAAACTATATTTCATAAATGGAAATGACATTTTTTAATAAGAAAAATTAAAATTATATTAACTTAAATGGTCATAACAATCAGAAAAATAAAAAAAATCAAAATTACTTCTCCTAGTGGTTGTATACAGTCTGGAGTTAGTAGTAATGAGGCTCGACCAATGGAATTTGGGGGCCTTTTTGAGTTCAACAAGAGTACAGGGGCCTTGCAATATCTAAATCCTGCACTGGATGGGACAATGTTTGAAGACGACACTTTGGTTCCCTCAGTGTGACTATTTGAGTGCACAAATATTAAATTTAGAAAGATCGAAGCAAAAGCACTGTAGTGTATTTTTGGAAATTTTCAAACGTAGCGCTGGTGTTTTTGCAACAAATGATGAATTACGTGTGACCAGTCTGCTGATAAAACTTGGAAGTACTAAGGAAAGTACTAGGTAGAAGCGTTTTGGTTAAACTGGGAGAAGCCAACTTCAAGTTATGCTAAGGGGCAGAAATTTCAATGTTGAATAAATAAATGAATAATTCACAAAACATTCCAAATTCTTTTTCTATGATTGTTAAACCAAGTCAGAAATTTTCAGCAAAATGTTAGAAAACCAAAAAAAAAAAGGTTTTTCTATTCAAGAAGATGCTTGCACCAAATAGGTATGGAGGGTTAAGCCTAGTATTTAGCTCAATGCTAAAATAAAGTAAATAAACAACAATAAACTCATTAATAAAATTAATTTGTAACATGGTACCGAAACGGTGTTGCTTTATTTCCTCTGTGTGCAACAAGCATGACATTCGCAAGTGCAGAATGTGATGTGCAGTTTGAATTTGGCATTGAAATACTGGGCACTTACTGTAATAGGATATTGGGTTGTTTCGTCAATGTGACTAATCGTCTACGACGGGTCGTTAGATCGATACGATGTCAATGAAACGTCCATTGACGAAACGTCGTAGACAATTCAACCCGAGTTCTGATGCTGTGAGATTTAAGAAAAAGGTTTTCTGAATTATTTTTTTGAATTTTCTGGTTTATTCCATGACCCTGGGTTGGAAATCTTGGTCTACTTTTTTGGCTTTTACTCACTTCTTTTTGGTGGTGGATGCTTCTCCTGGAAGCATTGTAAAATTGCAAGTTTGACCCTGGATCCAATTTGTGTGGCAGCCATTTTGAATTTGGTTCTAAAAACTAAAACTAGGTTGAAAAAACACTGCCTATACTCTTGTTCGAGTTAAAAGAGTCCCTTCTCCCATTGGTCGAGTCTCATTACTCCTAACTCCAGACTGAATACTGCCACTAGGCTATTGGTTCACAAATGATGATAAATTTTGTAAAATGTATTAAGAAGGGATTTCGCAATACTATTATTTGTCAAATACCGGTATGAATGCTTTTTCAAATGTATTTTTTCATTTGTATTATGGCAAATTATTTGATTTACAAATAATATGCTTAAATTTTCCCGAAATGCTGTATACCGTATTTTATCGATTAAGAGCCGCGGCTCTTATTCATAACTGCCATTTTTGTCCGCAATTACAATTTCGGTTTTTCGTTTGTTACGTTTGTTTAATGTAACAAACAAAGTCTGAACGTCACGAACGAAGCGTACGTTCATTGTTCGTGAGGTTAAATATGGAAACAATACTGTACTTTTGCAAAAATACGGTATTCTTGGTGTCTCAGCCGCGGCTACTTTTCGAGGGCGACTCTTAATCGGTAAAATACGATATTTTGACGGGGGCGCCAACTTGCCGCCACATTATTTACCGCGACAACAGTGTATTGCGACAAGCCGTCCCAAAGACATGGTTTTGCATCTAAAAACCACTACGGTTAGGTTCACGGGTGTAGGGGATCAAGGGGGGTGCAGCCCCTCCTTTGTTAAGGAAAAAGAAAAACCCAAAATACACGTAGTTGCATTTTTCCAAGTCGAGGTGTATTCATGTCGCAGTAGATAGTGTCGCGCTAGATGATAGTGTCGCGCTAGATGACAGTCCCTATTTTGATAGTTTGACAAATAAACAAATGAAATGAAAGAGAAATGTTGAAACAAAAATTTAGCAAACAAAACGTTTCACGAAGTAATTAAATCAATCAATTACTATAAAATAAATTATTGATTTTATTATGGCTCGTATTAGAATACCAATTTTTCAGGGCTGATGGAGACAAGTAGAGCAGCTGCTGTCAAAGATAGTCAAACAAAATTGTGAGTAAAATAATGTAAAACCAATAAACAGGGCTCCAAAGTTGTGGAGAATTGAGAATGGGCAAAAGTTTGCATAAATTAAATTAAAAACATAATAAAAATTGCACTTTCTCAAATGACTTAATTACTTTTCTCAACTCTTTCCTTCCACATTTTTATTCCTTCTTATTTAAACTCGCATTAGATTTCCTTGTCACATCGAATTTGAAGAAATCTGCTACTCTCATGGGATGTTGATGAAATTCATTTCCTGTGGTTTAAAAATGGAAGAAAAATAAAACGAAAGAAAAAAATAAAATAATAATCCTAACATAACATTTTAAAATATACAGCAGTGGCTGCAGTGCTGGAGTATTGTATTTCATTTTATTTTCATTTTATGGCTGAAGAAGGGGTAAAAGAAGGAAAAAACAAAGTGCCTTTTGCCCCCTTACTGCTTCTCATGAGAACAAATTTGAGTATTTGAAATATGAACTCAAGATTTTTACGCTTCATTGCCTTTCTGCTCAAGTATGGTTTTCAAAAATGTTAGAGTTGAGTGCGTCTCCATTTGCAATTCAAATCTAATGGCAAAGTCGTAGTGCTTGGAACCTTATGCACACAATCTCGTGGTCCACGCACACTTGAGCTTTGTGTCTTCATAAACTTGTTTTATGTTTGAACAGATGTATGATTGGTAAAGATTAATCCGTTTTATTTTTTCAATATGATTAATTTGTTTTTTAAATTTGAAGCAGAATGATAAACAAGCTGGTATAAGTGAAAAAGGCGTGGAAGACGCAAAAGATGACGATTTCGTCATCAATTATGAAGTCATGTTTTGGGACTCACTTATGCATACAGTAAGGCACCAATTGACCTCCTTATCTTCCTTAAAGAAGTGACTGCGACCTGTCCACAGCCATTGCAGCGTGCACAATGGAATAATCGGACTAAAAATGCACCCATCTGCCACGAGAGGACGATGATCGAAAATAGTAGGCGCATTCACAAAGTCTGGTTTAACTTGCGGTTGAATATCTTGTTAGTCTCAGTCTTGTTGTAGTCCCAGTATTGGCTTCAATAGTGATTTAATGACATTAACGGCACTCCTAAGCTTACAAACAATCAGCTAAAAGCATAGGCCTTTCGATTCAACGATCATCTTCAGTGGTCAAAACGACTATTAATTATCAAAAAGAACGTGTACATTGAGATATACTCGAGTTGCACTCAAAAAGGCACCTCAGTCCCATTGGTCGAGCCAGTTTACTACTAACTCCAGACTGTATACTACTACTAGGAGAAGTAGTTTTGATTTTTATTTATTGATGTGATTGTTATGATTAGTTTAGTTAATGTTATTTTGATTTTATTTAATAAAAAATCTTATTTCCATCATTAAAATGAAGTTTTATACATTAAAAAATGTCAAACTCATGTTTGTTGTGTTTATTGCTTACATCGTCTGGAAGTTTGAATTTTAGGCTGTTGCCTAGGCAATCGATTACAATGTCTGTACATTGTAATGCAATTCTGGTGTTTGGGTCTACTTTTCCGGATCACTACACCAGTAAACTGGCTCGACCAATGGGAGTACACATTGTGAGGTGCCTTTTTGAGTGCAACTCGAGTATAGATGCTTTTATATTGGTATTGGCTTCAACTTTAAATTGTTTAGTCTTAAATTGTATGTATATTTTATGTGTATTTGCGTTTGTAAGTTAGTAATTATTAATTTTAAGATACGGGGTCTTCTTTATTGGTTGAGAAAACCACACGATCAGTTATTTGTGATCTAGCCAACCTGTTTGTCATGAGTTTTTTTTTAACGGAGTATAGTGACCATTATGTAATCATCCAAAGTTATTAATGTGCACTTGGTTGTCAAATTAATGTGTTCATTCATAATGAGCTTTGGACTTTTTATTTTGCATATTGAATGCACGCAATGGCAGTATTTTAATATTTAATTGAAATAAGTAAAAATCATCGATTATAATTGCCTCGGTGTTTTTCGTGCTTTTAATTATGCAAGGATGTTGATTTGGATTTCAGGATTAAAAAAGTTTAAAATTAAAAACACATTAATTCCAAGGACCAGTAACTGCAGATTTTTAATTTGGAAAAGATTTAGTGTTTGTTTTGATCCAGGTGTTTCTGAAATTGAAAACAGGAAGACTTGTTTGATAATTTAAGCTGTCGATTGTGGCAGCTTTAAAGTTGCAATTGCTAAATTTTTTTGTTTGTTTTCATATTTGGTGGGAATGGTATAAACAATATAACAAGGTTTCAATGATTGCAATGATGCATTGTCTGCAATTTAAGTCCCAGTATGAGTGATGAAGACATTTCTTTGTAGTAAAGCAAAGTGTATTTCTGTTCTATAAGTTTTTGCCAAGAAATATATGATGTTCAAACCTGTCTAAGTAACATTTGTCTTAAATTATCTTGCTACTTCCTGTTGTGGTGTGTAAAAACTAGAAGAAGTAGTTTTCTCAAGCTTCTTTGTTCTTGCTGCAGCCATTTTTTTTGGTTGCATGAAACAATTGAAATAGGTGTAAGTAAAGAGAGATTTAAGACAGGTTCACAATCAACTTGCAATAGTCCTATCTTGTGATCAAACGATGTTTTGATATAACCGAGGCCTCTATAAGAACCAACTTGAAGATTGCGTCTTTACTAGCCATAGATCAGGGCCGGCTTCGGGTCTATCAGTGCCCTGTGTGATTTTTTTATGTGGGCCTCATCCAACTTTCTAAAAAGTTTATAAATCGCATTTATAAGTGTATTAAAGCAGGCCGATGTGTTTCTGACATGAGGTCTGGTAAATCTTCAAAAGATGAATTGACTTATTTGTATGAAATGATTTGACCAAACAGGATGTGACGGTTTTTACATCTTATCTCTGAGAAGTCAACTTTAAAGAATTCAAAGAAGAGGATTAAGGTTAAGTGAAATTGAAATCACTTCTTTGACTTATAGAAGTGACTTATTTCTTCTGGACCTGCTGTTGGCTATTGCCACCATGTATCGAGAAATTGTTTGTGTTTGTTTATACCCGATAGCCTTGTTTTCGAACGGATGTGGCGTCATCATGACGTTATTCGTAAACTCTGTCATCATAAGGTTGGAGAGCAGTGGTTCCCAAACTTTTTTGGTTAGGGTGTGGGTGTAGGTAGGGTGTGGGGATGCCCCCGGTACGGGTACAGAATGTTATTGGAGACGGGTAACGGGCGGGTAACGGGTACGGTTTTTACGCCAATGCACATCTCTGCTCTGCAGGCCAGTCACTACGCCTCTGCAGTCTAGCATCCCTGCAGGCCCGCCGCGGCGCACAGTTTGGGAACCACTGTTTTAGAGTATCATTTTTTTTAGTAAAGTGACATTTTTTAAGGAAAATGTTTATACTAAAGCTCTAAACAGAAAAGGCAAAATACAAACAATAATCTTGCCAAAAAATTGTTTTTCACTATTTTTTGCTTATTTTTCAGAAAAAATTTACATGTTTTTAGTGCAAAAGTCTAGATTATGTTGTTAAAGTACGTAACTACTGTACTTTCGGTGTTGTCGTTGATATTGCCATGTTTAAAAATTTATTTCATGGATATTGGTTTTCGTTTGTTTTGCAGGATTCTTTTATCATTACAAGATGCAAAATAAGCAAACATCATTTATTCCTTGTGAATATTTTATGCCAACAAATATTTTGTTTGTTTTTTGGCCTTTACTGTGAAAACTTTTCTCATATAGATGTTTATCAGCGTATCTCTTCAATTCTAAAGACGCACTTTTTTTTCCCAATTACACATCTGTAAAAACGAAATGATTGCAATTTTTCTTGTGCGTTTTGACGCCATTTTATTATTGAATAATGCGCAACAATGGAATGCTACAGACTGCTGACATTATTTAATGAATTCCAATCTGATTCAATTGTCAAATCGAGTTGTGGGCACTCGATTGACGAACAGAGTTGTTGGGCACACGGATCTAGATCCGTGAAAGGAGTTCAGTGTTTCCACCAATCTTGGATCTAGAATTGTAGCTTCGGATGAGATCCAAAAGCTTGGTGTGAACATGGTATAATGGTCAAAAGGCATTTGGGAATATGAATATTGTAAATGTCATTAAATCTATCAAACAAGACCATCTGTATGTTTTTAGGATCCGCCTATGGTTTCAATGAAGTTTGGCAATGTTAATTTATTCATTGGGAACTAGCATTATCAATAGCTAATATTTTGATTAAGAATCCAAGAGCAAAAGAACAAAGAATTTAATTAACCATCTTAGGTGTTGTTATTATTATTTTCTGTTAGACAATTTCTAGTCAAAACTTTTGAATTTACAATTAAGTGAGTGCAAAATCCTTTTACTATGCCAATGTTTGGTGCGATCCACAATAACCTCAATTTGAAAGTCAGGGTTCAGCATGAATTGCAACAAGTGCAACATTCAGCATTATAATATCCTCATCTATTCAAAACTCCAACAGCATATGAAATCTACCATTTGGACATGTAACCAATAAAGCTTTGTTTTATAGTGCACTTTTAAAACCATTGACTCGACTAATAGAATTTACTACAAATAATAATAACGTATCGTGAGTCCACTTTATACCACTAGGTGGTGGTTTGGCAATTTTATACCATTTTATAAGAGAAAGGGAGGATATGTTGTATTAACCATATAATTATCTTTTACATCAATAGAAAATATAGATCTAAAGAATGTTTTTAATTTTTTTTGTTACCGCCGAACCTGGGAATTTTCAGCAACCGGTTTGCATGATCTGGTGGTAATCTTCTGAATCCCACCACTGCTGCTGGAAGTAGTCCTTGGACCAATGGGACAAGTGACAAAAGCAACAGGAAGTGGCACAACCGGGCCAAGAGTCTTGTTCTTAGGAAACAAGCACGAAATAAACAACTGCGACGTTATATTATCACCTGTTGATGTCTAGTGTTTCACCTAGTGACAAAACATGAAATTACTCACAATTTCAATTGCCAGCATGCAGTAGACATCCAATTTTTTTTAAAATTGTAAAACTGTACCATCCTGGTCGTATAAAATGTTCACGCTAACCTAATTTAGTCATAATAGTTAAACTTTGGATATGTATGTGGAATAAAATTCGTTTTATGCACATAAAATATGCACTAAAAATTCCATTTTATGTGAAAATAGGGGTAGAATATTTTTCTAAATGGGGAATCTCTGTTGAGCTTTTTTGCTGCTCAAAAAAAATAATGATGAAAAGGTTTGCTCTGACAGTGCTGAAAATTTGCTGTTATGGCATTCCCAAGAAACTCTGCCAAAATGGTCCAAAGGGAGTCTCAAAATGGATAATGCTGCCCCTGATGTTAATCTTTTTGCAAGGTTCAAACTACACATTTCATTTTATGCAAATTTACTTTGCCAATTGTATATCCTTTGTTTTGTAGTGACTTTGTTAATGTTGACAAGAAATAGAACAAATGCAGGCGGAAACTAAACTTAATCCATCAGTCTCTTTCTTATTCTATTTTACAAATTTCAAAGAAAGCTTGTCTTTAATATTAATACTCTTTCAGCTTAATGGATTCCTTGATGTATAATTCAAGATGAGATAATAGTCTGGAAGTTAACAACAAAGGCATTGGAGCTTAAGCTTCACTACAACTTTAAAAGTTGTATTAATTTTGCACAATTTTGCCTTTTGATTACATTTATTCGTGAAGATTAAAGTTTATGTTTTGTAATTTCTTTAAACCTTCAAAACTAATTTGCAGATAATTTTTTTAAGAATATATATCATCCACTTTCATTTCATCAACTCCAATGTAGATTTGACTTGTGTGAAAGAGTGGATGATATATAAAAAATTACTCGAATGTGCACAGGTGGAGTACCTAATTAGGCAATTGGCTCACTTGATCACTCATTTGCACACAACTCGAGTTGCCTACAGTCAGATCTATTAAATTAGCATGGTCATGACCCCTTAGATGAGTGCCCATGGGAGGTAGAGCAATGTAGCCTAATCATCGATGTGCTTGTTAGGGCACGATTTTGCATACTATTTTTGTCGTTTTTATAAATGGCATAAACGGCATAAACCGAAACTTTGAACGCATCTACTTATTTCTATATTAAAAAATGCATTTTGTACAGTCGTGGACAAAAAAAACTTTCCTTCAGTTTAGCTGTTCTAAGTTTATCCATCATTATTTGCCAGGTCTATCTTTTAATACCGTTGCTAGGGCAAGACGAGAGACCGGGTCAAGATTGATATCATTGAATCTCAATGGATTTTTATGCCACCTGGTAGATAAAATTAAAACAGCTAAACAGAAGGGAAGTTTTTTTGTCCTCGACTGTACATAGAATTTACGTGCACATTAATGGAAAATCCAAAAGACATGCATAGACAACTTAAAAAGATTTGTTTTAATTCTTTTAATTGTATTTATCGCGTA
The DNA here is from genome assembly GCA_949358305.1 of Strigamia acuminata. Lineage (NCBI taxonomy): Eukaryota > Metazoa > Arthropoda > Chilopoda > Geophilomorpha > Linotaeniidae > Strigamia > Strigamia acuminata. Next base: position 14,854,884 of record OX442315.1, on the reverse strand, counting down.
GGTTCTGACAGAGTTAGCACTGTCCTGGAAAAGTCCACTTACAGTCAGTGCGTGTGAACTAATGTGCCAGATTATGCCAAACCTAGAGAAACTTCATGTTTCTTCCTGCGTCGTTGAAGACAGCGCGGTGACATACATCAGCCAGCTGCCATTTGTGGAGCTTTCTGCCTATGGAGACATGGAACATTTTGTGAGAAAGCTGGGTGAAGAAGACTCTGCACTGAAGAAGACCTTGCGAGTGCTCCGTAATTCGACGGCTTTTACTTGTCGGCGGACTGTATCTGCTTGATATTGAACATGATGACATGCATCAACACAGTCACGGTTAGGCACGTTTGTGCATACTATTTTGATTGTTTTTATAAACTACATAAACAGTATAAACTGAAACTTTGAACGCACCTATTGTCTAAATTTTAATACTTGCATGAATTGTTGATAATTCAGATTATGATAAGTCAAATAATTAATTTCACTTTGAATTCACCCAGTGTTCATTTATATTAACTTAAACCATTTATTCGTGATATTTATTTTGAAATAACTTTAAGTCTTGGAGGCCCCACAGTGGGGCCCCCATCAGACCTCTTTAAAATGACCTTGAATATAACTTGACATGAATGTGTGGTTCTATGTTATTAGTCACAAGCTTCTATCTGCATATAACAATGCCTTCAGTGCCTATTATTTAACTTTGAAAATTTGAAGGGCCTTTGTGCATCACATGCTCTTTAATCCCAACTCTCTTGCTTCTCTTGGTGCTATAGTCTAACCCTGTTGGTGCTACACAAAAGGAGTGAACCATGGTGAAAAGAACCTGATATGATTAACACTAGAAGCACCAACTTGTATACCTTCTATTCTCTCAAAATCCATGTCATTGTTTACTAATATTAAAAAAATAAAAATTTGTAAATTAGAAGAAAATAATTTTACTCTTGATGTCACACTTACCGTAAGTGTAATGGGCAAATACTTACGGAACAAGCAGCGTGGTGGGCGATTATTTCTTTTTTTCTTTTTAGTAGTTCATTTTTGAAAAATTTAATGCACCAGTAGATAAAGTGGGGCGCGGAAGATTGCCTGGCTTAAAAATGGGTCGCAATGCTAAAAAGTTTGGAAACCCCTGCTCTACTGTATTTAGTTGTTTGTTTGGCCAAATTTTAAGCTAAATATATACATTTCCAGTCGTTCTTGATGTTTTTAATTTTTGTCAATGCAAAAAGTGAAGATGGGCGAATACTTTTGGTGTTGGCTTTGTTCTAGACGTGTTGCTGTGATGAGGAAAATTAAAGTTGGAAGATTTATATGAATGCACATTGTATTAAAATTGGTTCTCCTGATATCCTTGCCAGATGCCGCTGATGATACGACACAACAGAGCATGCTCATTCAAGATATTCGAGCAGAAACGTGTGCACTGTCTGGTGTTTGTAGTTGGAATTATGACAACTCACTTGCTGGATGCCTCAAGCAGAAGCACTTTTGATGAAAGGAATCGACACCAGTTACCAGTGAATCACTGATCGAAGTGGAAAAATTCAACAACGGGGGAATGCCAACATTAGATTCTCAAAAAGTCTGCTTGGATATTAGCATATGTGGTATAAGTTTTATTTCAATAACGGTTTTAGCATTTTTGTTGGTGCATTCACGTCAGTACTGTCGACAGGGTGTAACAGAGGCAGTCTGTCTCACGATCACGATGCCTCTTAACAAGGGTGCCGGGCAAAGATTTTCTAATATAATATAATATAATATGATATAATATAATATAATATAATACATCAGGGGTGATATTTAACCGTTTGCCTTAGGACGAGATCTAGTCTGTCGACAGTACTGGGTGCATGTATGATTTTACTTATCACAAGTCTAATTGTCATAACTTAAATTATTAAAGTGAAACCTGTTCGTAGTTGGCATGAACAGGTTTCACTAGGTGCATTTAATAATGCATGTTTAAGCTGCATTTAAACATTTTTTATTGTTTAAATGTTGTGTCCATGTCCACTGCGGCTGAAAACAGACTAAATCGGCCGCCATTTTTGAAGTTAGATCGAGGAAGGCAGTTTAAATATGCAGTTTAAAAAGCTGTTTAGTCTAACCTAGGACGATTAATTACCGGACTTCGCATCTAGCATAAATCAATAGTTAGACTGCGATGCAATTCTGTCTTGTGATCATGGTGCCATCCACGGCCATTTTGCCGGCAAATGGCGGCGGTATTGTTCTTTGATAACTGTTAATATTGACGCCATTTGTCCGCAAAAAGTTTTAGCATTGTGACAACAGATGGCGCTTACTTCATTTTTATGCGGGACGATTTAGATTCAGAAAAAGTGTCAGATGAGAAGTCCTTTAGTTAATGGACCTAAACTCTATTCCAAAAAGTAATTGAAATACTCCCATTGGTTGGGAGATTCATAACACCAGTATAAATGCATTGAAAATCTTCGCACAAGTCTACTGGAATCTGAAAACAGCATCATATTCAATACACAACTGAACTAGAGCACCAACCAACCAATGGGAGTATTTCAATTACTTTTTGGAATAGAGTTTAGGTAGCTCTAACTGACTGTAACCCTTTCTGTCCACGGGTGACCTTTGGCGCCACGCGCACTTGACCTTTGGTCACTGCCCGTGGACTTCTCGGGTAACCCTGTACTTGACCCCTTTTCCTTTTTCTTTGTACTTCGTCAAATAAAGCATTCCACTTGTTTCCCTCAACCTAAACGCATCGCCTCATTTTGTTGTACCTCACACTGACTTTTTGCATGTGGGTGTTACCTCGCTTTAAGCGGCATGCTGTTGTAGCACGGGTTTCACCATACTGCTGGTTCACTCCGATTGTACCGGCATTTTATAAACATTCTTAAGTGAATTTCCCAAAAGTTGGTAATTTTACTTTGAGCAGCATGCCGCTTTAAGCATACTACTGCATAATACTGTACTATTTTACCGACGATAAAACTTAAAGTTCGTAGGAACAGAAATAAACAATTTCTCTATTTTTTTTTAAATTACCTGAAAAAAGGTTAGGTACATTTTTAACTGTCAAAGTTACAGGGTATTATTTAAAAGCATTGTTAAACTTGTAACCTCGTTCCGCCATGACAATTTTCAAAAGTTTATAAATACTGTCACTAGGTGGCGTTATTTATACGACGACAAACAAGCAGGTGAATTCAAGCACAAATTCACATTTTTAGCATGTTTTTATGCATTGCTACAAAGTTGATGTTAAATCAAAATTTTTAGCTACAAAAATAGATATTTTTGCCAATTTTTGATGAATTTTGGCATTCCAAAGCTGAACAATATCGAAATACCTCGGTAGTGACGTCACTGATGCGCTCCAACTTCCTGTTCTGAGTCATTTTCGTCTTAAATTTGTGAATTTAACAAGATTTTGAGTCATTTTCGGGTTAAATCTGTAAATGAAAAATAATTTAGAGATCCTTTACAACTTAAATTTGTAAATGTAATACAGTATAATATAGAGTCATTTACAACTGAAATTCATAAATTTTACTTAATTTCGAGTTTATTTTTATTAAAATTCGAGTCATTTTCAAATTCGAGTCATTTTCAAATTCGAGTCATTTTCAAATTCGAGTCATTTTCAAATTCGAGTCATTTTCAAATTCGAGTCATTTTCAAATTCGAGTCATTTTCAAATTCGAGTCATTTTCAAATTCGAGTCATTTTCAAATTCGAGTCATTTTCAAATTCGAGTCATTTTCAAATTCGAGTCATTTTCAAATTCGAGTCATTTTCAAATTCGAGTCATTTTCAAATTCGAGTCATTTTCAAATTCGAGTCATTTTCAAATTCGAGTCATTTTCAAATTCGAGTCATTTTCAAATTCGAGTCATTTTCAAATTCTAGTAATTTTCATCAAAATTCGAGACATTTTCGTTTGCAAATTTTACTTGTATGCTGATTTCAGGCAGCTATAACGTTGACAGGAAGTGAGAGATACTCTAGTGTTGGCACTTCTTGAAATCATACGCTTCTTACCCACAATCCCTCAGTTTGCAGTCTAGTGTATTTAGGTCTGTGGTAAAAGCAGTAAGGAGAATTAGGATTGCACCAGGTATTCCATTATTTTATTTTACTAACATGTTTGCATAAACATGAAATTCTGCCCTCTTTAAGCAGATGTTTTCTGTGCTTGGGACCTTTTTGAGCACGGTCGGAGAATGAAGGTGCTGCATTAACTCTACGGTAGGGTTGCTATGAGTACGGCTTTTCCCACACGAGTTTAACGTATTTCACGTGGAGACTGAACAACATGCAGCCGTAATATAATCTAGCTTGCTAACAAAGTTGGGGGCCTGATGTTGGTTTTGAAACATGAGTAGAACTTCACTATTTTTTTTTTCGGTTCTAACTTGTACCAAGAGACCGTGCATACTCATTTTCATGTTTGAAATTTTATAAATCTACATTAAAAGTGGATAAACTGAGGCTTTTTCAATTTGATGTTATCCATTCACTCTAGTTCGTTGATCTTGGTTGCAGCAGTTGTTTGTGTGTTTTTTTTATGTTCATTGTTTACAATCTGATTTAAATGTAATGCATTATTTATGGCTGTAATTAAGTGTTGGGAAATTGGCATTGAAAAATACTTGCCGGATGTTTTTGTTTACCAATTACCTCGAACTGAAATAGCCACGTGGGCGTAGAGAGAAATGTTGAAATAAATCGATTGTTGGTCCGAGTCTGTTTCGGTGAATTGAGATATAAATTAGGTCGTTTCAAAACGGAGTAATTATTTGATAGATTTTTGCGATTATTCACTTTTTCAATTAATGACGCATGTTGATATTGAACTGGATAGAAATAATGATTATTCGAGTCACGTGATACGATTGAATGCATGGTTCGTTAAGCTGGAAGTCAAATAGCCATCTTAGAATAGAGATGGAGATTCTTCAATTTTATGGATTTTGTGGAGTCCGAAAGGGTTAGACCATGAATTTTTTGTGAAATTAGAGAATATGACTGTTTACAAAAAAATAAATGAAAAATAAATGCAATATTATTTTGGGAAAATATTATTACGAACTCGCTAAAATGGATGCCAGATTGCCTGGGTCGACTCTAAATCTGCTTTGTTTTTCTTAATAAAGTGGTTAATAAATTCTGAAACTAATGCAATCCTATTTAAAATATAATTCTCTATCTGTTTATATATTTTGTTTTGATATTCTAATGTGAAAAAGTGTATTTATTTGCGATTTTTGGCACGGACATGGCAGTCAGTATCATTTGGTGTTGGTAGCGCATTCTGACGGCGATTCGAGAAGCAATATAAAATCCTTTTTCCAAAAAAATGTATTTTTTTTATATTTGCTTGTTGCTGTTTTTGTGCTTATTGTAAACACAATGGACGTCAGAACTGTGATACTTAGATTGGGATCTGATTACCGATTGTTGTAATGCTTGCAGATGAAGCATCACTGCCAAAAAATCGTGAGTAAACGAATACTAATTGAAAGAAGTGGACCATAGTTTGGTGACTAACAGGGTGAAAATGAAGGAATAGGCCTATTAATTGCTGTTAAGCAAACTATAAATGCACAAAAACTTAATAATTTCACACGCATCATAGTTTTGTTTACTGTTTTTACTGTTTATGCAAACATAGAAAACTGTACAATAACAACAACAGAAACTTTGAATGAATTGTTACTATTGCAAGTTAAGTGACATATAATTGACACAAAAAATTATTTGTTGTATTGTTGTTGTTATTGCAGATTTGGTATACGAGTATAACAAACTCTTTTTTGATCATTTTTTGTTATTAGTTACAACGGGATTGGCCTGTATAACGTGTAGTTTTTTATGTTGGTTAGTTTATTGCTTTTCTTTAAAGATATACTGCTGTTTTCAAATGGCAATGAATTTTTATTTGAAAAAAAAAGTTTTCGGTTGAAATGTAATGTCTGTTAATCTTGTTAGCAATTAAATTAATCAAAATAAATATCCATTGAGCTCTGCTATAAAAAAGTAGCAAAAAACTACTGTATATACTGTATCACAAATAATTTGTTTTAAAGATTAATTTTTGGTCTATCCTATTGGTGCAATATGCTAAATCACAACAAGTAGAAACACCATTTATAGAATTTTATGAGATTTTTAGGATTTTATGAGATTTCTGGAATTTTATGAGATTTCTGGAATTTTATGAGATTTCTGGAATTTTATGAGATTTCTGGAATTTTATGAGATTTCTGGAATTTTATAAGATTTCTGGAATTTTATGAGATTTCTGAAATTTTATGAGATTTCTGGAATTTTGAGATTTCTGGAATTTTATGAGATTTCTGGAATTTTATGAGATTTCTGGAATTTTATGAGATTTCTGGAATTTTATTAGATTTCTAGAATTTCTGGAATTTTATGAATTTCTAGAATTTTATGAGATTTCTGGAATTTTATGAGATTTCTGGAATTTTATGAGATTTCTGGAATTTTATTAGATTTCTAGAATTTCTGGAATTTTATGAATTTCTGGAATTTTATGAATTTCTGGAATTTTATGAATTTTTGGAATTTTATGAATTTCTGGAATTTTATGAATTTCTGGAATTTTATGAATTTCTGGAATTTTATGAGATTTCTAGGATTTCTTGAATTTTATGTGATTTCTGGAATTTTGTTAGATTTTTGGAATTTCATGAGATTTCTGGAATTTCGTGAGATTTCTGGAATTTCATGAGATTTCTGGAATTTCGTGAGATTTCTGGAATTTCATGAGATTTCTGGAATTCCACGAGATTTTTGGAATATCATGAGATTTCTAAAAATTTTATGAGTTTTCTGGAATTTCATGAGATTTTTGGAATTTTATGAGATTTCTGGAATTTCATGAGATTGCTGGAATTTCATGAGATTTTAGAAATTTTATGAGATTTCTTGTCAGGTTTTTGCACGCATTTCTGCAAAATAATTACCGTAACCCGTTCTTCAAAAGCAACGAACGAGTTGCCACTTATTATTGTTCCATATTTTTTCCTCCCAATTATATTACCATTTCATTAGCCACAGCTCCATGTTAGAAATAAGCTTGCACACAGCAGTGCCACTGTGGCAAATAAAAACACTAAAAAACTTGACATGATGAATGTTATCTTTTAATTAAATAAGAAATATTTAAAATCTTTTGCACTTATTTCCTAAACATGTTTTGATTCTGATTTTTTTCTTTTTAAAAATTACGTGACACTTATTACTTTAATTATTATAATTTTTTAATTTTATATACATTTTTTTTTAATTTTCAGATTCAAAAAACACTAAATTGAAGAGAGAAAAAAAATCAACACGGAAAAAAAAATTGTTTTGAAAACTTTTTACGCAGTTAAAATGTTTGAGGAAAAAAAGATGACCTTTTTAATTCTAGGACATTTGTGGGGGAAATCCATTAAACAGTTTCAACACTCCCTCACCTCAAGCTATAATAATCACGTTCTTGACCTTGCGCATGCTCAGACATAAAATCTTGATGGAAAATTCTGTCCGAATGATGGAAGTGGCAACACTGATGAGAGGTGAGTACTTTTAATACGATTAATTATTGATTGAAGATCAAATTGAATATTTATTTTTATCAATTTTTTTTTTTTTTAAATTTAATTTTAAATTAATTTACAATTTGACACGAAATGACAAACAAGCTAATATGTTGTCAGTGAAAATGTGACACAGTGGGATTTTTGTTGTTTGAGTCAGTGAGATTATCTTAAAATTGTGATTTTTACTTGTTAAACTTTGTTTCAGTCCAAAGTTCAAACTCGACTGCGTCAAAACACAAGTTCTGTTGACCCAAAGCTTTTATTTTGCTCGTTTGTTTACACTCGGCATTGTAAACAAAATTGTTATTTTTTTTATTTTTTTATTCTTTTAAAAATGGAAAATTAAATTTTATTTTTAGATTCGAGTTGATTAAAAATCATAACACTACTGTCGTGGGATGAATTGTTTTCAATGTAAAATGGGCGAAATGAGTTGTTTTATTATTCATGGGATTATTTGCTGACTGATGACAGGCGAATTTAATGTTAATTTTAATGTGACATTAGTGTTTGCGAATGAATCAATAATTTATTTAGAATTGCAACATATTGACTATGATTGAGAGAATGCAGATGACCTTATTTCAGTTTTGCATGTTACTGGAATTATAATAAAATAAAACACAAACTATTGAAATTAATTGCAATTAGTTAAAAGGATTTAACATGACGATCCATAAATGAGCTTATAGTATTTGCATTTATTTAAGGAACCATACTTTAGTTGTGTTATACAGTCGAAACTCTTTATAACGAATCGCGATATAACGAATTATCGATATAACGAATACCTAAAAATGGCTGGTTTGGTTGGCTGGCCATAGAACACCATGTTAGAAAATTTTGATATAACGAATTATAGTATAGTAACACAATAGAGAGTTTGCGGGATGCATTTTTTCCTTATTTTGCTCCACGATACACTATTTCAGTGCCATATCGTAAGGGAAAAATCTTTAGTGTATCGTTTTCAACACTAAATTAAAATATAGCGCAGCCAATCAGAATTGAGAACACTATATTGTTAGCTCCGCCCATTGCAAATGGCGATTATTTTGCTGTCCCGATCAAACACATCACAGTCAAAGGTACGTAGATTGAATGATAAGTGAGGCCCAAAATTGAATTTTAGGCCCAAAACAATACTTTATAAGCATAATAATGGAATTTTATGCAGAAATTTGCACATTTACGCCCCCAAATTGAATTTTTAGACCCAAAGTTACTAACTGTCAGTAGTTGGCTGAAATAGTGTAGTGATAAGGGAAAAGTGCAGCTTGCAAAAACTTAATTTATTATTTTCCCTACACTATTTTTATACCGTATAGTCTTTAACTGTAAGGGGAAAATGCATCCCGCAAATTCTCTAATCAACGATTAAACATTGCATCTAGATATATGCACTGTTTAACATCGTATCTGCATAGATGCGCCGTTAAATGGATCGTCCGTGCTACAGGGGGTGTTGTAAGGGATCCGGCATTCAATCGGCAACCCGCTGTCTATTAGAGCATTGACGGTAGCGTTACGCAACTAAATTTTACCAAGCCAGCATTGAAGTAAACCTGTCTTCCACTGATAATGGCACTATAATGTCAGGGTTTATTTATTATAAAATATGGCAAGCCTACTCAGTGCTCAACCTGAAACCATCAACCATTTTAATGATCATTTTACCAGATGACTTGCTGGAAATATGAGACAAGCCATGGAAACAATGTTTTCTATCAGATAGGAAATTCATGTCTGGTAAGGATAAGGAGAGATTAGCTACTTGTTATCTCTACAATTTTGGTAATTGAAATGCCAGCCGCCATCACTTCAAATGTCGTACAGCCAGGTCTTTTGAAAGCGGGCCGGAGCCAGGGCCGGATTGATCGCATGGGCTATCGAACATTCACCGATGGACCAGGATTTGTACCGTTTACACTCTTCCTTCTTGTCGACCATGCATCCTTCAGTTTGGGTATTGAAACAATTATTCTTGCTGTTTTTTAATCAGTTACTGCTCGTGTCACAAAATAATAAATGACAAAATAGTATATTGGTTAAGGACTTCAACGAAACACAATTCACAAGCCCGAGAGAAACAAAGCAATTTGTGTTTCCCATCTATTATGCAGTAGATATTGTATGTACTGAAAGATTGATTACAGTTTGCAGGCGCACTTAGAGGGGGACTAGCAGTGCTAGTTGGCCCAGGCCAAGTAGGGAACACCCAATACAAAAAGGGCCATCCATAAATTACGTAACGCAAAATTTATGATTTTAGACTTCTAAACCTGATGTTTAGAAAGTCTAATGAAACGGTTCTGTCTGTCTGTCTGTCTGTCTGTCCGTCTGTCTGTCCGTCCGTCGTCAACGATTCCGCAAAAACTATAGCAGCTAGAGCCAAACGGACAACAGCATTAAATTCAGCATACCTATATTAGTATCCTAAGGTATTTTCAGATTTCTCCTATTTCTCCTATTTCCGATTGGCTGAGCCTTTTCACTTGTGTAGTGATACCAAAAATAGATCAAAACAATGGTTGCCATTTTGACTGCTTTCCAGACAAAACAATCAATAAAATAATTTGAAAATTGTTTTGTTCCCTGGAAGAAACAAGCAATAAACTTAATAAACAGGAATGTTGAAATAAACCAACATAAATCTTTATTTTATGACTTCAAGATACATTTTTTTAGAAAATACAAACAACTTTACATTATTTCAATGATTAAAATTATCAAATAAATTTAAAACCACCCTGAACTATTTTTCCTGGTGGCAGCACAGAGTGAGTTGTGAGGCTCAGCCAATCGGAAATAGGCCCAAGTTACACTTGGACAGAGTATAGCTGCGTTCAATTCCGAAGTGAAAAACCGATTCTTTCGATTTTCGCGATTTTCCCTGGCAGAAATGACGCAAAAGTGTCATATTTTTGATAATCGAATTACTAAAAACTCGATTCTATAATCTACGTGTGGGGTGGATTCTTTGGATTTTGACCTGATATAAAAATACTAAATCGACCGCCATTTTTGAAGTTAGATTGAAACAATTTATTGTGACATTCTGTGATGACACTTTGGAAAAGCGCCACCTGGCGCGCATGGTACTAATATCCTAATAAAACTGTACACGCACCACTTTGGGTTTAACCCGGGCCACAGGGTTGTGTGGATATCCTCGTTAGATTTAACGTAAAGTTAGATTTATACGGTTTTTGGTCGTTAGGGGAGAGAAATATGACTAAAAATAAGGAGACATAATGTATTTATTTAATTTAATGTGCAATATATATCTCGTAAACTCTCGTTAATTTATGAGGCTTAAAGTTCAGATTTATTTCCAACAAAATGGACTGGGTGAGAAAAGAGTTTAACAACAACAACAGTTTGAAATATCATAAAAAAGTGGCATCGTTTTACGTTGAGGGGAAAAAAATGAGTGAATAAAAATGTCTCGTACAATTTATAGGTTTACTTTTTTTGTCTGGGGTTTTTCCAAGGCCTGCAACGTGTAAGATTCACTTTACGACGCTATCAAGGATGATTTGGCGTGTATAGTTTTAATTGAGAAAACAGAATGATAATTAATTAATTGGTCGTAAAGTAAGATTGTTCTTTTCACAGCCGGTAGAATTTTATTTTTATGCCGTGAGCCGCATAAAGTTGGGATTGAATGTAAACAAGATTATGTAATAGAATCGAATGTGCCATTGAGCAAAACATACGAGGGGATCAGACTCGGGTCTGGATTTTTCCATAGGAACGTCTTGGATGCAGAAAAATAGTTCATTTCAATTAAACTTTCTATATATGAACTTGTTATTGTTTTTTGAGTAAAATGCAGTTTTTTTTTTGGTTGTTGTTGAGTTCTTATTATAAATATGGTTTAATTTGAGCTGCAAATCTGGTAATTAATTTTAAGATTTATTTTTGTTTTTTATTTCGATGTTTTATATTGCATGAGGAAAAAACAACATTACAAAAGGTATTTTTTTTATTGCAGTTGCGCAATCGTAAATTTTAAAGATCATCATTAAGTGCATGGGAATTTCATTGCTGTCAGTAAGACATTAAAATATGTTTTTAGGAATTCGGTGGTTTGGGTTTGCAGGTAATGTTATTTCTGTTTTAAAATTCTGAATTTTTAGTAGAATAATTTTTTTTTTAAAAATATTTTATGTGTGGAGGAAGGTGGGCACATAAGCTTATAAAGGAAAAATACATTGAAATTGTATTGCGATGTATTTTGAAATGCATTGGTTTCACGTGAATGTATTTCGCAAGACATTTTGGTGGTATTGGTTTGTAAATGATAATACATTTTGCAAATACCGTATTTTATCGATTAAGAGCCGCGGCTCTTATTCAAAACTGCCATTTTTGTCAGCAATTAAAATTTCGGTTTTTCGTTTGTTACATTTGTTTAATGTAACAGACTAAGTCTGAACGTCATGAACGAAGCTTACGTTCATCGTTCGCGAGGTTAAATACGGAAACAATACGGTACTTTTGCAAAAATACGGTATTCTTGGTGTCTCAGCCGCGGCTACTATTCGGGGGCGACTCTTAATCGGGAAATACGGTATATCATGAAATGGGTTCCGAATATTATTATTTACCATACATGAATGCATTTTTTTGTGGGAGCCAAATTTTGAAGTTCTGCCACTGCTCTTTCGGCATCTTTAAAAAAAAGATTAAAATGGAACTCATGGGGGTTTTTATTTGATCCACGTTTTAAAAGATATAATTACAATTCTCAAGATAGTCTAATTCAACATAAAAAAATACCTAAGGCATGTGGAATATTGCAATGTCATGTTTTTCATTTAAATGCTCTAGTTATTTTTTTTGTTTGTGTTACTTCCATGCTTGGGCTTAAAGTAATTGTTTAGTTTTTCGACTGTACACTAAAGAGGAGTAAAGATGAAGCAAGGCGAACAGATTGAAACTGAGTCGTACTGAAAGAAAACCTGCACACAAATGATTTGAAAAGGGAATCAACCAATTGAAAAATAGATAATGTTATACTTTTTGCCTTTTGAAACCGAACAACTTTTCTCCGAATCATTTTTTAATCAAATGCTTTGTTGTGCTTTTATTTAGAAATGTCACGTTAGGTGCCTCACCCTGTATAGTGTATCTTGTGGTGATACTGTATCAATTTAGAAAATCGCCACAAGATGGAATGTGTTCTGTGAATGTTCCATGAATTCTATATCTTTGCAACGTGGATGTGGTTATCCGCTCTACAAAGAAATTCTTGCAGCACTTTTTTGGTGCGATATTGCTGCGATATCCCATCGACGTCGTATCTGCGGTTTTGCAATTTTTTGATTTTCTGTTAATCACAAAATCAATCATTTTTGATGCTGTCAAATTCAGTTGCACGAATTTGCAATTGTGCCATTCCAAGATTTTGTAAATAATGCTTTGGCATTAGATCGAACATGTTTAGTGTTTGTCAAGTTTCAAAATTGCAAATAAATACGTACTTTTTGCATGATTTTGCAACTATCAACGTGATTGGTGACACTCCGGTAATTTTGAATGATAAATCCAAAAGTGCAAAATTGTTAAAATTGCAAAATTGCAAAATTGCCTTGATTAATGAAACCCTCATCTTGTGCTACTTGGGTCATTAACCACGACAATTCGACATATTGTACATGTTTATTTTAAATTCACTATTAATTGCAAATCAAAACCAGATTAATGCTAGGTTCCCACTTGACTGAAACAGAGCAGAAAATCCAGTTTTCTGCCCAATAAATTTTCTGCTATGACGTCACTTTCTCTTATTTGGGCAGAAAATAGGGAGCAGAAAAAATAGACTCTATTCTTATTTTTTCTGCTGCAGAAAACCCTACAAGCCAATCAGATGATTTTTTGCCCAGTGACGTCATATTGACCTCTGGCCAAGACAAAAGAATTTTAAACAAAATGGCTCCCGATCTAAATTAATTGTTGCCGAAATGGTAGTATTTTTTTTAAAAATTGCATACGATTTTCGAAGAGGATTTGGACACTGTCATGGGCACGTCTACCCACCTATTTTTAATTTAGAATAACCCGATCTTATTTCTTATAATATTTTCTTGTTTCTTCCACTTGTGATGATTCATCTCTATTGCTCATCTTCATTTAATGAATGCGCAATCAGATTGATACGCATATCATTATTCTTAACAATCGAACTCTTATTTTCTACCTTTCACCCCCCTTCTCTAATTGATTTGACCAGTCACGTGACTGAGTTTTCTTCTTTCCAATCATCCTAAGTTTAATCACTTCTTCTTATGCTCTCTATCGGTTAACACCATTTCCCATAGTAACATTTAGATCTAGTCTTCTTATTATTTGCGCCTTCAACAAGCGCCTTCATCTCTAACCCTATTGCGCCATTTTTCACGCCGCCATCTTTTATATTTTCACTGCTCAGTGATATCCCTCTCCACCCTGAGGTTAATATTCACTGTGCTCCACATTATTTTAGGTTTACAACACTCTAATTTAGGTGAGAAACTGTCCAATATAAATGATGTTAGTCAAACGCGAGTATTAGGTTTCCTGAGTTTCTGGATGTCTTCATTTGAAGGAAACAACGTTTAGGGAAATCTACGAACTTTGCCCATACATATTGCGCGAATTAGCTTTTGCGCGATATTTGTTTAGAATTAATTATACCAACAGAATTAATCGTGACAACACTTTAATAATAATAGTTCTTCTGAAATGTATTGTAATTCTGCTGAAAACTAATGCATTTATTTGTCCGATCTTTAAAGATGAGGCAATGTAGAAAGTGACACATTGTTGCTTAGCAACAACTAACTTATTCACTGCTGATGCTATTCATGTGGTTTGTTTCCTGTGCATGCGTATGTCTAAAAAAGACTAGCTAAATATGTTTATATAAAAATATATATAATTTTTAATCATTTTAATGAAACTTAAAAGTATCATATGATGTTGAGCAGAAAAGCTCAGGGGCAGCAGCGGGTTGCAGCAAAAATGAAATGGAAATCGTGGATGGTTGTCATGAATTTTTTATTCTGGGGTAAAAAATTCATTCCCAATTTGTTGAAATATAGCAAAGATATATTTGCTAGCAAATTGACTGAATTTTAATAACGCTCTGTAGCAAAAACAAAACGAAAAGAGATTGACATGCATTTGGCGGAATCTGGTTGCATTCAAGCAACGTTTTTGCCATTAGAGATAAGGCGGTTGTGTTTTGTGCATCACTTTTCTCGCTGAAAAATGTCATTAAAGAGAATAAGACCGCAACGGAATGTGTCAATTTACATATATTCTAATTTTTTTTTTTAATTTATCAGTTTGATTGACGCAAAGTTGTCGTGACCCCATTATTTTTTATGACAGTTGTTTAATAAAAAAATTATTGGTGTCATTCATTTTCCCAGTCGGGAATCATTAGTCGAAATTGCTTTTTGAGCATTTCCGTGCATCGGTATTTAATTTCAAATTCTCCAAATTTTTTATTATTTTTTTATTTTTATTATTTTTTTTTAATTCAAGAAAAATGTCGGATTTATTTCAATCCAAAGTTTCTATTTTTGCTGATTTTGGTGTTTCTAGCTGGTGGTACAAATAAAACCGGCCCGACAATACAAGGAGGGTACTAAGGGTGTCCAAAAAAAATGTATACATTGTTCAATTAAAGAAGAGATTCAAAAAGTGTCACAAAATCTGAAATTCAGGAATGACTAGTGCAATCAAACTTGGTGAATTGGGACAAAAATTGATTAAAATTGCAAATATCTCGAGAACGAAAGCTCGGATCGTCAAAAACTAAACACCAAACGAAAGAGTGGAAAAAACTGCACCAGAAATGTTAATTAAACACCACTGCCCACAACTAATAATTAATATATATTTAATTGAATGCATTCTCGTAAAACTCAATGTGTTTCAAAATACACTGCAAAACATTGCAATACAATTTCAATGTATTTTTGAATCATATGGGACACAAGTTAGACCGGTCGAACTTCCAATTGTTATAATACATGGCACTTTATTGTAAAACCACTCAATTTTTATGGGTGCTGTTGAATTACCACACTGATGTGGATTGTTACAATGTTTTCATTTAATTTGCCTTTTATGTCATGTTTTTTAATGGAATTGACATGTTGTTGGCATGTAAATTATCGGTGAATGTGGAATTGGATTTAACTGTTGTGACAGAATGATTTGCATGTAAACAAGAAAGCTGATTTTATGCTGGCCTTGTCATGCTGCACGAAGAGAGGATGATTAATGAGGGGATTGAATTTCCTCCACTGTGTGTATCATTTGCTCTCTGGTTTACTAATAACATCGTATTAGATATTTGGGATGGTTATTAGATGACAGTGTTGTCCAATAAAGTGTAATTGTATATCTTAATTGCCTGATTGATAGTTTGATGGTAGCTTGCTTGATTTTGTCGTTTGTGGTCGCAGATAACTTGTAATTGAGATGAAGTGTCATTAAAAAAAGTGTGGTCTCATTAAAGATCATTATATCATCCATGGCGATATCTCAAAATGAGCTGTGGAAGTGAGTACAGGCTAAAGGTACAAAACTTCACGCACTGTGTGGATCAATTCTCTAAATAGTGTTAGACGGATAAACTAGTTCGTGTGGCAACCCTTCGCACGCGAAATTTCAGAGTAGACTTGAAGTCTACTTTTTTGCTTCGCTTGGAAAGTTTGCATGTGTTGGCCAATGACAGAAGAGATAGCGTATGTCGTCACCAACTTCACAATTGAAACGAGGCTTCACTTATCACTTCTTTTTGCTTCATTGAGAACATAAGAAGTAAATTTTTTCATGTGAATTTTTGGGCGCGACCATTTCACGTGCTAAATTTCGCAACAATGTAAACGAGCCTTAAGACGTTTAGCGTGCCAGCAAAGATCTGCGTGGGTTTTGGCCAGTTGTCTACAGTTCGCATGTGCAGAGGTTTCGTGCTCAAGAGGCATTACACGGAGATGCATCGTGGAATGGGTGGCCTGGTGGGCGGCTTCTGGGAGAGGCTTGTCTGTTCTGTTAAGGAGCGGTCTTTCGGCGGAGGGTATGGGTAGATATGACATCGTTCATTGTCCATCTCGTAAGACTTGCCAGATGTAATCTTTGTCTGTTTCCCTTAGTATTCTGCCTCCATCTTTGAGTACGTTGTGCAGGGTTGTTTAAACGTTTGCCAAGAGATTAACGTTTCTCCCAAGCCTAATGTGAATCACAATAACCTTTTACTAAGGCTTCTTGATTTGTTGAAATGTGAAGTCCTTGGCTTTTAGTCATTTTCAAGTATTTCATTAAGCCTAATAAAGCCGTGCAATGAAGCCATCCTGGGTTCGATTGAAATTGACTGTGGATATTCACGGCATAGGCCATAGCTGTAAGATAGAAGGGCTGAGATAAAAATTCACAGAAACATGAGTTTATTTATTCATTTAAAAGATAAGCTCTTTGAATCCAAATGTGCAAAACATTGAGACAGTTTTGTCAGGAACTGTATTGATATTGGATATTATAGGATGTAAGAGGCAAATGGTGGATTTTCAGAGCCTTGGGCTGTTCTACCATTTAGGGAGCTCTCAGCATACATTTTATTTGGTAAACAACGAATGATACTAGTATATGTAAACTATTTGATAGAACAAAGCCTGGGGCTCCAAAAAGAAAATATGTGCTTTACAATTAACGATTTGTTACAAATTGCAGTTCAAAATTTGATTATTGTACCTTGTTTACACCAACGGATGTAGTTTGGAGATCAGATCCAACTGAACTGGGTTCCAATATTCACCCGGATTATGTTGTGTTCACACCAAAAAGTTGATTCAATCAAACAAAATCGGGTTTTAGTAGCAACAGGTTTTATGAACACCTCGCTATACTCTAGTTGCAGTCAAAAAGGCACTTTAGACTGTAGTCTCATTGGTCGAGCCAGTTTACTGGTGTAGTGATCCGGAAAAGTAGACCCAAACACCAGAATTGCATTACAATGTACAGACATTTTTTGGGTTGTGTGTATTTATTGGGGGGTTTATTTGGTTTTTAAGTGTTTTTTCCGTTTTCTTAGGTTTTTAGTAAGGTTTTTAAAATTTTTTTTTTCTGGACCTCGATAAAAATTTTCAATAGTATCCGGACCCCACTTAAAATTACTTGTCGACCCCTGAATTAGGGGGTTTTACGGCGTTTATCCACGTGATTGGCCGATTGCTTGGTCACATGACAATCGACAATCGTGATAATCGCAAAATAGTTTTCTTAATGAAATCTCTTAATACGAGAGAAAATCAGAAAAGGCACAGGTCTCCCAATTATATCTGAATTTATTCATTCAGATTTTGCTCATGTATGTATTTTTAACATACAAGTAAGTGGCCGACATTTTTGATTGGCTCGGGCCCCATCTCGCCTCTGCTCTGACTGTGTGAATCTATAAATCGTCTCCTGATGATTGGGATCCTGGGTTAGAGCTCAATTAGCTCGTAATAGATCCGTCTCATTTTCTGCTTCAGTTTTGTCGATTGTGTATTCCTTAAACTGAAGTACATTAGAAAAAGGAGAATCTAACTACCTTTGGTTGAGAAGATAGTTCACAATCAGAATGCGTGAGGCATTTGAAATTGCATTTACCATGCTTCACTAGTTCTGTTTGATTGAAGAGTTGGCTCGAATTCTTCGGTCACCCTAGTATAAATGCAGGGTTTATGGCTCTCCATAGCAATTTTGAAATAAGCAAGAAGAAGAATGTCGATGTTTAAATAAGTGGGTCTTTTTTTTTTTGTCAAACTTATTTATTGTAACAATAATTGCATTTGACTGTGATGGAAGTTGAATGTCAAATTGCATATGTTTATGGAAGTATTGAATGGTGATAAAGTTAGGGTTGGAGTTGGACCGATACCATGATTATCCGATATCAGCTGATACCGATGTTGTCCTCCTAAATATCAGCTGGTATCGATGTTTTGTCAAATAGATTAGATGGGTTATTTTTGCTGAAATGTACTATTTTATTTTAAAAAAATATGATGTTTTTAAAGTAATTTATTTAAATAAAATACCTTGGTAAATTTTTAATGTGATTTTAAAAAAAATGGTGCAAAGTTTTTAAGATGGTGGTTCAGTTTAGCAACATTAGCGACAATGTCGCTGTGATGTGATACACCGAATAGTGAGAAAATGTGCATTTGTGCAATGTGTATTTTCACCGATAAAAAATGAATTTTAATAAAAAAAATTGCATTTTCACAAAAAAATTTGCATTTTTACAAAGAAATTTGCATTTTTACAAAAATATTTGTTTTTCACAAAATAATTTGCATTTTCACAAAAAAATTTGCATTTTCACAAAAAAATTTGCATTTTCACAAAAAAATTTGCATTTTTACAAAAAAATTTGCATTTTCATAAAAAAATTTGCTTTTTTTTCAAACAATGTGTATTTTTCACCGATAAAAAGTTTATTTTCACCAAAAAACTGTGCATTTTCACCAAAAAATGTGCATTTTTACCAAAAAATGTGCATTTTCACCAAAAAATGTGCATTTTCACCAAAAAATGTGCATTTTCACCAAAAAATGTGCATTTTCACCAAAAAATGTGCATTTTCACCAAAAAATGTGCATTTTCACCAAAAAATGTGCATTTTCACCAAAAAAAATGTGCATTTTTCTTCAAAAAAATGTGCATTTTCACCAAAAAAATGTGCATTTTCACCAAAAAAATGTGCATTTTCACCAAAAAAATGTGCATTTTCACCAAAAAAAATGTGCATTTTCACCAAAAAAATGTGCATTTTCACCGATAAAAAGTGCATTTTTACCAAAAAAAAGTCCATTTTTATCCAAAAAAAGCGAAAAAACCAGTTTGACCTTTCATCTATTTTTTCTCTTTTGTGTCTGTGTTTTGAGTATGTGGGTGGCACTGTCTTTGGACGGCTATGTCCACTTCCAGGGGTCAGCGGGCTTCACAAATGAAATAACATGTGCGATTTGTAAACTGGGAAAAGGTCCGATACGTCGCTAAAACTTATCGCTAAATTCACTTCAATCGAATTTGGAGTCACTAAGGTGTGTTTTGATTTCGATCAAAGCTTAATCCAAAAATGCGAATTTATTTTAATTGATTAAACATTTTTTTTCCAAAGAGCTTTTTATACTTAAGATGTTACTATATTAATAATTTTGTTATTTTATTACATATAAACCAGATTTGCGGCTAGTTTGTATTATTCATGGTTAATGGTGAAAGGTGCATTAGTCTTTTTTTTTAATTTTTTTTTTTTTATATAGTGGTTTAAAAATATCTCATTATTTATAATATTCTCCGTTTTTTTATTTTTGTTTACGAATATTAAATTTCACTTTGCATTATTAAAGCCAGATGTGTATTTGTGTGGTAAGAAAGAACAAGGTGTTTTTTTGTTTTGAAATTGACCCAGTTAACGGACCGTGTTGATGATAAAATGGCTGTAATGTAGGTTATGGTTATCAAGGTTATGTTTATGGTTTATTTATGGTTCACGTAATTAAAGTGTAAAAATACTCTAATTTGATAATATATAATTTTTGGTGATGTTTTTTTTTTGGATTTAATTTTAATTTATTCAAGAATTGAGTGTGTGGTAAACTAAAAATCGTAGCAAGAATTATTTATTAAAGTGATAATAAAATATTTAGGAAGAAAAAATTAATTTTTCATTTTTTTTTTTGCTCAATCTCAATTTCTCAACAGGTTCTTAAATTTTTAAAGTAAAAATCAACAAGATTGAGATTTTTGAAAAGGTTTTATTAAATATTTATATTATTTTTTAAAAAATGACTCTTCAAATTTTAGCTACTAAAATGCCCATTTTAAGTATAAAAATGCCCATTTTCCGCATAAAAATGACCTTTTTACGCATAAAAATGACCTTTTTACGTATAAAAATGACCATTTTATGTATAAAAATAACCATTTTATGTATAAAAATGACCATTTTATGTATAAAAATGACCATTTTATGTATAAAAATGATCATTTTATGTATATAAATGACCATTTTAAGTATAAAAATGACCATTTTATGTATAAAAATGACCATTCTGTGTACAAAAATGCTAATTTGAGTACTAAAATGTCTATTTTGTGAACTAAAATGCCTATTTAAGTATAAAACTACAAAATATAAAAACACCGCCTGGCTCAAATAATCGCCTGGTGGAAAAAAATAATTAAATACCTCGGTGTTAATTCGGAGCTTAACTGTTATTTATATTATTCAAAAAAAATTTCTTTTTAAATCAATTCTATCTAAAAATACATAAAATTTAAATAACATTTCTGAAAATAACTAAACTTACCAACACGCCAATAACAACCAGAAAAAAACACGGAAAAAACAAACACAAATCCCTGAAATTATTTTCCATGAATCACTCGTGAATACCCGACGTATTTTGATATCCTATTATTTCCTACTTACTTTTCCTCAAATCAATCACGCAACGCGCTAAATACACTTTTCCATTTGTATTCATCCACAGCTGAAAATCCTGCCTTCCCCTTGAGGTGCGCAGTGGACTTGGCTGCAGTGTAGGCATGACGAAGGCGTGCGTGGCAGCCGGGCTTGCGTAACGTTCGGGCAGCACTCGAACCGCCAGCACCACCGCTCTGCTCCGGCACTGCGTCATGAACAACTCCCGTCTCGCCGCTCTCTGACCAACAATGATTCGGTGTCGGATCAACTTAAACTCGCTCGCCCTCTTCATCGCCCTCTCACTCTCGAGCGTGTGTGTTGCACTCGAGTCACTACACACCCTTTGCGGGGGGCTGGTGAACGGAACTCGCGGATACATGCTCACGCCGAACTTTCCCGAGCCCTTTCCGGTGCCCATTCGATGCCGCTGGATAATAGAAGCGCCGGCCGGCAAAGCAATTTCGGTCTATTTCACCCAGTTTTACTTGCGGGAGGGTCTGCGAGCCACCGAGTACTTGGACTTTGTCGACGACAATCACTACTGGGGGAAGAAGAACTTTGGAGTTATCAGCTTCGATAACCGGACTACTTACATGATGACTGTGAAACCCGTGTTGATCCTCGATCTGGCTGTCGAGGACATGAACAATATCAACATGAGGGTGATGGATCACTTCCTCGACGTGTACGGGTTCAATATCACCTACGAGATCATTGATAACAAGGCGGGGGTGAGGAGGGACGCGTGCTCCATCTTCCACTGTTCGTTCAATGGCCATTGTTTTGCAAGCGCTGGGTTTTTGAAGTACTCGTGTCACTGTTTGCCCGGCTTTTGGGGAGATGAATGTCAGTATGGACCACATTGCGACCCTTGGAAGAATGTGAGTTTGTGCGAACCTGGACACCAATGCAGGTAGGAGATTTTTTGTTTGTATTTGTGGGGATTTAAATTGAAAATGTATGGATAGAAGTTGGTTTTGTAAGTGGTTTATGCCTGGTTTTGGTTTTTACAAACAAATTCAAAATGGCAGCGGTTGTTGAAGTTGGGATTGAAGTTGTGATTGCTCTGATGCCTGCAGGTGAAGCATCTGCCAGAAAAAAGGGGGTCGTGATTCATTGATTGGGTGGAAATGAAGGGGTTTTTAATTGGCGTTTAATTGTGAAAGTTAAAAAATAAAGCATGAACAGCAAGGGTTTTAGACGAGCGAAATCTCGGGGCCCCCTGGTAGTAAAGTAAAGTTTTTGTTTCTTTGAGTTGGTTCTATTTTTTTCGATCTTCTGGAAAGAATTTAGGAAAGCTTGATTGTAATTTTCTTTCAATATCAAATCAATATTTTTTTGATCCGTTGTCGCGGGGTTTCTGAAAGACTCTGGGCCCATAGGTTAGGTTTGGTTAGATTAGGTTAGGTTAGGCCTACTCTGCCTACCGTATTTTATCGATTAAGAGTCGCCCTCGAATAGTAGCCGCGGCAGAGACACCAAGAATACCGTATTTTTGCAAAAGTACTGTATTGTTTCCGTATTTAACCTCACGAACGATGAACCGTATGTTAAACAAATGTAACAAACGAAAAACCGAAATTGTAATTGTTGACAAAAATGGCAGTTTTGAATAAGAGCCGCGGCTCTTAATCGAAAAAATACGGTATTTGGTAATCCGGGCACAAAGAAAAAGAATCGCAGACAGATTCATCGTTAGGCTTGTTTTTGTCTTCTGTTTTTGCTGTTTATAAAAGTAGTGAACGGAGACTGAAATTTCGGTTCTTTTGGTTTTGGTTTTCCCAGAAGAACGATGGAAGAAATTGGTAAAGCAAGTAAAAATGAGATTCCAAGGAGCCATAAACTCCTTCTCACTTGGCAACTTGTGCGAACCATTTTTCTATCATTTCTAGACACGCCATCACACTTCAGGTGGTTGAATTGCAAACTAGGAAATTCAGTTGGGAAGATAAGTCGGAATCAGAAATAGATGTACAAAGTGCTTATTGGATGTTCGTTTGGGAGCGAATCTCCTAATTTTTATTTCATTTTTAATGGGTTTTTAGGTTGAACGGACAAATTTGAATTGTATTTATTATTTTATTTGAATAAAAGAAATGTGCTCAGCATCACGCTCAATCTCCACAGCACATTGCCTTCTCTTTATCTGGCTGGAATAATTGCTGAAACTTGAATACCCGTATCGCCCATTCGGGAGAAGTGTTTTATTACGTACCTATAATTGTCAATAGAGTCATAAAGAGGATAGACTAGTGGTTTTGCTTTTTATTTTATCTGACGATTAATTTGTTACGAATCAACTTAGATGTTTAATTGATTTGATCTGAATTTACGCGCAAGGTGATGTTAGCGCAAATCAGCGGGCAAAGTTCGTAGATTTACTCTGTTTGTGCCATCGTCATATGCGGATATCGGACGGTGAATAAACCTAACTCGCTGTAACACACATTATTTATATTCGACGGGCTCAATCTCACGTTGTGGGTCTTTACGTTTAAAAAGAATGAGTATGCGCAGTGATATTCGTATGCGGGTGGGCATAGGATGTCACAGGCATGCGAAGGGATAAAAGGTGGGCAAAAAGAGGCGCTATTAAGTGTTAAATTAGAAGAGGCGCGTGTTAAAGCGCAAAATAAAGATTGACAAACTCAATTCAATCTAAGAGGTGTTAACTCGTTGAAAGAGGTATGAGAAGTGTGGATTATGGATAAAAGTAGCGACCAGGTAAACATGAGTCATGTGACCAGGTCGATTGGAGTGGGTGAGGGGGTGGAAGGTATAAAATAAGGTTAATTGTTGGAAATAATAAGATGCGCGCAATGAGGCTGCGCATATATTTAGAGATGATTCATCAATGTTAGATGAAAAGAAAGATTGGGAAAAAATAAGAAAACTTAAGATTGGGTCAGTCTAAGTTAGAAATGAATAAAAAAGAAGGGTGGGTAACCTGCCCGTGACATCCCTCCCCCCTTAGGCTTTTATTATTCGAGATTTATCGAAGAGAATAAAAGGATAAGAGACAAGGAAAGTTATACAATAATAATGCGCTATGCGCAAAAACTATACAAATTCTCAAAAAATAAATTAAATAAATTAAACAACAAAAAAAATGATGCGCGTCTGCGCAAAGACTTAATAACTCTGTCTAAAAGGATGCACGTGGTGCAAAGATTTAACAACCTTGTCAAAATAATAAACAAAAGTTAAACAATACTAGGTTAAATATCAAAAATCAATTAAATTATTAAAAACAAAGAATTAATAAATCACCATGGCTTTTGAAAATAAATTTAAACTAAGATTTTTGGAAAGTCACAATGGTAAATTTTAAATCATTCTACTCGAAATCACAAGACGAACAGGGACGACACAAGGAGGGCGAACGCTAAACCTAAAGGGGCCGACAATACCTAGGACGGACGAGAGTCTATACACTTTACCCAAACAATTTATGAAATAAAAAATTTTAAACACTTTTACTTTTTTGTATAAACAAACTTCTGCTTCCTGTATAAAAATCATCGAATAAACAATTTTAAATTAAACAAAAATAAAGAGCCGACACATGAGAATTATCAAGAATCAGGATGGGATTTATTAAATCAGATTGGGTATTTATGTTATGGTAGGATGCGCGTAATTGCGCAAAACAAATACAAAATAAAGGTAAGGTACAAAATTATGCAACCTGCATAAGGTAAGTATGATTTCAGATTAATTAGGAACTTTTAAATGGATGCGCGAAACTTTGCGCAAGGATAATTTAGGTTATTAATTCTATGAATGAAATGGAAAATAGAAACATATAAAATATTATAAAACATAACAAATACCCGCGCGCACAATACTACTCGTATTGCCACGGAATTAAATATGTTGATCAGAAGATATCACAAAATTAAATGAAGGGTCAAAAAAGTATCACAATAATCTTGATTAAATGCTAAATAATTAAAGAAAAATATTCATTAAATAAATTTAAACATTGAATACTAACTTGGATCATTCCAGAATAATTGCGCTAAAATAAAGGTTAACTGAAATCAAATGAAATTAAATTCAAAATTAAATAGAATTAAATTCCTAATCTTTAGGACGATTGTTATAATTAAATGAAGGTAATTCTGGAATGATTATGGCACAGAAAGATATTAAACTAAAATAGATATTTCAATAATATAACTAAAAAAATTATCAAAATCATAATTGCACTTAAATAAAAACATAATTGTAGCACTAAAAATCTAACTGTCCGATTCTAAAGCACTAAAAACGTAAAAATAATTAAATAAAAATATAAATTATCAGTGAGAATTATCACAATTGAAAACTTGCGCAAAAATAATAACATTTATGATGAAACACTAATAATAATTATTTGTTCTTCAAATCGACACATTACCGCTGCCCAAGCTCGTTCCATCAAGTCCTCCAACTCGAGAGATGTTTTACGGAGCGCCTCATCAATGGAATCGCATGGCGGAACGGAAAAATGATGAAGATTTAAAGATGATAAAGTTTTGTGGATACCATGTAGATATTGGAATGCAGGCCGGCCCAAACTCAACGCACAAATGCGGAGATGTTTTATTAGGGCATTTACCAGAGATCCACGATCTGGCGGCGCATTTTGGACACAATTAGAGATGAAAATATGATGAAAACACAAAATAATAATGATGAATGGTAGGTTGAAGTGCGCACAAAGTCTTCGCAAATCACCAGGATCCTCGTATCAAGTCCTTCAACTCAACGCCGAAGCGGAGGAATTTTACGAAACGCCCATTGATGTGATCTCCTGACTTCAATTTGCAAAAAACTTGCGCACAAAGTCACGTTTAGGATTGTTGTTCGAAATCCTTTTCCAAGATTTCGCGATGACGAGGAATTCGGAAATATTTAATCATATTAAGCGCAATTTCCACCACTATGCGCTGCGCATCGTGAAAGTTAACTGCACCTCGTCGGTTAATCTCGT
This sequence comes from Strigamia acuminata, assembly GCA_949358305.1. Classification (NCBI taxonomy): domain Eukaryota; kingdom Metazoa; phylum Arthropoda; class Chilopoda; order Geophilomorpha; family Linotaeniidae; genus Strigamia; species Strigamia acuminata. Next base: position 14,828,834 of record OX442315.1, on the reverse strand, counting down.
TCCGACAATGGTCGAGAAATAACTCTCCATATCGTCGATACAATAAATTTAATAACGGATTTGCCTCGGCCAAAGACATGCGCAAATCAGCAACGGCGAGGGAACGAAAAAGTTGTCGTTGCGCTTGTGTCGACATTCCAAATTGGAGGCACTCACCTCGACCGTTAGCGAAATTGCAGATAATAGCCGCTGGAGACATCAAGCTAGGCAAAAGTTCCAAGGTAATTGTGGGTGGGGCATCGTCCCAACCCGAGAAACCCGGACCTGGTGGAATGGATGGCGCAAACTCGTGATGGCGGGCTGAAGTTTGAAGCATCTCTCGCAATTCGTTCAAACGAGTCTCCTCAGCGCATCGCTTTTCCTCCGCTTCCTTAGCCTCCTGGATCGCTTTCTTTTCCTCCTCAACACGATGGATCTCGGCAACGCGTGCTTTTTCCGCCGCATGTTTCTGCTCGTACTCCCGTTGACGTTGCTCGGTGGTCATTTGCTCGTAGTCACGACGGCGCCGAATGTGATAGATCATGCGCGAGATCTCCTCATGCATGATCCAAATTAACTGCTCCAAAACGCCATCATGATCGTAGATATCGCATTCCGACATCCGCCTCAATACTTGAGCAGCCATATCGCGAATGCGAGTCTTCATCTGACCATGAATGTTACGGAAATCCACACGAAGTATCTCAAAATCCTTGTCCATCATATGTTCTAAAAGCGCAATCCACCCTTTACGTTCCATATGAAATCGGGTCTTAGACACCTCTGGCCCCTTTACACAAATCTCGACCTCGAACTCATCTAATAAATCGGGAATTAGTTCCAGAGAGTTTACCGGTTTCGTTGTTACGCCGTATCGGTCAACTGCCAGATCGCAATGAGAGGCAATATCTTCAAGAGCCTGTGCCCCACCAGAGGCAACAGTCGCGCTGGCTTCGGTAGAAGCTACTCGAGGGGGCGGCGTCGAAGTCTGGCTAGAGGAGACCGAAATCGTACTCGGTGTGGAAGCGGCCTTTGTAGTCGTAGAAACATTGCGCGATGGTAACTGCGCATAGGTGATGGGTCCAGGCGTCGACACTGGAATGTTCGAAATTTTCGTCGTTGAACACGAGGGGGCCTCTGTTGCCCTAGCTGCCGTTACCGTGGTGGGAGTAGCACTCGCAGTTGTCACGAGAACATTTTTCTTTGCTAAAAGCTTCGGTCGGGCACCTGTGTTAGAATTGAGATTATTATTATTAGAAGTTGATTTGAAAGATGTCGCGGATAAATTCGCGTTTTGTGGTGATTGCGCAAATCGTTCCCGCATCGCTGGAGGAAGTCGTGCACTGAGTGGTGGTCCGCAGGGTTGCTGCGTGGACGGAACATTGGACAACCGTGGATCGGCCATTTTCCGCTCCAACTTTCGGACATCTTGGACCTGCGCAGCTGGTGTTTCTGCAAAAATCTCATGGGCCACTCCACAGATGGACGGGGTTACGCTGAAACTCGATTCGTTGTCCCGAACTGGTGGAGTGCTGGAACGACACTGGGCGATTGCTTCATTATGTGCACGAGTTAAGTTTGCCATTTCTTGCTCAGTCACATTTCCCAACGTGGAACGGCCGGAATAATAGCGCAAATCACAGGGCGGATCCGAGTTCTCGTCTTTAGTAGCTGGAATTAAATCAAGATGGGTAGATACACTCGTAAACATGGAATCATCGTCGTCCTCCTCATCCCCGTTATCATCGATGGATAAACCGGCCAGTTGCACTGTTGCTTGCGCAAGGGTTTCCTCGGATGGCTGTGGACGGTATCTGGTCGTATTGGTGTCCCTGGTTTCGTCACGTCGCAAAGGCATTTTCGTGTCCTCGATCTTACCCAATACTTTCTGTGCAAGCTTCTCCGTACGATCCTCTCGTCGGTTAATTGAACATGGAGGACGATTTCCTGTAAAATAGGGCAATACCGACTGATCATTCGTATCTATGGTGTCCATGGCGCCCTGTGTTTCCGCAACCAGTTCCACCTGCTCGTTCATCATCGAGGCATCCCCTGGAAATGGGTGGAAATAGCGAATTGTCGCGGATTGCATCTGATCGACGAGATGTTGTTCCCTCAACATGGGGGCCAAACCTTCCACCTCGTCCTGGAGTAAATTTGGCACTTGAATATATAAAAGTTGTACCACTTCCGCCATCGGATAAATCCATTGTCGTGGTGTAATGCGATTTGTGTGCGCAACTCGTTGCGCCCGGTGCCAATACCAGAAGTGGATCGTCCGGAACCTCTGTATTGACACCGGACTACCGTTCAGTGGGCGGAATGGTGGATATGTTACACTCACTATAATCACATGGTCTTGTTCGTATCTTCGCAACACCCAACCGTAAATTTGGCGCATCCAAACGATATGTAAATTGCGCCGTAAGTCCCCCCGACCGTCACACGCCCGGCATTTGCACTCGGGCCGCGGCGGATCGATTTCCTTTCCGTATCCCGAACATACCGGACATATCTCGTAATTAGGGAACCCAGCATCGAGCGGATCATCGGGATGGTGGTGTGGAACCTTCGGTGGACCCGCCGCATGTAAAGGCGGTGTTCGATAGTTCTTCGGATATTTTCTTCCCGGGAAGTCTTCATTACAACACGCCATGTTGGTTTCGATATGTATTGAATAATATAATGCGCCTAAATTGGTGGAGGCAATGCTTATATAAATACACAGAACAACTAATACGTTCGACAAACGATACTCACAATTATCAAGCGCAACAACACGAACGCGCACAGAACGAAACAAACAACGAGGACTAAAGAATATTCCCAGGAATGTAATGAGTCGTAAAACTTTGCTTCGAGAAGCTTCGATGAACGATTGAAAACTCGCACATGTAATAAAGTCGGGTTCGAGGTTAAACACTAACTAATTACAATAGAAGGGCGACATTCAGTGTTAGAATTCAGAAGTTAACGAAGGTTGTCTTCGCTCAAAACTCTTGTTTTAAAGTGATTAAATAAGGATGGTGAGATAAACAAGTCATAATTCAGAACACAGAATATTAATTTAAATAAAGTGCGGATAAATTATATTAATTGAATAATTTAAATGAATTGTGGAAATAGCCACGTGCTATTGTTTAGAGGTTAATTGGCGTCGCGCACTCTGGTGACACAAATAGTCCCTGATTGAAATGGACTTAGTTATTTTCGAGTGACCGAATATAAACATAAAATACATAACACAAAACATTAAATATAAAATATGAAGAAAACATAAAGTAACATAAAACATAAAAATTAGGATGAATAAATTTAAAATGAAAGAAAAAATAGTTTTTAAACAAAATAGGTAGTAAAGATAGATTTACACCGGATTACACTTGGTTTTTTTTTTTTTGTTGTTTCGTTTGTGTTCTCCCCTTTTTTATTTAGTTTAGAAAATAAAAGAAAATTACTTAAATGAAAGAAAATAGGCAGAAAAAATATCTAAAGTGTTTACAGCAAAAACTTCAACATGTTTATCAATAATTTCAATGTCTTTTAAAGTTAAAAAGTTGGCCTCGGCAAAAAACCAATGTCGCAATTCCACGACATTATAAGGCTGGGTTTTTTGGCCGTTTTCATCCATTAGGATTACTGTATTGGGGCCCACCAATCTATGTATAATATATACACCTTCAGTACGCTGGCGTAAACCTGCTGCGAATTGTTTATCGGCGGACGAAGGTTGCCGATTGCGCAAAGTTACCCAGTCGCCGGGACGGAAGTCATGGGGGCGCCGCTTTAAATCGAACCATTTTTTGTGTCGAATTTGGGACTCGCGCAAGTTGTTAATCGCGCTTTCTCGCATTCTACGCATATGTTCGTGCAAGTTCTCAGCTTCCACGGGCGGCAATGGTTCTCCGTCATCCGTGTCGCTATCCAGGTCGCCCGGAAATCGAGCTTCCTGGCCTGTTACCATTTTAAAAGGTGAATACCTTAAAGAAATTTGATAAGCTGAATTAATCGCGAGCACGAAATAGCCAATGTTGACGTCCCATCTAGTATGGTCATCATCAATATATGCTAATATACAGTTCTTTAATGATTGGTTAAGCCTTTCCGCAATATTACCTTGCGGGTGATATGCGGCGGTATATCTATTTATTGCGCCAAGTTGCTGGATTTGGCTACGAAATTCTGGTGAGCGAAAAGCAGGCGCGTTATCGCTAATAATTATTTTGGGAAAACCCCATCTTTTGCAGAATTTCTGAATTTGTTTCACCGTAGTGACTATATTTGAGTTTTCGGTTAGACGTACGTCTAACCATCGGCTAGCAGAGTCGACCATCACAAAGGCATAGCAATGTCCCTCTGTAGATCGAGGTTTCTTGCCGTAATAGTCGATGTAGATAGCAGAGAAAAGATGGCGCGATCTAGACATTATCATTTTTCCATATGGGAGTCTATTAAGGGGTTTAGCTCTTTGACACGCTTCGCAAACCTGTATCCATGTTCGAATATCTTCGCGCATTTTTGGCCAAAATACGCGCGATTTAATGCGATGGAGTGTTCGTTCTTGCCCCATATGCCCAACCACGGGGGGATAATGCATTGCGCGGAAATATCTTTCTCTAAGTTCAAATGGGAGATAAATTTGGCGCCTCTTTCTAATTTCATTAATATGGACAGGAGGGAAGCGACATAACATCTCTTTATACATGCCGAAATCTTGCGCGTCAGCCACAATTTTAGCAGCTTCGTCCGGATCAAGTGGTAACATTTGGGCAGTTAAATAAAATATCAACTCACGCGACCAGGGATCCTGTCTTTGCGCAGCAATGATTTCAGCAGCAGTAGGCAACAGCTCGAACGGAGGATGTTCGATTGGTGGATCGTGCTCCAATTCGGCTTGCTTCTCTGCTTCAGTCCTTGAATCTTCAATTACTGTCCTTTCTCGTCGCGGACGCAATCTCGACGGAGTTCTTTGCGCTGATGCTGGAGGCGCAGAATAATTCCTTGTTGGTGGTGACATGTCACGAATGGGTCCAAAACTGTCCTCCGATGATGCAGAGTCAGAATCCGGGTCCGAAGTATATCCCTCTGGCCTTTGCTGTCCTGATGGTCCCGCCGCATCATCATACATTCTTGGTTCAGAAGGTTGACGCGGAGAAATGACAGGAAAATCAGTGATAGGAATTGAAGGAGTTGGGGAAGGAGTTGGTAAATCTGGAATTTCAGGAGAAGGTCTTGGAATGGGCCTTCGATGGCTATCGGATTGAATTATTGGTGCAGGAACTCCAGTTATGCGACGGAAATTACGCCGTATTTTATCCACCAAAGTTCCAGGTGTCGGCAATTGTGACGGCGCCGAAGTAGTCTTTTGTCTAAAACTAGACGGATTTATTGGCGCAGGAATTCTGGTTGGAATAATTGCTGAAGGTGGAATGGAACTAGGAATAGGAGTGGATATTGGAGTTGCAGGAGGGGTAGGAATAGGTAGAGGTGGTGGAATTAAAACAGTTTTAGGTTTGGGTTTCACCACATGGGAAGGAATAGCGGATTTACGTCGCACTGCCTTCAACCTTCCTACTTGCTGTGACTTCAATAACTTTGGAAATGTCCATTTTTTGATAGTTCCAGCATACCTGGGTGGTAGCCATGGTGGTGTTTTAGGAATCAAAGATGGATCCTTTAATCTAGCTCGAGTTCGTGTGGCTATTGCTCGTTTAGCACGAGGAGATAAAATTGGCACAATATTAATTTTACGTGGCCTTCCTCGTTTCTTTATCAAAATTGGGATTAAAGAGCGCTGTCGGCGAGTTCGTAAAGGCACTGAAACACGAACTGGTGATAAATTAGGAGTTTTTACTTGTGAAGTTGGTTGCGCAACTGGAACTGGCGCATTTGGTGTTGCAGTTGGTTGCACAATTGGCGTTGGTACAACTGGAGGGATTGTAACCGGCGGTGCCCTCGTTGGAGTAGTAGCTATGCCAGTAGAAGATGGAATTTGCGCACCTGAAGTCGGCGCATTTCCAATCACCTTCTTTTTACCAGTTGGTCGAGGAATAAGAGATTTTTTCTTATTTTTCTTCTTAGTTGGCGAAGAAGCTGCAATGAGAGGCACTTTTTTGAATTTAGATTTAAATAACTTTCGAAACTGCAAATTAATGTCTTTTGGCAATTCCTTGATGATATTGAGTGCCGGCCACTCGTTGCAATCATCAAAATAGGCAAGGTAGCACGCCTCGTCGACCTCCGGGCTATCATCCTCATCGTCGACTTCAGGTGGGTCGACAGGAGCTCGACTCAGTGCATCCGCTACCTTATTTTTGCATCCTGAGCAGTGCAAAAACGTGAATTTATAATCACTTAACGATAGTACCCAACGGGCCAAACGTCCAGTTGGTTCCCTTTGCTGAAATAACCACTTAAGAGATTGATGGTCGCTCTCGAGGTAGAATGGCATCATCTCGAGATATGCGCGAAAGCGTTTGACACCCCAAACCGCGGCCAAACATTCGATTTCGGTTACTTTATAGTTCTTTTCAGCGCTGTTTAATGCGCGAGAGGCAAATGCGATTGGAATTCTCACACCTTCATCGTTAAGTTGCATTAAAGCAGCACCTAATCCAGAGTAACTAGCATCGGTCTGCAGTATAAATGGTTTTTTCCAACTGGGAAAACGTCTTTTCAGTGTTGGTATCGCAATCTGGTCTTTCAGATATTCGAACGCTAATTGCTGCGCATCTGTCCAAATCCAAGTTGCGTCCTTTTTAAGCAATGGTCGGAAAACTTCGCTAATTTTGGAAAAATTTGCAATGAATGATTGGTAATAACCTACCATGCCTTTAAATCGTTGTAATTCGCGCAAATTAGTTGGCGCGGGATAATTTTGGATAGCAACCACTTTCTTTGGATTTGGTGTAATCTGGCCAGATTCCACGATGTGTCCCAAAACCTCGAGTCTTTTTTGACAAAGCTCAGTCTTGTTGGCGTTCATGGTGAATCCAGCGTTGAACAATTCCTCTAAAACGAGGCGCAAATGTTGCACGTGTTCCTCGAAAGTTCGGCTAAAAATAATCACGTCATCAATATACACAAATACAAATTTGTAAAGATACTTTGCAAGAGTCTTATTCATCGCTCGTTGGAGTGTAGCGGGTCCGTTAATAGGTCCGAAAGGCATGCGCACATATTCGAATAAACCTCGATGTGTTATAAAAGCTAAATACCGTTCGTCACCTTTGCGCACGCCGATCTGATGGAAAGCTTCGCGTCCGTCGATTATCGAAAACCAATGCGCACCTCCCAAATATGCAAAGATGTTATCAATGTCCGGAAGTGGGTAAACGTCCGGAATTGTTTGCGCATTAATGGGGCGAAAATCCATAGCAGTTCTCCATTCGCCTGTCTTCTTGGGTACGACAACTGGAGCGACGGCGCAATCACTTTGGGATCGCCGAATAATACCTTGCTGCAGCTTTTTGTCGATATATTTATCAATTATCGCCTTTTTCGCAGGGTTTACCGGGCGCACAGGGACATGAATTGGACGAAAATCCGGTTTCAGGTTCACCTCGTACTCGGTGTTATTACATAAACCGATTTCTTCACGAAAGATTTGCGAAATGGGCTGCAATGTTTTAATTAATAGTTTTATCTGTGGCACTGTTAATTGGTTCCATAACTGGTGGTAAATCCAATCTAAATCGGTCGGATCTCCACTAGGTTGGTACTGCAAAAAGTTAATGTCATTAATGTTCATTTTAGAGTTATTCCCACCATTGTCGGGTTGCGCAATCGAAAAGATGTTGATCTTCGACTCCTTCTTGGCATTGATATCTTTAGCACGTTGCGCAACAAGTTGTTTGGCAATTGGACGAATAACATTGATTTTTCGTCGTAAACGTCGTAATCGTCGGAACTGACTCAAAGTTAATTTACGCGAAATCGTCTTTTTTAAATTGGAGAGAATTTTAGAAGTTTCTTTCCTCTTTGGGGACCAAATATTCGACCATTCGCGTTGCGTACGATGTCGAACTTGTTTAACTCGATACCGCGCATCGTCATGTGGATACTCGAATATTTCTTGTTGCAAGGGTCTATGCGCCAGAAGGAGGCAGTTAATTTCACTCACCGGATCCGGTTTCCTTAGTATTTTCGTCGGAACGATCTCACTAATGGCCGCCGGTGGGTTGGATGGATCCTGCGTTTCTTCTGGCGCAAATGGCAAAATCAGAATTGACTCTGACTTTTTTGCTTCTTCATAAGTCATGAATTTGCGAATCTCATTTGAGCCCACCATGCTCCACTGCTGTCTCGCATGGTCGATGTCGATTCCGGCCGCTGTGCAGAAATCACGTCCAAGGAGCATATCCATTTTGGCATCGGGTAAAACCATGCAAATGAATTTTATTATGCCTATTGGGGCGCGCAAAGCAAGCTGCATCGACTTGGTGGAATCCACTATGTCACCAGACGCGACCTGCACCCGCTCATGGAGATTCACGAAGTCCAAACCCATTTTTTCGTGTAGTTGTTGGAACACGTCCTCACTCATTACACACGTTTGTGCGCCTGAGTCCAGAAGCGCAGTACAAGCTACATTAGCCCAGGAAATCTTTACGCAAGGTGCTTTCTTGCACAAACGATCCCCGCGCGTTATTTCAATGATGGGTTCTTGAGTTTCTTTAAGTTCCTCTGGCGTCAACATTACGAAAGATACCTTCATAGGAGAGATCACTTCCTTTGGAGCCTCAGTCGCTGTTGCACTGGAAGTAGACTTAATTATTGGTAAAGTTTTAGTAATTTTACTCACTATTGTCATTTTCGGGTTTTTCTTCGAAATTACAGGTTGCAAATCTGTTAATTTCGGCAATTCGTCTTTTACAGCCTCAGAAACGGCAGTCTGCAGATCTGACGCCTTTGTAGCTGATGTGATGATGGAAGATGATGAAGAAATAACACTACTTACAGGTTTATACTCTGAAAGAGTAATAACAGTAGGAGATGTTGTTGAATTAACCTGTGAAGGATTGTCCTCTTTCAAGTTAATTAAAGGTGAAGCGCGTCGTTTGGATTTCAGACGTTTTGCGCGAAGGGCCGGTCGACTCATTTGCGGCCTGGTTCCACCGGCTTCCCGAACTTCAGGCCTTCGGAGTTTTCCGGTCTCCTAAATGGCTGGTAACAAATGGGGCACAACGGATGCCAAGTTGCTGAATCTACCAAATACCACCAATCCTTCGGTGTTTTCCTCCAGGCTGTACCTTTCTCAGGACACTTGATAGTTAATGGTGGTTTTGGCGCTGGTGGAAACGTGACAATTGATGTAGAGCACACATGGTCCTTTGGGACGTCTGCTGGAGGTGTCAGAGTAGCTAAATTTACTTTAATTGTTGCTCTCTGAGCCGCCTCGGCGACTGTGCTCTTCTTAATTTCAAGTTCAGCATCCGTGTCGCTGCTACTACTACTCGTATCGGGTTCCTGCGCAGGTGGAGATTGTTCTGGTCTCGCCTGCACTGCAGCCAACTCGATTAAGAATTGTTTTCGATACCTCGCAAAACGTTTGACGTCCTGGGACACGAGAGATTTGACATCATCGTCTCCTTTGGACTTCTCCGCAGCCTTGAGCACTGTGGGGCGTTGCGCATCACGCAGAGAGGGCATTCGTTGATCAGCCATACCCAGATCTTTGTATTCGTCCGCTCGAATGGTGTCCAGCTGTAGACGATTGTCGATGTCGTTTCCTCTTTGGATCGCCTCGTCCAGCGAGTTTACGTTCCATGCGCGCAAGAGATGAACAACCTCGGTTTGCATCATGTTCTGAGCTTTCTCCCATTGGAGCTCTGGGTCAGTATATCCTGCAACTTGAAGATAATATACAATCTCACTTAAAAATGACATCGTAGATTCTCCATTTCGCTGCTTTCGCTTGGATAGCTTCACATTGGCCGCTGCCGAATTCATGGCGAAAGCTCGTCGAAATAAAATCTCAAAGTCCTCCCATGTTTTTGGTTTTGGTTTTAGTGATAACCACCATCGCTGCGCTCTTCCACGCGTTGCTTGAATGACAAATACTTTTAAATATTCATCCACCGGGGCCTGCATAGAATACATGTGCGCGTACAAATGCGCAAGAAAAAGATTAATGTAATCAAGATCAGCTTTATCTGGATCAAACAAAGGTGGTTTTCCAGGCTTGAAACAATTTTTATCTTTACTTGCGTGTTGCGCTTTTACTGACGGCAGTGACAACTTTGCTTTGGTGTCGGATCTGTCCCGAGGATAACCCATCTTGGAGTATAGCATCGAGCTCATTAAATCTCGATTTGCTCGTGTTGAATGGTCCAAATGAGCAGATTCCTGTGATGGAGCCTGGGTATAGATCGTTGCCATCGTCGGTATTGGCGGCGTGGTTGTTGTGTAAACAATTTGCGCAGCCTGCGCGGACGTTCTCGTCTGCTGGCCTCGATGTTCAACTTCCTGATGCTGGTGCGAACATGCTGTGGGAAGTCCTAAATCATATGGTGCCGAGGTGCCTTTAACTCTTATGGAGCCATGCGAGGATCCACCGTCTAGAGACCGTGCGGTCCCCGTTCGTAGAGAGCGAGGGCCTTGTTGGAATATTTCGCGAATCTCATTTACTAGACCTCGTGTTTGAGCATAGTATTGGTTGCGCAAGTCGGACATCAGCAAACCTTCCGCGTTTAATGTTACGGGGTCTACTAATGCGCTAGGCTCAGCCGGGCGGAAAAAAGATGGCGTCGCCAAAAAGTCAGCGGGTGTCGACGTGGCAAAATTTACTTGAGGTTGCGCTCGTGAATTTGCGACAGCCATTGTCGTGATATGATTTGATGGGGCTGGCTGTTGTTGCGCAATACTCACAAGCGTTTCCCGTTGTTCGATACGACTTCTTCGTAATTGGTCGTGTTGCTGCCACTCTCGAAATTCCCTTTCTTCTTCCCGGCGAACACCGCTCCTCCGTTCGGACTGTTGCCATTCCTGCTCCATTTCTAACTCACTGAAATCAAATGGATCGCGCGTGACGGGACGAATTCCGTCACCTCCCAACTGTCTCGACATGATGAAGAAAATGTGAAATGATTAAATAAATAACTCAAAAAACTAACCTTTTCGCGCGTTTAAGCCTTATAGGTGAGAGCGAATCCTGTCAGGCTCGCCATGTTTGTTACGAATCAACTTAGATGTTTAATTGATTTGATCTGAATTTACGCGCAAGGTGATGTTAGCGCAAATCAGCGGGCAAAGTTCGTAGATTTACTCTGTTTGTGCCATCGTCATATGCGGATATCGGACGGTGAATAAACCTAACTCGCTGTAACACACATTATTTATATTCGACGGGCTCAATCTCACGTTGTGGGTCTTTACGTTTAAAAAGAATGAGTATGCGCAGTGATATTCGTATGCGGGTGGGCATAGGATGTCACAGGCATGCGAAGGGATAAAAGGTGGGCAAAAAGAGGCGCTATTAAGTGTTAAATTAGAAGAGGCGCGTGTTAAAGCGCAAAATAAAGATTGACAAACTCAATTCAATCTAAGAGGTGTTAACTCGTTGAAAGAGGTATGAGAAGTGTGGATTATGGATAAAAGTAGCGACCAGGTAAACATGAGTCATGTGACCAGGTCGATTGGAGTGGGTGAGGGGGTGGAAGGTATAAAATAAGGTTAATTGTTGGAAATAATAAGATGCGCGCAATGAGGCTGCGCATATATTTAGAGATGATTCATCAATGTTAGATGAAAAGAAAGATTGGGAAAAAATAAGAAAACTTAAGATTGGGTCAGTCTAAGTTAGAAATGAATAAAAAAGAAGGGTGGGTAACCTGCCCGTGACAAATTCATGTTTCAATTAAGAGAATTGATGTGAATAAACCTTGCTGGAACAATTGGTAAATAAGCAATTCAATTCAAACGTTGCGCTGTGCTTTCCCGGATGATAGCGCTCCAGGTTTCGCTGCCTTTTCAAGCGATGCAGTGAAGCACGAAGGGAAATCACGTAAAATTGACATAATTGTTGTAGTTATCAAAGTTTTGACCAATCATTTGATAAATACGGTCGAAATTGCATTTTATGTTATTTCGCATCTTTAGATATATTTTTAAAAATAAAATTTGAAATGAGTTTTTGTATTATAGTTCGATAATAACAATTTTTTTTTTTTTTATTTTTTTTTATAAAGCGAATGAAAAAAATTGATTTTGTGCAGCAGCGAAGACAAAATCTCTCGGTAAAAATAACAAGTTAGAAATTGATGCGATATTTTTGTAAATAAAGTTGCCCGGAGCAACTGGGTGCGTGCGTACACGGGAGACAGGATCTGAAAAATTTGACAAGTCACAAACAAAATATCAACTAACGTGAAATAAATCTCCGAACGCAACCTATTCTAACGCCACTAAATTACACTTGTCTGGTATTATGCCAAATTTGTCGATTTACAAGATACACCTACAGAGGGTGCTTCTAGCGCTTCGAAAAGTGAAAAGTGAAATTTCCGATTTTGCTTTTCTGGATGATTGATCGTGTAAATAAACAAGTTTCGCAAATATGCTAATTTGGAAAACTAAATTCCATTAGTACGAGGTAGATTTCGGGCGTTTTGCGCATTGCCATTTGCATTGTAAACACTCGTGCAAGCGTCAAAGTGCCGCACTTACCTCGATATTTTGTGGCCTTAGTAAAAATGTCGCCAATAACATGAAATAACATTTTATAATAAAATACAATTAAAATTATATCAATTTAAATGGTCATAATAATCTAAAAAATAAATAAAAATAAAAACTACTTCTCCTAGTGGTAGTAATACAGACTGGAGTTAGGAGTAATACGGATCGGCCAATGGGAGAAGGCCACCCTTTTGAGTCGAACAAGAGTATAGTCATGGTGCATTATGACATAATGCAGTTTGGCTGCGCCCACAATAAGAAAACTACAAATCAACATTGTTGTAATGTTATTTTGTAATGGTTTTTCTCAGAGGGGAGGCAACCATTGTTATAATCACATGATCGTATCACCCGACCTCATTTTTCCAAAGGTCTATTATAATAACGACTGTGACGAAGTACCAAGATTTTGACAACTCCGCATTTTTCAATAGCTTGTGTACTGCGCCTAATCTGACTCGCACAAATAAATTGCAACTAAGCAATCGATCATTTCGCTGCAAAACTGGAATCTGTTTTCAGACATTTTGGAATGGATTTATAATTAAGCAATGCACCTTAATTAAATATGCATAATTTATTGCATTCAAGCATTAAGTCAAATATTTCGATATTGAAAGGAATTTCAAAGTCATTATTCACATATTGACCATAAGAAAACTCTTTTAAGGAATTATCGGTGACATATACTTACTGTATTTTACAATACATTGCTTTTTACTATTATATCAAACTTATGTAAAGTTTTATGCAAAATTATATAAAATCATATGTAAAATTATATAAAATTTTATGCAAAATTATATAAAAATTTCTTTTTTTCTTTTTAGTAGTTCATTTTTGAAAAAATTAATGACCGATAGATGAAGTAGGGCGCGGAAGATCGCCTTGCTAAAAAGTTTGGGAACCCCTGAATTAATGCATTTCATAATACAACTGAAAAAATGCATTTTGAAAATAAATTCATATTTGAGAAATAATAATATTGTGGAATGCATTTCGTAATACATTTTACAAAATGTATTATCACTTGCAAACCAATAGCTCGCAAAAAATAAAAGAAAATACGTCGCAATATAATGCCTGTTTTTTTAAAATTTTAAAATTCACTTTATTAGTCAAGTACTGAGTAATGACCGCTTTTTTGTCCATTATAACACACCGTCTATTATCTTTGATAAAACTCCAATCCCACAAAATGTACTAAATAAAAATCCCACTTTTTTGTCCATTAACTCTGTGAAAAGAAAAAAAAATCTTTTATTTTTCTTATATCATTAGAAGAAGAAAAAAGGGCGGAAAAAAGGTCTAACTTGGCACCTGTACAATTTCAATGACGTCTCGTGAGAAATTACAGAAAAAAAGAAAAAGAAATTCTAACACGGTTCGCCTTTACCTCCCACTAAATACATTTTAGTCTGAAATAATTTCTTCGCCACTTAAAAGACTCAATTTGTTCGAGCAATATTTAATTTTAAATAACTCCCGAGGAGGAAAAAATGAAGATTTAAATTATCGAGTTAAATTACGATGAAAGAAAAAAAAAGATGATTTCGGAAACGACTTGAGCACGAATTTGTCCGTCTTGCGCGATAATAATTTGCAATGGTGAAGGAGGACGGTGGATCACTTTTACAGAGATGTGTGAAGACACTTAATTAGAGAAATCCTCCGTGCCCGAGGTAAAGTGGAGGGCCTTAAAGGTAAATCCCGTTCACACATGGTGTGTTGAATGGAATCATTTGGATTATTTTGTCTGGGTACATAAAGAAAAGAAGGAAACAAGATAATCGATTGGAATTAATTAAGATGGATAAGGAAGGAAAAAGGGAAATTTTTCTAATTCATAAATGGATGGGTGATTGAAATAATTAAATGGTGAGGAAGTTTTTTTTTTTTTTAGTTTTTTTTTTAGTTGTACAATATAGATTTGTTTAGGTTGAATGGAGTGAGTAAAAACAATTGTTTGGAGGATTTGGGTCTGTTTGTGATTTAGTATACAATGCAATTTTGATTTCAACCAATTAAAGAAAGAATGGGGTTGTTTGATAAATTTTTATAATTTTTTTTTTAGATATTTTGATAGATTTGATAATTTTTTTTATATATTTGGATACATTTTTGATAAAATTTATAAATTTTTGATAAAATTAATAAATTTTTGATAAAATTAATAAATTTTTGATAAAATTGATAAAATTTTGATAAAATTGATGCATTTTTGATAAAATTGGTACATTTTTTATAAAATTGGTACATTTTTGATAAAATTGATACATTTTTGATAAAATTGATACATTTTTGATAAAATTGATACATTTTTGATAAAATTGATACATTTTTGATAAAATTGATACATTTTTTATATAACTAACTGATACATTTTTGATAAAATTGATGATGTTGATACAATTGATACATTTTTTACATCTGACATATTTTGACAAAAAATTGATACCGTATATTTTTTATGAAATTTGACAAAATTTGAGAAATTTGTGATATAAATTTTAACAAAATTTGAGAAATTTTTGATATAAATTTTGACAAAATTTGAGAATTTTTTTATATAAATTTCGACAAAATTTGAGAAATTTGTGAGAAATTTATACAAATGAAATTTTTGATACATTTTGGCAGAAATTTATACAAATGAAATTTTTGATACATTTTGGCAGAAATTAATTGAACTTCCATTTCGAAAGGTCAAACTTTCCAATCGATTTAATGTAAATCCAAAATGGCAGCTCGCAAAAACGATTCGTTAAACGAGTGAAACGAGACGTCTATGTGCCTTTCGTGAAATCGTTTTCACGAAAAAACCGATTTTTCAAACGCCGTGTAAACTTGTGCTCATCGAAAGCGGATTTATCAAACAAAACCAACTTCGCAATCTAAGATTGAAATCAAAAGAAATTGCTGACTTTTCTCACTTCTTCTCACCAATCTCCAAGATTACTAAACCAATCACCAATCATTAAAAATTTAATATCATTTCATGTAATCTGATCAAACATGAGTACCACTCTTTCAAATTCATAAGACTATTTTCTAATTCATGGACTTTCCCTTAATTTATTCATAATCCACAAACTGTCCATAGGGTAAGTGAAATGCAGGGAAGCTCTTAGCGGAGTTTTGGAGCTTCCCTGCACAGCACGTTTACAGCTGGCAGTCCATGAACAATTGTTAATAATCAAAAGATGAAATACAAATTTAAAAAAATATATATTTTTAGTCTTATTAGAGTATTAAAATTCATCTTTTTATATTAAAAAAAAATCAAATTAGTAGAAAATTTTCCTTCATTCGTGAAATTAAATAGACACGTTCAAAGTTCAAAATTAACCTGGTGATGACCATGACTGTAATGGCGCCTTGTAATTGTTCTTATTATGGTAATGTAGCATTAATTCTGTATGTTTATTCCCATTGCAAATATTCCTTTTCTTGGCATTTTAAGTGGCATGAAAATCGTAAAATGTAAAATTATTACTTAATCGAATGTTTTAACGAAAATTTAATTATTCTGATGGAAGTTCGATATTTTGGGTTTTTTATAGATGCAATTCAGCGTTTATTATAGATTGTTAAGATATATAAATATATCTTCAAATTGGCGCCGGGTACGAATAAGCGCCGGGGTAAAATTAAAATTACTAATTTTACTAAAATTACAAATTACTAAAATCACAAATTTTTATACAGAAATCAATGATTTTCTCATTGATGTATATAAATAATCAATAATTTTAATAAAATATAGCATATTTTTTGGAAAAATTCAGTAAACCTTGCCTGGATTCAAATTAGCGTCGGGGATCGGGTCTGAAAAAATTTTCCAGACTGTATTAAATCAAAATCGTGTAAATACGTGTGTAAAAACAGAATTAGGTGTATATATATATTTATGCGTGAATTGCATGCACGACGTCGCTTCTGAACATCCTTGTTATTATCTAGCTTTAAAAAACCGCAAATCGAATTAAAATTTTATGATGTTTGACTTATAAAATATTAAAACACGCATAAAATGGATTTTTTTTTTTATTATTATTTATTATTAAAATTAAATTAATCAATATTCATTTCGCAAACACCAAATTAATACTTAAAAATAAATATTTAACGAGAGGAAAACACTTTATGATATCAAAGAGTATTATGATGAGTTTATGTGTGATTTAGACATGAATTTTGCATGAACATGTGTCTTCGGTATCACTTCTGAACTTTTGTTTTTAGTTTTGTGAAATTTAAAATTACTCATTTGATATTTATGAAATGCACATAAGCAAAGTAACGTTTATTCTGGAAGCAGGATGTTTCACTAACGAAGAAAAATATAATAATTCAAGTTGATATGTCATGAAATTGTACTCATTTCTTGTGTTTCTCAGAAACTAGCAGTTGGTTTTTGTCATGGCAACAACCTACTGATCATTTCCTTTTATTATTATTATTATTATTATTATTTGCTGCGTACGTTTAAATTAGGCGATTTTTATGGGAGAAAACAACAATTTGCTTCGTGTATTCGCTTGTGTAAAGGGGAATTGTCCACTAGAGAGCTGAAAGGGTCATTTGTATACAATTACAGTCGAACCGCGATATAACGAATTTTTTGTTGTAACAAATACTTAAAAATAGCTTGGTTGGTTGGTTGGCCATAGAACACCATGTTAATTTTGATGTAACAAACTTTCGTTATAGCAAACCGATTTCTCGGGTCTCTTGTGATTCGTTATAACGAGACTCGACAAATAAAGACACAGTCTGCAGCAGGCACTTTTCACGTGATCACCGAAACAATAAATAAAAATAAGAGACAATTATTGTATTTTACTGTATTAAAACAATGAAACAACTTTATTATTGTAAATTAAAACTAAATGTGAACGTGTTCAAGTTTACGTTCATCACCAATCACGTTCACGTTCACTGCAATTTTTTTCAAGGTGAACTTACTTCAAGTTCACAAACTTGAACCAATAGTTCACGTTCACTTATCAAATTTTTTTTTTAAAAATTGACATTTTTTTGTTTCATTTTGTGCATTGTAGATGGAAAAAAAAACACTTTTTTTTAGAAGAGCAGTCGTTTTCATCGTTTTTTATGACGATAACGGCTGTTTTCGATTGGAAATGAACGTTTTGATGATAAAAACATGAAGTTCTCATTTTTCGTTCACTTTAAAAAGTGAATGCGTTCACGAACGACGTTCGTAAACGAATGGTAACTACACCAGGGGTTTTTACAAAGGAAAAGTTCCTGCCGCAAACTGTGTACTGTAATCTTGTTTGAACGTTAACACCGCCAAGTTAAGTTTCTCACAGCATAGTCAACTGCTGAACCTTTAAATCGTGAAAAATCAAAATATGATTTATTTGTGTTAATTAATGCTTGAAAAAATGCTTTAATTAAGTAATTGATGTTTTTAACCTCGAGGAAAGAGTTTGGGGTAATTATTTATTAAATTCATTATACAAGTACACACTTTGTTCCGGTTTAAATGGGTTTGGTTTAATAATAACTGTTGCTGGCGCTCAGTACTGATCTTGGAGTTATTGTATGCTTTGCTTGCTTCGGTTACTTTGCTGCACTTTATTGTGCAAATATCAGACTTAAAGAGCATGCGAGTAAATTTGGACCAAAATTGGCTGGAACAATAAAAATATTTTATGCGATGGCAAAACTTACATTTTTTAGAAAAAAAGAAATTTATAAAAATTTAAAATGAATTTTCTTTGAAGAAAAATGGGGAAAAACTCTTTTTTCTTCATATACATACACCAACGACTACCAGGGATAATAAACCATCCAATTACCTTGAGATTGCATCTCCTGCAAAAAAAATCACATAAATGTTTTTTAAATTGTAAAGAAATTTTTTTATACTCATAAAATTACATTGATTTTCTTTTTTAATGGAGCATTAATGCAATTGCTGCTGTAGTTACTGCCCTTTGCTTCATTTTTGGTTTTGTGTTGTATTTTGAAAGGATGACAAATTAAATGTAGTTTGGAGTGGTTTGTTTATCTCTATTGTCACGAGAAGGCGGCAGACCAGTATACTAGGCGAGACAAGAGCAGTGTAGAACATGTTTTCCAACCTGATTGAAGTTGATCATTCTTGTCACTTGTCAGTTGTCAGCACTTCAAACGGCGTGTTATTCATTACTGTTCTTTACAAACAGATTCAAAGAAAAGTTAAAAAATAAAATAAAATCTAAGAAATTTATTTCTCTGGTCAGTGACGCATTTCACCAATTGTTGGCGGAACTACGACAATTTTGCGACAATCGAGAAGTGTCTTATGATACCCCTTTTGATCCAGAAACAATTGTGGGTATACTATGTGTAAACCCCACATGTTTTTGAATAAAGTATCAGTTGTCGATTCACATTAGGTTGCGTTCAATTTGCGAAAGGAAAGAAGAATCTTTTTTTTCGTTACTTTCAACACCAGAAGTGACGTCAAAAACATCATAATTTCCGAAAGGAAAGCATAGCCAAAGTTACTTTGGCGAAAGGTAGCAATCCGGTTACTTTTCTTTCTTTCACTTTTCCTTTGGGATCCGCGCATGCGCATTATGTCATTTGTCATTCAAACCAACAATCGAGTAAAGGTTTATTACTTGTTGTAGTGATAAAACATTGTTTTAACTGAAAGAACGTTCGGTTTTACCGAAAAAACGTTCGTTTTTATCGAAAAAACGTTCGTTTTTAACGAATTACGTTTGTTTTACCGAAAAACGTTTGTTTTTAACGAAAAAACGTTTGTTTTTACCGAAAAAACGTTTGTTTTTACCGAAAAAACGTTTGTTTTTACCGAAAAAACATTCGTTTTAATCGAAAAAACGTTTGTTAGTTACTAAAAACCAGATTAAAATCGAATTACAGCATGCTAAAACTAGAATTGGCAAACAAATAGAAAGTAACAAAAAAAGTGCATTCATTCTAAAGTACTTTTTCTTTCTTTGCGAAAGTAAGAAAAGGAAAGATTTTTCTTTTCTTTCGCAAATTGAACGCACCTATTGTTGTACACAGTTTCCTTCGTTCTAACGTAACTTCAATACAGTATTTTGGTTTTATTTTAGTAATATCAATTGGCGGGCCCCAAATTTGGTGCCAGTGCCTGGGACCCCCAAGCGTTTCCTTCGGACTTTAAAATTAATGTTCGGAAGCTGTTTGAACAAAACTGGGTTTTCTCTTCAAGAAAAAAAGGTCAATAAAAATTAACCACAATGCGGATCTCATCTCTAAAAAGGACAGCGAAGAAACTGAACGAGGGGAAAAAAATCGAAGAACAGGAAAAGATAAATGGGAACGCGGTTTTCTACTCTGATTAAAAATCCCTTAGGGTTTTAGAATATTAGGTTTTCAGTTGAAAGCCATGAGGAAAGAGATAAAAGTATCTCCGTTTGTGTTTGAAACCATTAAAATTTGATGTCAACATGTTTGGAAGTTGCTTATCGAAGCATTGCAGGTGTTTAATCAAAGGTAATAGGGTCGAAGGAAAGGCAAGATCAAAGACAAAGTGAAATTTTTAATTAATTTGATCAAACAGCGTTTGTTTTATTTACCCTGGTCTTCGCCAACGTGTTGTAATGACATGAAAAGAGGGTTTTGATCTATCAAGTTAAAAACTGGCTTTTAAGGGCATGAATGAGAAAGCTAGTTGAAGAAGAGGTGGTGAGTTAGTCGAGATTGGAGGCTCCCCCACACACTCCATCAAGGATAACAACCCGTCTGGCATCGTCAAAGGTATTGATTTGGAACTAAATTGCACCAAGCTGCATCAAGAGAGAATCTTTAAAGTTGAAAATTGTTCACTCTTTTCGTGTTTACTGCTCCCAATCGAAGTGCTGGGAAAATAGGACGGCAAATTTTGTTTCTGGGGGTGTTTGGTAGGAAAAGAGTGTTATTTTTCATAATTTAGTTTTTTCACGCACCGATGATTTTATTATGAATTTCTGCCATTTTCTCGTTTCTACGGAGACCTTTCGGACGATTTTGACACGGGTCTGTCATCGGAGCTTCCAAGGTAGATGTTGGGCGTTTTGCGCATTGACGTGCGTGGGTGAAAGTGCCGTAATTATTTTGAAATTTTAGAATTTTCTTAAAAATGACACCAATTATAAATGGAAATAATGTGTTGCTTGGGTTTTATAACAAATGTTAATAAGTCGTGCTTGTGGGAGAAGTTACATGAGCTAAATTTGGTTTGTTTACGGGTTTCTTGTTCCTGATAAGCCAACTGATTATAGGTAATTAATGTGCAAATTTTACTCTGTCAGTTACGACGTCACGTCTACCAGAAAACTAACGCCATGTGTAAACCCCAAATAAATATGTGAAATTAAATTAAAATATGCAAAATAAAAAGATTTATTTCAGTGAAATCATGTGTTTCAATAACAAATTAGTGCCATTTCTAAGTTGTGTGGTAAAACTGTGTTGCTTGTCAGTAAGCACCGACTTAAATAGGGAAAAAAGTTAACTCTTCTTGTTCAATTTGATGTGAAACTCAATTTAAATCTTATGTTTCTGTGGAAAAAATCAGTGGGACAACATCGGGAAGTGATGTAAAATGAGTAGGTTTGAGGCGAATCGCTTTAAATTAAATTGGGTTGATTTAGTAGGCTTAGTTTGTAGATTAGCTGAAATTGCGTGGTTCGTGATAAAGTGGATGTAATTGGATAGCTTATTGTAGATTAAGTGAATTATAAAAATATTAAAACTCGTTTTAATGACAGTGGTCATCGCTAACAAAGAAGGCAGTAAATCCAATCTGCTGTTTTCTAATAACTCAAATCAGGCAAGTGGGATTGCAAATTCGAGCCATTTTGAGTGCAATATTCATTTGTTTTATGGAGTCATCTCTTTCTTTTAATGCTCATGATGCTGGAATCTAAACTGTGGCTAGTGGTTAATAGCTTTATTATGTTGGGTTAGGACTGCAAGCAGGAGACTATTAAAATCATCTTTTAAGTTAAGACGTGAAGAAGATGTCAACTTTAATGATACACAAAAAATGTGACATGATTGATCAAATTGCGCGTTACATAATTATCAAGTGATCGTTGTGCTGTGAAGTTTTAAAATATTGGTGTTCTTGTAAGAGGGCAAGGGTCACCAGAGGGCCAGGAAGAGGGTGGGCACATGTGGTGCGAATTATAGAATTGTCCATTTTGTATGAATCAGAATAAAGCATTCAAAACATCGACGTGTAAAATAAAATATTTAATTTTTGCTTTAGTTTTAAATAGAAACAACGTTTTCTGTGCGACTTTCTATAGATTTGTGACGGTTATTTCCAGTTTTAGTGACAAGCGCACGCTTTATTTCACACATTAGCTTAGAATGCTTCAAATATTTAGGTGATTGATGGACTTGACATTTTGACACAGGGTGAGCAGACTTGACATTTTAAAATAAAATTTTTAAATTTTAAATGAAGTTTGAATTTTTTTTTAAATTAAAATTTAGAATTATTTAAAAAATAATATTTAGACATTTTTCTCAAATTAAATTTTTCAACTTTTAATTTTTTAAATGAAGTCTGGTCACCCTAGAAACCATAAACAACTGATCAGGCATGTCACATCATTAAATTCCTGTTAAAACTGGTGTTTGTAGAAGAGCGGGTAGTACAAAATCGAATGGAGAGCAATACAAGGCCGGGAAGGGAAGCCAACGTCCAGGAGGTGTTTTTAATTGAGATTGAGTGACGCGTGACAGGAAGTGTGTGTAAAGTGTCATAAATTATGCTAATATCTCTTTTGTCCCCTTGATTTTGTACATGTTTCCCCCCAAAAAACTAGACTAAAATCTTGTTCTTTTCAATGTAAGACATGCTTTTATTTCGTGGAACCAACAGTAAAAGCAGTAATTACACACATCATTTCATCAAAAATATTGCACATCAGCTTTATGAACTTTCAAAATTCCAGATTAAGAGAAGGAGAAGGAGATGGTTGTTTGTTTAGTCTTTGGTGTGCATTGCAGAGCAGTTTCTCTCACTTGAGGAAGAAGCGGATTGAAGTGGTGTCCACATCGGGATGGCATTCAAACTGCCTTACAAACAACTAGATGAGATGTTAGCACTCATGAAGAAGTGCTATTTGGATCCAATCCGGGGCCACACCGACCAACCAACCAGATGAATCGAGTTATGATGGTGATAACTCCATCTTGACAGCAATAAAGGCCAGAACATCAGCTAAAAAGTTTCATTCTTTCCATTTTGTGACTTTACTCAGCTTGGCCAGTGTTTTCCTGAAATGGCGGCCAAAACATAAGAATTTTTCAGAAATTCAAAGGCTGCGCATGACCGGTAAAAGAAAACAAGTCACTTCTGCTAAGCGAAGAAATAATGTGGATGAATGCTGAAGAAATATTGGAAATTGAAATTTAGAAATTAGGAATCGATAAAAATGTAAAAAGGGGCATTCATAAACTCTCATTTTAATTTAAGTCTGGGTGTTTTAATTATAGGCAATACAGGTGCATGGAATCTTGCAATTATTTCAGAACTTGAATTGAGGCATTGATAAAATTTGTTCAGAAAATTGGTTGTGCGACCAATCACAATTTACAACAATTCATAAACATAATGGAGACCTTAAATTTGCAAATGTCATAATGTGTGTGCAAGGAAATATACCACAGCAACTTACATGAAGTCTACTAGATTTTTCATGCAGAAAGTAATAACTGGTTGAAGCATAACGCATTCCCATTGAAGAGGTGCAGTTGGAAATTCCAGACCGCTAGAGAATTGTGAGTACTTACGCTTAAAGCTTATTCGCTCACAATCACATCTGCGAAGATGAATATTCCGAACTTTTTGAACAGGGTTTTCATTATTCCAAACTTTTTAGGCGTTAGATTTTTATTCAAATCCAGATTATTGAATGACTCGCTTCAATCCTTCTAACCCTAACATGGGTCTTTTTGTGACACCATTTTTAAAAACTCATTATTTTTATGTGAAATAATTTATTTTTATTCGATTTTTGTTGACTATTCCTTTGAAACATCACTAGACACTACACCACAATTGAAATTTTTTTAATTTTTTAATTTTGTCTGTAATTTTAAACCAAAGATTTCGTAGAACCGGGATGTTGCGCATGCGCAGAATCTGGGTCAATTTATGCCCATCTTAGGGAGCGAGAGGAAACTAATCCATTTGGGTTGGAAGGGTTAAGCAGCATGCCGCTATAGCGTGGGTTTGACAAGACTGCCGGTAAACTTTGTTTACACCGGCTATTTTTACCGGCTTTTTCCAAAACTTGTATAACTGCAAGTTAAAACGTGACTTTATGAATGCGCCTAGTGTTATGTTGGACTTACTCCATGCTACATCCCATTCAATCCATTGCCATCTGGCATCATTCTCAACCGCTATAAGAACATCGCACTAGAGTTAAAGTATGTCTCTTTTCAGAATATTTTCATTTATTTTACTGCGAGCTTTGAATTATTCCAAACCCTTTGGACTGACTGTGGTGAGCAGACGCTCAAATGGGTTAAGCAAAATTGGCGTGCTAATGTGCTCCTTTGAGAGGAATTGGTAAGGTTGCCTCAGCACTTTTTGCTCATCATGGAATTGTGTGTAAAAGAGTAAATAATACGGGCAAAAAACATGTTCGTATAAAAATTGATGATTCCAGACAACATTAGGGAATGTTATTTCGAGTTAGAATGTCTGAATTCGCTTTTTCTTCATTTCCTTTAGTTTGTTTTACATTATCAGCAGAGATATACTTTAATTATCGACCTTAATGTAATCCCTAAATCCAGAAAGGAAGTAAATGCTGCAACAAAATAATACGAGGCTTAATTGAAACTGGTGCGTGTTCACTTCTATTTCGCCTTAAAGTGCCTCTATATTAAACTTGGAGAAGTGTGTGACATGTTGTGATATTAGTCCTACACATGGATCTAATTTTGTAGCCCAAGGCAAAGGATCTTGAAACTATACAGTAGCTTTGCTGCAGCACTCTGTGATTATACATTTTGCTATTTCTAGATAGTTCAACCGATGACTTGTGCAATTTTTTTGTATTAAAAAGTTAAAAGATAAAATATTACAATAATCAATAGGAAATTTTGCTGTATCTTCAGTACAAAATGGATGACCTTGAAGATGACCTTCCAAGTCAAATTTAGGGTCACAGCTGGATTGCCTCGCATTGAATTTCTATTCAACCGCATTGAATTGATACATCTTCAGTTATTTTCAAGAAAAAAGGTGTTTCCAGGCTTTTGACTCACCATGTATATTCAAAAATGTTTTCCAGCAACGAAATATACTAAAGTGATGACTGATCTGACTCCGGGTAGAAAGATAATAAGGTTAAGGTTTGGCCATTCGTTGTTGGGCTGTGATTAGCTAAAAGGATTATGATCGCGGCCATTGATTGTAATAAATATATGACACATGCTGCGTGGGTGGCGGCTAGTTGATCATTAAAATATGGAAGCGATCCCATTTTGAAGCCAATTGCTGTGCCAATCATTTCCAATTAAACCAAAATAAATTAGCTTGATTTGACATTAACTAATGTTTTGCACAGTTTTACAAACAAGTATGAGCTACCGTAATTGAATTACAAGTATATCATTTGCTAATTTGTTTAGATTTTATCGAAATTCACCTCAAACCTTGCGGGATTTTGAGTAACCTTTCAGCTGATTTGCTGGATTTTTGAGTGAATTTTCAGTTGATTTGCTAGATTTTGGAGTGAATTTTCAGTTGATTTTCTGGATTTGTAGCTGGTTTTCTGGATTTATAGCTGATTATCTGGATATGTAGCTAATTTTCTGGATTTTACATCTGATTTTCTGGATTTTGGAGTGAATTTTCAGTAGATTTTCTGGATTTCTAGCTGATTATCTCAATACGTAGCTGATTTTCTGTATTTTACATCTGATTTTCTGGATTTTGCAGCTGATTTTCTGGACCGTGCAGCTGAATTTCTGAATTTTGCTGTTTACTTTTGTTCAAATTATTGATAGAAGCGAAAGCATTCATACTAAATGGGCCCTAATCTCTCATGATCGCTGAAAAAACTAAATTGAAATCTCCACTGTCGATTATACTGCCTCAAGAGGCTGCATCAGCAAAACAGTTTTCAGTTCCGAGTATATATTCAGCTGTAATTGCCAAGTTCCTTTCCATTGCCCAAGCAAGACCAGAAATCTTGAGCAACCCCTGTGAGTTCTGGAGATTGGTAGGCTTCCTAAATTATTAATCGCAGCAAAGCCTGAAGTGTTGTCTATCCTGATGCGGATCGCAGCTTTCGAGAAATCTCTACCGAGTGCCTTTAAACCCCCAAACAATTCTGAAACGTTTACGTCTGTTCAAATACCTTCGATACTAACCGATCCTGAAAGCGCCCCCATTCGTTCATGGACGCACCCGATTCTAATGTCAACACGACAGGTTCAGGCAGGAGAGAACGACCATTGCAGAGCTTTAGATTCCTCAACCACCATTTGAGTTCATTACGTGTTTCTGTATTGAGGTAACACATGGGTTCGTACCAGCTCTTTCTCAAAGAGAGACTTTAAAGGTGAGGGAATGACCCTTTGTAGCTTAGTAAATATAAAGGAAGGCGGCCCTAAACCGAAAGGAAAGACACATAATTCAAACAAGACGCCTTTGCAAATAAATCTAAGGTATTTCCAAAAGTCCTTGTTCTAGGGGTCGTAAGTTACATCATTTATGTGTGAGATTAATATATTATTGTAGTACAAAAATGAATTTTTTTAGCCCAGGGCGCTGAAAAGCGTTAGGCGGGCCCTGGGCGTACCAGAAGTGGCGACGAGTTGAAACTTATCGGAACTTAACGCAGTCTGTTCACTCTGTAGGGCACGTGGGGACAGAGCTGAAACAATTGATGTTGCTTCTGGCTAATCAGATGGGTTCAATGAAACCTGGAATTGGATCTAGTTCTAGAACTAGTTCCAGAATCTGAAAATGGCGGCCTGTTTGCATGTGGTAAAGTCTTGCCAACCAGACGTGAATCGACGAGAGCTGAAGTCGATCGTGATTGGTTGGCCGCAAGACCTTTCCTTGCGTTGCGTCGCTTACTTCAACTTGGAGTTGAAGCAGGAATTGGCGTCAACGTCAAGAATTTTTGGACGCAAGCAGCTTGCGTTGCGTCAGTTTTCTTGCGTTGCACCTAGTGTGAACACAAGTGTGAACCTACCTTAGGGCGAAAAAGGTTTGCTAGTGCAATAATGTAATTTTAGTGTGCAACAAAATAAAATACCGGTAGAGTATAAAAAGTAGTGTATGATTTAGTTTTATTTAGTGTAAGCTTTAATAATGTTATGGTAGGAATTAAAAAGCAATAGTTGATGATATACAATTAATATTCAGTTTAAGTCTGGCATAGTAATATCCTTTGAAGTTCTGATTTGGATTTTAATTCACAAATTAATTATTCAACAAAATGTGATTTGTTTCAAAAGAATACATTCAATTTTATCATCAGCAGCGTAATTTTTTACACTTTTATTCAATTTAAAAACAAAAAACTTATTTTCTAAAATTTTCTCATCACCAATAAAGTGAGTTATTAGTGTCTTGCAGTTAATGCATTAATTTGTTAATTATGAACTGATGAGTGCAATAATAAGCAGTTCTCTCTTTAGTAATTAGTTTTTGATTTAAGATATGACTTTACTAGTCGATCAATACTATTTCCCCCGTATTCATTTTCATATTTCAAATCAGCAATTATTAGCTTCAACAAACCACCATGATTGATTACATGCAGTTGGATCACTTTTCCAGTTCTTTCTCTTTGATTTTCAATGTTCAGTTACTCACATTAGGAGAAAAAAAAATCAATTTGGTCATTGTGTATGAGGAAAAAAATTTTTTTCAAGCTGCTGCACACATTCATGTTGGAAAAAGAATGAAATATAAATTATTCTCTTCTATGCACATGGGATCTTTTATTTCTCTCCTTGTTAAGTTTTTTTATTTCTTTTTTTCCTCTTACAATTTGCTATAAAAAATGTAAAGAATTAAAAGTTGTGACAAGAGGTTGAAAGAAGTGGAAGAAATGTTTGGAAATGATATTTTAAAATGGTTTAATGTTTTATGCGGAGTTGTCGGTGACCGAGGGTTTATCTTGGGTTTGCATTTGGTGGATGGTCAATTTACTGAACAAGTGTCCATTTCTATACTGATTGCTCTCCTAATTGAATGCTGATTGTTGTTTGGTTTTGGTTGTTTGTTTTGTGTTTTTTTATTCTTTTTTTTTTTACTTGTTATATTTTTTTGGAATGTCGGTTTACTACAAAGAGAATTTGTAATTAGTGATTTATTTTTTCCTTTTTCCTGTTTCTTGTTTGTTTTGAATTTATCTTACTCGTTAAAGCTGGTTTGGCATTTGTTTTGATGTTCTTTGTTGTCATTGCATCTGGTATTTATTAAAGTGATGTGTTTTCTGCCTCCAAACATTATAATTGTGGATAAGTTACTTATTTTTTTTTAAAAATGAAACTTGCAATGATGCAAGGGATGCAATAAAACAAGCAGAATGTCACAACAAATTATACAACAAAGCAAGTAATGCAAATAAGCCACATTAAAGAGGATTCATTTTTCCATGACATTTGTGTTAAATCATAGCTAAATCACGTTTTAAAAATTGG
Organism: Strigamia acuminata; assembly: GCA_949358305.1. Classification (NCBI taxonomy): domain Eukaryota; kingdom Metazoa; phylum Arthropoda; class Chilopoda; order Geophilomorpha; family Linotaeniidae; genus Strigamia; species Strigamia acuminata. The sequence goes on along the minus strand of OX442315.1, from coordinate 14,800,493 downwards.
GTAAATCGTTTTGTTATGTAGTTTTATTTAAAATTATTCTTTTATTTATCTTTCTTGCAAATGGGTGCTAAGTGGAGACAACAGGCCATTCTTTATTTGACCACTTTAATCACTTTGACTGCTTTGGCTACTTGTCACTTTCACTTAGCAGGAAGCGAGAGTATTTTGTTGAAAGTGAAATAAAAAAAAAGAAACACTACATCAAATAGAATGTCCTGTGAATTGCTTTGGGGTCACTCTGAGTAATATGTCAACACGATGGTTATTGCCAGAAAAATTTGGTGTTTTGAGAATTCTCATAAAACAATTACATTTTTGGCAATTGATTTTTTGGATACTTTGAAATTTTGTATTAACTTTTGAAGAAATTATTTTTTTTCAAAAACTTGTTATTGGATTTATTCCCTAAAGTGTTGGGAAATTGAAAAAAAAATAGTTTTGGAGATCCTGCGAATAGATTTTCTTTAATTCCCAAAAATTTACATGGATGCCCAATGTCGACATTGAATCATTGTACTAACGATGGGTTTTTGGAGGACATGAGAACGTACAAGAACTGCGCTCTTTCCATGACTCACTACAAGGTTGGCCTTTCTCCCATTGGTCGAGCCATTTCACTTGTGTAGTGATACAAAAAAATAGACCAAAACACCAGAATTGCAGAATTCCTGACAAAGCAACCAATAAACTGTATTATCAGGAATGACGAATGAATGACTGATCAGTTCAATGGTTAACTAACAAGTGTTTATTCAAATGAAAACAGGTAACATATATACGACTGGTCAGTAACAGCTGACCAATCAGGACACGTCGTACGTATGTACGACGTACGTAACACTAGCCAATTACACATCTCCCCTTTTAAGCTCTTTTTTTTTTCTTATAAATTCAAACGATTCGGTTGCTTTACTCCTCTGCCCGATCTAGTAACGTACGAAGATCCTGTGGGAGCCCTAGGACAAGTGACTTCTTTGTTAGGAGCTGCTGAGTGATCTGTGTTAATTGGTTCTTCTTCTTTTTCTTCGGGAATCGCCTCCTCATTCTCGGTTTCTAGAGTAACGCTGGGAAGTGGTAATAAATGGAATCGGTTCCGTCGAATTGTTCGTTTATCAGTTTCAATGATGTACGATCTGGGTGATGAATCGAGTTGTTTAATCCGTCCTTCTCGTCGCAAATCGGTGATCCAGACATCTTCACCGACTTTTAGTGGGATTAATTCTCGGACTCCGTGATGTTTATCGTAATTTTTCTTTTGCGCGTTCCGTCTGTCTTCTTCTTTTCGAAGTAATATCGATTCGTCAGGTGTTTTTGGGATCAGTTTTGAGCTGATGACTGGGACTGATAAATTTCGAATGGCTCTTCCATTTAGAAGTTCGGCAGGTGAGAATCCATTTGCGAGGGGAGTCGCGCGATATAATTGCAGTGCCCGATATCCATCGTCTGCTTTCTTTAAACTCCGTTTTATAATTTTTACCGCAGTTTCGACAAATCCGTTACTTTGAGGAAATCCGGGGCTGCTCGTAACGTGTGTGAACTTCCATTCTTTGGCAAATTCTCTAAATTCGGAGTTTAACAATGGTCCAAAGTGTGTCCCGTTGTCGCTGTAAACAATTTCCGGTGATCCTTGCTCTGAGAATAAAGATTTTAAATGTGTTATTGTTGTCCGCTCGTGAAGACTTGACATTGGGTAAATAAATGGAAATCGCGAGAAATAATCGGTGACGAGGAGGTACCATTTGTTTTCGAGTTTAAACAAATCCATCGCAATCTTTTGCCATGGCCGTTTCGGGAATTCGGATGGCATTAATGGCTCGTGTCGATTTATCGTCTCTTTGATGCATTCCGGACAATTCTTAACTAATTTTTCAAGTTGTGTTGACAAACCAGGCCACCAAACAGATTGTTTTGCCAATGCTCTGCATTTGGTTATTCCGAGATGGGCACCGTGAATTTTTGCCAATGTTTCCTTCTGAAGAGCTGGCGGAATTACAATACGAGATGCTTTGAGTAAAATTCCCTCGTCGACTGTCAGATCCGTTCGATGTTGCCAGTAATCTTTAAGTAGCGGAGGAACTTCGTTTTTCGGCGGCCAACAATGTCGTGAAAATTGGATCAAATGTTTGCAAATTTCGTCGTCCCGTTGTGCTTTCGCAATCTGCTGCAGTCATTCGTCCGTGGTTGGAAACGACTCGGCCACCAAACGTACGTAAGCGACAATTTCTTGATCCAAATCGTAATCGTCTCCAGTTCTTTCGATTGGTCGGCGAGAGAGAGTATCGGCTAGCCCTAAATCTTTTCCCGCAATATGAACTACCGTATAAGCGTGACGCTGTAACCGTAAGCGCATCCTCTGGAGTTTTGGAGTTAATTCGTCCAGTGGTTTCGTCATAAAGATCGGGACGAGCAGCTTGTGATCGGTCTCTAATCGAATAGGAATACCTGTAATGAAATCTTGGAAGCGGTCGCACGCCCAAGTGAGCGCGTACCCCTCCTTATCAATTTGTGCCCAATTCGTTTGAGCTGATGTAAATGTTTTTGCCACGTATGCAATCGGTCGAAATTCGCCGCTATCCTGTTTTTGTTTCAAAACAGCTCCAACTCCGTAACTGGATGCGTCGGAAGAGATTACGGTTTCTCTCTTTGGATCGAACCACGCAAGGACAGGTTTAGCCGATAGTGCGAGTTTTAATTTCACAAACGCCTCGTTTTGTATCGGGCTCCACAAGTATTCGTTTTTCTCTCGTAATAATTCGTTCAGCGGATGAGCTACCGTAGCTAAATGTGGGATGAAACGTCCCAAGTAATTAATCGTGCCAAGAAAACTACGAAGTTCCGATTTGTTCTGCGGTGCGGCCATTTTTGCTATTGCCTCGATTCGATCTTCGTCGATGTGTACTCCATTGGAATCGATAACATGGCCCAAAAATTTAATGCTCGTTACGCCGAAAACGCATTTTTCTTTGTTCATCGTTACGTTTTTCTCAAATAATCGTTTTAAAACAGCCCGCAATCGTTCGTCGTGTTCTTCGATTGTGTCTCCGTAAACTAAAATGTCGTCGACGTTACATTGGACACCCATCAGTCCCTCAAGAATCTCTGTCATCCGTTTTTGAAAAACTTCTGGAGCTGCCGTGATCCCGAATGGTAAACGAGTAAACTTAAAACGTCCGAATGGCGTTATAAACGTGGTGAGGAGTTGGGATTCTTCGTCCAACTCGCATTGCCAAAATCCATGATTCGCATCTAATTTCGAAAAATATTTCGCTTTTCCCAGGCGTCCGAATAAATTTTCTGTGTTTGGCATCGGAAAAATTTCGCGTTTGATGTAAACATTGAGTGGGACGTAGTCGACGCACATGCGGATGGTCCCATCTGGTTTCGGAACTGTAACGAGGCCAGAACACCAATCGGTTGGTTCGTCCACTGGTACAATAACGCCCAACAGTAACATTTTATCCAAATTTTTCTTAATCTCGTTCAATTTCGGAATCGGGGCACGACGCGGTGTGGTCAAAGCATGCGGAATCGCTCCATCTCGTAATCGAATTTTGTACGGGATTTTGACACGTCCAAGACCCTGGAAAAGTTCAGGATATTCGATTTCCGGTCGTACTGAAGTGTGACTTGTCTCCGTCGTTTTTACGTGTTGTACGCGTTTCACGATCCCTAAATCCTCACATGTGTCGCCGTCCAATAATGGTCGGCCGAGGTTTTTGACCACAAATATCTCCGTTAATTTCGTTTTTCCCCGATATAAAATGTCGTCCCAGAAACTTCCAACCGTTTCTAAAGCATTTTGATCCGCGCCTTTCAATCGTCTCTCGGGTTTACGTAATGTGATCGCTGAAAAATAATCGTTAAAAGTTTTAAGTGAAATACACGTGACGTCCGCTCCAGTGTCGGCCCGAAATGATAACCGCACGTTTCTTATCTCGGCCGAAACGTTCCATCGAGTTGTTCTTTGTACTGGTTTTTTGGCCGAAATGTGCCCCAAAAAATGATATTCAGGCGTTTCGTCGTCCGCGTGTATAATCTCAACCGTCGCTGATTTGTTTGATCGGCACATACGTGAATAATGTCCCACCCTTTTACAATTCGCACATTTCGACGCGATAGCAGGGCATTTGGGTGTAAAATGCGTATCGTATCCGCAGTTTCCGCACGGTCCGCTGTTGTCTTTTGTTTTCGAAGTCGGTCGCGCTGTTTTTCCTTGGTGTTTTTTCTCCGGTTGGTGAACGCGTCCCACTTCGGTTTTGACCTCCGATTTGACGTCGAACGATGGTTGTAGTTCTCCTTGTTGTCGTCGAACTTGTTCGTTCATCCGAACCGTATTAATTGCTTTCGCCAGCGTCAAATCTTCCACCAATTGTAATTTTTCGCATAATTGACGATTCCGCATGCCAACGACGATACGATCGCAGATCAGTGTCTCACGGATGTTTTTGCTGGTCAATTTATCCAATTCGCAAATGTCGGCCATTGCGTATAACGCGGTGATGAAATCGTCCACCGGTTCGTTTTCTTGCTGGACCCGCTGGTTAAAACGCGCCCTTTCGAAGATAAGGTTTTTCTTCGCGATAAACAATCCATCGAACGCGGCGATGACGGAATCGAACTTTTTTAATTGTTTCGGAGTCAAATTCGCTTTTGTTAGAATGTCCTCCGCTTTTCTACCCATGCAGTATAACAATCCGTCGATCTTGTCTTCGTCAGATTTCTCGCGGAGTCCCGAGAAGTTCAAAAATCGTACGAACCTCTTTTTCCATTGCGGCCAATCGGATGCGGTCGAAAAGTCGAATGGCTCGGGAAAAGGAGTGGCGTGTGCCATAGTTGTCATCGTAGCAAGAATTCTACGAATAATTTGAGTTATTTAAGTCGGTTTAACCGCTGCCACCATGTATTATCAGGAATGACGAATGAATGACTGATCAGTTCAATGGTTAACTAACAAGTGTTTATTCAAATGAAAACAGGTAACATATATACGACTGGTCAGTAACAGCTGACCAATCAGGACACGTCGTACGTATGTACGACGTACGTAACACTAGCCAATTACACATAAACTAAACGAGAATGCTTCGTGCAAATAAAATAAACATTTTTTTGTAAAATTCAAAGAAATTTACATCAATTACATTAACAATTTTGAGATTTACTCAATTTTAAACTATTAAAGCATAAAAAAAAAATTTCATTCAAAATGGGAATCTTGAATAATTTCCCAGGAACTTCAAAATCCACTGAATAATCCATCAAGATGTGATGCTCTGCAACCGAAGTTTGAAAAACACTAGACGCGTGATCCATCTACGAAAAGTACCGTGGAAACATATTTTATTTTTCTTTAAGATAAGGACAGAAAAGTATATATATTTTTTTGACTGAACGAAGTCATCTCGTGATGATCCCCGACACTCATGTTCAAAGCACGATTCTATACTGTATCTTAAGACAAATCTCGAAGCAAGAAAAGACCTCCAGCTCGTGCTTCATGTATAAATATCCTTTCAAGCGTCAAAACGTCATATCCAAAAGATATATAAAATAGAAAAAAAGAAGGATTTCACTCTTGAAGGTGCAGATTGCACCCACAATTTGACTGACAGTGGAATTTAGGGTTCTATAGTCTCTAATCTTGAATGTGACTAATGAATGCTGCAGGAAAGCCGACGGGACTGCACGTTTGCAATTTTTGCTAATAATATGACGAGGATACGAATAAATTCCATTGCTCAAACATTGCAAGCTGAACTGAGCAGTCACTAAGGGTGGCCGAATGTTGTCGGTTCAACGAATTTATTGCTCAAAATGTTACATAAAGTAGATGGAATGAGAGATTAAAAATTAAGGCCTAAACAAGAGACTCAAGTAAGTTTTATCTGTAGTGTAAATCAAATGAAAATTATGGTCAAAATGCAACTCTTTATATCTGATGGCTCTGAGATTCTATCTTTAGGCATTCTTACTTTTTACGAGGCCATGACATGGGTTATAAAAATGTTTTTAATGGATAGTATTTTTTTTGGGGGGGACGGATATGATACAAACGGGTTAATTTAGTTGCTTGTAAAAATGATAAACAAAGTGTTAAGGAACAATTTAGGTTGCAGTTGAGTTTAAGCCATTAATGCTTGTTATTAATTTTTTTTTTCTTTTTGAATAAACTAATTGAAAAGTTTGTGATGTATTGTTTGCTTAGTTTTAGTTGTTGCAATAAAAGAAGTGCTGCTTTTTCTGTTTGAATTTATTGCTGTTTTAAATATTTTCTGTCTGCTGTATGAGTTTTCTTTTGTTAATGTTGTTTATTGTATTTATGTGCAAATGTGTGTTAGTTAGCTGAGTTTAAGAATTCTTAAAACTAAAGCAGGTGTTTGTGTTTGGTGGTGTTTCATTTAAGTCTAATGATAGAGTTTAATTAAATAATACAGCAGTTAATTGATAGTAATTTTACTTTTAACTACTGCTTAATAGTTTGATCCAGACATCCAGCATGGACCGTAGGTTTTATAGTTCTTGGGTGTGTGTGTTAGGGAGTGTTGAAATTCGATTTAGGGTTATTAAAAGATAAATGTAAAAATTAGAAATGGAAGGTGATGGGTAATTGAAAAAATGAAAAAGACTGGAATTAAAGTCGAAACTTTTTATAACGAATCGCGATATAACGAATTATCGATGTAACGAATTGTTAAAAATGACTTGGTTGACGAGCCATAGAACCCCATGTTAAATATTTTCGATATAACGAATTTCAATATAACGAGCTATTTGTTATAACAAACAAGTTTTTATGAACACTGTAGTACCCACAAGCCCTTGTTATAACGAATATTCAAAACTGATCACAACTTATACCCATATTTAGAAAACAACGGAAAATGAAAAAATTTTTGTTTTAATATGGCTGCCAAAGGAAAGGCAATTTCGATTTAGGACAAGTTGAACATTATTAATGCCATTGACAATAGCAAGAAGCCAGACATATGCAATGTACCAGAAAATATTATTTTTTAAATTAATGATATTGAGAATTTTAATTTGAAAAGTACTGACAATAGTTTAATTTAATTCAAACAAAGTTCACCATGTTTATAAATACATAAAGCCTGTTTTTGCTGACACAGGGTGGCGCAGAAGCAGTGTAATGGTGATTTTCCGTCATTATTGATGAGCTTACAACTAGTCTTACAGTATATAACACAAGAAAGAGTCAAAATTTTAACTTATAATCCGTTGCAAAATTATAAACACAATAAATAATTCTAATGGGACATGGGTATTCATATTTTGCACATATAAATAAGTTTAAAACAAAAGAACACAACAAATTCTATAACAATATATACAAGAATTTGTTCACAAGCTATGTTTTCTTGTGAAGCGAGATAAAAAAAATGTCTTATGAAAATTAAATTCTAAAATAAAATTGCCCGACTTTAATTTTGTAACACTCTTGAATAGAGTTAGGGATGCACAGGTTTAAATACGTCTTTAACAATGCAATTTTAGTGCAAATCAGTATTTTATTTGAATGAAAACAGTTAAAAATAGCCTTTGTTGGGAAACAGCCTCTAAAATGCAGCCTAATTTGTTTGTAACAATTGAAGCACTCACTTCTAATTCGAGGAAAATACGACATGGTGCAGTCACATCCATCTGCTGTACATCCATTTTGTAATTGGCAGCGCACGCAAGAAGAGTTTGAATGGTTATGTCGAACAACTGGTGCGTAAGTTTCTTGATAGTCGATCCCTTCTTTGCTCCCTTCCTTGTGCAACTTTTGTAGTTTGGTTTTGTGTATCTTGGGATGATTCTGACTAGGTGATATGGTAATGCTGTATTGCCTCTGCAATGCATATAATTTGGGAATGGACTTTGGGGATGGCTGGTTGCCATGTGGTTATATCCATTTCCTCCATTTCCACGGGGAAGGTCATCAGAAGGCATGTGAGATAGTGGATGACTGAACACAGGATGGAACTTGGGATGAGTAACTTATACAGTGTGTTTACTTTAAGGTGAACAGACTGAGCAAATTAAAAATTGTCAATGAAAACATTCAGTAATAAATTAAAAATTGCAGTGTTTCATTTTTGAGTATTCTACTTTCTGTGTGGACCCGGCCGTAATTCGAAGCTTTACGGTGACTTCTTTGTGGCAATAAAGAAATCAGTTGTCCAATGGTTTTACACCGTGTGATTGCATTTCAACACTGACTCCTTCCGGCAGTGTGAAGGTAAAAAGTCACTACTGACTTTCTATTCTAAACTGTCGACAAAAATCCGGCGTGCAAAATTTTCTTGGGGCTTTTAGCATGAACAACAACAACTGCGAAGCTGCTTTCAATCGGCTTTTAAACCCAGCGATTGAAAGCCGATTAAAAGCCACTGCTACTTCAATGCACACATTTAGGTGAGCAGGAGGATTTCTATTTCTAGGTGAAACTAAACACTGTCTTTTAATCTGTAATCCTGATTGGGTCAACTTATATTAACTTATACTAATCCAATAAAGAAGCTAGTTTTATTTGCTTCAGTCATTTTTGTGGCTCACCAAGATTATTGCTGGCACTCTCTTAAGTGAAGATTCTCTTATTATTGATTACGTTCAGACATGTGAGAAATCTGAGGATAATGAAGCATAGACTATATAGCAAAAAATATAGGGTATTACAAACAAAATGTCCATTTTTTTTTTCAATATTGTATTACCCCGCTTTAAGCCGCATGTCGTTGGACCGGGTTTTTGTAATTTGAGTTTTCTTCATTTTCTGAAGATTATTACTAAAATCTGGGTAAATTTATAGAAATTTAGGCCAATTTACTACATTTTGGACATCTAAAAATGCTTTCTATGCTTGTTTAGGCTTTAGGGTTTATCGGCATGCTGGTAAAACTTGCACTATACCGGCATGCGGCTTAAAGCGGGTTAATACAGTATGTGGCAAGGCATTTAAAAATGGATAATGATTGGCTCCACAATGGCGACCAGTGAAGCAGAAAGTAAAACAACTTAACTACTTGAAAGAAACTCTGGCATCTGTTGATAGCATTTGCAAACACTTGAAAAGAAAATGGGATTTACCCTGAGATAAATTACTTAGAAATTTTAGGATTAGTGATTGTGAATTTGAGTTCTTCAGTAGATTTGTGCTCTGATAGGTTTTGGCACTTCCACTTCATTTGGGCATTACCCTTCTAAATGTGATTTTTATTCCACTTTATTCCATATTTGCTATTGATTTCAAAATGGTTGAATGGATCTGCAATAAGGAAATTATTTTAATATGGATTTGCACTTTGGGGCGAAAATCAACAAGATTTCCATCTATTAAATATATTACAGAGTAAAGTTCCTTCAAGACACAAGACCCTGAATTGAATTTAGAGCTCAAAATATTCCATGAGACAGAACTAGTTATTTTTATTCACACTTGTTTGCTTGCTCTGTAATTATTTAAGTAGCAAAAAGCAGTAAATCTTTTTATATATAAGACTATAATAAAATGAAGCATAATATCCTCTTTTAAAAACATATCTACAGTAATGCTTTTAGCAGATTCATTTTGAGATTGAATATTTAATGTCTCTGCTTTGGTTTGACTTTTTGTGGCTTGAAAGCCACTTAATATTCAAAGTTCATTGAAAATTTTATGATTTTATTGGTAATATTCATCTTAAAAGCCTAGAATTTTTTATTTCACTTTTAGCAATAACAAAAAGTTTAAAAAAATAAAAATAAATTAATGAAAGTATGTATTGATGTTTTAAGGAAATATGGATGATTAGACTTAAAACTGAGAGAAATGTGCTCAAGTGAAGGTAATGGGTTTTACTCTGTCAAAGATTTAATGCTAGGCTTTTGGCGGTCTTTAATATGTCTTTTGGGTTAATCTTTTAACAAATATATTGGACAAGGACAATAAAAGTAAGATTATTTGCAATGGTTTATTTTTCTTCACTGTTTGCTTTTCCCTTCCTATTTAGGTTTCACTTTCTTCTTGACCGATCGAAAAAGAAAATAAATTTTTTAAGCGCTTTGAATTGTTGGAATTGTGTTGGCCATTAACTGAAACTTCTTGATCAAGAATTGCACCACTGAAGATGACCCGAGAGGATCGAAAGGCCTATGGAACACAATAAAATGTTAGGCATATTGAATTTGTCATTCAGAGTTAAGTGCTCGGTCTAGAGGGAGTTTTTAGTACTACCGGACATTAAAAGGGTTGTCGGTATGCCTGGTTTAAAGGGAGTTCACTGTAATTAATTAATTAATTAATCTACTGCTATTAGATTTGCCAATGTTACTGCGGTGTATCTTGGTGGTTCATTTTTATTTTTGATTTCTTATGTAATTAAGAGTTTTTTTTTTAAATTTTGAAGGGTTTGGATTACTTTTATATTGTTTTGAAGAACGTAAGTATTTTGAATGGGTTTCATTTATTTGTACACTATTTTCCCTTATTTTTACACTAAAAATTATGGTAGACATTTTTTTGTCGCGCTTGAAAACTTCAGCGACTGTTCCTGTTTTGTGAAGTGATTGGGATTTACTTTAGAGGGAATAAAAGTTTAATTCAGTTTGATTACTTTAAGTGGTTTAAATGCAGAATTGAAAAATACAAAACACTTCTAAATGCCTTCTTTTGTTTCACTTATTGCATTAATTAGAATTTTGAATTCCCCTTCATGCGGTGTTAATCCTATTTGAATTCTTCTTTCAGCTTGTTCTATTCTGTCATCTTTATGAAGTGAAGGTCTTGAATTTTTTGCTAAGTGTTGATAAGTTTCTCTTCTACTTTTTTCATCACTGATGATTAGATGAAATGAAAATATAATTTAATATCTCTCAGACTAATTATTTCTTTTCTTTTTTAATAACTGACTCTTCTTTTCTTTTTGTAATTGTTATTGTTTCTTTCTCAGGGTGTATCATTATCTCTTTCAAAAGGCTAAAACAAATTTAGTCTATCAATCTTCTAATTCTAAGACTTTTTTCTCTTCGTTTCCTGTTTTTTTTTTATATTTAGTTTATCAACAGATTAAATTGTGTACACAAAACAAGACTACAGCACAACAGCGAAATTGTGTAATTCGAGTCAACAAGGATGATTAATATATCTATTACTTATAGTAAAGAAATTAAAGTAACAACAGCCTTTATTTTGTATCGAGACTTGATATAGTAGACGCAGGCAGTGTTAGTAAACACTTAGTAGATGCATTCAAAGTTTATTGTTTTGCTGTTTTTAGTGTTTCTATAAAAAGAATGTACACAAATAAAATTGCCGAAAAGCCGTTATCAAAAACTGCAAAAACACGAACCACAGCTTGAACGGCTTTTGGAGTGGTTTATGATTGGTTTTGGTTTTTACAACCAAATTCAAAATGGCTTCCACACAATAGTTTGTGGCAGCACATGATCAAACGATGATCATAGGCAATTGTATAACATCAACAAATAAATGATATTACTTATGGCTTGTCTAGGTTATTTATATTAATTTAGTACTTTAAAGAAAGTTCCGCCAGGGGGCGCCTCTAATATGGGCATCCGGTTCCTGGCTAACCAGTCCAATTTTTACTGATCAGTGTGATCACAGGTCAGCACGTGTTTTTGCAAACGTTCTCAAAAATTCTAATTTTTTTTCTTTTGCTAATTTTGTAAGATTTTTTATTTCTTAATCGCGTATTTTGTTAAGGCTCAAGCAACCATTGCTTCCGCCATGAAAGCTAAGGGCCGTTTGACCAAGAAACTTGATTTACTACAAATATAAATACACTCAAACAATTTTCATAGGAATTTAGAGTTTTAGAAATTGTGAGGGCACACGGTATTTAAACCTACTACTACTTCCGAAGAACATTCTATCCAATAGTCAACAATGTTGCAACTAAAGGGATAGAGCTGTGTACACCAAGCTTATTTCTATATATTTCTTTATTTTGGGACGAATCCAAGGTAATCTTTCTGCTTTTTATGAATTATTAAAATGTTGCAAGGTTTTTATCTTATCCTCTTTTCACTTATTAAAATTGGATTTACATTCTTTTTAGTTTGACTCAAATCATGTCATCGGCTTCGCTTTACTTTTGACATGGAAGACTCTTGAGACTGTTACAACTTCAGAACATTTTTTTGTGATCCATTTTAGGAATTCTAAAAAAACTCGTAAACGAATTTATGTTTTGAATTTTTTAACAACATTTTAAGTTGTTTATACACTTGTAGCAAACATCGATCCGAGGAATGAGTACCTCCAAACGAGTACAATTAAGTAAACTTTAAGTATTTGCTGAACCAATATGAACATACGTGAAGTTTTATTCATCAGCATACCCATAAGGTTAAAAAATACATTGAAATTACATTGCAATGTATTTTGAAATGCAATGGGTTTCACAAGAATGCATTTTGTAATAGCCTACATTTTTGCATGCTATTGGTTTCTAAATAATAATAAATTTTGTAAAATATATTAAAAAATGCATTCCAATATTATTTGTTAAATACAAATGCATTTTCAAAATGGTTACATTATTTAATGTACAAATAACAATTTCAGAAAATGTAAATATCCCACTCAGTGCACTTGACCTTTAATTACATTTTGGAATGCAATAAGTGAAAAGTTATATATGGGTATACTCTTTAGGAACCGAGACATTTATTTTGGCACTTTAGCTTGAGGACAGATGTATTCACCTTTTTTAAAAAAAATAAAAAATAAAAAGTCGGCAAGATCTTTGAGGTAGAGGCCATCATGTGGCGGCAAGCTGTGAAATTGCTTTTTACAGAAAGGTTCTTAGCACTAGGTATTTTGAAGCAGTGATAATTTCTTTTAAGCCCTGCAAGCCGCAAAGTTTGGATGGAAGTCTTAAGAATTTTCACTTGATCAATGAGAAAAAGGTTGGCACTGCTGCCATTGTGTTCAAAGGATTGACTCTCAGTCTATATATACCTCTTGTAAGATGTATGGATTTAATAAAAGGAGGTGAATTCCATGAAAGGCTGTGGCATGTTGATTGACATACCAAATGAAGTGCCCATTTATGTTTAGAACAGAATTCAATAATAAGAGTCTGTGGGTGTGTGAATTGCGCAGAAATGGCTGATTGGGAATTTGTAAAACTGAAATGTTTACTAATTGGGAGTCGTAGGTGTTCATAAAACCGATTTGTTTGCATAATCGAACAACTTCTTTTCAGTTTAGCTGTTTTTTTAAGTTTATGTATCATTATTTGCCCGGTCTATCTTTTAATGCTGTTGTTAGGGCAAGACGAGAGACCGAGTCAAGATTGATGTCATTGAATCTCAATGGATTTTTACGCCACCTGGTAGATAAACTTAAAACAGCTAAACTGAAGGGACGGTTTTTCGTCTACGACTGTACATACAGTCTGTATATATATTTTTCAAATTTATAAATGTTGCTCGTATTTCTTTGCAAAGTTTATGAATTTTTTTGTGAGAGTAAGCTGAATGTTTGCTGAATGGATTTGAATTAGTTTCTCTGCATGGCTTCTTTTCAACTTGAATTTGTCAGTATTTTTTCAAGCTATTCTGCTACAAACTTTGTAAAGAGGCTTGAATTGTGGTAATTCATAATGTAAACTCGTGTAGATGATAATGGCTTCATGTTGGTTGCAATCAAGGACCACCATGACCAATCTCTTCCTTATGTACTGGAAAATGCAGGCTAAATCAAATCCTAAAGATAATGCTGTCTGAAACGTAATTTCCTTAGGATAGGATACTCATCTGGCAGTGTTTTGGAAGTCAATTGCATTTTCCATATGCTTTTTCTCATGCTTGTACAATCTTTCAGGATAAATCTTTCAACAGCCCTAAATTTTCAATTGCACAACAGCAGATGGAATTCCTTTGCCCCCTTATTATTCATTGTATGACATATATATGCATATACAGGGTGTCCCAAATGAACGAAGCCAGTCAAATAACGAAAAGATCATTTGAATGAGATAAATGAAACGAATGTAGTACTAGTAAACTAAGTGAAGGCATTTCAAAAATGTGAAAACATTTGACCTTTGACCTTTTCTTCATGGTCATTCCAACTCTAACTTTTAAACTAAGACTGGTAGAGCAAAATTCTCAATTGAAAAAAGAAAGAGCACCTTCTGTTTAGTAGAAAATCAAATTTATTCTGACACAATAACAGATAAAATTACAAAAAAAATAAATCTGAAAAAGTCAAAACATTCCAAGAAAAGTGCTTTATTTTGCTGACATTCTAAGTACTACTGCAAATTACTATGCAGTCATGAATTGTTATTAATTTAACTGGTATTTTAAATGATATTTAACAAATAAAATTATCAAAAAGTCAAAAAATACAAAAACGAAAACCAAGATTAAGACTTTTTCACGATTTATTTTTTTCGTAATTTTATCTGTTATTGTGTCAGAGTAAATTTGATGAGGAGTTTTCTACTAAACAGAAGGTGCTCTTTCTTTTTTCAATTGAGAATTCTGCTCTAGCAGTCTTAATTTAAAAGTTAGAGTTGGAATAACCATGAAGAAAAGGTCAGAGGTCAAAAATTTTTTCACATTTTTGAAATGCCCTCATTTAGTTTACTAGTACTATATTCGTTTCATTCATCTCACTCAAATGGTCTTTTCGTTATTTGACTGGCTTCGTTCATTTGGGACACCCTGTATATTCTGACAAGAAATAAACATTAAACAGTAGTTGTAACAGTTGATATACAGGGTGTTTCGTTTAAGACGCCCCAGTCAATTTCCAGAATAAGTATATGCTTTTTTCAAAAATCAAGCAGACTAGCCTATAGCAAAGTAGGGATGACGAATCCAATGGTGGAATCAAATTTCAGTCCAGACATGCAACAATGCACTTTTCATTCGCTAACTCGTTAGCTGGTCGAGATAGAGCAAAATTTCCAATTACAAAGTTATAGAGCACCATCAAATTAGTACTATTTATTTATTTCTTTATTTATTTTATTAAATTTATCCAACTTATCTTAGTCACCTTAAGTTAACTGTTTTTTTTTCTTAATGAAGCGGAACCGTCCTGGTAAAACCAGGACGTCTGGTTATTCTGTATACACGTTACCATTTTTTATCAAAAGAAATGTGATATACCACACCATCAAATTGAGCAGACAAAGAAAATGTGTAATACTTCATAGTTCCACAAACCTAAAGTTTATTTACATATGTATATCTTTCTGCATCAGTGGTCGGGAAAATGGAGCATATAATACTCATTCTGATATTTTCACAGCAATTTTCTCTCAACTGCACTTGTAGTAGACTCAACCCACAATGGATTGCACAGCAGAAGAACTGTAATAGGTTGTTCTTCACTGAATAAAGAATAAAGATGATATTGGAAATTAAATCATCTTTCCTAGTACAAAATAAGATGGAAGGCTACGGCGAAAGGTTATTCTTCGGTCAAATTCCTGTCCCAGGAGAATGCTGCATTTTAGAGTGAAGTTGATGATGTATGATGATATTTTGCAAGTGTTGGCTCGTGGTTAATAAAATTTTCTAATTTATTTTTTTGGGCAATATTGTGAAATGTTCAACTGAATTTTTAAAACCAAGTTTTGCCAAGTACCAAGCAAGCAGAAAAATCTTATTGGATTACATGAACTGCAAGTTTGTGATATAACAACACTTGCTGCTTCCCTTTACTATTCCCATCTTTCCCTTCTTTATGCTTTCTAAAAAAAAATTATACCAAAAGGTTTTGGGTTTTCAAACAGAATACAAAACAGAAAAGTGGAGAAAAGGGAAAAGTCAATAGGATGAGGCAAAACCATATGACTGCTGAGTGTCAGGTGTTGAGACTTGAATAAAAGCTCTGCTGTATGGTCTTGTGCCCATGTCAACATTTTCTTCTTTGGGTGTCTGAATAGAAATCCAAAGACAGATCACAGTAGAATTCAGTGTGACCAGATGTATTGCATTTTGTAGGACTGCTCTGTGGAATTTAGATGTTGTCATAGAGTCGTTATTAGGTTTAGATGATTTTGTGGCTCATCAATAATCACCAAAACAGCAAAGCTGGGGAGAACGCCAAGTAAGCCAGACGAAGGCAGACCGATCAACCCACAAGCACGAACAGAACAAACGCTAATCATACAGCTTAGTTGATCATTCCACATAGAGCATTTCATGCTGTGTGGGCACATGAGTGGTGTTTTTTTGCATTTGGGAGATTGTTTGGGGTTGTTTCGTTTGATTTAGTGGGCTTGATGGTGATGTGACTATCCATATTGTTCAAAAATATAGTTTGCAATGTACAGGTTGATCCTCGCCGTTACTAACAGGTCAGGGGAACAAAAATAGTTTGTAATAGCAAGAGTTTTTAACCAAGAGGATTTCGTTATAAACGAATTAGTTCGTTACAACGAGAAAAATCTAAGAAACTCTAAACACAATTCTCCAAAATTATAAAAATCGTAGCAAAGAGATTCTGGCGTTTTTCGATGTATTTTCTGATGATTTTACATGTACTGGTATGTCTCATGATTTTACATGTATTTCTCATGATTTTGACGATTTTACATGTATTTCTCATGATTTTGACGATTTTACATGTATTTCTTATATTTTGACGATTTTACATGTATTTCTCATGATTTTAACGTTTTTAAGTGTATTCTCATAAGAATCCTGCAATTTTTGTATATTTTCTCAGTTCTGATGTGCATCAAAATGCATCATAATGAGAAGACACCTTAAAAAAATGTCAAAATCATGAGAAAACACTTAAAATAGTCAAAATCATGAGAAAACACTTAAAATAGTCAAAATCATGAGAAAACACTTAAAATAGTCAAAATCTTGAGAAATACATGTAAAATCGTGTGACAATACATCCAAAAACGCCAGAATCATCTTTGGTACAATTTTCTTAATTTTTGTAAATTGGTAAATTTGAAAATCTGTAAATTGCTAGGTCAGCAGACGTACAGATTATCAGAAAATTCCAGCTTCAATAGCTGGTCAATCAGAAAACTGTGAACATAAAACAGACGAGGAACATTTTTACTACGCATTTTACTATGTTAGACTGTTGCTGAAGTAATTAAAAAAGTTATTTCTAAGCAAGTAATGAAAAGAAACGGAATTTTTCATAACCAAAAGTTCCTACAAAAAAAATTCAAACCACCAAATATCAAACTAATTATGAAGTAGCTGGGCAGCAAAGCCTAACCCTGGTTTTTACCAGAAAAGGTTACCTTGCCAAGCTTATCTACATGGCAAGTACTGCCAACCTCCTTAATGAGTTTTTGCACCCTCTGGTTAATAAAGTTAAAACACTCAATCTGGAGCTGAGTGTGGCATCTGAGAGAATAATTCATGGGATCAAAACGATGTGTGGCATCAAAGAGAATAATTCATGGCGTCAAATCCTACTAATTAATGACAAACGGTGCAAAATTTGTACGAAACAACAAAAGTGTGTCAGAAACCGTGCAGAAGTTGCTAAAATCATGTCTCTCACTGAAACGATGCAGTTTGTCTCCACCCACAATAAGAAAACTATAAATTAACAATGCTATAATGTTAGTTTGCAATGCTTTTTCTCATAGACGAAGCAACCGTTGTATAATTGTATCATCTGACCTCATTTTTCCAAAGCTTTATTGCACAATGGTCTTTCTGTCGATAAACACGATGGAATTCATCTGAAATAATAAGAAGAAACCCGAGAAAGCAAAAACTGTACATGTAGATTCAATTAATATCCTACAGCAAAAAGTGTGTGTCAAATCAATTGGACTCAAGATTTTATTCTAAGCTTGTTTTGACAAAGCTCCCTAGTCTTTCGCTAAACCGTCCCTTGTCACGTTTTTGCTTCACAAATGTTAAGATTTATACGATTTTTTTTTTCAAAATGAGGTCAACATGTAGGAAAAAAATGATGATTTTTATTGTGAGTAATCACGTACTGATGGGAATTTCTAGGACTTGAGTTAGACAAATTGTCAACAAGTTTGTGATCGGGCAAAAACGACGAGAAAACAGTAGCCGCGGCTGAGAGATTTGAAATAAGAGCTTTTGCTTGTATTCGTGGAAATATGTAACCACTTAATTATCAAAGGATCACTGAAGACAAGGCTATATTATCACTTGTTGAAGTCTAGTATTTCACCTAGTGGAAAAACATGGAATTATTCACAATTTCAATTGTCAGCATACAGTGGAGATCCAGTTTTCTTGAACATTCATCGATCAGGTTATATCCTGTGGATCTTATTTCATCTTAAAACGCCTCTATTAATTGGTATTTTGTATTTGTTACTACATTTGCCCGCTTTAAGTCGCATGCCAGTATAGTGCAAGTTTTACCGGCATGCCGATAAATCTCGTTTTTACCGGCAAGCCGGTGTGAGTGAGTGTGGATTTTTTTCAATCAGAATTGAGCCTAAACAAGCATAAAAAGCATTTTTAGATGTCCAAAATGTAAGAAATTGGCCCAAATTTCTATAAATTTTTTCAGATTTTAGTAATAATTTTCAGAAAATTAAGAAAGCTCAAATTATAATAAAATAAGCACTTTTAAACCACCCTCTGCTACCAATTGGTAACAGAGGGTGGTTTAAAAGGGCTGAAACATAATTATTTATTTGGGCTCTTTTAAGTATAAAAAAAAACAAAAATCTAACTTTTTTGCTTATACCGGTATGTTCGGCTGAAATTCCAAAAATGTGGTAAACTCATGGCCAACAGCATGCAGCTTAAAGCGGGATCATACGATAGATATTTGGTGATTTTGGTATTTGGTGCATCCCAACTAATTAAAGACAGCTCATAAAATATTGAACAGTAATATGTGGCTTAAACTCACAGTTGTTGTACAGCGAAAACAGAAGGCAGGAAACTAATGTAAAGAGTCTTTACTTTGAACTTATGACCATGGTATAAGAAGTCATCAAGGCTGTATGGTCACAAGTATAATCCATCTTTATTTTGTCTTTCACTTGTCTTGGAAAATCTGCACTTACTGAAACAGATCCATTAATTCTGCTTTAGATTTGCAATGTTGGCATGCAATTCATCTTTTTTCTTTTTCTTTACTGGTACTTTGGTCAGTTGGTTGTAGTGGACACCTAAATTAGGACAGCCAAAGATTTATTGTTTAGTTTTTTCCCCTGCATGGCTTGAAAACTATAATTTAATGCAAGGTGAAAGGTTGAAAAGTTAGGTTATATAACACAGAGAATTTTATTTAAAATCTATTTTAAATTACTGTGGAGAATATTTATGCAATTTTTTTCATTTATCCTGTTTTTTGCACCAATTTTTTCATATTAATCATGTGTACATGATATATGAGATTAAACTTTTGTGGCTGGGCTGGAAAAAGTCATGCATTTGCTTGATGTTTGTTGAGTCAATAACTTTTTCTCTCTCTTTTGTTGGAACTGAAAAATGACAAGTGCATTATGGTACATTCTTTTTTCTTCTATATATTATTGCATATGTCATGAAGCAATTTTTGAATAAAAAAAATAATAATACCGGTAATTCAAACCAGAAACTCACTTTTTCTTTATTGCATTCATTTTTATTTTGCTATTTTCATATATTATATTTAGGAATAAATATAAAGCTACACTTTAAAAATGTTTATATTTAGTGTTTGAAATTGTGTGATGTGGCATTTCTTTCACTGTTTATATACTTTTAAATATAGAAGTATTTCAATACTGTCTTTTGAAGAATGAATTGCCACACCGTAGAAAGAGAAAGCTACACAATTGGAAACTGATTACAAGTGGAATTCCACTACTTTTTTCTGGCTTTTCTACCCATTTGACCAAAAAATGTCATCAAGGGGATGTTTGGAAAAGAAAATACAACCTTATCTTATCTGTACAAGAACACAGTCAATTTGAGGAAATGATGTGACCGGCAAGTGAATTACAAGTTCTTCAGAAGCAAATGGAAAATTGCAATAAAATTGAGAAGTTGTATAAATGTTTTCTCCAGAAATAAAATATATATATGAAATTCTATATCACCAATTAATTTTGAGGTTGAAAAAAATGTAACATAGAGACCAAATTGAAAAATAGACATCCAGTCACAACCACTGAATCCCAGCAAATGTACAGCAACAATATTGGTAAATTGTCCAGGAAAACAAACAATTAAGACAGGACTTACAAACATAGGCAATGTTTCCAAACTCATTATTGCAACATTCTTGGGTGCTTTTTTTAATCTAAATCCATTGAAACCTCACATCAACTCAATGGGAATTCATTTCCTAATTACTTCACAAGATTATAGTCATTAGTTTGCAAGCAGACAGCAACAAGGAAACTTTCAATGTAAATGTGCAATTGCAGTCATAAAGATTGTTTTCACTTGTGGCCAGTTGAGTGAGTGGACAAAGTGTACAACATTTAGGCACACAGAAGGAAAGTAAATAAAGTGATCGTTTGGATATATCACAACACTTTAATACTCACTTTTTATGATCACAGCTTCAAGTTTATACATAATTTGTTTTCCAGAATTTCGTTTGTTGCTGGCAATTCTGAGAATTATTTGGTTATTACAAGTGCAAAAGTACAAATAAAAGTTTATGGATCATTTTTATGACTTCTTAGAATATATAGTTTGAGAAAATGGGTTGTTTACTCAAGCTGAAGATATTGGATCTTTAGTTTGCTATATATGCTGATGAATTTATTTTTATTGTCTTAAGTGACTACATCTCGAGTTGCATTCACTTTTTGTTTAAAGTCAGCAGCTGCTGACCTAAGTGTGGATGGGATTGAGTGATTTCTGGCTTAGCAAGAATAGAGCAATCAAGACTTTAGTGGCCAGTCAGTTGAGTGCATTTTACACTGCAATAAAAATTCTTAATTTAATGCTTGAATTATAAAATTCAAAATGAATAAATTTTTCAATCCACGTTTAGTTTATTAAAGCCAATGTGGGCCTTTAAAAGCATTTTAAACGAGGATTAATGTAAAAGGAAATGATATTTGGTGTAAATCTACTGATTTAAATAAACTGGTGGAGATGGAACAAGAATACAAAAAATGTTCGAAAAGGATTGCTATTTTAATTTTGGTTTGTTTAAAGCGACCATTTTCTTTTATTAACTGAATTTTTTTGAAATTAATTTTTAGTTTTTACTCACATTTAGATTTGACAGCAGGTCCGTCAATTACATAGGCCGATGTTTGATTTACTATTCTGTTTTGGTGTGTAATAAATATGGGCACAAAGTATTTGCATTGTTTATTTAATATTACTTTGCATGTGGGAGTCGTAGTGTGAATAGTCCAAAGGCAATCACATTTTGGATGCGTATACAAATTGGATACTTGGATTGAATGCATTAAAGATATCGGTATCTTTTGGACGTCCCGTGCTTTGGAAGAAAAGATATGTCAATGAACTCCAGCTTTTACACATTTTTATGTTTTATATCTTTGCCGAAAGGTGTAATTCTGACATTTTACACCATTTTTAACTCTATTTTGATTCATACCTCCCAGTTATATCTTTTAACACTATTTTAAAAACTTGTATATTTTGCCTTTACGCCTTTTAAGATGTTACTGTACAAAATGCAGACTAATTTCTCTTGGCTTGTCAAAAATTATCATTAGGTGTGTTCAAAGATTCGGCGGGCTTCCGGGAATTTACCCGTGGCCTGTGGCCCGGTGGTCCGTCCCTGACCCACCCAGATTTCCCAGTACTAAATTGGTACCCAGTCCAGCCATGAGTACATTTCAATGTATATTCAAGAAAGGAAAAATTCAAGCCCTGCACTTTGTGTAACTATACAATAAAAGCAGTGAATGTGAGTGTGTTTGCTAAAGGGATTTGATTGACTAGCAACTGGAAAGTCAATCGGAAAGAGATGTTTTAGAGAACTAGGAGAGAGTGGAGATTAAAGATTATAAGGGTGGAGTGTCAAACTTCAAAGGTAAGTAACAATTTTGAAACTTTTTTGTGCAGTAATTCGATATATAGTAATACTGTCAATTAAACTTACCCAACTGGATTTCATGAAGTTACAGCTGCACAATTGCTGAAATAAATGTTTCTTAGCAAATAGCGTGAGTGGACTCAGGACACGACCATTGATTGACAGCTTATTTGCATAATTGTTTATTTTAGTATATGACACAGGTGGCGCTGCAATCGGCAGTGTCACAAATTAACGTAAGCCAGAATTGGAATGCAGAACATTCCAGCATTGAGGTTTTGAATGTAGAAAAAGTTTGATTTTTGTGTACGACATGAGAAAGCAGAAACCTGTAGAAAATCCACCGACAAGCGGCAAGAAGATTTGAAAATATTCCCTTCAGGTTCTTCCGGCTCTAGAGAGTTGAACTTGATAATAAATGGGACGGTATTAGTACTCTAACCACTACTACTCGAACTAATCAAACTGCAGTTTAACTTTAGAAAAATGCAATACAATTTATATAAATGGAAGAAAAAGAGCAGAAAATCGTTGAATGTTGTAAATTTAACTTTTGATGTTTAATTTTAATTATTTTTAAATTTTTTATCATTATTTTTAATTAAAAAAAAATATTTTTAGCCCAAAGTTTAATTTGCACTGGAGATTTGAAAAGTCCATAAACACTTGGAATCGTCTATGTTAAATAGATGACGTGATTACTTTTTTTTGGCAGGCTGCCCTGCATGTACTTCGTTATCGCAATCATGGATGTACACTCAACCTCTGCGTTTTCAATTCGTTTTGATACAGAAACACTTAATGAAGATTAGTTAACATTCTTATCTTTTTTTTGGGTATTTAGCTTTTTGTCGATTGGTGTGGTGCCGTTATAAATTTTTTTTTTTTTTTTTTTTTTTTGTTATTAAATTTTTCTGTTGATTCTGTCACGTGAAGGAGCGAGCGAGTATTGGATCGAGTCTCGAGATAACCTCTCACACAATACACACGTTGGTTCTTCGTCTAGCTCTTGAACGAACGTGTAATTTACTGGCTCATTACCAATTTTAGAGGTTTATGGATGAACACTATTATTTCCGGTTCCCTTGTGGACTGTGCAGTATCAAGATTTGACAGCTCGGTTTAAGCCATTATACTTTTAACTCGCGTGTTCTCATTTCGTTTTTTTTTTTTTCATCTTTCTTCTTTTTTTTTTTTTTTTTTTTTTTTGTTTAAATTACTCATGAAAATTCATTTTGATATTTTTCTAGTTCAGGTCATTTTTTAGACGAAATGGGTTGTGTAAATGCATTCAAAGTGATTAAAATTAACATATTGAAAATTAGATGCACGTTGATAGCAATGTAATTATTCCCTGTTGAATTTAGAAAAGTAGAAGAGGATTCAAGTTGAAAAGCTGCTTATATTAAGCTGAGCATATTGTCCTTTTCTTAAATCACAAATTAATACTTTTACCTAATCAGCAGCAGGAGGGACAGCACATTTTAATTTGCCGGTAGATAAATTTGGAAAACTCTGTAGATAGAGGATAAAATACAGGAAAACTCTATGGACAGAGGATAAAATACAGGAAAACTCTATGGACAGAGGATAAAATACAGGAAAACTCTATGGACAGAGGATAAAATACAGGAAAACTCTATTGTCAGAGGATAAAATACAGGAAAACTCTATTAACAGAGGATAAAATACTGGAAAACTCTATGGACAGAGGATAAAATACAGGAAAACTCTATTAACAGAGGATAAAATACTGGAAAACTCTATGGACAGAGGATAAAATACTGGAAAAACACGAAAATTTTAATTCAATCTGTTTTACACCAACATGAGCCGGTTTTTTAGCTCTATTATTATTAAAAAAAAGGATATTTTTATATTGCAAAATAAAATTCGTTTTATGTGCATACAATATGCAAAAAAAAGTCTATTTTATGCAATAAAAAATATAAAAAGATGTAAAATAAAAGAATTGGCGCTTTTATGGCAATTTTGGGCGTTTTATGCATTTATCCTGACTCTAATTATTATTATTATTATTATTATTATTCATATGGAATATAAAAAAATAGTGTAAGTAAGAGTGAGTAATGAAGCACGGCCTAGCAGGAGAGTGGCAGCCGCCACAATCGTGTTGCCTACAATGTTGAGTAGATTTTGATCGATCAATACGTAATAACTTGTGCATTTTATGGGGAATTGTGTTCTTTTTATATATCTGTTATAGGTGCATTCGAAAATGTTTAACGCAATAAATCTTCAAAACAAAAACGTTCCAAGGAAAATTGAGAAGTGAAAATAGGGCGTTTCTGCGCGTTTCTATTTTCAAATTTAGCTATTCTAGTTTTTTTGTCCCTTAATTATCAATTAGCAATTTCATTTCTTTTGGCTGACGAAGCGGTATCGTTGGTTGGAACAGAACAAGGGGGAACTCGGATGAGATGACTCAAGAGCCGTGCATAGAATAGGCGGCAATTGAAAATTTTCAATTTGCTCACTACACTGCATAGCTTACATCGATGTGGGCACGAGCGTAACTAGTCAATAGACTTTTGCGATTTTTTCTTTTTGAAGGTGAGATGCGATCTCGGCAACAAAAAAAATCGTTTAGGATATCGGAGATATTCTGTCAGATTTTATAGCTGGATATGGTAGATTATTATACTGCAATATTTTATTTATTTATTTATTTATTTTAAATGGTTGCGCGTTGCTGCGATTGTTTTTTATTCATTGCAAGTGATTAATGTTGGCCATTTGACCAGGGGATTAAGTTATATGCCCTCTGTTGATTGGTTGAGATGAAGATGCACGATATCGTTTTATGATGGTGTCAGCTTACACTAGATGGCGCATTTTTACTCGTTTCAATTTTGAAAAATCGCGAACTAGAAAGAAAAATAAGATTTAGTCAAGGAAAATAAGATTTAGTGAATAAAAATGAGATTTAGTATTAAAAAAATGAGATTTAGTGAAGAAAAATGAGATTTAGTCAAGGAAAATGTGATTTAGTGAATAAAAATAAGATTTAGTATAAAAAAATAAGATTTAGTGAGATTTAGTGATGAAAATGTGATTTAGCAAAGGAAAATGAGATTTAGTATAAAAAAAAGTGATTTAGTATAAAAAAAATGTGATTTAGTGAAGAAAATGTGATTTAGTCAAGAAAAATGGGATTTAGTGAAGGAAAATGAGATTTCAGTGTTGGAAAATGAGATTTAGTGACGAAAAATGAGATTTATTGAAGAGAACGGTGAAGATTTATTCATCATTTCCCATGTGACTATGTGAGCAGTATTTTTAAGCAGCTTTGACGAAAATCTGATATAATTTCAACCACATAAAAAGAATCTGGAACAGAAAATTAAAACACTTCACCGATTTTATCATCGCGTTGCCCTTGCGAAGTTTTAGTGGTCGGAATTGTTTTCTCTGTGTATGGGAAGCTTTTCATCTGACACTGGGCTTAATGATTATTTTTTTTTCTTCAAAATAAGTTACTTAAGCTGCAATTTACAAGATTTTAACCAGCTGTGGTGTTTACTTAATTAATTTAAAAAAATATACAAATTTCACAAACAACATGATAAAATGATGGTCAGATAAAGCACCATCTGTGACGGATGATAAAAACTAAAAAGTATTTAATGGTGATGAGAAATGTGTATTATTACATATTACTAACTTTATGTCATAAATGTTAATTTTATTCAGAATTAAACTGCTAAATTTAACATTTTATACTTAAATTATGCTAAACAAGAGGAGGAAATGTAGGAAAAGCTCATTTGGAGTTTGAAAAAGTCATTCTGTCGAAATGGCCATCGGGAAAACTGAAAGAAATAACGGAAACGATATGTGGTGTCCGTCAGATCTGTGAGATATATATGTTATCATAGTTTAAGTTGCTTGGTAACGCGCACTGCGCGCATGTTCTGTATTATTGTGTTACTTGTATTGAATATACATCTCATCAGTTTTCTTGTTGAAAAAGCTTTCTTCTTCCTACATTTTCTACGCACACACGTACACTCACAAGTGGTAGCAGGAGTCTGGTTTCTTTGCAAGATAGAAACGTTCCATTTTGGCGACGATTTGTGGAGAATTTGCGGTGAAAGAAGAATTGAAAAACAAGGCGTAACGATCGAACAAGGAAGATGGCGGATGCGATTGCAAGTGCATCTTTGAATCGAATTGAACTTCTAAAACCTCAAAACTATTTTACTTGGCAATTCAAAGTGGGGACACTTCTAGCTGCAAAAGGTTTGAAAGGCGTCATCACGAAACCGGAGCCGATAGTGCCCGACGCGACGGATGCAACGTATGCAGACGCGCTGAAGAAGCACGAAGCGTGGGCCAAAAATAATGACGAGGCTTTAGGGATTATAGTTTTAACGATGTCGGACGAAGAAGCCACAAACTGTATGGCTTTTACCGAGGCCAAGGCGCTTTGGGAGGCGTTGAAAGCGCAGTACGCAGGTACCACGGAAGAGCGACAAATTGACGCTGGTTCGGAACTTGCGGAGCTGCGCATGAGACACGACGAGTCGACGGATGGTTACTTGAACAGGGCCAAGTCGATTCAGGCAAAAGCCAAAGCGGTAGGAAAGGTTGTTTCGGACCGCGAGATTCTTCATTACACGACACGAGGACTTTTGCCAAAATATGGCAATATTGCACGAAATTATCGTGACGCGGCAGACGCGAAATTTGAAGATTTGCGACGGTCACTGAAAATGGAAGATCAGTGGGCGACATTCCACTCAAAGGGACAGACCGTGGACAACGTGACGGTTGCGTTCAAGGCGCAGGTGGGACGTAATTCGGGCGGCAAGAAGTTGAAAAACGTTTCAAAATCAGCCTGTTATGAATGTGGTAAAAGTGGCCACATTGCCAAGAATTGTTGGCAGCGCTACCCCGAAAAGAGGCCGAGTCCAGCGTCACAACGACCAAGAGAGGCAGCCACGGCAAAAATAGCACAACAGGAAGCGGTTATCCAGCATGCTTTTGTCGTCGATTTGGGCGGCGACGATTGTCAAGACGAGTGGATTCTCGATTCCGGCGCGTCGGCGCATATGTCTGGAAAACGGGAATTGTTTGGGACTTTCGAGGAAATCGAAGCAGTGGTCACCACAGCCAAAAAGGGCGCAAAATTGTTGGCTACGGGGAAAGGGAATATCATTTTGAGATGCAAGCTTTCAGAAACGGAATTCATGAAGATTTTGCTCCTCGACGTCTTATTTGTGCCAGAGTTGAAAGGCAATCTGTTGTCAATTCCACGTCTTACCGCTAATAATTATGCGATTTCATTCAACAATAAAGTCGCGGAAATTAAGGACCCAAGAGGAATGACGATTGCAACAGGAACATTAAATGGCAGCATGTATTTACTGCACCAATGGGTTGGAGAGGAAGCCAACGCAGTTTCTGTGCAACCTCGCCCAGCCAGCAAGGAATTGTGGCATGAGCGACTGTGTCATTTAAATGAGCGTGCAATAGATAAAATGCGAGACAAACAGATTGTGCACGGGCTGGAATATGCGGACGTGCATTTGGAAAGATGCACTGCATGCACGTTGGGAAAAATGACGAGAAGCCCGTACAAAAGAGTCAAGGGGAAGCAGTCAACTGAAGTTTTGCAACTTATTCATGGGGATATGGTTGGACCATTTCAGACTGCATCGCTGGGAGGCAGCAAGTATGCTTTGATTCTAACTGATGATTTTACACGCAAAAAAATTCGCGTTTTTCTTGCGGGAGAAATCTCAATGCTTTGAACATTTTGAAATATTCAAGAACATGGCAGAGAAGCAAACTGGCTACAAACTCAAAAGGTTTAGAAGTGACAACGGTGGGGAATTTGTCAATGCAAATTTCAAGCGTTTTTTCGAATCTGAGGGCATTCTGCACGAGCTTACGGTTCCCTTTAATCCTTCTAGTAATGGAATTTCTGAGAGGGCAAATCGTACGCTAGTAGAGGCGGCTCGGACACTGCTAATCAAATCGGGCCTTCCTTTGAAGTTTTGGGCAGAAGCGATCGCCACATCGGTCTATGTCAAAAATAGATCGTTTACCAAGCCGAATGGGGATTTTACACCCGAGGAGTTATGGTCGAAACACAAGACGACAGTTGCATTCTTGCGGATTTTTGGTTGCGAAGCCTTTTTGCACATACCGGAGGAAAAGCGACGGAAATTGGATCCGAAAGCCAAACACGGCATATTTGTCGGTTATTCAGTCGACAGGAAAGCCTATCGAATTTACGTTCCGAAAGACGGTAAAGTAGAAGAGGGCAGGACGGTAGGATTCAATGAGGAGGTGCGAGGTGCAGACGTTTTTGGTTTAAACGATGAGGGGGCAAAGCAACGTTTTTGCCAAGAAGAGGAAGACGCCATTTTTTCTGTTGAACCGGTGAACGAGTTGCAGGACGCTCAAGACGAGGTCGAACACCCGGTTATCGCTGTTGACGACGCCGCACCGCAGCCACTTCAGCCGGTGCAGGTGGGGCGACCCAGGGGCGCGACGAAAGCGGCGCTTGAGCAGAGACTGGCGGAACAGCTTGCGCAGCGCGAAGAGCGGTTGCAACAAGAGGGAGTGCGACGCTCGGAGCGCATAGCAGCACAACAAGAGGCGGTCAATGCTGCAATAGAGTGTGTGGAAGAGCTGTTCACTCCTGAAACTTACGTAGAGGCGGTAAACTGCAATGACAGAGAGAAATGGCAAGAAGCGATGGACAGCGAGATTAATTCTCTACACATCAATAAAGTATGGACACTTGTAAAGAGGGAAAGACAGACAGTGACGGTGAAAAGCAAATGGATTTTCCGCATTAAACTTAATGCCGACAGAAGCGTCAATAAGTATAAGGCACGCCTGGTGGCGGTGGGGTATTCCCAACGACCTGGTGTGGATTTCACGGAGACTTTTTCGCCCGTAGTGAGGATGGAATCGCTCCGGATCATACTTTCGATGATAGCCAGACACGGACTGTTGACGCGACAATTCGACATTAAGACCGCGTACCTTTACGGATTGTTGGACGAAGTCATCTTTATGGAACAACCGGAAGGTTACGAGCAAGACGATCTCGTTTGCCGACTGGAACGCAGCCTGTACGGGTTGCGCCAGTCGGGACGATGCTGGAACGAGCGACTTGACCAGGAACTGATCAAGATTGGCTTGAAACCGCTCATAAACGACCGGTGTGTCTATATTTATAGACATAAAAATGACTACATAATTTTGGGCGTGTACGTGGACGATATTTTGGCTGCTTTCACGAGACAAAAAATTCTTGATCGGATACTAAAACGACTAAAGAAGGTTTTCGAAATAGTCGACATGGGGGAGGTTCACTTCCTACTCGGAATGGAAATTTCGGTCACTAAGGACGGAGTATACGTGGGACAACAAAAATATGTAAACGACATTTTGACAAAATTTGACTTACTCAATGGGATCACTGCGAAAACGCCGATGGCAACAGGACAGGATTTGGAGGACTTCGACAAATCAAAGAAGGTTGATCAGAATTTATACCAGCAGATCATCGGTTCTTTGATGCACCTGATGATTGTTTCTCGTCCGGATTTGTCATATGCTGTGAGCGCTCTCTCAGCTTTCTCCAAAGATCCTCGCCAACTGCACTTTCGAGCAGCGAAACGCGTTTTGCGTTATGTCAACGGTACAAAAGATTTGCGTTTGTTCTTCTCAAGCAAAGAAGGAAGCTTACAAGGATTCGCGGACGCAAGTTGGTGTGTAACCCAAGATGCTAAGTCACACACGGGCTTGATTTTAAAGGACAAGTTTGAAGGACAAGTTTGAAGAAGGCCGTGATCGTGTGGGTCTTCAAGATGATGCCAAGATGAAAGAAGAAGAACAATAATTTTTGTTGTTAATATTTTATTCGTTTTTCTCTTTCATTCATGTTTGTTGTTAGAGTTAGTTTTCTTTTTAAGTTTAAACAAATGATAACCTATGAGGGGGATTTGTGAGATATATATGTTGTGACGATTACCTTCTGGAGATAGCAATTGCTAAACTAAAGTGTGAACTATCCGTGTGAAAATGTAAAATATGCAAACCTGATGTTTTCTCAAAACATATAACATTTATTCCGGTTTGAACCTTATATAAATACTATGCCTACAAGTGGCTAAAATGACGATAAGTTAAACTATACAGTTATTTGGCAAAAGCCCTGAAATAATATCATTTGAAGGCTTCAGTCATGCAATAAGAATTTGTAACGGTCTTATTGCTGTGACGTAAAAGATGTCATCTATGAATGGCTTTGGCTTCTAAATGGTCCGGGGTTTGGTTCTAAAAGGCGTGTAAATGGTTAGGCTGGGTGGGTTATATCCGAGAGGTGCGGTTGACTTTTCTGTATCGTCACACACATCGCGTCGCAGATAATTGTTGTAATCAATAATTACCGCGAGATGTAACAATGTGAGAATAAATATTCATATTAATTCTATGGAATTAATCATGATATTTTAGAGTCACAAACTTAACTAAAACTATGAAAATAAGTAAAATATATTAAAATAGCGCCGAGCTATTTTTTGCCCCGAGTGCAATCAACATCTAAGTTAGACTTAAAGGTTCCGTCAAACCAATAACGAATTGAATCGAAATATCTCGCAGGAAAGGTTATCCATCGCCGGGAAATTACTCCACTCGGTCCTGGCTGGCGGGAGAGTAACCGGGAAATTACTCCGCGTCGATTACTCTGATAATGCGTCTGTGAAATATAAATACTCCACTCTAGATTCTACATTACCAATGCGTCTGTGAATTTTACTCCACTCTAGATTCTGCACTCTACAACGGAATGTTGGCATGAAGCTGGAGGGAGTGCGTCTGTGGGTTGTACCCCACTCTAGATACTACACTTAAATGTGTCTGTGAATTACTCACTCTAGTTACAACATTTCTACAACGGAATGTTGGCATGAAGAGGCGGGCAGTGTGTCTGTGAGTCTTCTACCCACTCTAGATACTTACACTAAATACAAAGTATTTCTACAACGGATTGTCGGAACGCAGAGAAGTATAATATGTGCTCAAGTAATATCAGTATCAAACAAAAACAGAACAAGAGCGAGCTATATCCGTTTTGCAGGGGGATATATACTCGGTGAGGAGAATAGCTGTTCAGTGATCCAATGGGATCACTGGGCAGTCAAATCCATCCAATCCCAGATCATAGGAAGTGGATACTCAGGACATAGTCTTCTACTAGGTCCACTACAGGAACTGGATACGCAGGACACATTTTGGATTAAGTCCCTTTGACTATAATCCAAAAGGAGTCCAACTCACAGTGGGTGATGGGGGGTGACTTCACCAGGTGTAGAGTTTGCACATAATTCAATAGAATTATGTGACAAATAAATCAACTAATATTTAAACATCCAAAAGTATTTAAAAGTGTCTAAAGTCGCAGTGGAATAAAATATAAATAGTAATTTATATTTTATTCACTCAAAAATTGTCGAAATTTGAAATTACCGCTAAAACGTACCAGCGCCATCTATCGGTGAAATGTTCGTCCTATATTAACAAAGTGTTTGACAGTGTAACCGTCACAAGTCCCCCTTAAATATATGTTAATACCTGTATTAACATACTATTTATTCCGAATATCTTGAGGATCAAGACCACACTGTCATCTAGGGGACTCGAGCTGTAATCCTTGGTAAGCAAAAACCTTTATTTTATATCTTAATAGTATAAATAAAGAGTATTTCTTAATCAAATGCTTCAAAAAATATTTATTAAGGTTATAAAACTTTCAATTATTAATAATAACTCCAATCTCGCTTTACAGGTGGACTTACAACTGTATCAAGAAAACGATAACTTAAACTAACATCAAAACTCTTGTATCAAACAAATGATTAATAAAATTTAACAATTATTTTCACAAAACTTAACTTCTCACTGGAAATGTAATGATTTGCAAAATAACACTTTACACGTTAAAATTCAAGTATTAAAATTAGTATTTTTATAAACAAACTCACATTGACTCGTAATCAAATTTTAGCAAAATTGTTAATTTAAATATTAAAGATCTTTGAATTATTCACAAAAAACGGCATAAAATACACCTGAACCTGACTAAATCTTTGTTTCAACTCGGGTCAAGAAATGGAGATGGAGAAAATGGACTCGTTACTTCTGGTCTTGCCTAAAAGGAAAGATATCGGGAAAGTAACGGATCCCGACATCGTTGACGCTTTCTAGTCCAACTCTTCATCCTCAATGAATCCTTCCATGGATGTAACAACTTCCGAGACGGCTGCGGGTGGAGAATTAAGTTGCATAGCTACCAATTCCGGTACTGCATCTGGCTCAACGTCATGGGCCAGGGGATTCAGGAGCATTCTGTGTTGTTCCTCGGTGAATACTTCCAGGGGATCAGGCCCTCCTAACGGAATGGTGTTAGCGCTGGTTGGCTCGGAAAAAACCAAGTGATGGTCGGGTAAGCCAGAGTGCCATCCCTCACGAATCAATGGGTGTGCTGCTGCTGAGACCTGTTGCAAAATCTTACACCAAATGAAAGAGCGAGTTTGAAAGGATTCCGGCCGGGATGGATGAAAAATCCATTGGATCACGGCCAGCGGCACGCTCAAATCTGGAATTTGGTCGTTTGAAATCGACACACTAATACGCTTAGCTGCTTCCAATAAAATTGGGAAATAATGTTCCACTTCCGCCTTAGTTTGCTCCGTGAGCGACATGTTTGGTCTTGGCATGTATGGGTGAACCAGTAAAATGACCGGTTCAGCAGCGTCGCTTACTTCGGGGAGCGGAATAGTCGCTACAATCATGTTGTTAGTCGATGTTCCCTCTGGAGAAGCGGCGGTTTGCAGACCAGAATCGGAGGCAACCGGCGGAGAATCAGACGCAACAACTGACATTGGTTCGTTTTCCGCCGAGACGACTGAAGTTCCATCAATCGCAGGGGTGGGGGTTTCCGGCTCGCGTTGTGGCTCCGTAAATCCTCCTCGTGGAGTCGAGGTGCTGGACATTTGTGCCGGGTCTACATAAATAGCCTGCTCCGGGCCCTGGTGGATGAGGCCACATTCGCGACACATCGCCCAATTGCGTGCTGTCGGCGTACTTAGCCCCTTGACGATAAATGGAAGAATTTCTTCATTCCACATGCTGGATATGGCAACGCGTTTACCACCGTGACAGTTCACACAGACCACGGCGTGAATGCCGGATAACAAGGACGACAACCATCCACATCCTGCGCACAATGGGCAGAACATCAGTTTCGACTTCGGCATGATGTTGGTTCCCAAGGCGGCAGCTTCCATGTCGCGAAATACATGTTCTCGCCGTTGCTTCCGATAAATCGGTAAGTTGAGCTCCGATAATGAGCGAGCTTGCGATGTTGGGCGGGTCAACGCCTCGGATGAAGATGCCAACGTGGACTTGGTGGGTCCTTTGGACTTGCCGGTTTTTCCTCGACTAGCGGTATCGCGAGGATTTCGTGGTCGAGCAAATGGTCTGCTGGTAGTCTGGGGCGGAGCTTCCTCATAAGATTCTTCTTCTTGTGAGAAGTCGTCTTGGCGCCGTCTCCTTGAAGCAGAACGGGAGTATTGTGACGAGTCGTCAGAAAAATCCCAATTCGGAGTCTCGTGGGGCGCATCATAGGTTACGACACGCTGACTCGCTTGACGGCCTCTGGAAGGACGTGAGTCGGTCGGGCTAACACCCATGGCGGTCCTAATTCGGGGCGGTACGAGATCCGGGTTATCACGGGCCCAGTTGGCGACGAGCTCGGGGTCAGAGGAGGGATTAACAAAGCGATAATCCGGTTCTTCAGACTCTTCTGGATCCCAATGCACGTACTGTCGCTTGCTAGCACGACCTCGGCGACTCATTGCATCTTCAAAAAATATAAATTTTATTTGAGAACACGAATCAAACTGTCGGTAATTAATTTAATTTCAAATTAAATTAATTGTCGACCAACAACTGGATTAATTTCGCAATTAAATTCTTAAGTTCCTTTTGTTAGCGGGTTTCCTTCATTTGTCGAATAATTATTAACATTAATAATTATTCTTGACTTGGTAGATAATTTCATCTTATCCTTTAAAACAATATCGTTGAAAAACTATTCAAATTAGTGTTTATTAAATAAAATAAACCTAATTTTTACATCTAAACGACATAATAACTAAACAACCTGTCAAAATATTAAAAAATATTTTTGCAGTATTTTTAGTATCTGACAATATACATGATTTTTAACTGTACGAATAACTCTATAATTCGTCCGAGTAAAAATCTATCACCGACATCTGGTGGCGTTCGTTAGTATCATACACGTGACTTGTTAACACATGTATGCTCACCAATTTCAAAGGAATTTAAGCGATATTTTTTTATCTTTTATAAAATAAACACTTACTAACTAGGTGCAGTCCTAACAGGGTATATTTGGCTAGTTTAACGTCTAGCTTCGCGTATTTGCGAGGGCTGCTCGGTTCCGGCGACGTTGGCCGATAAAGACGTTGTGCGGCACGTGCAAATTCTAAGTCTGCCGTAATGGACGCTTAACCAAAATAAATGTCGTCAATTAATGTCAAAATATTATTAATTTTGACAAAATATTGCTTAAATATTTACCGGAAATTCACTTAGTGAGTTCGTGAAAGGCTTACTCGCGATTTGTCCACGAGATGGTTTCGATAATCAGCGTCGTGTCGATAATTTCTGAATTTGAACTGATATTCGTCAAATGAAAAAATCAGTAAAATAAACGATAAGTGTTCAAAATCATCTAGATTTTAACTCACTAAAATTCAGCGAAAATCCGTTAAAGCGTCGAAAAGTCGAGAATAATCCTTGATTTCAGTCCAGTACAAAACTTGGCGAACAAGTGAGTGATAATCTCAAACCAGGGGTTAAGGGGAGTTTCGAGGAGTAATTTGATTGGTTTGTAATTACTCATCTCGAAGTTTCTATTAACCCAAAGGGGGAAAACATAGTTTCAAGTAAATGTTTACACGTAGATTAATTTAAATACAATCGGCCGTGTAAAAATAACTCAAACATTTGTTAAATTTTATCTACATTGGTGAAATGTTTTTATTAATAAAATTTAACAATCCTTCGTGAATATGATTGGAAATATTTATTTAAAAAATAAAATATTTTCAATATATTGTGTCCTAACCCAACTTGACTTGTGTTAAACAATTTATGAGTTGTACAAAATCGGTCACGTATTTTGTGTTCGGCTTGGGTCTACGTTTAGACTGTCGAACGGGAGATGGAAATCTTTTCCTCTTTTTAGACGGATTTTGAGGAGTTTCGTCCTCTTTAGAAGAAATCTGAGAAGTTTCCTCCTCTTTCTCTTCAACTAAATCCCCTGTTTCTATGGACACAGGTTCATTTATTAATTCTGAAGAATTAATAACCTGACCTGCCATCCAATCTGGAGTCGGGTGTGACTCGTTGGTACCGACTTTCTGATCTAATGTCCATTCCTCAATCGGGTAACTTGGGATATAAGGCATTAAATCCTGTATGTTGATCGCTTTTGCTTTTGAATTGTCGGAGAGCTTCCGTAGCGTGTAGGAACCTCCGCCGAGAATAGCCGTAATTTCCCAAGGTCCATCACGTTTCTCAGCGAATCCTGCCGAAATCCCTTTATCTTTATTTGATAAAATATGTGTGGCTTTCCACACGAGATCTCCTTTGGCAAATTGACAAATATAATATTTGTCTTTATGTAGTCGATCATGCTTTTCGTAATTCGATTGAATTTTCCGATGCATTTCGCTGTGTGCACGTCTAATTACGTCTAAAATACTATAGACATAAGCTTCGGGGTTCTCTTTGTCGAATTTGATGGCGTGTTTAGTAATACGCGGGTCAAATGGCAAAGGAACGATTCTTCCTGTATTAAGAATCATCGGAGAACAATTTGTTGCCTCGGACTTAGCGGTGCGCATCGCAAAGGCAAAAGAATTTAAATATTTTGGCCAGTGAGAGTGAATGTCTGAGTATAAAGCTAACATCATTTTTAAAGTCCTGTTAGCCCGCTCTGTAATATTAGCGGCAGCGTGATATGGGCTAATGTGAGCAATATCTACGTGATTTTTTCGACAAAAATCATTAAATATTGTTGACACGAATTGTTTGCCGTTGTCGGAGATTATCTTTTTTGGATATCCCCAACGGTGGAAAACTTCGCTCATCTTATTAACAATGCATTCACTTGATGCAGTTGCTAGTGGGAAGACTTCAATCCATTTTGTACAATTATCAATGATTACTAAAATCCATTTTAATTGTGAACGACCAGCTGGCTTTGGTCCCATCAGGTCAATGCTTATTGTCTCCCATGGGTTGGTCATGTTGTGGGGTGTATAGCTTGCCCGATGCTTTTGGTGTTGACTAGGTTTGTATTGTTGGCAATGAGTGCAACTGCGAACGTAGTTTCGAGTGTCTTTGCTCATTCTAGGCCAGAAATACATCTTCTTTGCTCTATCTAGGGTTTTACTCATGCCAGCGTGTCCTGTAAGTGGGTGGCCATGGCATGCGAATAATGCACGTCTCACAAGAGAGCGTGGAATTACCGCCTTAAACCCGTTGCCGGAGTCGTTTAACTCCTCCTCATCGGTCGGAGCAAAATAAATTAGCATAACACCTTTATTTTCTT
Organism: Strigamia acuminata; assembly: GCA_949358305.1. Classification (NCBI taxonomy): domain Eukaryota; kingdom Metazoa; phylum Arthropoda; class Chilopoda; order Geophilomorpha; family Linotaeniidae; genus Strigamia; species Strigamia acuminata. The sequence goes on along the minus strand of OX442315.1, from coordinate 14,763,834 downwards.
CCGGTTCGTCGAGAGTGTAGCCACGAATCGCATTTAACCAATGTTTATCCGTGATACGATTTTTTAATTTTTCGTCTCCTTTTAGGTAAACAAGGATTTTACTACATGCTGGATCTTTAAGCTGCGCTTCGATAATTTCGTCTCGCGTCGGCGGAACTACTTTTAGGATATCTGTTAGCGCAGTGTGTACATTTTCGTGATTACAATTGTGGACATCTATATGTCTGCAATTTTCTCTCGTACATCCTTCTTCCTCCCCCTTTTCTCCAGAATCATGAAATCTAACTGGATTATATGATTCTGAGAAAAAATCCAAACTAAGGCCAACATTTGTGAGAAAATGTTTGCGCTCAGTCTCCGTCACTTGTAAAGATGCACACCTGTTTCCATTCCAAGTTGGATAGAAATGGGTGATCTCCTCTGGTTCGATATAATCATAATCCGGAGTGTCTAGTGCAGACAGTGGAGCGCGTGATAATGCGTCCGCTACTTGGTTCATTGCACCGCGTCTAAAAATAATTTTAAACGCGCCACATTGTATTTTGACGGCCCAACGACCAAACCTTCCCGATGGTTCCGGCGTACTCATCAACCAGCTAAGGGCCTTAGCATCGGACTCGAGAGTGAAAGTCGTGTATTCAATATAAGGGCGAAATCTTTCGATTGCCCATACAACGGCCAAACACTCCAATTCCGGCGTAGAATACCTTACTTCGGCCCCGTGTAACACTCGACTGGCGTACGCGACTGCTTTTGGGACCATAATTAATTTCTGTTTCTTTTCACAGAATAATTCTACGTCTTGACAGAGTACTGCACCTAAACCTGAATGAGAAGCATCTGTCAAAATGACAAAAGGCTTATTCATATCTGGCATGTGGAGAAGGGCTTGGTCCTTGTCACACAAAATATCTTTGATAGTTTCGAATGCAGTTGTTTGTGGATCATCCCACACAAACTTTGCTTGATCATGCATAATATTGGTCAATGGACGAGCAATATTTGCGATGTTAGGAATGAATTTTCGGAAAAAATTCGCAAGTCCTACAAATCTTTGAATGTCTTTAGAACAAGTCGGTTTGGGAAAATTCCTTACAGCCGAGACTTTGTCCGGGTCTGGAAGAAGAGATCCCTCGGAAATTAAATGGCCTAAAAATCGTAATGATGTTCGACCAAATTTTGACTTGTCTTTATTGATAGTTAGATTTGCGGCATCTAACTTCTCAAGTACGTCTTTAATATGTAATAAATGATTTTCCCATGTGTCGGAAAAAATAATTATATCGTCTAAGTAGACCAGAGCGTGTTTATATAAAGAGTCACCCAATACGGTAGTCATGAGGTGTTGAAAAGAGCTAGGTGCATTACAAAGACCAAATGGCAACCTTTTGAATTGAAATTTGCCTTTTGGGGTGTAAAAAGCAGTTTTGCTCTTATCCTCCTCCTCCATTTCCATTTGATGATAACCTTTAGTTAAATCAATGGATGTAAAGTAATTGGCCTGATTAGTATGGTGAATTAATAGGTCAATACTTGGCATTTGAATTGCATCAACTTCTGTGATCGCATTCAACCAGCGGTAGTCGATACATAATCGATACTTCCCGCCGGGTTTAGCCACTATGACGGGGTGACTTATATAAGGGCCAGTGGCAGGTTCGATTAACCCATCAGCCTCTAACTCCTCGACCAATTCCGTCATAATGGCCTTCTTGGCTGGATTGTACATTCTATATGGCTGGTGTTTCCAAGTAGCACCAGGTTTAAACTTGATGCTGTGCTTGGCCACCTTCGTACAGCCCAATTGATCTCGAAATACGTTTTTTAATTGCAAAAGAACGTTTACGAGTAACCGTTTTTCTTCCGCCGAGCTGTTGCAGCCTTCGACGAGTTTTTCTGCCCAATCAGGTGAAGTGGGAGTTCCTTCACCTTGGAGACCCAAAGTCCTAATGCTTGCTAAACAACAGTTAAGTTCAGTGGTCTCGTATGGCGCTGTCCATCCGGGCATGTCATCACAGGTGAACACAGCCCGTCGAGGATTAGGGTTTATCCCCGTTCTACGCATAAAATTGTGACCCAAAATCAACCCACATACATTCTTGTGTAGAATTATGAAGGTCATAGGTGTAACTCTCCTTTTATCGGCCCATTTGACACAAAGACAAACTTGACCGATAGGTCGGTGATCTATTCCGACCGCGCAGACACGCATTCCGCGGGGACATTCTTGTATGAATTCCACCGGAATTTCTGTGTTTGAAAGGAGTTGTACTCCAATAAAACATTGGGTGGCTCCAGAGTCCATTAGTGCGTTGTAATCTAAACCTCCAATTTGGACATTCATACGCGGATCATCTTTGCCACCATTAATTAATTTGCTATTGCAAAGTTTGCCAAGAAATATTTTTCGTTCTTTCTTGTTCCATTTTTCAAGTTTAAGAATTTTCCTTAACTTGAAAACTTTGGGTACAAGCGGTTTCTTTGGCGCATTCCAACTTCCACTGAAAATACTCAAATTTTCTAGTTGGTCTGTCATGATTTTTAAATTCTCATCGACACCACCAGTGGAACTACTAGCTTTCCGACAGACAGGCACTGCTTCGTAAGAAATGACCAACGATGGTGGTTTATTCTTCGAATCATCGACATAAGGTACTGTGAGATGACTAGGCTTATGTCTTATTTTAATTTCTTTTTTATGAAAAAATAAATCATTTGAAAATTCCGAGAGAGGAAACAACTCGTTAGGCGGGGGTTGGGCAACTTGAACAACCCCCTGAATCAGTTTTTTGTCTCATCGGGAGTGACTGACTCAGTGGCTGCTGGTAAATGCTTAATTAACAGGTCAACCATGTTTTTCTGGAAGTCAGTAAATTTGGAGTCTAAAGTTTCTGACGTAACCCAATTTTGTTTGGGTCGTTTAAACTCGGGGTTGGGAGCAGAGTGGTTAAATCTTTTATTTGTATTTAACGAGTCTGATTTCCCTGCTAATTTTTTGGCAAGAGCGGGACATTCTCTTTTAAAATGTCCAGGCTCGTGACAGAAAAAGCATTTTCCAGTAGTTTTTTCATACTGGGCGGCAAATAATCGCTCCATTGAACCATCGTCAGTTGAGTCGTCATTTTCCGACTCGTCTTCATCTTCAACTTCATCTTGTGTTTGCGTTAAACGTAGTGAGGTTTTGGATGGAAAAATCTTAGATTTTTCGTGAAGTTTGGGAGTAGGATGATTCTCTCGATTATCGTACTCCAATTTGGCTGCAAGTTGAGAACTTTCAAACTTAGAGCGATTTGCTCCTACATATTGTAGAATGTCATCTACTGTAAAGTTACCATACATTCCTTGTGTACATAACGCCGTGAAACTTTCTTGAGTTAGATTGTCGAATAATTGCGCACGTCCAGTTTTATCACCTGGCGGCACTTCACCTTGTTCTTGCGTATAACGCAGAAGAAAACTATAAAGTGATTCGTCGGCTCGTTGTTTTACATTAAGAAGTCGCCTTTCTCTTGTAAGTGGAACGAGGTCGAAACAATCGAGAAAAGAGGCTTCGAAAGTTCGCCAACTGTTAAAAGTATGGCGTTGCTTATGGAACCAACGTTGTGCATGGCCTAATAGTCGTCCAGGTACAGCAGTGTGTACCATGTCGTCTAAAGGGATGCCTTTCCCGAGTGCGACAGCTTTGACGATTTCAAGGAATCGCGCAACCTCTGTCTGTTTCCCGTCAAAAATAGGAATCTCGATTCCTTTTCCAAAATTCTGACTGGGATTACTCGGGCTTCGAATTTGACCAACTAAACCCTGAATAATTTGTTTTACGTTTTCGTCTGACAAATTAGAAGCAGAGTTCGAATTGGGTGTAGACCGACTTTCTTGGTCTCTGAGTGGCGGATTTGGTTCTTCTCGAAAATTTTGGCGTCTATCAGGTGGCGGAGGAGAACGAGAATTATTACGTCGGTGGAAATTATTGTTATAATTTCCCCCTCCACCAGCGTGAGATTCGTCACTACTCGAGTTAGGATCGGAGTCACGAGGGTCACCAGGAGCTCCGGGAAATCGTTGATTTCTCGGCGGAGCTCGTCCACCTTGAGAGCGGGAATTTCTATAATTCCTAAAATCTCCATCAGATTGGGTGTGAGATTGAAAATTTTGATAATTTTCATTTCTCCCCCTTGGTTGGACCGACAGATTAGTTCGAGGCTGTGGAACTCTGAAAGAATCATTCAAATTCCCAGTGGGAGCGGGTAAAATATTATTTACAGCCGTCGCACTTGGTAAATTTCGGGAAATTGGCGCAGAAATATTTCCTTGTCCGGAATTTCCCATTCTTTCGGCCGAATTCAATCGCCAAGAACTAGTTGGTAACTGAATCAAAGGTTGAACAGATAGTGAAGAATTTAACTGCCCATTGTCGTCACGAGCAACATTCATTCGCCATCCAGGCAATTGCTGGTAGCGATATGTGGCCGGCGAACGAGGGCCAGTTCGATCTACAGAAACACTTGGTTCGTTGGTTACAACTACATCGGGAGTAATTACACGATTTCTCTCGTGATGATTATTCGCCGTGTATTGTTGAGCTTCACACAAAGAGGAAAACTGCGTCACTTCCAATTGGTAATGGCGACAGTAAACTTCTAAATCATGTGGGACTGATAGTGGATCCGTTCGAGAACTACCTGGGTTGGAAACGTCTCTAGGAACATTTTCTTCCCCCTGGCTTTCTAGATCAGACTCCACAATTCCTCTTGGTGTTTCACACATACCACCACGTCGTCGTGCTCCACGATTTCCTCGTGTTCCACGAACTCTTACAGGTCTACGGGCCATAATACTCAAAGAAATACACGTACAACAAGAAAAAATAAACTTTAACTGAACTAGCGTAAATGTAACACGCTTAATATTAAACTAAGAAATAATTTGAAAAAATACAACCTTAGCTGCTAAAACTGAAGTGGCTTCGGGAAAAACTGTCCTGTTGCGTGGTCAAGAATGGTCCAAACGGGCACTGGTCACAAAGGCACAACTGGATGGTCGCACTGTCGAAAAGCAAGTGTGGCTGAATATTGGTTGTCAAACTAGCTTCCGGAAAATCTCCTTTGTCAAGACAGTCTGCTGTGATTGGCGATGTTGAAAAATTCCTGATAATTTCTAATCCGAAATTCTCAACAATGTCACATCTGGATGACCTACTCCGAGCTGCATCGTGAGTGGTTCTCTTTGTCACATTCTTTACTTTGTTAAAGATTAAAATAATAATCAAAAACATTGAAAACAGAACAATAGAAACTGGGTCAAGTTTTTAACCAGCAAAATAAAATACTTTAACTTTTTATTTTTCAGTCAGCAGGATTTCTAGTCAAATTCGTTTTTTGATCAAAATTCAAGGTTTCGAAATTTTCCAGAATATAGCTGAATATTCTGGGAAACTCAATAAAATCATAATAGATTTTTCGTAAGAGATTCGGAATTATAATGAGTTTTTTTCAAAATAATCCAAAAATTCGAATTCAGATATTTCCAAAAGATAATGAGAATTTTTTGAAAGCAAATGGATATTTCACAGTAAATTTATAGAGAAAAATCGGAAATTTTCTAATTATAATATCTATATAAAATAATCAAGAAAATTCATTTTTTCAATTTACACTTTGATCACAGAGTTCACTTCGATAAAATGCAACCTATCTCGGTAGAACCTCCACGTGTGACGATTACCTTCTGGAGATAGCAATTGCTAAACTAAAGTGTGAACTATCCGTGTGAAAATGTAAAATATGCAAACCTGATGTTTTCTCAAAACATATAACATTTATTCCGGTTTGAACCTTATATAAATACTATGCCTACAAGTGGCTAAAATGACGATAAGTTAAACTATACAGTTATTTGGCAAAAGCCCTGAAATAATATCATTTGAAGGCTTCAGTCATGCAATAAGAATTTGTAACGGTCTTATTGCTGTGACGTAAAAGATGTCATCTATGAATGGCTTTGGCTTCTAAATGGTCCGGGGTTTGGTTCTAAAAGGCGTGTAAATGGTTAGGCTGGGTGGGTTATATCCGAGAGGTGCGGTTGACTTTTCTGTATCGTCACACACATCGCGTCGCAGATAATTGTTGTAATCAATAATTACCGCGAGATGTAACAATGTGAGAATAAATATTCATATTAATTCTATGGAATTAATCATGATATTTTAGAGTCACAAACTTAACTAAAACTATGAAAATAAGTAAAATATATTAAAATAGCGCCGAGCTATTTTTTGCCCCGAGTGCAATCAACATCTAAGTTAGACTTAAAGGTTCCGTCAAACCAATAACGAATTGAATCGAAATATCTCGCAGGAAAGGTTATCCATCGCCGGGAAATTACTCCACTCGGTCCTGGCTGGCGGGAGAGTAACCGGGAAATTACTCCGCGTCGATTACTCTGATAATGCGTCTGTGAAATATAAATACTCCACTCTAGATTCTACATTACCAATGCGTCTGTGAATTTTACTCCACTCTAGATTCTGCACTCTACAACGGAATGTTGGCATGAAGCTGGAGGGAGTGCGTCTGTGGGTTGTACCCCACTCTAGATACTACACTTAAATGTGTCTGTGAATTACTCACTCTAGTTACAACATTTCTACAACGGAATGTTGGCATGAAGAGGCGGGCAGTGTGTCTGTGAGTCTTCTACCCACTCTAGATACTTACACTAAATACAAAGTATTTCTACAACGGATTGTCGGAACGCAGAGAAGTATAATATGTGCTCAAGTAATATCAGTATCAAACAAAAACAGAACAAGAGCGAGCTATATCCGTTTTGCAGGGGGATATATACTCGGTGAGGAGAATAGCTGTTCAGTGATCCAATGGGATCACTGGGCAGTCAAATCCATCCAATCCCAGATCATAGGAAGTGGATACTCAGGACATAGTCTTCTACTAGGTCCACTACAGGAACTGGATACGCAGGACACATTTTGGATTAAGTCCCTTTGACTATAATCCAAAAGGAGTCCAACTCACAGTGGGTGATGGGGGGTGACTTCACCAGGTGTAGAGTTTGCACATAATTCAATAGAATTATGTGACAAATAAATCAACTAATATTTAAACATCCAAAAGTATTTAAAAGTGTCTAAAGTCGCAGTGGAATAAAATATAAATAGTAATTTATATTTTATTCACTCAAAAATTGTCGAAATTTGAAATTACCGCTAAAACGTACCAGCGCCATCTATCGGTGAAATGTTCGTCCTATATTAACAAAGTGTTTGACAGTGTAACCGTCACAATGTTATCATAGTTTAAGTTGCTTGGTAACGCGCACTGCGCGCATGTTCTGTATTATTGTGTTACTTGTATTGAATATACATCTCATCAGTTTTCTTGTTGAAAAAGCTTTCTTCTTCCTACATTTTCTACGCACACACGTACACTCACAAGATCTAAACTCACAGACTGGAAATGAAAATGTATTTAAAATGATTGAATTTAGTATGTGCAATTTTAAAATCAAATTATTTGGATTAAACTATAAAAAAATACTAAAATTACTGCATTTGATATTTTTTTTTATTATTAATTTATTTATTGATGATATATTTTTCTATTTGTAGGTATGTAATTGGATCTCATGTGTATGGCTGTGACTGCATACCTGGTTTGGACAGCGAAGACTGTGAAAGCAATCAAGGTAGTAATGGTAATGATATAAGCTTAATTATAAAATTTTATATGTTGTTATTTTTATTCAATGATTTAAATTCTTTATTGTGAGTTTGTGGTTTATTATAAACTTGAAAAACCCCATTTAATCTCGGAGAATCCGAACCATTTTACATAAATGTTACCTAGGACCTGCTGCAATACAAAGTTTGAGAATGCGAAACACTCATGTTTGTCCAAAAGATATCAGCAGAAAAGTTGGCTTCACTGTCTTGACAGGGCCACTATAAGGTCCTTCACCCCTACATGGTTTAAAACTATATTTTACAATATGCAGGAGATCCTCAGCTTACGAACGAGTACGGTTCCGAGAACTTGTTTTGTACAATGTGGAAAAATTGTTCACTCTAATTAAATAAAACATTTTTTATTTTATTTTTCTTAGTTTTTTTTCAATTTTCAATTTATAAAGGTTTATATTAAACAACATTAGACGACAATAAGAGCGTGGGTTTCCAGACACGTAAACTAAGTTAGGCATTGTCACAAATTTGTAATTCATATCTCTGAAAGTTTGTAAATTGGAGGACCTGCCGTATTGTTTTTCATGCATTTCAAAATTTACAATCGTGGAATTAAATACGCATTTATTATTTGTACATTAAATAGTGCATTTCATAATACGATTGAAAACATGCATTTGAAAATGCATTCATATCTGACAAATAATAATACTGGGAATAATGTGTCTTCCAAGTGGTTTGAAGTGATGAATCTCTATATGAATGGTTCAGTTAAGAAATGTCAGCCATCAGGTAAGTGAAAATTGACATGAGTGTTTTATTTAACATATTTTACATAGGGGTTGCAACGCGCGTGACGTGTCACAAATTAACAGGTGAGAAGTGGGTGGAGTCAGAACACTCCAGGGAACGCTTATCATAATATGTTTTACACAATCTATTACTATTCGCAAACCAATATCACGCAAAAATGTATTACAAAATTCATTCTTGTGAAACCCAACGCATTTCAAAATACATTGTAACACATTGCAATATATGTATTTTTGATCCATATGGACCACTATTGATCACCATGGTGACGTTTAGAGAATGCACGGTAATGCCATTCCCAGAACTGTGAACAACACATCTGTTGGGTCTCTGACCCACATGGACAAAGGCAATCTGACCACGTGGTCGCAGATGCGTCGTAGGAATGCGACGCGAGCGTATGGAAAAGGCATGAGACACTGAATAAAGGTTGTAAACCATTAAATTCAATTCTCTTGTGTCATTTTTAAAGGCTTTTATTTCACTTGACATGAATGTGTGTTTGTGTGTTTCAACTTCCGGCGGTAGTGGCGCACTCTGGCGGTGATTTGAAGCACCAATATAAAAGCCTTTTTCCAAAAACTTAGTTGTTTATATTTACTCGTTTAAAATTTGACTGCATTCAAATATCTAGTATCTAGTGCAGCGTTTCCCAAACTGTGAGGAGCGCAAGCTGATTTTTGGTGGGGCGCACCTATCACACACGTCTAAATAGGATAAGCTTTTTTTGAAAACTTATGTAAAATTTTATGCAAAATTATATAAAATTATATGTAAAATTATATAAAATTTTATGCAAAAATGTATAAAAATTTCTTTTTTTCTTTTTAGTAGTTCATTTTTGAAAAATTTAATGATCGATAGATGAAGTGGAGCGCGGAAGATCGCCTTGCTTAAAAACGGGTCGCGATGCTAAAAAGTTTGGGAACCCCTGATCTAGTGTATAATTATCGCCCTCATTTTCTAAGATGGTTTTTTTTACTTTTACAACAAATGTTCATGGAATTTTCCGCCATTTTTTTTATAAAGAGATTAAACTACGCTCGAGTAAATTTTAACTTTTGTCAGATACGAAATTGGACAATTTGGCCATCTTTCAAAATTGATCTCGGGTAAAATCCCATCAGACTTTTGCAAAAAAGTCAGTGACCACCAGAAGATTGAAATGATTATTCTTACCACGTCAGACGTGGCATTAGATCCTAAAAGTGTCTTGACAGCAAAATCAAAAGCAATTTATCAGTTTATGTTTTCAAACAGTTTATTTCCAGAGAGAATGTGGGTGTGTAGGGGTGTTATTGTATTTTTTTCCTGTAGCTTTGCACGCCAATGTCCATTTTTTTTCTGTCCTTAATCCATCACGACCATCTGTTAGAAAGTAATATACAATCTCGATTTGATCCAGGCTTGTGCACCTTTCGATTTAATGCACTGAACAGTAACAAGATGGATTTGTTCTTTTAAATCATGTCTTCCATTGGAGAGTTGTTGTTGCGGTAGTTTTACATTTGTGTGAAAAGTGTCAAGAAAAATGAAAGACATTTTTCACTCATCAAACACCCGGTGATAAGCAATACTTTTGACATTTTTCTTTTGGTCAAGCATTACATTTTCCAACCTATCAGTCACATTTTCTCAAGTATTAACTTTTTGTTTGGTTTTACGTGACTGCGAGGGTCAATCGAAGAGTCAGAAAAACCCCTTACGCTGCAAAGGCTCGACTGCAAGGCTCGAACAATTTCTGGGCGGATTATGCGGCTTATTCTTCTTAAATGTGGAAATGAGTGAGGAAATTTTGCATTAACCATGTAATTGTGACCTTTAGCAAACACAATAGAAACAAAACGACTGAAATAGGCTTAAGTGTTATGAATAAACCACTATTAGGTGGCAAAAAGAAAGGAATGAGACTAATAGCTTAAAAGTGAGTGGAAAAATAAATGAAACGGTTAGTTATTAGCTTTTATTCTGCAGTATAATTTGTGTCATTTTATGATGTTTCTGTCCTGTATCCCGTTTCGCCAAATGACGTTTTGCCGAGAATTTACACCTTTTTGGAATGAGCAGAAAGCCGAGAAAGTGTAAAGCAGTCACGGGCACAGCACTTTTTACACTTAAGGTGGCATTAGCAAATTGTCTGTGGACTGTGGGCTGCATGAAAGAATAGAAGTAATTACTCGCTAAATAAAACAAAACACATAAAATTTAAATTTTTTCCGTGATTTCTGTGGACTGCAGAAAATGATGTGGCACGCTGCAGGCTGTGCATTGCTGATTTAAAGTGACAACTTCCACACGAGAGACAGAATATTCAAGGAGAATACAGATGCCGTGGAGCATCTGTGCATTTTAAAGATAAAGACTAACCTGGACGAAAAAACTGTGAATATAATAAAAAATCTTATTTGGAAAATGGGAGAAGAGATGAAATCTATATTAACTGTTTTATTTTATGTTGGCGATAGTGGGTGAGTGATGAAATAGTGGAATGTAATGAATTGATAACCAAGGAAATATGATACAATAGAGAGTTTGCGGGATGTATTTTTCCCTTACAGTTAAAGACTATACGGTATAAAAATAGTGTAAGGGAAAAATGATAAATTAAGTTTTCCCTTTTCCACTTTTCCCTTATCACTACACTATTTCAGCCAACTACTGACAGTTAGTAATTTTGGGCCTAAAAAGTCAATTTGGGGGCGTAAATGTTCAAATTTCTGCATAAAATTCCATTATTATGCCTGTAAAGAATGGTTTTGGGCCTAAAATTCAATTTTGGGCCTCACTTATCATTCAATCTACGTACCTATGACTGTGATGTGTTTGTTCGGGACAACCAAATAATCGCCATTTGCAATGGGCGTAGCTAACAATATAGTGTTCTCAATTCTGATTGGCTGCGCTATATTTTAATTTTGTGTTGAAAACGATACACTAACGATTTTTCCCTTACAATATGGCACTAAAATAGTGTTACACTATTTTTTTACCGTATAGTCTTGAACCGTAAGGGAAAAATGCATCCTGTTATCATTCCAGAATACAGTGCGGCTATATATCATGTGGCGCCAACGGTGGCAAAACACACTGAACATGTAGATACATGTCCATGTTGTCCTTGCTTCATGGTCTGATCCACTAGTACATTTTGTTATATAAAAAATATGAGCACAAAGTATCTTTTACATTATTCATTTAATATCTCTTTTAATATGGAAGTTGTGTGAATACTTCAAAGGCAATCACATTTTGGATGCGTATACAAATTGGACACTTGGATTAAATGAACGTATGTCTTTTGGGGGTTTAACAAAATAAATTAAAACTAATATTTTTTCTTCTGCTACAAATAAGCGGTGTGGAGTGTTTGTACTTCATACAAATTACCTGTTAATTTGTGACGCTGCCCGCACGCAGCGCCACCTGTAAAAGTTGTAATAAAATAGGCACTTACGCAAATGAGTTTACCTGGCATGCCTCGTTACTGACGTCAATCATCAAGAATCAAAACCATCCAATTTGCAAGAAACACATTATAAAATGTAGTTTATTTACACTCCTTTTCCTATGAAGCACAGCACCACTATCTCTACACACCAAGTGTAAGTAGGTGCAGCCCATCGGTAATCTGAGTTGAGTGCACTTATCAGTGTAAAGGCAGTTATTAAATAGACTTTAATGAAGCAACATGTCTCTTAATTTCGATGCAGCGATGTGAGAGATGTGAACACAGCGATATGTGACCAAGGAGCATGATAATCGTAACGCCTTGCTGGCGAGTGCAACGAGTTGACTGTGCACACGAGATTCACTTTCCTGCAATACACGGATAATCATTTTTCACATATGGCTAGTTACACCTTAAACTTTTTGTCGCGATGGGTTTATTCGATAATAAAAACTAAAAAAAGAAAAACTTAAAGCAAGTACTACACCTAGACCAGCAAATTAAAAATAAAAGTGGTCGTGGTATTTCTTTTTTTGTGTATTGTTAATGTTGCAACAACCATATGGTAGCAAGTGTTACGAAAGGTTTTATTTTAAGTGTACTGTCTTAAGTGTGAAGCTGATGAACGTGTGGTTTTGATGTTGCAGTGTGCAAGACGATGAACTGTTCCCAGCTGTGTGAGCCCACATCCGACAAAGGTGGTCACCACTGCTCCTGTTACACCGGCTACAAGCTCACAGCAGATAATAAAACGTGCCTTGCTTATGGTAAGTTTTTGTCAAATCAAATTACTCTCTTATTTTCTTTTGATTAGGTGGCAATGTTGCTTTTCAAAACAGTTTGAGGCAGCAATTAAATTTTAGAACTCTTCTTAGTCGATTAAAGAACCTAACATAAACATAAAAACATTATTTCCATGTGCACTTTCTTTACGATGATAATAAATTGATTTTAGTGGTGCTCTAATCTGCAAACAATAAATCAAAACCAGGTCTTCCGATCAAACGATCATCTTCAGTGGTCAAACGATTATAAAACTAATATAACTACTGTTTAAGAGTACGGAAACTTTCTAGTGACAATTTCATGAGTACCACAAATTTATCATACTCTGAATAATAAGAGGATAAAACATTCCGCTTGAAATGGTGCTGTTGAAAAATTAAGACTGTAAAAATATTTAGACTCTGAAAGCGTATGAGAACTAGGCTTAAGCTGGTAAGCCAAAAGCGGGTGAAGTGAGCTTGTAAATAACTCCCTCTTTAAACTTGTACTAGAAAGCTTTGGAATTTTACCCGCTCCCTTGTGTTACCACCTTTACGCACCTGGTATTTCAGGCTTTTGGAAAATAAAAATGAATGAATTTTAATTGCCATTTACTCGTAAAATTCTAAACTTTTAAATTATTAGTAAAAACTGAATGCAATGCACTTGACACTGTCACATCTACGGCGGTGTCAAGATTGATAAGTTGATTGTCATATCTTCATAAAAAGACATAAACACTTAATGAGAGAACCGTGCTGCTTGTGTCAGATTTTGAATTTGCCACCTGTGGCCAGTTTTGAGCGGCGGAAATAGTTATCAAACTGATGGTCTTGTTTAAAGTGATGACTTTCTCTATCGTTACATCCAGTTTGGTTTTTCTATTTTTACGGCCGGGTTTTGGAGTTGTGGGACCCTTGGGCAAGCAAATTATGGGGCCGTGTGCGAGCAAAATTTCATCATCAAATTAATAAAAATTTAATCTCCACACCCGATTGTTTTCACGATTTTTAACGTGTTACTGGTGGTTTTTGTTGGGGCCCTGGGGTACCACCAATTTGAAATCCGGCCCCTACTATGTTTTTAAGCAATCAGATGCTCTGGGTTCGTGGAACTCCTGGGAAATTATTTTATAAACAAAGATTAAATTTAAAAGTTTAAAGTTATTTACATTTTGGAGGCTGAGGAAGAGTTTTAGGAATTGGTTTCGTTTTATAACTGATTTTTAGCATCGTATTTTATTAAATTCATATTTTTTTTTTTACCATGCGTTAAAATTGTGAGAACAGTTTGGCAACTCTAAAATAAACTTCACTCAACGGTGAAGAAAATAGAGAGTTTGCGGGATGCATTTTTCCCTTACAGTTAAAGACTATACGGGATAAAAATAGTGTAAGGGAAAAATGATAAATTAAGTTTTTGCGGGCTGCACTTTTCCCTTATCGCTACACTATTTCAGCCAACTACTGACAGTTAGTAATTTTGGGCTTAAAAATTCAATTTGGGGGCGTAAATGTGCAAATTTCTGCATAAAATTCCATTATTATGCCTATAAAGTATGGTTTTGGGCATAAAATTTAATTTTGGGCCTCACTTATCATTCAATCTACGTACCTATGACTGTGGTGTGTTTGATCGGGACAACAAAATAATCGCCATTTGCAATGGGCGGAGCTAGCAATATAGTGTTCTCAATTCTGATTGGCTACGCTATATTTTAATTTAGTGTTGAAAACGGTACACTAAAGATATTTCCCTTACGATATGGCATTAAAATAGTGTACCGTGGAGCAAAATGAGGGAAAAATGCATCCCGCAAACTCTCTATCTGAGCATGCACTCGATACAATATTTGTGTTGCTATGCAAATGTGCGACAACACGGGATGGATAACTTTACTAGAGGGTATCCGCAAGTCGATGCACCCATTTGAAATGAGAATATAAAGTAAGCGGCTACTGCTGACTGCATCTTGATATTTGTATCTTATGTAGAGACTCGATAAGAATTTATTTTCATCAGTACTACTTAGTTTTATTACAATTTTAATTTGTATGTTATTGCACATTAGACATTAGGTGCGTTCAATCTTAAATGGATTTCGCTGATTTCGCTGATTTTCTTAGCTTCTGGAGGCAGGAATTGATGATTTTTACGTCATCAAATGGAATATCCACCTGCAGGTTCGCTTTTCTCAAATGCGGCCCGTTATGTTTAAATGTTTCCCCCTTGCTTTTGCAAGGGGAAATAGCAACATTTTGGCCGCGTTTGAGCGCTCGTATGCTGCCGTTGGATTTAAATGTTCTGCCGTGCTTTTTCAGCGACGAATTTCAAAACAGAAAGTTGATTAAACATTTGAAATTGCAAAACAGAAAGTTGATACAATGGTTCAAATTGCGCACGTGCAACAGTTGGATTTTGGGTGAATTTTCGGTCAAATCAAGGAAATCAGGATTTTGGAAATCCATTTAAGATTGAACGCACCTACTTTCATTTAGTGATTTAAATCAGTTTTAAGCTTTGTAATGAGTGCAATGACGGATTGGATGTGACGGACCAACATACTTGTAGTACCTGGCAAGAAATGTTGAAATTTATACATAAAACATTTCAGTTACTTTGCAATGATTAAATTTGCAATGATAAGGTGACCACCATAAGTATAGAATAATCAGTTTTTTTGAAATATTTCTTTTTGCGCTTCATCTGGAATCAAACCAATTTTTTAATAAATGTGTTTTGGCATTAGAGAGTTTGCGGGATGCATTTTCCCCTTACAGTTAAAGACTGTACGGTATAAAAATAGTGTAAGGGAAAAATGATAAATTAAGTTTTTGCGGGCTGCATTTTTCCCTTATCACTACACTATTTCACTATGTCACGTGATCACCGAAACTGTAGCAGTCTCTTTTGAAAAAAATTAGAGACAATTGTTGTATTTTACTGCTTCAAAACAATGAAGCACCTTTATTATTGTGAATTAAAACCAAATGAAAGAGAAAACAATGATATAAACCTTAATACGTGCCCTTTGTGCGGTCGAAGCGAAGAAATTAAAATGGCGGCGAATGAGGTCGTTGCTAATCCAAATTTAAAGGCTCTGTGACGTAAATAGTGGAAAACTACCGGATTGGCTGCGCTATATTTTAATTTAGTGTTTAAAACGATACACTAAACATTTTTCCCTTACGATATGGCACTAAAATAGTGTAAGGGAAAAATAGTGTAAGGGAAAAATGCATCCCGCAAACTCTCTATTAGAATTCATTTAAAATTAACAGGTTTATAAGTTTTGTAGAAAAATAAGTTTGGCAGTGATTTTACATAAAAATGGGGGTGACATAAGTATAGAATATTTTACTTATTAAGTTGTATTTATGAAAATGATATACCGTAAATTGCCGATTTCTCAGTGCCCGTTTTGAATAAAAGCCGCGGCTCTTATTTGGTAAAATACGGTACAAGATAAAAATATGTAGATGCAGTCAGCACTAATCATACGGTACATATTTCATATACCGTACTTATTTCGAATGGGTGCATCAACTTGTAGACATTTTGTAATACTGAATCATTAGCAATAGTAATGAGCTTTAAACTAATCAAAATAAATGTTTGCGTACTTATTTTTTATTTTTAGCTCGAATTCATTACGTTGGAAGTATCAAGTTGAAAAATCCGTCGTTCGACCCGAGCACCTCTAACAAATCTTCCATCCATTACACACAGTTGAAGAAAAAACTGGAAACCGATGTAAGCTCGTAAAGTAAATTACGTGTTATTTGTATAACAGCATCGATCACAAATTTTTTTTTGTCTTCAACTGCTGACAGTGTATATTTATATTTTTTATTTTTTATTTGCGCTCTATAATCCTATTTTTATTTTTTTTTTGTTATTTTTTTTATTGCACATAAATATAAATCTCCCCAAGTTAAGTTACAAACTTGATTTGCATTCTCCTTCTTCCAGGATCTTTTTTTTGAAACTCAATTAAGCGAAAAGTAAAATAAATTGCTACCGTACTGAGAAAATTCAATAGTGCTACTCAGGAATTCACCACATGATTTGTTGTGAAGTTTCTGGGTTTGGCTTTACTGCTGAATTTGTCTTGAAAAAAAAAATTGAGGAAAAAAAAAGTAAATTATCTTTTTAGGAAATAATGGGTTGTTTTGAAATTGTGTTAAGAAAATGCGCCATTTAAAATGTTAGGAATGCACAGCACAGGTGGATTATTGCAGCCAAACACTGTTATTTATACTTTAACTCGGTTTTGAAATGGTTGCGCTGCCTGAATGTTTAGATTTGATAGGTGTGGTCTGGTATTATGTGCTTTTATTACCGCACATCCAAGAAAATATATAATTTGGAATTAAGAAAGTATAAAGTTATATTAATTTTGCTTGTAATTTGGTGCAAATTCAAGGTAAATGGCAAATGGGTGCTGATAGACATGCAGGACCCGGATAAATGCATAAATCGCCATTTTTCCTGATTTCACTCGAATAAATTTTTTTATTTTGCATATTTTTATTTTTATTTTGCATATTTTTATTTTTATTTTGCATATTTTTATTTTTATTTTGCATATTTTTATTTTTATTTTGCATAAAATGGAATTTTTGGTGCATGCTTTATGCGCATAAAACGAATTTTATTTTGCATAAATATCCGTGCTATAGACATTAGTAATGAATGAAGGTAGATTCAATTTTATGCAAAGTTTTACGTAATTGTAAATTCTATTGTATTGTGGGCTATCAACTATTAAACCATGCAAATTGCAAACTGTGAGGCGACTTTCTTGGAGACCCAACCTTACATTCATATGAAGGTTCAGCAAAGCACTGAAAACCCAGTTGGGAGGTGGGTGGAAAATGTTCTTAACATAGAAATAGTACCTTAATCAGACTATAGAATGGGGAACAACTGAGAATCCCAAGTACTGACTAGGCCCAATGCTGCTTAACTTCGGTGTTCTGCTGGGAACAGGTGACCAGCATGGCGTAACTTTGCAAACTACGTAGTAAATACGCCTCTTATTGATTCTAGAAAGATCGGCAGATGCACAGTGTGGTGTCCTTTAACTTTTGCTGCCTTTCGATTTAGCACAATATCAACAATGGGCAAGTTTCAACTTGGAAAAAAATCTGTATACTGGTACAGTGAACTCTGTGTAGACCGGACATAGCTCCGTCTGGACAGCTGTGCGGTTAAGACAGGTTTTTAGGTCCAGATCTATTGTATACCCAGCAATATTAAATCTCTTCTCTTGTTAGTCCTGACAATTATTTGGGACTCGTCCTATGTCCGGTCTACACTGTGTACTCTAGGTTAACACAAGGTTGTCCTAAGTCCCATTAATCGAGCCATTTCACGTGTGTAGTGAATTGGAATGACTTGGAATGGAATTGAGTGACACATAAAAGTAGGCCTAGACTGTTTTTCCCACCAGGAGAAGTAGTTTTGTTTTTTCCATAATTTTTTTGATTATTATAATGATTAAAATGATGTAATTTTATTTGTATTTTATAATAAAATGTTGTTCCCATTCATAAAATTAAGTTTTATGCTGTTTATATTTCAATATTCATGTTTGTTCAGTTTATTGGTTAATTTGTCAGGAAAACAAACATAAATGTTTGAAATTTTTTTTTCGATTACGATGTCTGTATATCAAGTGCAATTCTGGTATTTGGGTCTATTTTTTTGTATCACTACACCAGTAAAATGGCTCGGCTAATGGGAGAAAGGCCACTCTTACAGTATATGTGTATTGCCATGAAGTTCGTATATCGAGAAATAAAGAGTGCGGTATGCGAGCACACACGTAAAATCTAACACGGAATTACACTTAGGTTGAATTAAAAGCAGATCCTTCGTTGTTGGAACCGGATGTGCTTTGAGTATTTTCAAGTGAACTCAGATGGTAAATTCAATATATTTTTTTTAATATTCGAATGAAAGTGGAGATAAAGGAGAGAAGATTGAACATTGTATACACGTCAGGATTTTATGGGTTGACTTTTAGAGTGTAAATCATTGCAATAATTTCCGGTTATAACGTGGTCATAGACGGTTGATGCAGTAACGTTGTTCACATTTATCTTTTATGCGATATCCTCTTCATCTTGTAGATAGGAATCGTGACAGTGGGCAGTGATGCGTATATTTGCTGAGTTGGCACCAACTCTCTTTCTCTCTCTCTCTCTCTTTTTCTTTCTTTTATGCTATACACTATTCGTGGAAAACGGTACCGAGTTAAAATTGAGGCGACATCTTCGCTATCTTCTTGATTTTCACACGATGATTTCCTGCGGGAGAGTGGAACTAGAGTATGTAAAGTGTGCGAGAGCATTTTAAAACGAAATTTGATTTAGGATTTGAATAATTGAAAAGAGACTGAGGGCAGAAATATTGTAGTCTTGAGTGTATTCGTTCGCTGCTTCAAATTTCACATTGGTTTGGAGAGTTTTTTATTTTTATTTTTGCTTTTTTGCTTTTTATTTTTATTTTTATTTTATTTTGTTTTGTTTTATTGAATTGTTATAGTTTAAATTTAAAAGTAAGTGTGAATGATTTAGTAATTGGTATTTTATTTATTTTTACAGCTCAATTTATTGCTCAAGAAAGTTCAGGAAGTTCACAATTTGACCATTTTGAATTTTTTGTAAGTATTTCAAACACCTACAGTACATAAAAAAAAAAACCTTTTTCTTTTTTTTTTAAAATTTTGTTGATAAATTGAATTGATTCACTATTTAATTTAGACGTGAATTGATTTACAAAATTTGATTTACACTTGATAAAACACAATTTACAATTTTATTTGATATTTCTTTTACTTCTGCACAAATATATAGCAGAACATGGGGTATTTATCTCATATAGTGATGAATTTAGTGCTTAGAGACATGAAATTGAAGGGATATATGGATTTAAAGATAAAGACTATCCTAGGATTGTGTGTGATTTGTTATGTATCAAGTTTACAATGGTCAGTTTTCCGAAAAAGTGAAAAATAAAATTCAATTCTTTCACTTATCTGGAAAGCTCTGTCCATCTAAGTTTAGTGATGGCACTTTATAAAGTTATAAAAATTAATCTTTTAAAGAAAATTTCACTATTGAAACCAAAGTTTGGTCTTTTTTTTTAAATCCCTGCAGTTTAACCGACTTTATCAATGTTTGACCCCTTTTATTTCTGCAGCAGGCAGTGAAGTGCTTAATTAAAGGGTCCACGAACCTTTTAACTAGCAATTATTCAACTGCATTGGTGCAAAATTTAATCAGAGCACAACAATTGTTGCACTTATAATCATGTTATTGGTAGAGATTAATTTAAAGGCCAAAACTTTGGGTTATTTCTGAAGAATCGATATCTCACAGTCTTCCCCCTTATTCACTTAATGGGAAAAACTCTATTCCGAGTTGAGTTAACTTGTTTACCTAGGATTACTCTAGTTCAACTGTACTCAGGCAAAGTAAAAAAAAATGTAGCAGCGCATGGGTTTTTGGCAATAACGATGTTTTATTACATTTTAACACATTGTAAATGAATGAACTTGCTTCAAATGGCAATAACTTAAACTTTTCAAAGTTATGAGAATTGCAAATTTGGAATGTAAACAAATAATAGCAATAAAAGATTTTACTGGCTTTGAGACAAGTAAAATGAATGGTTTAAGGTCGTAAAAGGTTCCAATAATAAAAATACCCAAACAATTTGGAGTATTATAGCAGTGTTTAAAATACAAACGATATAGTAAAGATGAAAGTAACTCTGGGTTCAAAAAAATAGACATCGGATGATATTCTTTCATAAAGATCCTCAATTTCCTTGCTGGGTCATTTCAAACGCAACTTTATTCCCAGAAAGACTTTCTTAAGGACCCAACCTTGCATTTGCACTGAAAGTGGGGAAAAACCTCAGAAAACCCAGTTGTAGGTGGGTGGCAGATGTTCATGCCGTAAAAACAACATTAGTTAGACAGGGAGGGTTAAGAAACAACTGAAATTCACAGCCAGTCACACAGGTACTGACTAGGCCCAAATCGCCCAATGCTGCATAACTCTGTTCTAATGGAACGTAGTGACCAGCTATTTCTTAGCCATGCTAATTGGATCTTCTGAAGTAGTGACGCGACGTGAGAGGAGGTGATCATTAGTCTGTCTTGACTAAGTATTTGAAACTGTAATGGAGCATGCAAATAACGTAACCGTTGGTGTAGTTGAGATTTACATAACTGACTAGTTTATTCAAAGTAACATATAGGTGGCGCTGCAGAAAGGCAGTGTCGCAAAGTAACAAATAACAAGTGACGTGCATTGGAGTGAAGAACACTCCGATCATCATTGGATTGGCATCAAAGGTGAATCCAGAAAATATTCAGGGGGAGCCATTGGTGGAACCAAATATTTTGTCCATTAATCCTAGAGTCTGAGGAGCTGAGGGGGTTAGGGTTATGCATGGCTGATGCAAACCAGATAGCCAGATAACCAAAAAGCTTAATTTCCGACACTTTTGAGTGTCATTTTTGTTATCAGCGTACCTTTTTTGGTAAGTAACCAAATTTTGGGCCCATTCCGAAGCGGGCCATATTCTAAAGTAACTCCGTCATTTCGTCATTTCATGACGCTGTACTCGCAGCACCCCCTGTATTTCCTATGAGCGCTACGTCAGCACCACCTATAAATTCATTTTTATGCTAACTAGCCAGGGGCGGATCTAGCTTTTCGGGGGCCCGGGGCTTGAGGTTTTTTCGGGGCCCCTTTTTCGAAACTTTTAATAGCGACCATTCTTATTTTTTAGCGACCTTTTTTTTTTTTTTTTTTTTTTAGTACATGGCCCTGTGTCTTGGGGGCCCCTAAAATTTGGGGGCCCGGGGCTCAAGCCCCATTAGCCCCTACGTAGATCCGCCCCTGTAACTAGCTTTCCACGATGGCTGTATGTTAATTTCCTCCATTCGAGCATTTACATGAAGTTCCAGAAATACAATAACCTCCTCTTTTCTTCGGGATTCATACGGGAACCCAGTTATCGTCGGCTTTCCTGTATGACATCATCCACACTTTAGCTCCTCCTTTGAATTTTATAGCTAGCTTTATCAGGATAAATTCCAATGGTTGACTTTATAATGATTCAAACGACTTTTTTCAAAAGAGATGAATCAACGGGCCCTTGCAAAAAATTCCAGAAATGTTTGAAAAATTGGAACAAAATTTGAGAAATGTTAAAATTTCAAGAAAATTACAAGAAATTGTATTGCAATCAAAGTACAATCGCGGTCAGAAAATGTTCGCGCGTTTGTGTAACTCAAACAAGCGTGAAGATTTTATGCGACCACGATCGTACATTGGCCATTTAATTCCCAGAAGCATTTCTCAGCAATCAGTCGTCTGCTATAGTTGAGTTTATGTAAATTAGTAAAACTGATGCATTGCGGATGCATTACATTAATTAAAACTTGCACTATAAGCCGCAAAATCCCAAAAGGGGTATACGGCATTTCTCAGTGATTTTGTTTGCTTGAACTACTCTCTTCTTGTTGTAAGCTTTTTTTCTCTTTGGATAGTTTTTTTTCCCCCATTTACACTCACGTTTTGTGTTCGTTTCATTTTCTTTCTTAAAAAGATTCTCTTCACTGATAGAGCGCAGAGTGTAAAGTCTGCCATGGGAGGAGAAGGTGAGCAAAAAAGAAATGCATTTCACTCAATGAAAATGATTACAAGTGCCAACCCAGGTCTTTGAAACAATTACTGTTTGAAAAGTTGCTTCTCTTTATCTCCATAGTAACAAATAAAGGATGTTGAATCCAGATGGGATGCTCTGTAATCGCATGGTGCCTTTTAAAATATGAAAAAACATGACTCAAAGTGAAGAACTCATTTCTTTGCTCAGTATTTCACTTGGAATCTTGCATATAAATTTTTAAACAATACAAATGTATTTTTTGCTCTTGTGATTTATAAGTTGCAACAATGTGGTATGTCTTTTACTTGAAGAACTCTGAATGTTGCAGGAGAAATTTTTTACACAAAAAAATGGATGGTTTTGGACCAAAATTGAATGTTTTGGGCTTAAAATTAAATGTTTTGGGCTTAAAATTGAATGTTTTGGACAAAAATTGAATGTTTTGGACAAAAATTGAATGTTTTGGACAAAAATTGAATGTTTTGGACAAAAATTGAATGTTTTGGACAAAAATTGAAGGTTTTGGGCTTAGAATTGAATGTTTTGGGCTTAGAATTGAATGTTTTGGGCTTAGAATTGAATGTTTTCGACAAAAATTGAATGTTTTCGACAAAAATTGAATGTTTTGGACAAAAATTGAATGTTTTGGACAAAAATTGAATGTTTTGGACAAAAATTGAATGTTTTGGACAAAAATTGAATGTTTTGGAAAAAAAATTGAATGTTTTGGGCTTAGAATTGAATGTTTTGGGCTTAAAATTGAATGTTTTGGACAAAAATTGAATGTTTTGGACAAAAATTGAATGTTTTGGGCTTAAAATTGAATGTTTTGGGCTTAAAATTGAATGTTTTCGGCTTAAAATTGAATGTTTTGGACAAAAATTGAATGTTTTGGACAAAAATTGAATGTTTTGGACAAAAATTGAATGTTTTGGACAAAAATTGAATGTTTTGGGCTTAAAATTGAATGTTTTGGGCTTAAAATTGAATGTTTTGGGCCTAAAAATGAATTTTCAGTCCAAAAAATGTCTTTTTTTAGGAAAGAGCATCATTCGCTGCATACATTAATTTGGTGTATTGGTGTGGTGATGTGGTTTATGTAGAGACTTTAAGTATAAATAATTAAAGCGATACTTGTTTTTACAACGTTACTAACCTAAATGAAAAGATAATGGTTCTCAGGGTGCTAAATTAAATCAACATTTAATGATTACGACAACAATAAACAAATTTATGGCTCTTTTTGTTTAATTTTGAAATTGTTGTTTAATAGAAACAACAGTATTATCTTGTAATAAGCAACTTTACAAGCAAGGTTAGAATCAGGAAATAGACATTTATATTCTTATTCAAATGCATTGTCATCAAATGACAGTCATTTCAACGAGCAAATAAAAGGAACTAATAACCTGTAGGCAGACATTGTTGTAAGTTTATTGCTCGACTGCCCTAGAGAGGACGTCGCACACTATCCTTGTACAAATATGACCTCTATACGACATCCCGCTGAAGGGAATACACAAGACAAAGAAAAAGTGTTTATTTATATTTTATTATAATATGGTGGCAGTTAAAGTACGGCTCACTGTTTTAACAAAACATTAAACATGTATGAAAATGTTTTTTTTGGGGTAAATTTGTTTTATCTTGTGTTTTTAAATTTAAATGTGTAAATAATTGAGGAATTTTAAGTTTGGTGCGAGTTTGTAAGAATAATTTATGGTTTTTTACATGTGTGGTGAATGTGTTAATTGGTATATTTGTTAATTTGGTGCTTGGTAATTTGGGGTGGGGGGGTTGTTGATTTAAATGGAGTTAATAAATAATTTATCGTTTGGATCATAATTGCTCTGTGAATGGAATTGATCCAAAAGGCTTCATCGGATAGAGAAAATGCGTGATCGGCCAAAGTGTATATGAAATTATTAAAAATGCATTTATCCTCCTAAAAATGCATTTTTAGGTGCGAAAAGCATTTTTAGAAAAGAAAAATGCATTTTTTGGAAAGAAAAATGCATTTTTAGGAAAGAAAAATGCATTTTTAGGACAGAAAAATGCATTTCTAGCAGAAAAAATGCATTTTTAGCCGAAAAAATGCATTTCTAGCAGAAAAAATGCATTTTTACGCGAAAAACGCACGTTTAAAAATGCATTCTGACGAGCAAAAATGCATTTTAAAAATCTCAACTACAAACTATATCTTTACTTTATTGTAACATAAATTTTAATTTTCTAAACTTGTTGAAATTTAATTAAAAAAATTAACATTAACATTTTTTTTCAGTCTTAAAAAAAGTAATCCGACACGCAAAACAGATAAGAAAGAATCAAATTGCTGAGTAATGATGCGGATCATTCTGTATAAACATAATTGCATGTTTCTAATACTTCCCACTCTCTCTCCCACACACCATTAATCAAAAATTCTTTCCCCACCGACTTAAATAATTTATTTTTTCTTCTTTTCAATTTCTCTTTTGATCGAAGACCCGGCGGAGTGGTGGAATTCCACTTTTTCGGTAATTTACACGACTCGGATGTGACTCGTCAAATTTTAACGGAATCGGCCTGGAACGGATTCATCGGCGACACCAAAGTGTTCAGTGATTTCATTCGCTTCGAGAGGGAGCCCGGTAATTCTCGCCCTCATCAAATTCATCATTAATTTATAAGGAAAGCTTAATTACGTTTCTTGCTCTAGCTCTCAATTTGCAAACTGTGTACTCAAAAGAAGGTCCTATCCGTTTCCAAGGCGGAGCCGTGTCTTTTGCATGCGTTGCTATGGGAACCAGCGCAATGCGATTTCGCTGGCTTAAAGATGGGGTCGCCATCAATAGCCACATGTCTAATCATCATATTTGGGAAGGAAGAGTGCCAAAAAACACCCGCGATCAGTACACCGCTGTTTTAATGATTGACAAGCTCGAGACACAAGATTCTGGCAAGTTTGATATTTTTCGTGTTAATTCAATTACATAATTGTGACGATTGACTTTGCGAGATACAATTGTTAGAAAATTAGAGCGAGAACTTGTGTGAAAGTGTAAAATACGGAGGCTTGTGATTTCTCAAATCATATGACAATTTATTCCGGTTTGAATTTATATAAATACTAGACCGACAAATGGTCGAAATTCTGCAAGTTAAACTATACAATCGGTCGGCAAAAGCCCTATAATAATATCACTTGCGGTTTTCAGTCAGACAACAAGAATGTGTATCGGTCTTATTGTCGGGACGTAAAAGATGTCGTCTGAATATGGACTCGAATGGTTTCGACATCTAACTGGTTCTGGTTTGGATCTAAAAAGGTGTGTAATGGTTAGGCTTGGGTGGGTTATATCCGAGAGGTGCGGTTGACTTTTCTGCAGTCGTCACACTTGTAATTATTATATGGATAATAATTGCAAAGCGCGGTCATAAACATGACGAAATAAATTGAATAAATATTCATGTAAATTCGACAGAATTCCACATGATATTATATTCACAAAGCGGGATAAAATAACTGGAAAAATAAAGAATAAATTAAAATAGCGCCGAGCTATTTTTTGCCCCAAGTGCAATCAACATCAAAATAATAATTAAGATGTTCCATCGTCCAACAGCGAATTGAATCAGCAGTTTCTCGCAGGAAAGGTTGTGCCATCGCCGGGAAATTACTCCACTCGGTTCTGACTGGCGGGAGAGTAACCGGGAAATTACTCCACGTCGATTACCCAAATAATGCGTCTGTGAAATTGCAATATTCCACTCTAGATTCTACACTTATTTCTACAACGGAATGTTGGCATGAAGAGGCGGGAGTGTGTCTGTGGATCTTCGACCCACTCTAGATTCTTACACTAAATATCAAGTATTTCTTTATCCGGCCTGTACTGAAATTCTGAGAATAAATGTTAAATTGATAAATGTTACCTTTCCATAGCTACAGCTATCCATTGTCCCTAAGTACAACAAAATGAACTAAATTCACCCAAGTGGCCCTAAGTCCACCAGACCCAGTTCAAGTGGCGTCAGGAACAGAACACCAACAAGAGAGCGAGCGATATATCCGGTTTACACGGGAATATATACTCGTACTGGACAATAGGCTGATTATCGATCCAATGGGATCACTGGTCAGCTAAATCCTTCCAATCCTAGACTCTAGGAAGTGGATAGCCAGGACATAGTCCTCTACTAGGTCCGTTCCAGGAACTGGATACACAGGACACATTTCGGATTAAGTCTTTTGACTGTAATCCGGAATTAGTCCAACTTCCAGTGGGTGGCGAGGGGTGAATATAAGATGTCAAGTTTATACATAATTCAATAGAATTATGTAGTAAACTAGTCAAAACAACATAAAATATATTAAATAACTGTTTAGACTTGAAACAGACTAAAATATAAATAGTAATTTATATTTTAATTACTGAAAATAACCGAACTTCGAAATTACCGCTAAAACGTATCAGTGCCATCTATTGACAGAATAATCGTTCTAAACTAGCAAAATACACGACAGTGTAACCGTCACAAGTCCCCCTTAAAT
The DNA here is from genome assembly GCA_949358305.1 of Strigamia acuminata. NCBI lineage: Eukaryota > Metazoa > Arthropoda > Chilopoda > Geophilomorpha > Linotaeniidae > Strigamia > Strigamia acuminata. The sequence continues at coordinate 14,736,882 of OX442315.1, read as the reverse complement.
ATATGCTAATATGAAGTATTTGCATACTATTTAACATACATCTTTACAAGATTTTAAGGTTACACTGGCATCAGGAACATCTAGCTTCAATCCTAGGTAAGTAAAACTTATTTATACTTAAAATAAATCTCAACTTTAATCAAAAAATGTTTCAGAATTATTTATTAGAAAACAATTTCAATAAAATAAAACTCAAATCCTAATCTCTTTTATAGAATGGACTTATATCTATACCAGAGAAGAAGATAAACTTAAATAACATCAAAATTTGTATCATAAATGATTAATAAAGTTTGACAAATTATTTTACCTATGAAATGACAATTTCTTCTTAAAATGTAATTCACGCAAATAAACCTGTTACGAGTTAAAAGAGTTCCATAATTAAGAATACATAAATTCCAATAAGGAACAACTCGCACAGATAATTCAAAAGAATTAACACATGTTAAAATTTTCGTATATATCTACATAAATCCATCTAACCCTATTTTATTTAGGTCTCTTATTAGAGTCTGAGCTAAGGGCAGATTGGTTAAATCTTTTATTTGGATTTGCTGAATCTGCTTTCCTGGCTAATTTTTTAGCCAGAGCTGGACATTCTTTTTTGAAATGTCCGGGCTTGTGACAATAAAAGCATTTCCCTGTCGTATTTTCGTACTGTGTCTTAAATGATCGATCAAACCTATTGTCATTAGTTGATTCGTCATTTTCTGACTCATTTTCTTCTTTAACCTCATCTTCGGTTCGAGTTAAGCGAAGTGATGGAAAAATCTTAGATTTTTCGTTGGCTTTTGGAGCAGGATTATCTTCTTGATTATCATACTCGAGGTCTGCTGCTAGTTGTGCTGAATTCTCGAACATACAGCGATTCAAGCCGACATATTGCAAAATATCATCGACTGTGTAGTCACCATATAGTCCTTGTGCCATCAATAACGAGAAACTTTCTTGTGTCAAGTTATTGAAAAGGCTTTCGAGTCCTGCCCTGTCCCCACGTGGTATTTCACCTTGTTCTTGGGTGAATCGCAAGAGGAAACAATACAGCGACTCGTCTGCTCGTTGTTTTACATTGGTTAAACGTCTAGATCTTGTAAGAGGCACTAAATCGAAACGTTCAAGAAATTGGGCTTCAAACACTCGCCAATTAATAAATGTGTGGCGTTGTTGATGAAACCATCGTTGTGCATGTCCTAATAGGCGACCTGGTACAGCTTGGTGTACCATTTCGTCTAGTGGAATGCCCTTCCCTGAAGCTACAGCTTTTACAATGTCTAAAAAGCGAGTAACTTCGGATTGTTTTCCATCGAAAATAGGAATCTCTATTCCTTTCCCGAATTTTTGGTTTAAATTAGAGTCTCGACTTTGGCTAGCTAAGCCTTGAATTATTTGTCTTAAATCTTCATTTGACAAATTAGATGTCAAATTCGAATTTGGCGTGGAACGATCTCCTTGAGCCCTAGATGAAGAATTTGGTCTATTAAAATTCTGTCGTCCATTTGGCGGAGGAGAACGGGAATGGTTCCGTTGGTGGAAATTATTATTATGATAATTTCCCCCTCCACCAGCTTGAGAGTCGTCACTGCTCGAATTCGGGTCTGAATCTCGGGGATCACCAGGTGCTCGGGGAAATTGTCGGTTTCCCGGCAGAGCATGTCCTGTTGGAGCCTGATAGGAATTCCTAGAATTTCTAAAGTCTCCATCGGATTGGGAGCGAGATTGAAAATTTTGTGAAAGTTCATTTCTCCCCCTTGGCTGGATTGGAACATTAGTCAGGTTTTCCCTTCGTGGGAGAGGCTGTGGAACTCGAAATGACTCATTCAAATTTCCAGTGTGAGCGGGTAAATTATTATTTCCGACCGTCACACTAGGTAAATTATGAGAAATTGGAACAGAAGAATCTTCGTGTCCAAGATTTTCCACTCTGTCCGTCAAATTTGCTCTCCAAGAAGCAGCAGGTAATTGAATCGCGGGTTGAACAGAAATCGCATGATTTGGTTGTTCATTTGCCTCGCGTGCAACACTCATACGCCATCCAGGCAACTGCTGATAGCGGTAAGCGGCTGGTGTACGAGCACCGGTTAAATCTATCGAAATATTCTGCTCGTTTGATACAACTACATCGGGAGATATTGCACGAATTCTTCCGTGACAATTATTCGCCGTGTATTGTTGCGCTTCGTATAGAGTTGAAAATTGCGTCACTTCCAATTGGAAATGACGGCAGTAAATTTCTAAATCTTGCGAGACTGGAAGTGGTTCTGTCCGAGAACTATTAGGGTTGGGATTGTTTCTAGGCGCAATTTCGTCCCCCTGACTTTCTGGATCAGACTCCACAATTTCCCGTGGTGATTCACGCATATTACCACGTCTACGTGCTCCACGACCTCCACGTGCTCCACGTGCTCTTACAGGTCTACGGGCCATAATACTCGACGAGAAATACACAAAAAAATTAAATTTAAACAAATACTAGCGTCAAATAAAACACGCTTAATTTTTAAACTAAAAAGGAAAATGAAATTATACAACCTTGGCTGCTAAACTGAAGTGGCTACGGTCAAAACTGTCTTGTCTTCGGTCAAGAATGGTCCAGGAAGGCACTGACCACAAGGCACAACTGAACGGTCACGCTGATAGAAAGCAAGTGTGGCAAAAGATTTCTTTGTCCAACTGGTTTCCGGTATTTTCTATTGTTAAGAAAGTCTGCATTGATTGGTGGTACTGAGATATTTCTGACGAATTTAATCCAGAATTCTCAGTAATCCATAATCTGGGTGGCATGTTCAAAACTGCGTTGTGATTGGTTCTCGTTGTCACATTCCTTAACTTGTCACGGATTAAGATTAAAATCCGTAACTTTTAACAGAACAGTAGAATAACTGGCCAAGTTTTAACCAAACTTAAATAAAATAAAATAAGTATTTTATTATTTTCAGTTTTTAGCCACAGAATTATTAATCAAATTTTTTGATTAAAATTCCTAACTTTGAGATTTCCAAAATATAACAATGTATTTTCAGAGAACTTGATCAAAACAAAAGTAGATTTTATTAAAAAACTCGGAATTTTCTAATTATGATGAATTTATCAAAATAGTCAAATTCTAACCGAACAATAAAATAAATATTTTATTAATTTTGGTCTTTTAGCCAACAAAATTGTTAATCCATCTTTTGATCACAATTCATGGCTTCGAGACTTTCAAAATATGCCAAGAATATTTTTGAAAACTTAAGACGGTCAAAATAGATTATTTCCTTGGAAAATTCGAAATCTTTAGATTATAATGCGTTATCAAAATAATCGAAAAATTTAAACTTAGTCATTTCCAAAAGATAACTTGGATTTTTGGAAATGAATAAATAACACACAGTATTTTTACCAAGAGAAAATCGGAAATTTTCTAATTATAATATCTACGTAAAATAATCAAAAATTCATTTTTTCAAATTTTACACTTTGATCACAGAGTTCACTTTAATAATGCAACCTATCTCGGTAGAACCTCCACGTGTGACGATTGACTTTGCGAGATACAATTGTTAGAAAATTAGAGCGAGAACTTGTGTGAAAGTGTAAAATACGGAGGCTTGTGATTTCTCAAATCATATGACAATTTATTCCGGTTTGAATTTATATAAATACTAGACCGACAAATGGTCGAAATTCTGCAAGTTAAACTATACAATCGGTCGGCAAAAGCCCTATAATAATATCACTTGCGGTTTTCAGTCAGACAACAAGAATGTGTATCGGTCTTATTGTCGGGACGTAAAAGATGTCGTCTGAATATGGACTCGAATGGTTTCGACATCTAACTGGTTCTGGTTTGGATCTAAAAAGGTGTGTAATGGTTAGGCTTGGGTGGGTTATATCCGAGAGGTGCGGTTGACTTTTCTGCAGTCGTCACACTTGTAATTATTATATGGATAATAATTGCAAAGCGCGGTCATAAACATGACGAAATAAATTGAATAAATATTCATGTAAATTCGACAGAATTCCACATGATATTATATTCACAAAGCGGGATAAAATAACTGGAAAAATAAAGAATAAATTAAAATAGCGCCGAGCTATTTTTTGCCCCAAGTGCAATCAACATCAAAATAATAATTAAGATGTTCCATCGTCCAACAGCGAATTGAATCAGCAGTTTCTCGCAGGAAAGGTTGTGCCATCGCCGGGAAATTACTCCACTCGGTTCTGACTGGCGGGAGAGTAACCGGGAAATTACTCCACGTCGATTACCCAAATAATGCGTCTGTGAAATTGCAATATTCCACTCTAGATTCTACACTTATTTCTACAACGGAATGTTGGCATGAAGAGGCGGGAGTGTGTCTGTGGATCTTCGACCCACTCTAGATTCTTACACTAAATATCAAGTATTTCTTTATCCGGCCTGTACTGAAATTCTGAGAATAAATGTTAAATTGATAAATGTTACCTTTCCATAGCTACAGCTATCCATTGTCCCTAAGTACAACAAAATGAACTAAATTCACCCAAGTGGCCCTAAGTCCACCAGACCCAGTTCAAGTGGCGTCAGGAACAGAACACCAACAAGAGAGCGAGCGATATATCCGGTTTACACGGGAATATATACTCGTACTGGACAATAGGCTGATTATCGATCCAATGGGATCACTGGTCAGCTAAATCCTTCCAATCCTAGACTCTAGGAAGTGGATAGCCAGGACATAGTCCTCTACTAGGTCCGTTCCAGGAACTGGATACACAGGACACATTTCGGATTAAGTCTTTTGACTGTAATCCGGAATTAGTCCAACTTCCAGTGGGTGGCGAGGGGTGAATATAAGATGTCAAGTTTATACATAATTCAATAGAATTATGTAGTAAACTAGTCAAAACAACATAAAATATATTAAATAACTGTTTAGACTTGAAACAGACTAAAATATAAATAGTAATTTATATTTTAATTACTGAAAATAACCGAACTTCGAAATTACCGCTAAAACGTATCAGTGCCATCTATTGACAGAATAATCGTTCTAAACTAGCAAAATACACGACAGTGTAACCGTCACATAATTCAACGGAAAGAAAAAAAAATTGCAATTAACTTTTAATTCTTAGTTCGGGTTAATAATTTAATTCTTTGTTTCCTTCTTAATTTCAGCTATTGTGCATTAAATTACGAGTTCGCGCCCTCTATCTCGTGTCAAATTCAAACTGCGCATCACGTTCTGCGCATGCATTTAACATGGCGATTGTCAAGCTTGTGGCACGGAAAATAAAGCATCAAAATTTCGGTGTTACGTTGTAAATTACCTTTGTTAATGAGTTTCTTGTTGTTTATTTACTTTGTAAGGCTTAATAGTGCTAAATAACGACTGGAATTGGGAAATCAAATGCTCAGAATGGGATGCGCAGTGTGAATTTGGCATCAAGATAGCGGGCGCAAAGTGTAGTTCTTTCGCTGTTGGTGGGACACAATTGAAGTGATTCAGATTCAGAGATGTGTATCATTTTGGAAGGAACAGTTTGGTTGATTTAAAAATTACCAATGTGTAACTTGGTTTCGTGTTCTCACGAGAAAATCACTTTAAATAGATCTCATTGGATTGTGTGGACACGTACAAGATAGCAGCTCTTTGAGTAAGCTATGGTATAGGGATATATCTTTTTCTTGATACTGTGTGTGCAATTGACCTTTTCGAAGTTAAGGCTGAAATAGATATTGTAGAATATACGCTTTTTATATACCGTAGGATCCTCTACTGATCATAGGCTTTCTAAAGGATTATAGGCTTTCCCAAGGATTGTTAGCATTTCTAATATATTTGTAGGATTTCAAATTGATTCCCAATAGATTTCTAATAGGTTTCTAATAGATTACTGATTTGTTAGGCCCAGATAAATGCACAAATGCATAGGAATTATTTTCATTCGAATAAATTTTTTTATTTTGCATATTTTTATTTTTATTTTGCATAAAATGGAATTTTTGGTGCATATTTTATGCGCATAAAACGAATTTTATTTTGCAGAAATATCCGGGGTCTACTAATTTATTGTTAGTTTAACATGTGAGTTTTAAGTTAAAATTCATTTAGATAACATGCAAATTATAAATATTAATCAATTGAATTGGCAAATAGAGAATTTGCATGCAAAAATTGCAGTCTGAATTGAATGTGCAATACAGCAATTCACACCTGAATTTTCTCTGCGGAAAGAAAAATTTCAATCTATTATTGGTTATGGATTTTCAATACAGAATTTTTATTGTCATTTTCTCTTTCCTCGTTTGTGGTCCATTTTGCTCCGATAGATATAGTACTACTGTTGGTGGGAAATTGTCGGTATAAAGCTGAAAGCAATCGACTCCATTTCACAATGAATCAAACACACTTTACTCTTCACGACACTTCTCTAAATTGATTTGAAAGTTAAATTTATCGTCTACCAAAATGACAATTTAATTCCCACTCACTCAGCTAACCATTGTGCTACTTGATTATTCCACCATGAATTTTTAAAATCATCTAATACTAGTTATTTCTCCGCTCAAGTGCAGAAAGCAAGCCAATAAAGGCCATTATTACACGCCGCTGTACATGGGATTACCAATTTGAGGTTTCTTGATATTCTAACGATTATTATTAAAATTTGGGTAAATTTATAGAAATTTAGGCCAATTTCCTACATTTTTGGCATCTAAAAACGCTTTTTTTGGAAAAACTGCTCTTCAAGAAATAGCAAATTTTATCACCAGGCGGCGTACACATTAGTTTCAAATATCACCGTTCAAAATTGCTAGTCGCAGCTAGGCATTAGGCTTAAAATGTGGGTTTTTAAAAAGCGGTATCTGAATATTTAATATTTATTTATCAGGTATATTCACGTGCGAAGTGTCCGATTGGGGCGAAGTGCAAGCAAAAAGCTTTTCTTTTTACGTGATGACACCACCCACAGTAAACGTGACTCCATTAACGAGGACTTTGAACGAAAACGACGAGTTGACTATCATGTGTCAGTCGGAGGAAGATCTTCAAGGTTTATTTGGTTACAGTTGGCTCAAAGATGGTCACGTACTGAACCCGTCGGAGGGTTACGAGTTGGTCGAAGATCTTTATCCCACAGGAATCAGGATGAAAATGATCAAGGCGTCAGTCACTTCTGTCGCCTACACTTGCATTGTGTCCAACAGGGCTGGCCAAAGCAAGAAATCCAGTCACGTAATTGTTATTCCAGGTGAGTTGAATTCAATGCATGCAGTGCATGCTCTGCAAATATAAGTTCTTTAGTTTTGGCTTGTTTTTGTTGGGTTTAACATTACTTTAGATGGATTTTATTGATTTGACCACACTAACACGACTCTATACTTACAGTTCTGCTGCCCACGGTGGATACGATCTCCACTGTGCAGCTGTCTTGTCAATAGTTTTATAGATTATGGATTAAGTTTTTTTTTTTTTTTTTTTTTTTTTTTTTTTAAATTGATTTTTCAATATTTGCCAGGAAGGTAAAAATCCAAACATCAGTAAAAAGAAAAAGGGGGATCTAAAAATAGAACGATTGTCCAGTAACCAAGTTTAACACGAAGTGCATTCGTTGTCTAAAGTTTAAAATCTCGTTAGGGGCCGTCCATAAATTACGTAACGCAAATTTTTGGATTTTTAGCCCCCTGTATCAAGGTCGTAACAAATCCGCAAACTCTCCCGAGGAAATTACGTAACAAAACTGACCACCACCACCTCCTAAATTTTGATTTCTAATACAAATTCAGTAATTTTCAATTTCAATTTTCAAATTTACAATTTACAAAACGAAATAATAATAAATTGAAGCAATTAAAGTAAAATTTTCAATTACCACGTTCAGACCGAGCTTTTGGATCTCATCCGAAGCTGCGGATCTAGATCCAAGATTGGTGTGAACACTGAACTCCGTTCACGGATCTAGATCCGTGTGCCCAACAACTTAGTTCGTCAATCGAGTTCCCACAACTCGATTCGAAGATTGGATTCGGATTGGAATTCATTAAATAATGTCAGCAATCTGTAGCATTGCGCATTATTCGATAACAAAATGGCAGCCATTGCAGTGAGGTGTTTCTAAAACCTGTTGCTACTAAAACCCGATTCGGTTTGATTGAATCACATTTTGGTGTGAAGACAACTCCATCCAAGTGAATATTGGAACTCTGTTCAGTTGGATCTGATCGGGCAGATCAGATCCAGCCAAACTCGATCCGTTGGTGCGAACATGGTATTTACACATGTTTAAATCTTAATTTAACATGCAAAATTGTGATTTAAATAGTACGAACGTAATTATCCAACAACTAACGCCACTTGAAGAAATAGTGGGCTTATCTGTTTTAAAACTTGGAATGTACAACCAATCTTGTAGGAACTTCCGAGTTGCGAAACATGTAAATTAACTCTGCTTTGCACCGGTGCTATGGGGTTTGTTGCGGTCTTGTGCCAATTGAGAAGAAAAGAGTTTCTCCAGCTTGAAAAATGCAGTGCGAACACTTGTAACTTGCGTTAAGTTAATTTAAAAATTTCCAAATTAGATTTAAAAATAGATTTTGAAACCTTGTCGTATATTTCTCCTTTAACGCACGCCAGACTTGATCTAACTTCTACCTTATTTATTACCAGCATGTCGAGTATTTTTTGTTTTCCCAACGTATACATACAAAAATAAAAATAATGATAATTCTTTTGCATGTGCTCTAGTATGGAATCCATTAAATTATGCAGGCAGCCTAAACAAAAACAGAATTCATTCCTGAGGATGCACACATCGACTTTATTTCTCTTTTTAACATAAGGGGTTTATTCAAATATACCCCAGTAAAGATAAATACAAATCTAATTAACTGCATTTGCTTTGAGTTCAGTATAATTGACAAATTTTTTCCTTCAAATGTGTGCTCTGAAAGGTATTTTGGCTTAAGGCAAATATTGCTATCATTTACCCAAGAATCTTTCAAAGGGATGAGAGAATTTGCTGTGATCGACTTTAATGTTTAATGTTTATTAATTAATAATGTAAGGGAAGCTCTGGAATTACTGCTGATGGTTTTAGATTGAGTTTTTACAGTTGGGTTTATTTATTTAAAGTGATTGACAGTGCTTGCAAAGTGGGTTAGTGCTTTTACTGCTCAGCAGGAGCAAATGTATAAGGTTGTTTAAGGTTGGCTGGCATTAGGGATATTGGAAGGATGAGAATGTACAATCTCTTACAAACACAACACTTAAACCAATAAAGGTGCTGGCTCACACCAGATGGCACTGCAGTGTATACAGAAGCTTGTAGAAAACAACACTATCTGCTTCCTCTTGATTGCCAAATCAATTGACCACAATACAATTTAATCATTGATATGCCACTCATTGTCTTATACCTGTTCTTTGTGTTGGGAGTTGGCCGAATCTTGATTCACTTTATATGATAGTGGAATTAGAATGTATATCTATCGGGTGGACCGAATAAAACTGGCCTGATAATACAGGGGGTCTAAAATAAAATGTAGGAAATTAAAAAAGTACCACAATATCTGAAATTCAGGAATGACTAGTGCAATAAAGCTTGGCGAATTGGGACAAACATTGATTAAAATTGTAAATATCTCGAGAACGAAAGCTCGGATCGTCAAAAACTAAACACCAAACGAAAGAGCGAAAAAACGAATCCACGACTATTCATCGCGCGACTATCCATCGCTGCTAAGTCATCGCGCGGACAAGTCATCGCGCGGTCAAGTCATCGCGCGGCCAACTCATCGTGTGGTCAAGTCATTGCGTGAAAAGTAATCGCGTGACCAACTCATCGCGGCGACAATTGGGTGGTTGTCAAGTTGGGGGATGTGTGATATGTTTCTTTCGCTTGATTTGAATGGATTGCAATTGCAATGGATGTGGCTGGGTATCGTTGGATGGAGTCGGACACGAAGTATCACGTACGGGAATATTTGCATAAGTGTTTATTTAATTGTCGAAATACACAGGTGGCGCTGCGCATGGGCAGCGTCACAAATTAGCAATGAAAGAAAATGGAGTCCAAACTCTCCAATGTGTTTCATTAAATTACAGACAAATCTTTCCAACCATATTTAAGATCTCAGAATTACGAAAGATTTTACGCGAGTAAATTGGGGCACCGAAAAATAACCTCGAGAAGGGGCCCCACAGACAATATGAGACAGAAATGGCGGATGGGACGCCGAATTTACATGATCTGGAGTTTTGAAGACAAATAAAATTCCGCTTTAAAAGAACTATACAGTACAGTGTATAATCAATTACATCGATTGAAACTTTGAAGCGGAAAGAATGTTCGCCAATTGCTTTCAAATTGAATAAAAGGATTGGAGAATTCGTTTATTAGAAAAAAGAGGGCAGCTGTTAGTCGTGTCTGTGTCTGTGTCTGTTCTCATCTCTTCATTTTAAAATGAAACTATACCCAAATGTTTTTTCAACTGCATTTTTCGTGCGAGTGTATAGCTCACTTCTAAGCAACACCAAATACAGAACCCTTAAAGGTGTGATAGCAATTTATTTTAACAAAACAATTAAAAGAAAGGTAGGCTTTCCTGCGCTGCGCGTAGAGATTATTTTTGACAGTGTTTACTGTTTAGCATTTTTAATATATTGTGCAATGAAAAATTGCTTGTTTGCGGTTTTAATCCAATTAGCTAACACACATTGCTTATTACCATATTTCTTTTAATTGTGCACCCGTGCGCTATTTGCAAAAAAAAATTTCTCCGCACGCAATTGGAGGACAACGCAGTAATAGAGACTCGCGGACAATTAGAAGATATACGGTAGCTGCAATGCTGAATCAGAATTGCATGTTTTATAATTATTCCATCTAAAAAATGTCAAATATCCATTATTTAAGAATAAAAACAAGAATGTCCGAATTATAGTAGACGCTAGATGAATTTTACATCCCTAGAGATCCGCCGGTAAACTTTGGGAAATTGTTGTTCTCAGAATAGAACAGAAACTTAGTTTTTTTTTTTCTTTTTCTTTTTCTTCTTTATTCTCTACCTTTTTTGTCTATTTCTCTTCCAACTTGAACAGCGTCTTATCCAACATGCCCCCAAGAGACTTCTCTCAATGTCAGTTGGCAGAGAACTGCAGTCAATTGCGAAGACATCCAGCCATGCCCAAACTCTCATCGCGGCTACACGCGACGCTCTTGTTCTATGGTGGACCACACGGCCTCGTGGGAGGAGCCTAATTTCTCCGACTGCACCAGGACCGAGTTTGTTAATATCTTGAAACGAGTAAGTGATATTTAATTATACATTCTGCCTAATGCAATGACAGCGGTGCGATAGGTCCTGGGAACAACATGGGATTGCTATTTACACTAGGCATAAGTATGATTGACAGCAGTTATAGTGGCCTCTTGTTGGCCTATCGATTGGGCACACTCGCTCGAAATGAGTTGAGGGAAATATCTTTTCTTTTATTTGAACAGGAAATTAAGTGCAGAAGGAATCTTTTGCAAAAGTGCTTCGTTTGTTCTTTTATGACGTCCATTGTGAGGGGGATAATAAATGTGAGAAGAAAGGGGTTTGTTAATTACAGTTACAACCATTAATTGCTATCTAAGTGAGGTTGGATTCATCATGGCCAATCGTGGTGTTTACCACTGGAAAGAACCCTCAAGGAATGCGTGATGACAGTTGCACTATTGAAATCAGGGATAGATGGGTGTTGCAGTGAAGTGATGGAAAATGCAGCAGGGGTCTATGTTTTAACCCTCTACGACCCAACCTAGGCTCAATTTTGACCCCCAAAAGTGTTTTTCTTTCTAAAATTATAACAAACAATAAAAAAATTAACATATTTGAATATTCAAAAGAAAAACTTTTTTTGTCGTATCCTTTCGACAAATACCGAATTGGTTAAATTTCTTCATAAACATGAAATAGTCAAAGAATAGAATCGTTTTCATACATTTTTGGAAAAAAAATTGGCTTCGGGTCAAAAATGGGCCGGGTTGGGTGAGTAGGGGATTTTTTTTTAGGTTGATACTGCTAGGGTTAAGCGCGCAAACTTTTTTTTAATTATTTAAATAAGTTACAATTTTTTTTTTTGTAATAAAAATGCTTGGCAAATTTCTGATCCTGCCAAGAAAGTGCAGTTTCATCTCTAATGGTGATTTGAGGATCTGCGAAAAAAATTATACGAAATTATACAAAATTATACGAAATTCTGAGGGTAAAAGCAGGGTCCGGACACCAGTGGGAGCAGACGGAACTCTTGAAGCGAACGAAACTGGATCAAAAGAAAGCGAAATTTTGAGGGCTTTCTGTTGGACTCATTGCCAAAGTCGAGAAACCGACGAGCTGTCAAAACATAGTCAATTATTAATAGCAAAAAATTGATAAGAGTATTGGAAAATCATGGCAGAATGATCAATACTATCAAACTAAGAATTATTGTTTTAGTGTAGCACTGCTAGTCTGTCACCTGGTGGTAATTGAGATAAGCAAACTACTTCAAGCAGTGCAGATTGATGATCTGTCCTTAGTGGCTTTAATTTTTAAAAGGGAAAAAAAATTCTTTTTTTTTGGAAGAAAAAAAAAATCTTTTTTTTGGAAGAAAAAAAAATGGCAACTGAATGTTTTTGCTTTGTATTCTTTTTTTTTTTAAATTTATTTTTTTTTAAATTGTTTTTACGACTTTTTTCTTTTTCATCCTTGACTTAATGAAAGGGTTTTTCACTCGCTGCCCCTCAGCTTCACTGCACTGCTTACATGAAAGAAACAAAAACAATAATCAAAAAGAAATCAGCATTTCACTACGTTGTGATTGGAAATTCCCCTTTGATTCTATTGATTTTCCAGTTAGAAAACAAATATACTTGAAAAACAATCACACATTATTTAGTATTTACTACGGAGTATTTAGTATTTTTTATTTTTTATTTAAAAAATTTAAAGAAATAAAGACACAATTTAAGCTTTCTGGACGATTTGAAACAAGTTAAAGCTAACTAATGGCTGAGATGGGAGATTATGCACCTTGTTTTCGTCTCATAAACCTCTGGGTAATCCAGATCACTTTGTGTATTATGCGGATTATTTTGGCACCTAAAGAAACAAGGAAAATACGCTTCGTTAACCAAACAGCATGTAGTATGCACACGCTAAGTTATTTGCTTCGAGTGGATTGTTTACGGCTCGCAAACATACCCCACCACACTCACTGCTTGATCTTTACGTCATAATTGAACAACATTGCACTCCAAACACTCTTAATTCTGCGTTCTCGACCTTCGTCATATTTTGTGACGCTGCCCCTTGCAGTACCACCAAAAATCAGCTCGCGCCCCACAGTTTGAGAAACGCTGTGTACTTATCAATTGCTTTTGTTGATCATTTTTCAATCGGGAAGTTTTCTCATCTATTTTTATTCTTTTATTGTTTCCAATGTTTAATTGGTCAATTTGAATTTTTTTCTTTTGCAGTTTGCGAACCTAAAACTGGGTTTTATGGCGACAAACGTGACCGAAGTCTTATCGAACGTTTTAGTACTTTTGAAGAGAGTTCGTTTAACGATTTATCCGGGCGAAGCAATGGGTTATTTAGATTTAATGGAAGACATTTTAAATTACCAAAGTATTTACCCAGAGAAGAATAGACTTCTCCGTATTCGAAACTTGCAGCTCATGTTTGATGTTATGAATTTTCTATTAAACTCGTCTCGTGCTCTCAACACGCTCGAGGTAAAATAAACACACTGAATTAGAAATGAATCCTATTTTAATAATACATTTCGTAGACCTTAAAAAGTAAAATTACAATTATTTGAGTGTATTGATTTTCTTCTTTTTTTCTTCTTCTGTAAATAGATGGTGAACCAATTACAGCGGAAACTGCAAATACAAGTACGACACATGGCGGATATTTTGCCCAATAACGTGTCTAGTAGAACCGAAATTCGCAACGAGTTTGGTGAGTTAATTTTATTTATTTTTTTGCTACTTCGGAGAATGGATTGGCTTTTTTGTTGTTTACAGTTCTCTCTTTTTGCATTTTAAAGCCGTTTTTGTTTGTTTTAAAGTTGAGCGATCAAACTAATTGAATTTCTTGATTTTCCTGATCCCATGAGACAGAAAGTGATTTTTTTTTGTGACTTTTTTTCCTTCTCCAATTTTTGCTAGTCCGATTTTCAATAATCCTTGTGAAGGTTCATTCATTTAAATTTTTTAACTTTTGAGTTCTCCTCCTTAGAGTCCAATTAGAATTAGATTGTGGTGTATTAAAAACCGATTACACGAAATAACATTTTAGTTGACTCATAATAATCAATTTGACATAACATGTGGATACGTGACCATGTCTAAATCTCCAAAAATTTGCGTTACGTAATTTATGGACGGCCCCTAATTCACAATTTGAATCATCTTAACTGTCTGGGCAGAAATGGATGCGCAGTTTGAATTTAGCATCAAGTTAACGGACACAAACTATATCTTTGACTATTTTAGGTGTCGAGAAGCTAAAAGAACTAAGATGGGCTTATTGAATCACAAGCAATTAAACTTAAACAAACTGTACTTCACAATACAGCTGGCTAAATACTCGAGTTCACATGGTTTATGCAATGACGCGCCCTTTCCAATGAATAAAACATTGCCTGATAAACATATAAATGCATCTTTCAAACAAATCTCTACTTTGATGTCATTCAATTTGTTGATTGTGCCACTAAATATTAACCAGTGGTTGAATTTTACATCATAGAAACGATATAAAGTTGTTAAATGCAGGTTGAAAAGGCGCAGAAATAATACGCTGGTCAATGGCGGTTGTAGTAACAGCTTGGATATTTATTCCAGGGTTGTCCACTAGGGGACTTACATAGGAAGTGGGGAGTATCCCACAATTGGGTATTGATTAAACGTGAATATTTCAACATATAACATTCTTTACGATTAATTTAGAGTACCAGCACTAACTTTTTGTAGCGTAGAATTGTTTCTGCACTGCAAATGTCGACTAAAATCATTGCAACAATGATAAAAATAGATGTTAAGAGAAAAAAAAAGAAAAATCTATATGGTACTTGTATAAACTAAAAAAAAAATCACACACGAATCATTGGAAACAGCTGGCAGTACGAAAAAGAAAAACAGCAACGTAATAAGTGTTACTTCGATATTATTGGCCGCAGTTGAATTGGAAAAATTGAAGAAGAAGATGGAGGCGAAGCAGACAGATTTGTCGATATATTTCCACATTTTTAACAACTCTTATAAGAGAAGTTGTTGTTAAAAAGTCGGATTATTTTGTCTGTGTGGTGCGTATGTAAAACACGTGTAATTTGAGCCATTTTGAGCAGTGAAAAACAGTAATTTCCTTGCAATATGTAAATTTTGTTTACAAGAAAGAAAAAACAGAGTTTGTTGTTCAGTTACTTCAGTATATGAGATTTCTTGTGAGGTAATGAAGGATTTTGCTTTCTTCTGGCATTCCACTTTAGTTTTAGTTTCCGTGTAAACACTAAACGGAGTATTGACTTTTCATAATTCAGCAATTTCGATCAAGTTTTGCAATTTCGCTCTTTAATAATAAGAAACAACGAGCAAACTTTAACTATATTAATCTGCATAGTCCACAATGTTGTTTTCTTTTCTTGATAGATTCAAATCTTCAATTTTTTATCTTCCAATTGGAAGAAATATTATTTGAATGGAAAAATTCATTTATTTGGTTTTTGTTTCCAGCTGCAGCTTTAAAGTCACAGTCTGACTTATTTTGAATTATTTATATTTGGATTGTATATTTTGCCTTGTAATAAGTAGACATAAAAGAAAAATTTCTATTTTCTATCTTAAGTATATAGGAGCCAGTCTTGTGCTTAGCGGAATTATTTACGTTAAACCTAGTGAGATTAAACTAAAACGTTCTATTCGTTATTCGTTTGGTGCAAGGGGCGTCCATCTTTGCACTGGAGAGACAAACCTAATCACAATTTAGCTAAATTATTGATGAAATTAAAATTTTACACACACAATATCGGCTTAGCTTTTAGAGGAAGAAAATTTGACGCCACAGTAGTTTAGTTGAGATTGCAAATTAATCTTGCTTCACGAGCTCTCCGAATTGAATTCTTTTTTTTTAAACTTCTTTTTAGCAATATATGATAAGGAGCCGAAAGAAATTGCTTAACTTAAACATAGTTATCGATAAAAGGAATGGTCATTTCATTTCCTACAGCACGCATGTTGCATTTAAAGTATTTGCTTTTTATTTCTATTGCTAAATTCTAAAGGAAAAAAAATCATTTAAACTGAAGTACTGGTATCTGAAAAATTTTTGAACTATTTTTTTTTTCTTGCATTATTGCAGATAGTGGATGTGGGTGATATGTGGAATATCAAAAAATGTAATATTTTTCTTGCCTTAGTGGAATTTTCTTGACCATCTCTCGAATTAAAGTTGAAAAGTCAAAATTTCTGTTTGTTTTTTTCAGTATTTATTAACCGAAAGACCAAAACATGCTCGATGCTGTTTTTTGGCATCAATTTTATTCACAGAAACAAAGTTGATAAGTCATAATAACATAATTTATTTGTTATTCATACAATTAATATTTTGCTTCTTAACGTCGCAAAATTTAAAATTTTGTTCACAGAAACACAATTGTGTGTGTGTTGCAGGAAAGCGTCACTATTGTGTGTTGCAGGAAAGCATCACTATTGTGTGTGTTGCAGGAAAGCGTCACTAATGTGCTGCTGGGCAGCACTTTTCAATTTGTAATTTTTATATTTTTAAAAGTTCTAGTATGATTGATATTGATTATCTGATCAAAGATTATTTTCGAGGTTCCATTAAAAAAATTGAAAGGAAAAAAAATTGAAAGGAAAAAAAATTGTTTGTTTCGGAGTTATTTTGCAGACAATAGACCGCAGCAGATTCATCAGACAATTTTACTCTGACAACTACCAAAATTGCATTCTTAATTACAGTTGCCGAGGCGATAAAAATCTCTACTGATGGAACGCATACCTTTACTTCACCGTCCAACAGTTCGATCGAATCTTCGTCATGGTTAACTGATTACATGGTCATTTCAACCGATACTAAACATCTAGCTTTATCAAATTTGCAAGGTAAGAATTCCAAACATTTATCCCAAATAAATAAATATTTAAAAAATTATGTTTTTGGGTAAAGACTTTTGTTTCAAATCGCTGCCAGAGTGCGCTACTAAATACATTGGCACATTTCACCGAGTGCTGTGACCGCGCCGAAATGTCAAAATTATATTTATATGGATATGGGTAGGAAGGGAATTTTATTCTAAACAGGATTAGCCTGGTTTCAGAATTTATAATGAAAAACGAAGCGGATTTAAGGTTGATCCTGACAATCTGGCATCCATTTTAGTTTAAGTGGTGGCGCTACTGTGCACTCGAAGTTGAAACAAGCAACATACATAAATTTACATACAAACTGTCATGTAAACGAAAAGCCTTTAAAAAATTCTATCCTAGAGTGTTTTTCTGTATTGGACGGGTTGAGATGTCATTATAATCGACTTGTTTATTGTGAGTAAAACTTGTCTGATGGCAATTAGGATGACTGTAGCGACTGCACGTGACATTTCACCCAACATTTATTAGAATTACTCTTCATCTTCGTCTTTTCACCTTTGGAATGTCACGTGTCGACCTCGGGAGGTTGTCCAATTATCGAAATCGCTGAAAGAAAATTGGGATGTTTGGACACTGGAGGAAATTCGATTAAGTGGCTATGAGAAAACAGTCTAAAGACGTCATCTTTAGCTGACCAATATTGCCACATTTAATTAATACACGGCGGTAGAAAAACACCTCTAATATGATATGACAGAAAACAGTTACACTGCAATAAAAACCGACTTTTCTTAATTAATTTTTGCTTTTAATATCTTTTTATATCTAAATTTCCCACAGATTCGAACACGAGTGTGGAATTGGCCGTGATTTTTTATCGAAATTTGTCGTCTTTTCTTCCGAAACGTTATTTGTCGAAAAGAGAGTAAGTGTGCTTAAGAATTTGTAGCCAGTTGATGAAAAGATGAGTCAGTTGTGGTCTTCTCCATAGAGATGGTGTTTCAATTGAATTTGCCATCGACTCACGTCTGGTTTCTATCTCGGCCCACAAAGGCTATTTGGGGCTGGCCAATGCCAGCGCCCGCATCAGCTTGACTTTCGACCACCGCAACTCTCCCGTCAGTAACTTATAGCTTTGAATTGCTGTTGCTAGTGTAAAAATGTATTCCGATTTCTATCCTCATTTCAGGAGCGCAGCATCGATTTGAATTTGACCGGATGGAACGTTTCGTGCGGCAGGCTCGTCGATTTTGTCGTGTGAGTATACATTCAGTATTTACTTTATTTTGTTTTTGATTTATTTGTTTATTAATTTTTTTTAATAAAATTATTTATTTAAGCAATTACAAGTCTCCCCAATGGATTTTGTCGGCCTGTAATATTACTACAGCCAACGACACCTTTACCGTATGCCATTGTGACCGATTCGGTACTTATGCGGTTTTGGTTGCAAATTATAATGTACAAGTAAGTATAGTCGAGTGATTTCCCATCAAAGTACATAAAAATAAAAATGAAATGAAATCTGTATGATGCAGGGCCATTTTAAGATCTTCGTAGGTCCTAGGCACTTTGATTTCTAGAGGTTTACTGATTTTTTATGATAATTTTATCATTTGAACGCACGTACTGCAATTTTTTTGTATTAATCTTGAATGCTCCTGAATCCCTGCTAACATAAAATCCTGAGTCCGCCACTGGTTTGTAGGTCCTAAAAGGTTGGTAGGCTTTAGGGCTTAGGCACTGTACCTAGTTGGCCTTGTGGATAAAGTGACCCTGCCTCTATAGCAGCGCTTCTCAAATACTACGTTTACATGCACGGAATATTTCGAGTGAGATGAAATATTCCGTGCGCACAACTGTCATGTAAACAGGAATGACAAGGATTATTCGAGTAGTGAATAATCCCTCGCAGAAGGTTGTTTAATTCGAGTGAACTCTAACTATTTTTATTGCACATGCGCGCATCACTTCCGGCACTTCCCCATTGGTCGAAAACCGAAAGTGATCACGAATTATTTTCTGCATGTAAACGCAACAATTTGATTTTTTCACCACTCGAATTATTCACCACTCAAAATATTCAGTGCATGTAAACGTAGTAAAAGTGACGTTGGGTTCACAACACATTGGGACAAAATATGATAGCGGTTTGTAACACATTGGGAACAAATATGATAGTGGTCCGTAATAGATTGGGACAAAAAATAGCAGTCATCGTTTGAGAAGCGCTGCAATATGGAAGACTACATCGATCATTTTTCGCAGTGAGTGGTCGTCTTAGATGGGTTCACTGTAAAAGCAAGTGATGTTCTTGATTGTCGGTTTGTTTTATCGCGGTTAGCCACTTTAATTGCGTTTTCTATGAATAACAGCTCATAATTTATAATTTATGATAAATGTAATGATTGACTAATTACCTCCGGATATGTTTTGCATACGTGGAGATATGCTGATTACTACGAATGTCAACATCAACAACTAAAAGCTACATGCAATTGATTAACATCTCGTGCAATATGTTAACATCTACATAATAACTCTGTTGTGAAATTCTAAAAATGTCAAGTATTCAATTTTAGAAGAAAAATGGTTGAAAATGGGAAGTTTATATGCTAGATTGTGAATAATGTGCGCTTTTTGATGCGTTGAAGGTAAGTGTGTTTATGTGCGCGCAATTTAACATGCGATTGGGTAGAATTGATTGATCACAATTGATTGAGCATATAACCGTTTGGATTTTCGCATCATTTGACCTCCAATAACCATTTGATTGGAATAAGCAATGTTAACATAATTTTAAATTAAATTTCGATGTTTATGAAGTGAAAAGTGCTAATTTCCTATGGGATTAAAGTTAGTCAATCGCTAACTTGATCATCGCTCACATGAAAAGCAATTGAAATTTATTTACGATTCGTGACGCGAATCCATTCATACATTGAGGATACAGCTGTTGATTGAACAAACAAAATCGATGTTGGATAATTTGACGCGTTTCATTCTTTATTTCTCACAGAAAGAAGACAATTTCGAGTTTGGTTTTGATCTAGTCATCAGTATTTGTTGCGTAGTATCTCTAATATCCATCGCCTTAGCAGCCATATCAGTGACAATCTTTTCGCGGTAAGCTAAAACCAAAAACAACCCAATAAAAACGAAAAATAAAACCCACCAAAAAAAAATATATATATATATAAAAAAATAAAAAAAAATTATTAAACATGTATGAATAATTTTATACAACATTTGTTTTGACATTTTCTAATTTTTTCAAGGAAGATCCAACGTGGTATTTTAATGCTCAAATTTCAAATTTTCTTTGGTCTTTCCGGATCGTTCGTTTCATTTTTAATTGCTTCCCGAAGCTCATTACACGTCGTAAGTTGCACGAACCTTCCATAAAAGGTGTCTTGGGTGACCAAATTGTTTAACATTTGTCTCGGTTGCCCACCCAGGAATGGTATCCATTCATCGCGACTGCTTTGGAATTTTTTCTCTTGCTGCCCTACTCGACTCAGGTGTGCCTCGAATTAATGGTCTATTTGGAAATAACTCACTCTTATCAGGTGCAAAACGCCAGGGCTAAAATCGTGCTCATCAGCTGGGGTAAAGTTACAACAAGAAAAGAAAAAAAAACGAAAAATTTAAATTGATGGACTTGGCGGTCAAAAACAGAATAAAGTTCACATTTTACTCGAATTGATGGCTCCTGAGAGACTCACTTAAAACAATGTCCCATTGTCTTGTGTGTGTTATTTCTCCCTCTGGTGGGGATATGATTACACATGCTCTTGTTGCGTGTTGTTTAAAATATCGACTCGCGGTTGACCCATCAAATTGCCAAGTCTCTTCATTTTATTTGCAATAATAATAGTTAATTTTTATTTTTGAGGTTTTTTTAATTTATTTATTTCTTCCATTTAGGGATTCCCATTTTAGTCACTGGAGCAACATTGGCTGCTCAATCACAAAGTGGATTTGATTTTTTAATGTAAGCATCTTTATTATTGATTTATTTCGTCGGAAATTCGAGAATATATATTGTTACAATATTATCAATAACTTATTTCTTCGAATTGTAATTAACGTATGATCACCTGCTAAATCCATACGTGACACTGAGATCAGATTGGTTGTGAACTGAGGCGCAAAATAAACATTTTTAAGTGTAATTTCACACTGTTCATTTCCTACATTCGCTATAAAATTATAGTACCACTCGCAGTCACGGTTGAAGAACCGTGACATTATTCAATGATTTTCAAAATTTTTAATTAAGCGAACGGTAGAACGATCGCTACGACCGAAAAACATAAAACACGATATCGAATAAGAACCGCAGCTCTTAATCGAAGAAATATTCACCTTCGTGTTATTTTAAGTGCTGACACAATAGCACTATTCGCCTTTATTCCCACTTTGTAGTTTTTGTGAGGTTTTCAGCAGCTGAAGAGCTGGGTTGAGTGAGCTGTCAATGTCAGCAATTTTCAAACAAAATTTTGACCCTCGTCCATATTTTTCTGTCAGATTGAAGTTAAAGTAGACCTATAAATATCAATTTGTTTCATACAAGTACAACTAGTTGAAATTTCTCGAATTTTTGCGCAAACAAAACAATGAATATATAAAAGATGAGAGAATTTACAACCTAGGTAGCATAGGTGTAGCATATACGAGTGGTATGCAGTTTCGGGTAAGAAATTCTACTTGCAAATTGGCACTGTTCAATTTAAAACAAACTGCCACCCGCACCCCAGGGTGTGCAAATTTATCACTGGCACTTCCGAGCAGCCATTCTATCAAAGCACCGTGACTTTAGTGCGTATGAATTATGAATTGCACATGAGAATGTTTTGAAGCTTTTGCCATCTGGTATCATAACAACAAACCTTTGAATTGAATTTGGTTAAGTGTGTTTTTTCGCGCCAGATGTCACGAGCAAGTGCTGCAGTTGTACATTCTCTTCGCTTTACTATTGCAAAAATAAATAATGGTTGAAATATTTTAATTTTTTTTTTTTTTTTTTTTTTAGTTGGTGGATACAATTTGGTGATGTGTATTTTTATGGTTTTATTATCACGGTGATTATTTTAAATTTAGTAAGTTGAGTTTGCGAAATTTATGTATTTTTCACACGACGTTGCTATAAAAGCGGCTTTCCTGCATTACAATACTGCGCTGGTTAAGGCGCTTTTATGGCAAGTGTCTGATGCACGCGTGTTAATTTTTGTTTTTAATTTTGTATTTAGTTGTATGTGGCATTGTACTTGATTGTAAGTGCAGAGTTGAGACACTCAAAGATGGATAAATCAACAAAAGGAGTTGTAATCTTCAAGTAAACGAAATAAGTCGATTTTTCAGTTTATTATAAATCTTAGAAATGACTGTTTTTAATTTTTTTTATTTTCTAGCGGCCACTTACTGTACAAATGTTTAATAGTTCAATTATTGCTCATCAATTTAACGATAGCTGCGATTTTACACGTGAATATACATCATAAGCCAATTCGTTATTATTTTTTGGCTAGCATCGTTTCAACGGTAAGCCGTTGTTATTATTTAATTTAAAGAAAGCAGAAAAAATAATCACGATTATTTTTGTAGGGGTTTTTTACATTTCTACTCTACGGAATCGATTTTAGCTATGTAAGTCGTTCTTCTCAAATCTACTTTTTACTTTACACGTGCCATCTTTTGGTCAGTGTTGGAACTTAATAAAAATAAAATAAAATAGAATTTTCATTCTTTTATAAATCTTTTTTAAAATAATCTAATTTTGTATTTGTTTTATCGTTTCAGATCTGTTGTAGCGACGACAAACCAAAAGAACAATTAGAACAAAACGTAAGCCGATCCGAAAAATCTGCGTCGCGCAACTTTAATTTTATAAATTCACAACAAATGTAAATTTATCGTCGGATTAAATTAAACGACGTATACGTGTCACAATTGCAACGACTCGTACGTTATCTCCAAAACGTTGATTTAAAGTTGCGCGCCGCAAAATCTCAATACGAAATCAATTATTTGAATCTAATTCGCCTAATGCCTTTTATCAGGAACTGTTAAACCGAACCGGCGATTTATCAAGTAACTATCTCCCAATTAAAGCCCCAATGACGTGAATTTTAATAGTTAATACCGTATTTTCACTCACGCAGCTCTGCACAAAGCGAATTGCATCGAGGAATACATTTTGACGAACAGCATGCACGACGCATCCGTGTGCCGCAAAAAGAGGAAAATCAAAGACAAGGTGAAAAGCAGGGAAGTGGAGGATTTGCTGCCCGATGTAACAGCAAATCAAATCAGCAAAATACGAGTGGATGAGGAGGAAAAATTGAGTGTCGAAGAAGAGCAAATGGACGAGAGCGTGTTGATGGGCGATGGGTACATTCATTTGGTAAGTTACGAAGGAAGTCCGAAAAAATTCAGTCAGACGGACAAAAGAGTGTCGTTTTCGCCAACTGTGATGATGTCCCAGTGTTTTGATGAGATTAAAGGGAAACAGACGCATTTAAAACCTGATCCGGGAAAGTGTTACATTAGAGACACACGCCAACGTCCACCGCCCCTTCCGCCTAAGTTATCTTCGGCGAAAAGAAATCCTTTTGTGCACGAGGTGCCCGAACCAATCCCTTTGCTGCAACGCTCGCAGCAGAATGTGAATCATCGTGATGCATATGCGAGTGAAGAAAAGCACGACGCTGATAAGGTGAACACGAATCAGTTGCAGTGTGTTGTCAATAGGCCTATTGTGACGCAAAATGAGTGATGGGTGATGTTCGGCTTGAGACACATTTTTTTTTATATTTAATTTGTCCAATATGTGTTTATATGAGGATACGTGATGGTGATAACTGCTTTCTCGTCCAAAATGTTTATTTGATATGTATAAATTTGACCAAGTTGTGATTCCTCAAAAACTTACAAGTGTGTTAAATAAACAGCTATAAAAGGCCAAACAAACAAACAGAATCGTTATTTTAATCGCTGTTTTGAATGAATGAGTCGGATGTTTTGCTTTGTTTTGGTGTGCCTGTGCTTTACAATAATTACAATAATTACAATAATTACCATAATTAAATCCTTGATTTTTGTTTTAGATTTAAAATCTCTAATTAGGTTGAAATTAGAAATCCGACACCTCTAGTTTTTTAAGACGTTTTTATTTGAATCAAGGTTTCATTAAGATTAAAGTTAGATCGTTAATACAAGATGGAATTCCAATTGATGAGTAGACGGGTGGGTTAACCAATCTTATGTGCTGAGTGAACGAGATGCGATAGTGCGATAGACTTGATTAAATATGGTCCACTCTAAAAGTTAGAATTAAATTGTTGCAAAACAAATAAGGATTTATTATCTATATTATAATATTAATAAATTAGTTACAAATTGTATGCTATACATAACTAAATGGCATGAATTAATAAGGTTAGCGAATAAATTATAAATAATGAATAATGAATAATAAGACTCGGCCGGGATTTGCACTTCTCGTTTCGCCACCAAAGTAGTGGAATTCGGTCAACATTCGCCTTGTTCAACAAAGTTGGTCCGTAAACTTATTTTCTCCTAAATCCAACGACAGCTTCGCTCAGCTCACTTCGATCATGAACCAAGGATAACATGGACCTGTATTCAATAAAATACTAATTCTGACTAAGTAAGATGAGGTTATTGAAAATAAATGCCTGGCCACATTGTATACGTTGAGTTTGCTACCTGGCACAATCATATTTGTAACTCCTTTGTGTTGTTCTGCCAACCTGATGATACTCTAGTTATTACCTCTTATGATTTCGTGTGTGCTGTCGTACAGGAAGGGCCGGCTTCACTGTAGTGCATAAGGGAAAATGGGGCAGGGTGTCGTCTATATCATGTTTAGACTTAAATGTGCAGTTTTTGGTCTTTTAATGTATTTTACACTTAATGTTGCTCATTTTTGGTCTTAAATTGCATTTTTGCAGTTTCTGTTGTAGTTTTTTTTAGTCTGGAGAAGCATTTTGCACTTAAAATTTCAGGCTTCCTGTCAGAAAGGTCCTATTTATTTACACATAAAGACAATTTTTGCACTCTATTAGATTTTTCTTGCTCTGACCTCGCAAAACTTGGCACCAGGCCTGTGTGTAATAGGTACGGACCAATGCAGCAATCTTCCGCGCTTTTAATTCAAAATTGAAACTGTAGGGGTAATCAGAAACTGTTTCCCATTGCTCACTTTAAAGTTGGAGAAAAAAAAGTGGAAAGAATTTAACATCCACTCTAAAAATGATGCCAATGCACAGCTAAGTGCAAAGTGGACAGCTTGGAGACTGCCCAATTGCCTTATCTACACACTAGTTGTTTCTAAATCAAATAAATGGAGCCATTTTTCTCTCGCTTCGATAGTTTATTGAATTCATTAAAAACATTCTCATAACGATTCTTTGTGCAATTTCCTGAATCCACTTGAATTGAGAGATCGAAAGGATAAATAGAAATATGAATAAACTTTAAATTATTGATAAATCGCTTAACTCTCATGTTATTTCTATTCGCAGTATGACAGACAGCACAACCGATGTGATAAAACCATGTTAAACCAATTTGTTGCGTCATTCGTTTGGAATTTAATCGATTTTGACTTGCTTAAAGTTTTCATGTGTTTTCAGTGCTGAGAAAACGCAATTTCGGACTGAACTGCCTCTTCAGCTGCAAGTCTGCATAGTGTATTCCTTTTTTCTGGCAGCAGCCACAGCCACATCTTTATTATTGTGGAAAATGGGGCAGCACTTTTATTACGCTTCTATTTAATGTAGAGTGGAAATAATGCTCGGAGTCTGTTTCTCTGATTAGTGGAAAGATGATATTGCCCGACCTTCTAGGAAAACAGAAAAGACGTGAAAAACACGTCATTTGATGACGGATTTGATGCGGTTCTATAAACTGAGTTTTAATAACTGTAGACGTGAGGAAAAATTACATCTCAACACAACACAACGTGCTTATACGCAGTAAACAAGTTAAACTCTAACACCATCTTTTTACAGCTTTGCGCACTCTTCACACAAACAAGCTGACGGCCTAATATGTCTTTGCATCTCCCTAGTCGGTGCTCAGCTCGCAGTCATTTTGAAATGGCTAACATTAGCGGGGCTTGGCAAGACAGCATATAAGACACAGTGGGCAAACAAAAATAATCGGACACCTCACTTCTGTCATGTGCATTCCACTAAAAACTTTTCTAATGACCAAATGGGATCATTTAGAAACTGTCTGTCTTCAGAGTCGAGTAGAGCTGGCCTAGAGCTTCTTATTAAACTTAAACCTTTTTAGAAAATCGCAAGTTTTCTCTCTGAAATCGCATTAAACATCAACCCCCTCGAAAATCAAACAATAAAAAATTGGATTGTATCATTTTCTGTCCAAAAAGAAATTATTTTACAAAATTAACACTTTGTGTCGCCCCATGCCTACAGATTCTGTTAAATAAAATCGTAATATATGTCTGATTTCTTGTGAACTTCATATCTGGACACTCTGAACAGAACTTGGTATTTATTTCATTCATTCATTCACGTCAGATTTTGCATTTTAAATTTTTTTTACCGCAAATTTATTTGCTTTTTAACACGAAATAAAGTAGATCCTGTGAGATTTTTGTCAGAAATAGCGCTTACAGTAAGTCTTATTGATGTATGAAGATTTATCAGCGTGCTGAAAAATTCAGCATCCACGAGACCTGAAGGGTATATCCCACGTCATTACTCAACTGGACGAAAGTCGGTTAAACCAAAGACCTCAAAACCCCAAAAGAGTGCCAGGAATTGACAATAATTAAGCTTTGTATTTATTAATAGAGAGACGGGGTCGCGACACGCACTCGTCAATCGGCTTGTGACTTATAAACATGAGTGGTAAATCTTGCTCTTTTAATTTTCATTCTTGACAAACATTGGTAAGCAGCAATTTATTTGTTATACAACGTAAACCCATTCAAACCAAACATTTGCGTTATTAATTACGCGAAAAAAAGTAATTATTATTTATCGATCAAAACTAAGTTAAAGTGATCATTTTTCTCAATTAGGAAGAGCAGTATTTGTTTTCTATTTTTTTCAATTTGAATTTTCTTAATGAAGATATAAGAGGGAACAAATTGATTGAAATTCATCTGAATTTAAAAAATGAAAAATGAAGATGATATCAATTATGAAACACACACTCAATTTATGACATAAAATCAGAAAATAAAGTCAAAGAAACATGTCAGAACATAAACATTAATAACTATTTAAGCTAATCAGAACAAATTATAAATATATTGTCTCTTACACTTCATGCAAATTATTAAACCGATATTCCACAACAGTGTGCTATCTGTGGTTTAGATAAAGTTACTCCACAGTGGTTATTGCATTGCCAAACTTTGCACTCTTCAAACGGTTCCGCAAATCCATAATTAATTGCATTCAAACCCAACAATTTTTTTTGACAATTTTTCCAATTCCATTAATCGAATCTTCACACAGATATTAAAAGTTTCAATTCTAACCCAATTAAAGCGAACCCGAAAAAAACTGAACACATTTAAAGACAAGTAAGTGCAATAAGAAGTCAATCTGTTTTCCTTCCCTTTTGTTTTAGTCGAATAGGATGTGAATTGTTGCTTAATTTTGTATGTGACCCGTGCACTCTTCACGGCTCACAAACACGGCCTTTATTACAAGTGCTACCAGTTTGGTGTTTCCTAAAGAGATTCGAATGAATCTGCTCAATTCCCGCAGACAATAAACACGCAGAAAAACTGGCAAAAATTTCCAAATTTCAGAAAAATTATTTTCAAAATAAATTCATCTATATGTATGCACAACTGACAGTCTAGGATAGAAGGAGCAAAGTTTGGCACACACAAGGAACAATAAAGCATAGACTGAAGGACAGGAATCCCGTCGCAGAAATGAAAAGAATGAGAAATGAAAAGAGGCTCGTTTCCTCAAACATATTGATCGTCAAAGAATATTCCCCACGCTTCCTCTATGTCATTGCCAACTTAAGGTCTCGGCTCAAACATTCCACTCCGGCTTCCAGACTTATGAGAAATTATCACAGAGTGAGTGGAGAGAAGCAATTTCTTCTTTGCCAGCCTCAAGTTGATAGCGTCGAATAATAGTGGAAAAATTGTATTAAAAAAATGAAGAAAAATTAAAAAAAAAATTTTTTCCACACCAAGTCACGTATTATGACAAGATGGTGATAAAAATTAGTGACCAAGTAAAAAAAAAGGAAAAAACCAACAGTCCTTGTCAAACTACCAATGTACCTTGAGCACCACCTGCGCTTCCCTGTGTTTTCACACACACACCGTCTTGCGTTTCTAATGAGGCCGAGTCAAGCAAAGTCGACCTTAGGGCTCCCACTGATATCGAAAGGGTCCAATGCAATCAACTTCTTCTTCCAAGCTCCAGATGGTGTTGCTTCAACTTCCTCAATTCTTATATTGTACAAAAAAATAAAATAAAATGTTTTTCTATTAATTTTTTTGTTTTATTTAGTTTTTTCTTTGGGGAGGAATCATGGTGACTGGATTTTATATTGGAAGTTTATACACTACGGGATTTTTAATTTTTTTAAGTTTAATTTTTGGTCGATTTTTTTGGTTTTTGTTTAGATATTGGCATTTTACTTCATCGCCGAATTTTTACAATTAATCATTTATTTGTTATTCATACAATTAATATTTTGCTTCATAACTTAGCAAAATTTGAAATTTAGTGACTACATACGATGTAGATGAGTTGTTATGATTTATAATTCAGCGGTTAATATTGACTTTTAAAATTTGATTCTTCTTTGCTACTGAAAAAAAAATCATAGGTTTGTGACAGCTGGCCACAAACACATGGCGTCATCAAATGTCATTTTTGAACAAAGTTTTCAAGTTATAAAAGTGAAAAGAAAACAAAAAGAAGACAGGATTTAACATTTTTCTTGTCGGGCTGCACTGCACTGCACCGCACTGCACTGTACAGCAGCCACCATTTGTCAAGAGAGACAGGTTGGAGTGGAAAACTTAACTCGTTTACCAACAAAGACACAAATGAATGTTTTATCGTTGGATGAACAAACACAAACCCTCTAACACTAACGTATTGTATTTCCCTCTAAAGTCGAATCATTTTTTCCACCCTTTTAGTCAAAATCAGTCAAGCAGATAACTGTTTGAATTCACATCTTAAAGTTAATGTCAAAGTCAACACAATTTTTAAGCATTGTAATGACAAAATAATTTTGAAAATAAAAGAAAGGAAAGTAAACTTTAATTAATACAAAAGAAAAATAGAAAAATTATTGCTGAAAACCGACTTTAATCTTTTTTTCCTAATTGGTTTTATTTTTAATTTTTTTTTTAAAAACTTTATTTTGAATAGAAATGAAATGAAATGAAAAATCCCATATTGCTCAACTAAGACCCAAGAAAATTAGTAATTTTGTGGAAAAGAAAATTGAACTGTTCCTGTTGCACACATTAAGCGCAGACAATAGTAATTGCCAGCAAATGCAAAGCAATTACACCGGACAAATATTTCAAAGTGCCTTTGGTCATTTAAACTACTCCAATTTGTACACAACCAACTTGAAAATGAAGTTGTGAAACCTACACATTTAACCCTAAAGACCAGCAGAACAAACAGCAAAACAACAACATCCAAAATAATCTCTTTCTACTACAACACCCACACACACAATCACGTTCTACTCCTTTTCCCCAACGTCATTTCCACTAAAAAAAAATGTATAGACCCTTTTCTTTGGCCACATTTTTATTATTTTTGCCCCCCCACCCCACGCACAAAAAAAAATAGAAAATAGAAAAAGTAATAAAATTCAAAATTTTCTCAGAAAAGCAAAGATTTTTTTTCTTTCCTTTTTATACTTTTTTTATTTGACCAAGCCCAAAACAGTGCCTCATCTAGATAAAAGCCAGTCTTTTTTCTCAAAGAAAGTGAAGGGAAAGGGATGAGGGGGGAGTGGGGGGGGGGGGGTTGAAGAGAGAAAAAAAGGCAATGCACAAAATGTTTTATTCAAACTGTCAGTCATTCATGGTGACAGTACAAGTAACTAAAGAATAGAATTTCGTTATTGGTAACAAACTTGTTTTGCTTTCATTCTAAATTCTGTATTGAACAATGCAGAAGTGGAAGGAAAAAAAGAAGTAAAGAAGGAAATGATACAGCAGTGAATATGGAATCTAGCAATTTATTGCTCTGATCTTGTAAAGGTTATCATTCTTGCCTTTTCTAGTGTCCACACAAGATGTACTGCAAATTGACTCGCAGCATCCGAGTTTTTCACTAACAACAACAAAATGAAATAAAATATAAAACGAGGCAGACTGCGCTCGAATAATGATGATAAATGCAAACTTTAAAGTGAGTTCCTTTCTACAATAGAAAAAAATAATCATTTTTTTTTTATTTTCGATTTTTCAATATTTTTTTTTTTTTTTTTTTTTTTTGGAATTTAATTAATTGGATTTTAGGATTGCATCAAAAGTAATATTAGTTTTGTGGTTGAATTGAAACAGCAGTGGAAACCATTACTGTAATATTAAATCTTGTTGTGAAGAATGGTTTTGCATGTTTTGGATTTTTGTGGTATATTTTTCTTATTCTTTTTTAAAAAAAAACAAAAAAAAAAAACTAATGATTTATTTTTATTTTGTACTTTTTCTTGGTGAAGAAAACATGATGTATTGTGGTTTGAAGGGAAAAAGAACTGTAGAAATCAATTCCATATTGTTTTTCAGTGTAAAAATAACCTTTTCTCTTATTTTAAGATCAGCACTACTAGTGTATTGAGATGACTACAATTCTCATTGACATTTCTTTTTTCTTTTTTATTTCTTTTTTTGTTATAGAAAGGACATTGAACGTCCTATTTTCAAATTCCATCTCCTTTATCACTTCTTTTCTTTTCATTTTCTTTTCTTTCTCAAGTCTATAGTGTTAAACAAACAGAGGAGAACAGAAGTACACCACCAACACGCGAAAAAGATGTCTCAACCAGCGGCAAAATGCCAAAACTAAAAAACAAAGTTGAACAAAAAAGAGAAGACTGACGGGCGCATCTTTAAAATCTGTGCGATTTACACGATTTACTTAATAATATTTAACATTATCACTTCCTTTAAATATCGGGCAAATTCGTTGCAATATCGATTGATAAAAAGAGGATAATAAAAAATGAACCTAATTGCAGTGATGTGGAAAAAGAGCTTCGTATATTTGGTCTCTCATCATTGTGATTGTGTGCACTTTTGAGTTAAGCTGACATTTTTCAGTTTTCTAATTTTTCCCCTTTCTCCAGGCGAGAAGAATAAAGCATTTAAGACGGAGTGCTCTCCTCGCTGCAATTTATGTTTCTTAAAGCTGAAATGCCAGCGCTCAAATAAAATCAAACATTTAATCAAAGAAAAAATATATATACCGTACTGCCTCGATTTAACGCCGGGGCGTTTATTCATTTTTTCTAGTTGACCCCCCCGGCGTTCATTCAAAGCCCGGCGATTATTCGCGCCGGGCGTCTACCCGAAAAAAAAAATTGGAAAGCCACTCATTGCTAGCTATTCTTCGATGTTTCGACCAAAAGACCTCTCAAAACGTTTAAAAAACGTTTCAACCCGGCGTTTAAACAAACCCGGCGTTCATTTAAGGCCGGCGTTTATTGCCATTTCGTCCTCAGTTTGCCCGGCGCTTAATCAGGAGCCGGCGTTTAGATACGACCGGCGTTAAATCGAGGCAGTACGGTACCATATTTTCTCTCCGGAATCCAAAATTTAAAAATAAATAAAGTTTCCTTCGACCAGGAGAATTTTCGACCCGGTCTAAACGAATCCTGGTCAAAAATATATGCTTTCTACATATCCCTAGGTCGTGTAAGTATCTAAGGCATTTAAATTCTGGTTGTGTGTTCGATATAGTGCGTTCAAATTGGTTAAAGCCAAATTAAATTGAAAACCTCCTTTTAATTTCCGGTTATGACGTGTTTTACGTCATATCCGTATCCGTACTGGCCTGTTGTACTTTTTTCAAATGTCCGCCCAACACTGCTTAGTCATCTTCATCCATTATTTCATTAAGTCATTTATATATCAATTATTTTAGTCTTAAAATCAAACTTTAAGTATTTGCTTAACTAATTTGAACGCACCTACTTAGTCTTTATTAAAGGTGAAAGCAAAAGTTTAAGTCCATATAAACACAAAAAAATTAAGAAAGTATCACTTAACTGTAGACGGTAATAGGAGGTATTAGAGAAAACTGTAGTCGACACTAATTGAATAGAAAAAAGATGGATGAAAACAGCTCTCCAGGCACTAATAAGCAAAAGCTCGAGTACAAATGTTACAAATAAAGAAGATGAAGATCGTAAGTGTGAGCAGGAAAAAAATTAAGATTTGCTTTTGCCATGAGAGAAAATTGAATTACCGGTACTTCAATTTTCAAATTTAATGAAAATACGCTAGTTTATATAACGTATAGGAGAAAAAACAACGCACTTAGAGAGTTTGTCGAAAATCAACCTATTGCTCGTCTTCATTCCTAGAAAATGAGCATTAAAACTCTTGTCTTGGGAGACACTACAAAATGGCAAACGCCGCACAAGTTGTTGGAAATCAATTTCCTCGATGTTCTTAGTTGCAAATACACAATGCACATATCATTGAGGGGACTGCTAGGATGTGTAGTAGCAATCAACTTTTCGTTGTGTCAAGTGCAAACTTGCAGTGCACAGAAATGAAGTTCTTCAAGGTGAAAGTCGGAAAACCCGAACACTTTACCTTTAATAAACCTTACGTGCGTTCAATATTGAAGCCTGAATAAAGTTGCCTGTGTGGTGCATTTTGTGTCGTGATTGAGATAAGTCACCAAATGATTTGTATTATAATCACGATGCAAATCACATGGTACCATCAACTGCTGTAAAATCTAAATGATTTAATGTGGGGTTTCGTTTATTTTGTTGCAATTGTGTGTTGAATTTCGATTAAAGCTAGGTTCACACTTGTGTTCACACTAGACGCAACGCAAGTAAACTGACGCAACGCAAGCTGCTTGCGTCCAAAAATTCTTGACGTTGACGCCTGCTTCAACTTCAAGTTGAAGTAAGCGACGCAACGCAAAAAAAGGTCTTGCGGCCAACCAATCGCGATCGACTCCAACTCTTGTCGATTCACGTCTGGTTGGTGAGACTTTGCCACATGCAAACAGGCCGCCATTTTCTGATTCTTGAACTTGTTATAGAACTAGATCCAATTCCAGGTTTCATTGAAACCATCTGATTGGCCAGACGCAACCTCAATTGTTTCAGCTCTACAGTGTGAACAGACTCGGCGTTGCGTTTGACTAATTTTAGACTTCTAAACTCTCGTATGTTTAGAAAGTCTAATAAAACGGTTCTGTCTGTCCGTCCATCCGTCCGCATCAACTCCTCCAAAACGAAAGCAGCTAGAGCCAAATGGGCAACGGCAATGAACTCACAAGGAGACTGCAGGAGTGTGTAATTCACAATTGTTAAAATTATTGTTAAATAAAGTATTCACATGACCTGAGCAATGTTTCTTTTAAATATTTAAATGCAACGCTCTCTCACATTGTTACAAACAGTTACAACACACAGGATTCTTTATTGTGTGTTGAAACACTATTTTTTGGTTTTTTGAGTAAAAAGGTCAAGTTTAGCACTACACTTGGTGATTAGCCTGTTCAAACCTTACTCTGGAACCCAAGTAATTTGATATCACATGACATATTTCATCACAACTTTGTTCACCAACTTGACTGCCTGCAAGAAGAGAACAATAGTTTGTAGTGGTGGCCCAGTGGTTAAGGCAATGGACTAGGAATCTTTCCACACAGGTTCAAATCCTGTTGTCTGTGAAAATTTTTACTTTTATTTTTTATTTATTTTTAGCAGTAATGTTATTTTATATTTGTTTTTAGAAAATTTTAATTTAATAGGTGCCTACGGAATTTTCGTATTTCTCCGACGACTTTTTATTTTTTTTTATACATCAATTTAGATGTATTTCTATATACGTGAAGAAGGGATTTAGAAGTCTAAGATGCAATGCTTCCATGCATTACAGATTTTCTTGTTTAATAATAATAATAATAATATGATAGAAACGTTACTTTATGCTTCAATATTGAACACAACCACTTTTACTCGACATCATGATTAATTCGTACCGGCAATCACCTTTCAAATGTCTGTTTTTAACATAAATTTCATTTCAAGCGGTCACGGTCACATTTATTGATTACTCATTCCTGGAAACTTTGGAGTACCTCATTGGGTCAATGGCCCCATTGACTTTCATTTCAACCAACTCACCACTTGAGGGCACGCGACGATCCCAGCGATCAGTTCCCAACTCCAACTTGATTCCCCAATCAAACAAAACATTCGAGCGCATTCAATATTTCACCTTAAAGTCACTTAAACGAATGCACACAATCTAATGCAAACAAATCCCAAACACTGTCACACTTTCTTCTCTTTCCAATGCAAGATAATTAATCTTTTAATTTTTTATATTAATATTTAAAAAAAAATTACATGAAAGAAAATTAAGTGATTAGTGTGTCGCGACGCGAAGATAATGCGACGCAATTAATATCTCGTGCGTTTCATTTAATTTACAGGAAATGAATATTTCTTGTAATTGCCACAATTATTGTGGCGTGAAAAGAAATGGAATGGGAGATGTAATAGAGTCACAGTAACATTCCATCGAGAATTTCGCCCCCTTTTA
Source organism: Strigamia acuminata (assembly GCA_949358305.1). Lineage (NCBI taxonomy): Eukaryota > Metazoa > Arthropoda > Chilopoda > Geophilomorpha > Linotaeniidae > Strigamia > Strigamia acuminata. Next base: position 14,701,961 of record OX442315.1, on the reverse strand, counting down.
CAACTTCAAATCTCTTCCTGCTTAAATGAAGCACTTGAAATGCCCCGTTCTATGACTTCCTCTCAACGAATTAACCTTTTCAACCTGTACGACCACTCTACTCGAACGGTCACTTAGTTGCCTGCTTTGTAATCACATCTCGGCTCTTGACTCGCCCACTAAACCCACATGTAAAGGAACGTTTTTTCCCACCGGCGCGAGAAAACGCGAATTAATAACATTCCGCCATCGTACAACACTCGCACTAAAATCGCATTAACCAAGTCAAAAATACTCCAGAAATACATAAAACATTTTAATTAATATTCCTTTCGACGTTTAATCGCGCCTTCAAATTCAATTATTTCAATTTTCCTCCTTCAATTCTTCAATTCCGCGCGGCCATTGTGACTTAAGCTGCACTAATTACATTTCGAGATCACACGGAATAAAAGCGGAGAGAAAAAAGAATTTATTCACCGAGACTAATGAGGTAAGTTTCTTTAATATTACTTTTCTCTCAGGAATAGTTGCTTTTCGAGAATTTCAACTTGTTAATTGGAATAATTCGATTGCAAACTGCTGCTAATCACAAGACGCACGCAGTAATGAACATGGCAATACATTCTACTCCGTGTAATTAATGCCCGGGTCTATCTCTCTGCGTGTGCTCGGAGTATTAACAACACAATTTACAATCTTAAACAGCGTTTTTTGTTGCTATTCCCCGATGGAAAAACAAACAACAGTTTTTCTTCCACTTATATTTCTTTTCGCTCTGATCCGATTATCATTTTTGTCGAGGAAAATCCCGAGGGATAAACGCGAGTTTTGTTCCATCAACTTGTGGTAAATAGTAAATACCATGTGGTCGATGGGCGGATAAACTGGCCATCATTTTCCCCATGAAAAACACGCGGCCGTATGTTGAACACAAGTCATGCTTCACTTGACTTACGGTCGGTTGCACTTGAATGAACCCATTTGATTGATAAAAATAGAAGGGAAAGATATTACTGGAGCTGATATCGAGAGAGAGATGTCGATCTTTCAGTCACGTTTAAAATTTCCTGTTAATTTGTGCTGGTTGCGTTGCAGTGAAGCTCCGGTTTGCTTCGAGGCAGTGCTTTGCAGTGAAGCTCGGGTTTGCTTCAAGGCGGTGCTTTTGCAAGTTCTCATGAATTTCGTGAGAATTTTTCGATATATTTGATTGAATCCTGCCAAGAATAAAAATGGTGACCCTGAAATTACTTTCAGATGAAACCAACACGCTTCAAGTTGCAGTTAAAAACAAAAGAAAATTGAATTTTTCTTTCAGATTGCAAATACAACTGTCCCGGCAATCAAAATTTATTTTTACAATCTTAAATGTAAATGTTTGAATTCGTAAATCAAATATTTACAACATTTACATAAAAAAATTACCCAAATATTAAATCCTTTGTCACAATTCTATTTTTTTTTAATGGTCCGAATTTCAACAATGTTGAATAAATTGTGGAATAAATTAATTCCGGATTGATTGGTTTCATTTATCCCATTATCGCCATCCAAAATTTCAATATTTCAGCGATTGTTTTGCAACATCATCGTTGCGATATTGATTTAATGTCTTAAGTGGGAACTGAGAACACTGCAGATATAAAAAAAATAAAAAAAGAGAAATCGATAAATTTTTTTTGCATCCCTGTGGCGTCTTTACAGAATCACTCAAAAAAAATCAGTGTTATCTGTTCCTATATCGACTTTTTATATCACTAAATTATAGACATTTTTATACAAAGTCGATATAACATCATCCTGGAATACCGATATCAATTTCAATACCAATGCAAGCACTCAACATGTGCCATCTGGGGTTTATTCGAATTTTCACTGCAAAACTTGTTAAGCGATTGTTTGTGCAACAATAATAATTATAATAAATATATTATAATTATAAATAAATGTTAATTTAATAAATAAGACAAAAAATGATGTCATTTTTGTTTTAAAATTGAAGTAAAACAAACAATATTTTAATTTTTGATTGCAGCTACCGTAGTGTTAAATCTGATTTATTATTATTTATGTACAAAAAAAAACACGCAAAAACAGATTATCCGTCTTACTGTTAGAGTGATCAAACCACCCTAGTGGTCAAGTTAAAAATTTATGAGAAATTGATGCGTTTCCACCTGAAACTAGAATTGTAACTTTTTAATTTATTGCCGTCTGTAGCTACCTGTTTTAAGTTTGTAACAAGTTTTTTTTGTGTTAAAAAATGGGCGGTATAAATGTCGTGTAAAATGTTGTAGAACACGAAACTCTTCATTCTTTATTTGCTCCTAAATTTAGCTCCTTACTTCTTTTACCTCGTAGTTTATGAACATGTATCGAGTTCGAGTGTATATCCTGATTTACTACTCGCTGTTTATCAAGTCGCACCAAATGAAACCCAGCCAAGGATGGCAGAGAGCTTTTCAGCTTAAATCTCAAACATAAGAAAACTCTAGTGATTCACTCACCTGAAACTTTCCTCTTACCTCGACAGACTGTTATAATTTCTGCAACATCGGTTTAATTGAACCCAAACAACTTTCCCTTAACAAAAACTTTTTTTTTCTCCAAATTTTTTATACAAAATTAAAATAAAATAATTAAATTTTCTCGTGTTCTTTCTTTGCAGTTCAAAAATAAATTTAAATTATATTGCAGTGTATTTTCAAACGTGCCCTAATGGCGTCCGTCCAAACTCACATATTAAGTAAAAAGCAATATATGGTAAAATATATTTTTGAACCATATGGGATTCACGCTCGAATTTCAAATTTAAACAGTTAAAATTTAAAATAAATTAAAAATTAAGAGCGGAAATCTCAAGAGAAATTTACTTTTGGCTAACTTGGCGTCTTCCCTTTTGTAGCTTGATAATCTCAGCGCATTTATTATTCAAAATTAAAAAAAAAAACATAAATTTCCTAATTAAGTATGTGAAAAACTGAAAAATATACACAGAAAAAAAGAAAAAAAGAAAAAATAAAAGAATAAAAATAAAAAGCAGTTTCACTATCGCCTACACCAACTCATAAATCAAGAAAAATATTTCACCACTTGCTCATTTTCCATGCATAGAATGTTTCATTAGGCCTATATCTTGCCCTTGGGTAATAACTGCCCGAATTACGTACCACGACCACGAAAACATCAACTTTAAAGCGCAGAAAAAAGAAATAAATTTTTAATATGTAGAAAAATATGAAAAATAAATATCAATCAAAAGATTTATCCGTTTGTACGCCGTTGTGTACGTGCAAAGTGATAATTGCAAACGTGACGATGACTGGAGCTGAAATCAGCCGAAATCGAATGAAAATCGATCACAAACAACACAAAGTTGTTTCTTAAATTTTTAATTAGAGGAAATAAAAAATTCTTGTGTTTAAGAGTTAAAAAGTGTTGGAAAGAAAAAAGAAATCAGTTTATATCCCAATTAATTTTGTGCTTGGCTGCACAGTTGGCGAAAAGGTAAAATAAAGACGCAGCCACCAATGGAAAAAGAGTAAGACGTGCCTAGCTCGGGAGACGAAGTCACGTGGGACCACAGTGTTGTCAGCAAATTTGGAGTGAGGAAAAAAATTGTAATGAAAAAGGCTTTGAAAGAAACAAATTTTCCATAATCGATAATTGGATTATTGACAGTATTATCTAGCGTATGAATATCGATTTAAAGAAATGAGGGAGAGAAGAAAAGCTCGGGCCACAAGAGATCAACCATTAATGATGTTACGCGATTATTTCTTATGGGTTTTTGACTCTCACATTTAACCTATGTCCAAATGGCCGAAAATAAACATAAAATTCGTCAAACTTTTAATTTTTTGACAAATTTTATTCAATTCCGACAATTTTTTGGTAATTCCCGACAATATTTAAGTAATTTCCAACTAATTTCGCCAATTCTTTTAAATAATTTCCGAAAAATTTCGCCAATTTTTTAATAATTTCGGACAAATTTCGCCAATTTTTTAATAATTTCGGACAAATTTCGCCAATTTTTTAATAATTTCCGACAAATTTCGCTAATTTCTTAATAATTTCCGACAAATTTCGCCAATTTTGTAATAATTTCCGACAAATTTCGCCAATTTTTAAATAATTTCCGACAAATTTCGCCAATTTTGTAATAATTTCCGACAAATTTCGCCAATTTTGTAATAATTTCCGACAAATTTCGCCAATTTTGTAATAATTTCCGACAAATTTCGCCAATTTTGTAATAATTTCCGACAAATTTCATCAAATTCGCAATTTTGTAATGATTTCCGACAAATTTCAGCAATTTCCATCAGATATTTATATAAATTTTGTCACATTTTCGACAAATTTTATTAAATATTCGACAAATTATGTCCTATGAAAACCTGTATTAAATTCGACTTACCTTTTTACAGATAGAAATCAATTTTAACGATCTTCACTCGGCTATGCAAATATATGCTTAGAAATGTAATTTAGAACCAGAGGCTTCGAGCAAGAGTATACTTAATAGTAATCTGAAAACGACATGATGGACAAACAAGTTACTTCACGTTGCTAAGAGGAAATTGCATCAACAAAACTATCTCCACTTACATCTAAACGACAGTTCCTGAATTTGCACGTCTGCGAATTCAAATGCTAATTTTATTTTCCAACATCGCTTTATGAACTCGACAAAGTTTCCTCTTCAAATTGATCAAAATTAAAGTCACCTTGTTTCTAAAATTAAACGCCATTATGTCAAGACGATGTCACAACCTGATAAAAATATAAAAAAAGTAAAATAAAAAATAAAAAATTAATAATTTCATCAATTGAAACCTGCAAATTAATTAGCATTAAACAAACCTTGCCTCGACTTATCAAATACTTTTCTTAAAAAATTTCCCCTATACATCTAAGAGTCCTTTTATCCCGTTCATTCACGTGCAAAATTAATTAAAGAAAAACTCCAGGTACATATGATCCTCAGGTGATGTTTAAAGTTCAAACGCATGCGGTGCTTCTTCCAGAGTATTCACTCCGCACTCAGTGCCGAAAAGAAGAAAACTTAGTCAGAAACAAATTAAACACAAACGGCCATCTTTGTAAATAATTTCGATGCTTGTCACACGAGGGCGCAACAAACCTTCATTGTTTACTCACGGCGCTTCGGTCTTCGCCATTGCTCGGAGTAATAATTAATCTCCTCTAATAAGAAAGAGTTACAAACTTTATTAACCCAAACAATTATTCCAAGAAGTAATTAATGCACTTTTAGAACCTTAACATCATTAATCCATCCTAACAACACCAGAAGTACATTACTCACTCATAACTCGAATTATCAACACAATTAATCAACACGAAACCAATCAACGCCTTCAATAATCCAATTAAAACATTAATTGATCCCAAATAAACAAAAAAAAAAGATAAACAATGAATTCACAACTTTCGATTTCATCATTAAACGCAACCACGTAACTCGTAACAACAAACAAATCCAACAACAAAACCCCGCACCCCCGCGTCCAAAAACCCTGAAACTTTAAGGCCATCAACAACTAAACAAACAGAAACGAACAACTCTTCCAAAGGCCGAAAATCATACGGCAGTGTCGTGTGAATCCGGCGAAGACACTTCGCGCGACGTGCACTCTGAGTCCTCTTCCGGTGAATTACCGGAACACAAATCCCTCGAGCCCGTGAAAATACTGTCCAGCTTGAGTGACGTCGGCGGCAAACTCCTGGGCGTCTTCAGCAGCCCCGGCGACGGGTCCTTGAACCGCAACGGGGGTGGCAAAGTGACCTTATCGCCGTAACTCCCCTCGCTTTCGATGGGGACATTAAACACCGGTCCGAATGTCACTCTATTTGCTTTGTGGCTCCTGTTTTCACCGCCAGGCGTCTGCGTGTCTCTCAAAAAACATTTGGCCGGTTTCGGCTTGACCGGCGGAGGTTGTTTCTTGCTTTGCGCGCTCATTTCGTCCTCTAGCGGCGACTCGAGCAACGTGGTTAGATGTCCGAATGTTCGTCCCTTGAATTCGGACGGCAGCGGACCCGCGACGTATTTTTTCGGCTGGATTTTGTAGGCGAGCAGCGTGACGGTTTGGTCTTCGTGCTCGTCCGCGGCTTTGTCGTCGCACGACGTGGACGCCAGGTGCGACATGTCGTGGACGCACGTCAAGGGGATCATTTCGCAGTGGTTGTTGTCGTCGTTGAGCTCGTCGGATTTGATTACGTGGTGGGTTTTTGGTGTTTGGTTCGGGTTGGACGCGACGTCCGGTAGCAAATCCTCACTTTTTTTCATCGCACCTTCGGTCAGTTTCAGCACACGTTTTGTCCTGTAGCGTCTGTCGTTTTTCATCACAGATTCAATGTTGTTCTCCATGAGGCAATCCTCCGAGGGATCAAACTTCGTGATTGCTATTTTGCGATAGAAAAAGAAAAAGAAACAAAATAAGAAATGTGGCGACAAGAGTTAGACAAGAATTAGTGTTGGCAATGTGTTATTCTGTAATGTAGTGCCACACGCCCGAGCGTTTAATATTTTTTTAAGCCGACCCCCCCCCGCCCCCCTCCCCCCCAGCGCCAATTTGAAGCCCAGCGTTTAATCGGGCCCGGCGCGTGCCGGTTTTCGCAAAAATCACCATTTTATCGCAAAAAATCAGCAATTTTTGGGGACCCGCCACTTAATCGGGGCCGGCAACAATTCTGTAAATTGCCGATGACTGCCCGGCGCTAAAACGAGCCCGTCGTCTTAATGAACCCGGGCGTTTAGACGAGGTAGTCTACTTACGTAGCGTCGCGTAACCCATGTCTCTCCCATGTACAGTTTCAACCCCTAGTCCGAATAAAGCCACCCATAGAGTAAGACTTGCTCCAAGTCTCTCATTGCAAGAAGTCAACAATAATATCACTAGCAATTAAAACTTTTAGTCATGATTGTTTAAAATATGCCAATTCTACTGAAAGAAAATTGTACAGCCTAATCTTTTCTTTTTCTGCCCCCCTGGTTGTTTTAATTAAAAGGTAAGACAACATCATGAGTAAACTTCCCTTTTAATTAACAGGGGGATGAGGGTACTACATAGGCAGTTTCCGATCGTAATCTTTCTGCATTCACGCTGCAGTCTTTCACAATGGGTGCTCGGTGATCATGGAAAAATGTTTCCTAGAAATCATATCTCATTCATGGTGCCTAGACATTTGAGCGTGAGCATCCAAGATGAAAGTCAATCTTGGGAAAATACAACACGACTCAAGACTTAGGGTCGCCCTGATAGCGCCGGACGCACGACATGTGTATAGAAAATGACACAAGAAACTATATTTATAGTTTATGACACAGCCAATGTGTCGCTCACGGTGCTCGGAATGGCTTAACCATATATTCCCTAAGCGTCACCATGACGAACAAGAGCGGAGAAGGATCAAGACGCTAGTCTTGTGGTGGTCCTATCTAGACTAGGCGTTGGCGACAGAGGGCTCCACAGCCAGGAGTAACTAATGCTGTTTCTGGCTTTTTCACGTGTTCTTGGGATTTTTCTTAACAAGGGGGGCCAGCTCCCTCTGCAAACCTCACCTTAACTAGTTTATTTTTAATGTGATGGGGAATTGGGAACTTATTTAGTTGCGGTATGATTAGCATGCATTAGTCATTCCTGGTTTGTGTCTGTAATTTCATTGGTCCGAAGCCCCCGGTCGCCAAGCGCTTCTCAACAGAAGTTGGGGCCTTTTATAGTCCGCTCTTGCACCATTGGTTCCTAGAGGTGACTACCGGAACCAGCAAATCCTCCAGGATTTAAAAAAAAAAATTTAATTTGTAACGCATTCCGCTATTATTGTAGCAGTAATACTCCCAACACAATTGAACTGCTCTTTTCCAGTCCAAATATCAGTTTGTGTCAAAACTGGCTCTCACAAAAATGTTCTTCACTCCATTTAAACCGAACAACCATCTTTAAAAAATATTTTTCAAAAAAAAAAACATTCCTGGCTGAATTGTTTGATTTCAATTACCAACCTTTGGTTTGCACACATTTAATAATAAATTAAAGAGAAAATTTAAAAAAAAAAAAAAAATCTAGCATCGAACAATTTAGGTTAAAAAAAAACTTACTCATTGCCTCAGGTTCCTAAGTTTGAAACAAGAAAGAAAAAAAAATTGAGAAAAGACGTATTAATAAAAGGAAGGAGATCAATGAACCGACAAGACGCAATAAACAACTTACAGGTGAAATCTCATCGCTGGAAAAATCGCCCTCGCAGCAACAATATGTACACTATAAAAAATGAAAATAACGTTCAAAAGAGTTGCACTTTCAACCCGTCAGTGCCAAACAACGTACAATGCAATCGCCAATTCCGTAGAGAAGGAAAACAACAACGCCCTGCAAAAGGTTGACAAAACATTGAGGCAAAAGATTAAGGATGATGAGCTCTAATCGCCACTTACGGTTATCACAATGCTGGCTGAGAGAAAATATCTAATGGATACTTGTGGTATGTTGATGTACAAAATGGCAGCGATGGTCAATGTGATGTGAATTAATTGCACTGCTAGAGAATGTGGAAGAACTCGCCCACTAAAATGTGAAGAATTAGCGGTTATTAGACATTATGCTGTAACTCCAACAATTTCAGGGCTCGCTGCACACAGTGGATACAAAGGCACCCAGAACAATTTACTTCACTACTTTTTCCAACAAAGAGTAATCGTATTAAAGCACGGAGACATTGAAGATGAGACCCGGAAGTCACTTAAAGAGCACTGCAACTGCAGTTTGGTATTTGCAAAGTCAAATTCAGTTTGCGTTGAAAATGGCAATCAAAATTCTTTCATTTTCACCCAATCAATTATGGATCACAATTCTCTTTTGACTTGTGTTTTGATCGTATGCTTCATCTTCATCTGATTAAAGAGCCCCTGGTACAGTTCCAAAATGTATTTTTTAAATCAATTTAGTGTTTGGATAATTTTAACGTGGTGATTAGGCCAGGTTAGGTCATTTTAGGCCAGGTTTTGGACATTTTAGATCAGGTTAGGTCATTTTAAGTCAGATTTAAGTCGCTTCCGTCGCAAAAATGACCCCATCGCTAAAAGGGCATTGCTAAGGTGACCCTTCCCTCAAAATGCATCATTACCCTTTCTGCAACTTGTGCTGATATTTCTGCTTGCATTCAAGAAGAAATTATAAGCGCAAAGTGCAGAAAAGTTACACAATAAATGCATCGTTTTGTGCAATGCTGGACTGGCCGGGCGGGCTACCGGGAATTTCCCGGTGGCCTGTGGCCCGTCCCTGGCCCACCGTAGCCTATCCCTGTGGCCCAACCCATCCAGATCTCCCGGTACTAAATTTGTACCCAGTCCAGCCCTGGTTTTGTGTGAAAATGCACCATTTTGTGTGAAAATGCACCATTTTGTGTGAAAATGCACCATTTTGTGTGAAAATGCATCATTTTGTGTGAAAATGCATCATTTTGTGTGAAAATGCATTATTTTGTGTGAAAATGCATCATTTTGTGTAAAAATGCATCATTTTGTGTGAAAATGCATCATTTTGTGTGAAAATGCATTTTTTTCAGTTCAAAATGAATTTATTTCTGCATTTTACTGTGTGCAAATGCATTTTTCCGCCTAAAAATGCATTTTTTTTGCTTGAAAATGCTGTGAAGATGTAATTTCTGAACACCCGGCGGCCTCCATGTCGACGCATTAATCTGCTCCTGCCTTCAATGAATTGAAAGATCGGAAAATTGGAAAATCTACCTTGTGCACAAACCACCTGAAAAACCACTCTACTGTGATTTTTAATTTTCCAGTTTGTTGATAATAGTTTACGGCTGTTTCTGTTGTCCAATACGTTTAAAGACACACAACAAACGGCAAAAACAGAATACAATCAAAACTCTTTATAACGAATCGCAAGAAACCCGAAAAATCGCTTCGTTATAACGAGAATTCGTTATATCAAAATTTTTTAACATGATGTTCTATGGCCAGTCAACCAAACCAGCCATTTTTAGGTATTCGTTATATCGATAATTCGTTATATCGCGATTCGTTATAAAGAGTTTCGACTGTATTCTGACTGCACCTCACCGACGCATAGAAAACTTTCGATTCGATATTAAAAATCTTGACTAACTTTGGAGCGCTGGAACAAAAGGGTCTCCAACTAACTTCGTCATAAAGTACAAGTCAAGTCACTTTTCTATAAGCAAACAATTTTGAGTGCCTGTTTGTCTCTGTTCTTTATGATTGGCTCCCACTTGACATTTAACGCTCTAAATTTGTTTTTACTGCCCAATTTAAAGCCATTTTCCTGTCAAATTCACTGACTGACCGTTTATTTTAGCAAACTACGAGTAAATATAAAATCTATTTCTATTTTAACTTTATTTATAGACTATTAGTTTATTAATGAGGAATTCTATTGAGATTTGAGAAATAAATGTCGGTTTGCAATCTAAACTTTGTTCAAAGGTTCATACAGAATATTAAAAAGTAAAAAAATGTATTAAAAATTTAAACATTTTAAATATATTATTTTTCTCTTTAGGATTTATATGTAAATATTAAATTTGAATTTTTAATTAAATCGAGATGAATTTCCAGTCTAAATTTACCTAAAATCGAGTGGAACAGCAGGAAATGCTCTTAAAATCGTATAAATTCTGCATCGTTTTACTAAAAATGTTAACGACTCAAACTAAATCAATATTTGTCGTTTCAGACTTACCTTCGAATTATTATCTTTCCTTTGTGTGATTTGTCTAGTTTGACATGTCTTAATTCTGCACTTACGATCAGGTACAAGGACATATACAACTTAATACAAAAAAAGAATAAAATATATAAAAATATTAATTGCCAAAAATCTAAAATCGCCATCAATTAGTACATCTTACCACACTTAAAATAATAACCGTAATAACAAATCCGTAGAAATAAACATCTCCAACTTGAATCCACCAACTGAAATTTAATTTATTTTAAAAAATAAAAATAAAAAATAATAGAAAACTTAATAAACACTGACGATTTAAACTGAAATCCGGCTTGAGACTGCGCAGCTAATGTAGCTCCAGTAACCAAAAGCGGAATCCCTAAATAAATTAAAAAAAAAAAATTAATGTCAACAAATAAACCGCAAATTACGCGCACATAAGCCTCGCAGATAAGCCGAACCCGTGAGAATTAGAAATTGACATGCAGAGAAGCCGCCCCTTAATGCTATTGTATACGCTTCAGAAATGAAACCAGAGAGATAAATCGCGGCTTAAAGGTGAGCAAATAACGCAAATGGTATGAAAATAAAAAGCCAATTACCCCAACTGATCAGTATAATCTTGGTCTGTACGTTTTGCATCTGGTACAGATGCGTTAACTCCAAATAAATCATTAGTTCAAGGCACACTTGAGTTGAATAAGGAAGCAGAAAAAAAAATTGCAAAGCTGTTGCTATATATGGATACCATTCCTATAAAATTATTTAAAAAAAAAAGAAAAATTAACAATCTATTTATCCAATTTTAATAAATTTTTCTGTTAATTTTAGTAAGTTCGGCAATGAGTCTAAGCTTACACAAAATGCCACATTACCATTTTTAGTGATGTCCTGGATGCAGACAGAAATGACGCCATAGTACCAGCAAATCCAAAACAAACCTGAAGTTTCAGAATCAATATCCCCCTTGGAATTTTTCTAAATAAAAAAAAAAAAATTAAAAAGAAAAAAAAATCTAACCAGCATAAATTTGCATACCTGCAGCATATGGTCAATATAACTGTGGTCATAAGTATGAATGATAGGCAAATTATACAGCACACCGATATCAAACAATCGAAACAAATATCAAAATGTTGATGATTCTAAAAATAAAAAATTAAATCAAACAAAAAAACAAAACAAAAAACAATCAACTTACAGTATGATTTGTATGTAAATTAGTCAATAAAAGTGCATAAGTTCCAAATCGATCGCAAATGCATACTGTGTGATTTTCGTCTCGGGTCAAGTTGCAGGCGGACAAAATCCATTCGGGCTTCATATAGCGATCGCTGTAGATGCAAATGTTTGAAAAGTCAATCGGATGTCAATTTGCTCATTGTAACACTCACTCGCCAAAATATGCCATCCCGCAGTTCATGTACCAGCCGGCATAATTGGCATCGAGCGAAGATCTCAGGTGCGAGTTGCTTCTATCAAATTTAATGCTCACCTGAGCATTCCAATTGCGCGCATCGTGCGCCGCGCCAGACAACGATACAATGGACGAATCAACCGTGTATTCAACGTTAAAACCACCTCTAGAAAAAAGGCAAAACAATACTGACAAGTTTCTGAACATTGAACCGCATTAAATTTTATGCTCGAAAATAAAAAGAAATCCGAAAAGTTTACTTTGTTGTCGAAAATTACTAGACTAACGTTTCAAATCTTTTTTATCAAAACTTTTCAGTAAGAGATAATTTTTTTAAGAACAGTTCTAGACTAATTAGATGGTGTTCTACAACTTTCTAATTCACTTTTTCTCTCTATCTGTCACGGTTCTCGAGTTACAATATGGATGACCTCTGAGGTCAAGTTGGATGTCCTAATTGGATTTCCCCCAAAATACTACCCTGACAGACATTTTGCTAAATCAACATCTAAAACAGTTCGGGAATTATTTACTGTGAACCAGACTTTCTGACCACCCTGTTTATAATAATCATTAGTTGTGGGCAGTGTTGTTTAAGTAACGTCTCTGATGCAGTTTTTTGCCTATCTTTCGTTTGGTGTTTAGTTTCTGACAATGCGAGCTTTCGTTCTGGAGATATTTGCGATTATAATCAATTTTTGACCCAATTCGCTACGTTTGATTGCACTAGTCATTCTTGAATTTCAGATTTTGTGGTACTTTTGTGGATTTTTTCAGTGGTACCGGTACAAGTACACAGTTCTTTTCAAAAAGTATCGGATCTCGTGGTAGTGATACTAATGAGAGCAACAAGAACCCGAAATCGAAACTCTTATTTCGTGGCCTCCTCGTTTTCTTAGATGGTATCGATTTAGGCTGGGAATCAAGTAGTGTGACACCATTCTGTGTTTAGATTATCACAATTCCTATTCATTTACCTTCCAAGTTCAATGTGACGTGAAATGCATTTCATGGCAGTAAAATCTCTGATAGGCTGATTACCAAAGATGAAACTTAATGGTTTTTCAATAACAAAGTCAAAAAAGACAAAACAACTGAAACATCATTCTTTAAAAAATTTCTGTGAAGTGTGGACCTGCCTGCATGTCCAGCCAATACTGTCTCAAACATTAGCTAAAGTCTGAGAACTTTGTTCAATGTAAGCCAACACAAACTCTACTCTCGAGCATCTCTTTGTAAGCTACTGGTAACATTGCACAAGGTTTAAAGTTGTTCCATCATTTACAGAGTTGCAATGTTTGATCTAGGACCCAGGATTGAATCACTAGAAACTACTTGTTTAATTTCCAAAAGAGGGCACATCGAAGATATTAGTACAGCCAGGGCCACCGCATGTGAGGTTGTGCCCCGCACAAAGGCGCTTGAGCAGGAGGCACACCTGTACAACATGGGGCCACCGATGGGCTGAAGTTGGCACCACATTCACATTCGCCCAAACTACAGATAGAACAAATCCCAAAATATTTTTTACCCGGATTTCAATAATTTTTACATCTGAAAAGTCTCTAACCCTCTTAGTTTTCGAGCAGCAACCATTTGAATATGGCACAAAAAAACTTGTACTAAATTTCCGAGTCTGGTGCCACAGTTTCAAACTCCAATATCTCAACAACCTGACCACGGATTCTTTTTTTTAAAAAACCAAACGACAGAGGACTTTCTCCTCTACAAACCTAGATTTGTTCTATCCGTAGTATGGGCGAATGTAAATGTGCTGCCAACTTCAGCCCGGTCCACCGAAATACAACTCTGAACAAAGGCGCCTCTCACCCGTGCGGCATTTATTCATTGGACTTACACAGAGGAGTCTTTCCAGAATTGGGTATTGATAAAACGTGAATATTTCAACAAGAATTAATCTCCAATAAGTCTTTTTCCCCTACATCCTTAATACTTAATATAACAAAGTCAGACTTTTCGAAAATCTTCTACTTCTTTTCACTTACTTATCTTTTGCTAAATAGCGTTTAGGAAGATATCGGGCCAAGTTTCTATAAAATATAACTGTTATATCTCTGGTTACATGATCTAAATAGAAAATTAAACCCATTATGTAATTATTTTAATAAAAAAAAAAAAAAAAAAATGTAATTGAAATCCTACCTTTCATCAAATTGGATACCACATCTCTGGTTTCCAATGTTAGCTTAAGCGAATCGTTGAGCCATGGAAACAGCGAGTTATTGGATGGGAAGTTGAACGATTGAAATTCACTGGTGGGCACCTTGATCACTTCTACAACTGAAACGAAAACATTTATGAATGATTTATGTCGCTCGATCTTTCGACCTCACCAAATACCGAAAGAATGTTTAACTTCACTACGAAGTTTGTTGACTTCCAATAATTGAGCTAGAGATTTAGCCTGGCTCTCAATTTGCATTCCAAGTTGAATTGCATGCTGCAAATTAGTCCAAGGTGGTTAGTAAATACAAAATTAGTGTCAAGTACATTCCATCTACATGCTACAATTGAATTAATCGACCATGCAAAGTATAAATAATCACGCCGTAGAACAAATATTTCCTTTTTCATGCAGTTAATCAAAAGCAACATTTTGCATTTTCAATAGTATAGAATTCCGAATTATTGCCCACACTTGTCCCGTCAGTGACGTAGCAATCGGGTGCAGCGAGTGCGTCTTCGAATCGCCACACACTTTGGTCATCTTAATCAATTACAGTAAAATTCCGATTCTAAGACTCGCCCCTGCGTCTTTTAAATCATTTAAATGATGTCAAACAATCACCTTCACATCGTCGGTTTAGATGATTGTGTGACATCATTTAAATGTCAATTTGTCACAACTTATCAGTGAGTTTTTGCACTACCTAGTGGATACAGTTGAAAACGCTCATTTATAGCAGGTGAGCTTCAAGCTGAACCAAGACGATTTTTATGACCACGACTGTACTGATAAGATCATTCAATTACCAACAAATTCCGATTTTAAGATTCTAAGACATGGATTTTAAGCAAAAAATGCGTCTTATACTCCAAACTGATACAACGTTGACCTAATTCCAATTGGTTGAGTCGGATTACGCCTAACTGTAGACTGTGCTCTACTACGCGGAAAAGTAGTTCTGTTTATTTTCAATGAATTTCAGTGTAAGAAATGATTAGAATGATGGATTTTATTTAATTGGTTATAAAATGTTTATTTAATTTGCTAAATCTGCTGTTTTGCTTGTTTTTATTCAATCAAAAAATGTTCGCATAGTTTATTGGTTTTTTTTGGCAGGTAAAGAAAGGTTTAGTTTTTTATTGGTTGTTTTGCCTAGTTAGAATACAATTCTGGTGTTAAGAGCTACTTTTTTGTGCCACTACACCAGTGATACCGCTCAACCAATTGGAATTAGGTCAACGTTGTATCGGTTTGGACTATAGAATCGAAATTTTAATTTTGTTTACTTATTTCACTTACAAGTTAGTTTTATATTCATTTAAACAAACTTTAAATATTTGCTTAACCATTTCGCACGCACCTATAGATATTAAAAAATTAATCCCTTTAATTGAAAATGTTTAGCACATTTTCCCTTTAATTACTAAGGTGTAGACAGTGTAGAAAAGATAAATCCTATTTATTATTAAAAAGCTTATTAATTAAATTTCTAAATTAAAAGCAAAAACATTTCCATCTGTTTGCAGTCAATGTACAAGCCTATAGTCTGATTGTATAGACATTGTAAAAAGGGTTATGGTCAACCGTAACAAGTTTAATTAACCAGAATTTCATTAAAATTAGGTAAGCATCTGCGTCTGAAAATGATGTGTTGTGTTGATTCAGTTAAGAGTGCAACACAAGCCATAACATATTCCATTAAAATTTCTCCCAGCCTAAAGTTACTTTAGCATTTGTCTTAAAATAAATAGAAAACAAACAAACGAGGGAAAAAATATGTTTACAATGCACTTTAAGTTTAAATCGTCACAAGAAAAAGATAAGAAAAAATCTTTTAGTGCGGCTAATTAAAAACGTCGTAGTAATATATAGTTTTTAATTTAGCTTTCTAAAATAGTGACAGGTATTAGCATTTTTGTTATAAAAAAATTTGGCAAGTGAGTAGTTTTAGTTAAAAGAATTGTAGACATTTGAATGAAGATTGTGGTAGTATTAAAAACGACAAATGACATTTCTCCAATTTAATCCAAAGCAGACTTTGGGTTTTTCAATGTCTTCTCCAGTGTCCCAAAATGAGGCTTTTGGAGATGTTACTAGAAATATGTCCCAGAGTTTTGTAAAATTGTCAAAGTTTTGTCAAGTTTTGTAGAAAAAAAATGAATTTTAATTTTGAAATTTCTGATGAAGTTTTGAAATTTTTGACGAAATTTTGAAATTTTTGACGAAATTTTGAAATTTTTGACGAAATTTTGAAATTTTTGACGAAATTTTGAAATTTTTGACAAAATTTTGAAATTTTTGACAAAATTTTGAAATTTTTAACGAAATTTTAAAATTTTTGACTCAAAGACAAGAACAACAATAAATAAACAAAACAATCCTACTTGTGCTGAATTAATTCCACGAGTTGAATCAAGTAATAAATCTGCAATATCCATCATCAGCTGCAATTACAAAAAAAAAACTCATTCAAAACCATAACCAAAACCAAAAATATTAAACAAAACAAATCTACAATTTCACCATCCCCAAAACCCCATTTTAAACAACAAAATAAACTTTTTAATTTTTTTTCATTGCCCGAGAAAAATCCCCCGAAAATCCCACTCCCGACTCTCCCAAAAAACCCAAACTTACTCTCAAGTTGGCCAACTGTAACTTCTTGGAAGTTGGAGGATTAGCAGTTTCGTAAGAAGAGATATCGAGCAATAAATCCAAAATGGGTTTGCCTTCACCCGGGTATAGCTGCAGATAATGATAGGAAAGAAATCTCAGAATCCTACGGAGCAGCGCGGTTATGTTCGTCAACATGTAGCCCAATTTCAAATGTTGAAACTATAGGAAAATAAAATAACAATAAGGCAACAATAAAAACAGAGGTAAAACCATACCAATAATTCATGTGGAATAAAAATAAAATTGCATGTATAGACTTGTTTAACAAAAAAAATAAAAATAAAAAAAATAAAAATAAAAATAAAAAAATAAAAAATTCTTTGCTTTACTAAAAGTCTTTAAATTCAATTCGACTCAAAGCGCATTTTTGCTTTATGATTAAATACGTTATTTCCTCGGGGAAATTACACTTTGTCATTTCGCTACATTCAGAAAGGATTTAGAAACCATATCAAATAACAAAATAAAATGAGAAAAAATGAATAATTCGCTTTCAATCAAATGTTTTCCATTTCCCATTAATATTTAACTGCAATAAAAACAAAGTGCACTTTCGCTTCCCTGCAATGCAGTGCAACAAATTAAAAAAAAAAAAAAACTAATGAATAAAATAAAATTAGTAACTGTGGCACAACGTACAACTTTTATTTCTTGTTATTTCGGTTGCCACTGGTCCGGTCTCACACACAAGAGATAGCGCTGTGATCGACCATTAAACCTAATATTAGGTCTAATACTGCCCAAAATAAAGTAAATAAATAAAAATATTTTGGGATTACGATGTAAATTTACTTTTAATAATTAGTTTATTATTGTTTAATAACTTTAAAAGGCTTAATACTGCTAAATAACAACTGGAATTAGAAAATCGTCTGCGCAAAATGGGTTGCGCAGTTCGAATTTAGCATCACGATACCGGGCGCGAACTGTAGCGCGGAGAAAGATGTAGTTCTACATGTAAAGCAAATTAATTCACTTTCAATCAAATGTTTAATGTTTTTCATTTCCCAATAATAAAAACAAATTGCATTTTTACTTTCACTTCCCTGCACTGCATGACGACGTTTTAGGCATAAAAGTGCAATAAAGAAAAAAACAACTAAAATAAAAATAATATTACACACAAAACCAATTTGTATTAAACACACTCAAGCAGCAACAATATTTTATGAGTTTTGCATGATCGATTACATTACACATAAAGGCTTCATTTTCTTGCCTACGCACCAGATGTCGCACCGCCTTCAACAGCAAGCATACCTGAAACCATTCATAAACCAAAATTGAGAAGAAAAGCTTACATGGTTGTATATTACAGAGATGTCGTCGGACATGCATTCCGAGAAGTCCGGTTCTTCCCAGAATGGGAGCCGGTCAACGAGAGAGCAGTTCCGTCGAGCTTTGCCACGCGCTTTGGCACGCGCCTCGCCACGATACGTGTTCGGGCACCAACGGATGTAACAAGTGTGCACTGCGGTCGTGTTCCATGTTAAATTGTAGCCGTTATCCACGTGGCAAACGGGGTAATCTGAAAAATAAATTTCGTTCGAATCAAATGCCGATTTCAATGCATTATCATTGATTAAACTGTTGGAGTCTGACTGAGTGCTTCAATCAAAGTTTAAACCAACCGTGACTGTATCGATCCCACTTAGGGATGCGGTTTGAAAAAATTCTTTTAGTTCTCGGGACGGTAAATTTCCCGCAAGCTTTATGGCTTCACTAAATCTTTGAAAAAAATCTTAAATATCGAAATAAAAAATTTGCAATTTTAAATGTTTAAATCTTCAATTTCAAATGTTTAAATCTGCAATTTCAAATGTTTAAATCTGCAATTTTAAATGTTTAAATCAGCAATTTATAAATGTTTACAAATAGAATCAATTTTAGCACCTAGAAATACATTTGTGCACCTGATAATGCATTTATATCCACAAAATATGCAATTGCGCAAATAAAAACTGTACTACTGCACATAAAAAGAGCATTTAAAGCGCATTTTCGCACTTGAAAATGCATTTATGCACATAAATAGTGCATTTAGGCACCTAAAAATGCATTAGAGCACTATTTATGCACATAAATAGTGCATTTAGGCACCTAAAAATGCATTAGAGCACCTGATAATGCAAATGTGAACCCTATAATGCAATTATACACACAAAAAATGTATTTGTGCACATTACCTTAAAAATTTTTTTTTTAAATGTCGTCAATAATATTTACCTGAATTTATGACAGTTATTTGGCTTTCTTTTCTGGTCTGTCCTGCCTTGTTGGACACAATGCACGTGTACACAGCAGAAACGTTCGCTTTGACTATAGTCATTCGACTTCCGGTGGGAAAAATGTCTTCGACGAACTCCAGACCTGCGGACGGGTTTAATATTTTGCCATTCTTCAGCCACGAGTATCCGTATTCGTTATTCATCATTTGATCGACCCGGCAAAAAATATCCAACGACTCGTTTTCTTTCATCGTCACGGACAGAGGTTTGACATTAACTCTTGGTGGAACCAGCACTGTCACCAACAAGCTCCTTTCTTGAACAACTCCCCAATCGTTCACCTGACACGTAAATTCACCTGCAAGTTGCAATAAAAACAATTAGGTTCATTCAAACTTTCTGTTTTTGCTCTTTTAAAGCGTGATTGTATCGAAATAATTCGTTGACTCAAAAATGACTAAATTTTCACACAATTCGTGTTTTGACTTGTTTTTAGTTTACTGAAACACCAAAAACTTTTTTTCCTTTCAAATCATTCAATGTCAGCATTTTCCACTAATTAATTAAAAATACAATTTCTTAACTCATTCTTGATAAATGAGTTCAAGTTTCACATCATTCACACCAGAAATTGCTTAATGTGTTTACAGTAATCAAAAACACTTATAAAAAAAAAAGCCCACAGTACAAATTATTCACTGTCAAAAAAGAATAAAATTCCACATGTCAAGATAGTAAACTTGGCAAACTAGAAAACCCGATGCAAAACAGTTGCTAGAGTCCTTTAGCTTAATGTGATGCTTTAAAAAGGCAGCAAAATATACGAGTCATGCAGAGAAGCTCGTTCACGTGCAGATGAAATGGAGATATGTCTACTAATAATGTATTACAGTACAATAAATTCAAAATTCAAACATTTCACTACATATCTGAATGCTAAAAGCAAGCTTCCTCAAAACACCCGGCTTGAGAGGCCCCAGACTCAATCTTATTTTTGGTCCCGTCATGCATAACCGTTGCCTACTATGGAAATTACAGTTTGCCTTTGTGATTATTTTACAAAACGTTAAAAATAAAAAAAATGTAGTTTTCTGTTCGCCACTGCCCTGCTTGGTTGGGAACCTCGTGATTTTATCGAAATAATTCATCGATTGACTGAAAATGACTAAATTTTAATTGCAATTTACTTGTAAAACCCAAAAACTGAATTATAATGGGCCAAAAACGAATCCCAGATCAGGTTTATTTACCAGATAAACGATTGCATTCAGAAACAAAACATTTCGTCTCAAAATTCGTTTGAGATGAAAGTTTAAACGGAAACTTATTAAATGCGCCTACGGTATACTGTTAATCTTAAGCAGAAGGTTTTTTTCTTCTTTTCGCTCCCCCGCAAACCTAACCTTATCAGTTTTTTTAAACGAATCTCTCTCCAATGTAAAATATTTGGCGACGAAATGATCGGCAACAAAAAGAAGAGATCTTTGGAGTGTTCTTCACTCCAATGCACGTCACATGTATCTTGTTAATTTGTGACACTACCTTTCAGCAGCGCCACCTATATGTTACTTTGAATAAACTAGTCAGTCATGTAAATCTCAACTACACCAACGGTCACGTTATTTGCATGCTCCATTACAGTTTCAAATACTTAGTCAAGACAGACTAATCTTTGCGTTTCACGATGTTATTGAAGATGTTATCACGATGTTATCATACCTTGATCTTCAGGTGCCAATTTATCGATCCTTAAAACTCCAGTGTATTGATCTTTGGTGTTTTTTGGAATAGTTTTCAACCACACGTGGCCATTTGACGTGTTCATATTGACGGGGATTTTATCTTTGAACCACTTAAACTGCAGATGACTCGTTCCCATGGAGATACAAGCCAGAGATAGGGAATCGCCTTGCACATGAATTGCATCTTTTTCAGCCTCATCCCATAATGCTTGTAGATTTAAAGCTAAAATTCACAAAAAATAAATAAATAATAAATAAATAATTAGCTGAAGCCATAAATATAAAGCACTTCAAATAACCTCATTGCATATGCAAATTGAGGTTACCACAACCTCCCCACCCCCAATTTTCTTTTTTTCACAAAACTTTTTTAAGGAACCAAGATTAATCATTCATACGATTCTGTATAATAATAAAAAAAAAAGTAATCTGATCCTTAGAAAAAAAAAGTTCATCATGTTCTACG
The DNA here is from genome assembly GCA_949358305.1 of Strigamia acuminata. Taxonomy (NCBI): domain Eukaryota; kingdom Metazoa; phylum Arthropoda; class Chilopoda; order Geophilomorpha; family Linotaeniidae; genus Strigamia; species Strigamia acuminata. Next base: position 14,680,529 of record OX442315.1, on the reverse strand, counting down.
AAAACTTTCCTTTTTATTTCTTTTTCACATAAAATTGTAATTGAACTCATAAAATTATTGAAAAAAAATAACCATTTGTCAAGAATTTACCATTTTTGTATTTTTTTTTATATTTTACAAAAACTGTTTATTTCCATTAAAAATTTCTGATTAGTTCCCATTCCCAATTTTTTTTATTAAATTTTTTATTACTGAATGATAAAAGGCTTCATCTTTGCTATCTATTAAGTTTTCCAAAGATTGAGTCTTGATTGCATTTAAAGATCCAAAATGGAATAAAAATTTCTTCAATTTCCTGACCAAAATAAAGAATAAAAAAAAATAAAAATAAAAAATAAGAAATAAATTCCATCAATAAAAAGGTGATATTTAATAAGTCTTTAAAATGGTTTTACTTATTGAGTCTGTGTTGCTGGAATTTTAATTAAAAAATTCCTTATTTTCTGTTTCAGTTATGTCAGTGTGAAGAAATGGGAGAAATGTGTTGCCATTTTGTGTGGCACCACATTGCCAACTCATCCATGCAATCAGCCATCTTTTGCCTACAGTTAAACAAAAAAAAAGAAAAAGAAAAGAACAAGAAAAGATCTCTTTAATTGTTCCTCTTCCTTTCTTCTTTCCAACTTACCATAAATAATACACTTTAATTTCCCATTCCAGTTCCTGTGTCACCCAAAAAACAACATCTTGCTCACACTACTGTGATATTAAAAGCTCAGCTTGTGTCTTTTTTATGCAAATAAAACTTGTTTTTTTTAAAAAAAAAATTCAAATTGATATTTATGTATTTATTATTGCTTTAAGGATATTAGGCCTTTTGTGCAGGTTTTGGAAATAAATAAATGCAATTCATGAGAAAAATCTTCATGAATAGTTCAGTTTAAAGGCATCCAATGGCACAAATTTCTGCAGGCATTTGTTTGAAATGAATAGAAAATCGATTTATTGACTCATAAATCATGTATAAGACAATATACATTTTTAAATTTAAAAGAATCAACACTTGGAAATAAAAGATTTTAGCTACAAAACAAATTTAGATCTATCCTAAAACATAATTTCATGACACCACTCAAGTGAAGCCTGTGGTAACAAAATCCTCGCACAAAATTGGCAAATTCTTAGCAAACTTGAATTTTTAAGATTATGAATTGGAAGACAGAGGCTTCAATTTTGAATGATTTCAAGTACGATTTTGAGTTTTCAACCACATTGGTTTCCAGATTGCGTTGGGGATTCAGGATAAATGTACTCAAATACTCAAAAAGCGATCAAATTCCAAATTTCTGTTCGAATTTGATGAAATTTGCAACACAAGAATTTCATTCAAGTTTCATCAAATGATGACCTCCAGCTCAATTCTTTAGCAGCGCGGCGAAACCGTAGCGGGGCCAACTGGTGAAAGCTTGCCAAATCGCCCAAAAACTCAGGAGGGCGCTTTAGCCAAGCCAAGATCAACATCCTGTTGAATCTGCATCCATGATAACTAGTCAAAGTTTGTCAGATGACTCCAGATCTGGAGAAAAATACTCTGGGAACTGTTAACGGTTGTAACTCCCAATATTGATCAAAGTAACACAATGAACGACTAAAAATTGCATGGAAAATATGCAAAACAGTTGCCCTTCCTCAAGATAAAACATTACCTTTTCCAATCTGGGTCACCAAAGAGTGACGCTAGTAGCCAAATACGGCACCACTTCAAACCTAAAATATTCTATACTTATGTCACCCCCATTTTTATGTAAAATCACTGCCAAATTTAAGTTTCTACAAAACTTATAAACGTGTTAATTTTAAATGAATTCTAATGCCAAAATACATTTATTAAAAAATTGGTTTGATTCCAGAAAAAGCGCAAAAAAAAATATTTCAAAAAAACTGATTATTCTATACTTATGGCGCGCACCTTAAAACCAGTTAAACGACAGTTTTAAAAGGAACATTTTTACCTTTCTCAGTCTCAGATCGTACAAAATCTGTGTGAACCCCAATTCTGTCGATGTAACCTTTTGATATAGCGTCGGTTAAAATTGCTGTAAAGTTGTTTTTGTCCTGGTGCACGTTCCCAAAAAAGTGAAATTCCACCCTGCCATCAGGTCTACAAAAAAAAAAAAAAACAGAAGAGAAATTTCAAACGTTAAAAATTGAAGAAATTAGTAATAAATAAAATCTGCAGAAGACAAACAATTTAATTTTTTTATTTTAAATTTAAAAAAAAAATAATAATCAGTAAAATAAAAAAAAATGAATTGTCAAATGTCAAAACCATGCAAATTAAAACTTAATTAACGTTCACTAATGATATTTTTTTGACATTTAAAGTCGTAATGATGAGACGGAGAGGAAGGAAGGAAGAGAAAAAAGTAACAAGAAAAAAAAAATATAGCATAAAATGGGGAAAATTAATCTCCTATTGATTTGCCGTAATTGCAAAATCGAACACCAACATTATTATTTAAGTGTAGATAAAAGTTTGAAGCCGATTTCTCTTGCTCTCCAAATCGACTTAGACGCAAGAACTAGTTCATGTCAGTTTCATTTTGCTCCGTACAATTGAGTTACCAAGGGCGACCAGGTGTCGTCTCGGACTTTCAATCAAAACAGCGACGGAGAAAACCGTGAAAACGCAATTTGTGCGCTGTTTAACCATAACCAATGGTCTTCAACAGATGGGAACAGGAAATTTCATCAAGAATAAATAAATGTGTGTACTTCAAAAGGGATATCTATAATTCAATAAAAACGTCTCCTGTTATTGAATGACCCTTGATGATTTCAAGTTCATGTTTGGTATAGGGATTTTTATCTTATCCGAACATCAGTAATAAAATTTAGTGCTGGTAAGTATAAAAAAAATAAAAAAAAAATTCAGCAAACACATCTTCCGGTAAAAAAAAAGAAGCGCAGTTTTGGGAACGCAGTACATTGTAAAATAACTTAAGGTTGGAAGACTTATCAATAAGCCACTTATTGCAATTAAATTATCATTTCAGTGATGCAAATTACATCATTTCCTGTGGCTGGTAAAACATTTCAGCGACATCAGTCAATGACTTGCATGAATTGTTGATAATTCAGATTATGATAAGTCAAATAATTCATTTGACTTTGAATGTACCCATTATTTTTTATTCACAGGTGAAAATCCAGGCATTCCAGGGGGCGCGGTGAAAACAGCGTCATAAATTAACAGGTAGTGGGTCACGCAGTGAAGCTAAACACTGCAAAAGTATTATTTTATTCAATGTTGTACAATAAAGGTCTAAGTCAAAATCATTCAAATCTCACTTGTCATATCTTTCTTAAAGTTTCAGCTCTAAGAGAAGCTGGGACCCAATGTAAAGTAAACAGAAATCATATTGCAGTTTCTGCTGATTGGTAAAGCCATGACAACAATCTCTTCTTTGAATCTTTGTGATAAGCCCAAGCAATGGAAGTTATTGTCAAATCAATTTTTACATAGTGCAATTTTACACAACATGACAGCACAGAAGTAAATCCACATTTCACATAAAAATACATACACAGTATCAGTAAAATGAGGGGTCACTGTGCATTGATTGATCAAAAAATAAATTGGCATTACCCTGAAGCTATACAAATTCTGTAACAGTGTTCTGCATGCACCAGGGCTGATGTTGGTCATTGGTCAGACTGATACCCAATGGTAAAATTTCTTCGAATCTTCCTTATTGACACATCTCAAAATATGGTATTTGAAAAATTGTCTTTCCATTTTTAGTGGCATGTTATTGTAAAATGAGATTCTGTGATGATAGTTTTGTAAGAGCACCACCTGGTACTCAGCGACTTTAACGTCAAAATAAAATTGTAACGGGACTTCCGTAGTAACCCTTATACGGTATGGTTGAGATTTCTCTGTCTCTTCTCATCAATCTTCCCAATCCTTAAAATTACATCACATGTCAATTACACGCATTAGAACAGGTTAGACCGGGTTAAAGTAAATTGGTGTGACAGTATGGTCTTTATCAAGGCAATCCTAATAATGGTCGCTCGCTCAAGTTAAAACCAAACAAAAATAGCATTAATGGTTTTAGTCCAGAAGGTCACATTGGAATTAATACAAATAATATAAAATTCAATTTATGATCATTTGATACGATAAGTATGATTTTGTCATACTAGAGACGAACAAATGATGAAAATGAGATTGAAAATGTGGTATTAATGATGCATAAAAGTTTTACTGACATAAAATATTCACACAACTAAAATAATTATAAACTTTAGTTTGTTAAAATACGATATGCTTCAGAATTCCTTAAAATTTATCAAACATATGATAAACTGCAGGTTATCACATGGCCCATTTTGGCAAATCAATAGAGCAATCAAACATTGGATATACAACTTAATGAATTTTAATTGGGTACTTACAGGAAATGGAGAATGGACAGATTACGAACTTCATCAAATTGGCTCTCCAAAACGGACCTCAGCTAAAAGTTAAAAAAAAAATTCTATAACTTACATTTTGAAAAATGAATAAATAAATAAATAAATAAATAAATAAATAACAATTAAAATCCAGGATAGAAGTTGTGCACTCACCCCCTTGGTAACGGTCTCCTTGAATGCAATGTAATCTGAAGACAACTTGTTAGCTGTGCTCGGATCGAATCGAGAATTGTTTAACCTGAAACTACCAACGAAACGAACACGAGCTAGAAAAAGAAAATAAATTGACATGAAATTTAACCACACGGGCTTATTTGAATAGAAGTTAAAGGCGACAGATAAAAATACAAAACTAAAACACAAGAATTTTTTTGCTTAAAATTTTCTTCTTCTTATAAATAAAGGAAATAGAAATGGAACAAAAAAATAGAAAAAAATAAATGAAGTCGAATCGTGATGAGAAAAGATTTTTACAAGCGGAAATATATATTTTTTATCTGATTGGATGTGTTTTCAAGCCAATTTTACAAATAAGGGAACACGATGTGACTGGAATTTAAAATTAAAAATCAATCGGTTAGGAAAACATTTGAGTCCTTTTTTGTTTAAAAAAAAGATTTTAAGTAACAAAAAAAAAGTTATTCTTCCTTCAATGGTTAAAGAATATCTTAAAATCAGTTTAAAAAAATCGTAAACGATAAATATCGAGTCTGTTTCGGGTTTTTGCTGAAACTGCATCGGACCGACTCGTTCTCGGTTCGACCACAATTAAAACTTGGTACGATCATTAAAGCATGTCTCGAGCTTGAATAACACTTGCCTTTTTTCTGTCGGTCTAATTACTGTGTGTTTAGGTGCTTACACAGGCAGAAAAATTGTAAATCCGCAACTGTTCGTTAAAAACGAGCAAATATCTTTCTCATACCACGCAACTGCATGCAAATATGTGGATAATTGGACAGCCGGATAATCAATGCTCTAGCGCACCGTATTTATCAACAAACCCAGAAAATTGAAAGAAAACAAAATTGAAATCGAGTTCCAAAACTAGAAAATATTTACAAAAGGAAGATCGGCAGAGGTCGCATGAAACGAGGAGAGAGAAATAACATACGAAGCCATGTTTCTATGTTTTCGCATCTGTTAATCACAAAGATTGTTGTTGGCCCATGGCAAGTTACATGTGCTTGCAGTGGGAAGGTTAAAGGGTTTAACAAAGATCGCACTTTAACCACAATAATAAATTAATACGGAGTACCTAATTGGACAATGCGTGGATTCAAACTTTCTGCTTGTTTTTTTTTTTGTGTTTATACAGGGTGGGCTAAAAGTCATGAACTCGTCTGAAGTCTTACATGTAATAACTTTTTTTTTAAGATTAATTTTTTTTAAAAATTTTTTTTTAACTATTTTGTAAAGAAGACTTAGAAGATTCATCATGGAAAAATTTACTACCAAACAGCAGACACGAATTGGGAATTTGCGTTAGATCAGCGTTTCTCAAACTGTGGGGGCGCACCTCACTGGTGGGGGGGGGGGGGGAGGGGGGGGGGGGGCAGGCTGATTTTTGATGGCGCGCAACGGCATTCAATCACTTTGTCGCCAAAAATTTTCGTTCTCAGATTTTTTTAAATTTTTTTTAAAAGATTTTTGCCAATTCCAATTCCAACTTACTGCCTGTAATTGGTTGTAAGGCTAGCAAAAGCTACAAAATTCTCTAAAATCTTCACAAATCCTCAAAATCTTCACAAAAACCTCACAAAAATCACTCAAAATCTAGAAAAATCACTCAAAATCTAGAAAAATCACTCAAAATCTAGAAAAATCACTCAAAATCTACAAAAATCACTCAAAATCTACAAAAAAATCACTCAAAATCTACAAAAATCACTCAAAATCTACAAAAATTACTCAAAATCTACAAAAATCACTCAAAATCTACAAAACCCATCCAAAATTCTCCAAAAACCAGCCAAAACGCCCAAAAATAGAAGTTTGTAGCTATTGTAATTCCCCAAAGTGACGAATTTTATAGGATGGGAAAATAGTAACAATGTATGTCGTAGTTCATTTTGAAAAGTGAAGTGGGACGCGGAAAATCGCCTGTCTTAAAAATGGGTTGCAATGCTAAAAAGTTTGAGAACCCCTGCGTTAGATTATTTAGTTTTTGAGTTTCACAAGTAAACGGCATGTTTGATCCCCTGATCTAACTTGTGTATCAATCGGATTGAATGCGGTTGTAAAAATTAAACCAGGTTTTAAGGCCCTTAAAAAAGTTTATGCAATCTCTAGTCAATGGTTTATGGTTGTTTTTAAACAGTAACTTCGAATGGAGCTAGAGATTAAAATTGAACATTTTTAGCTTCCAAGTTTCCCATTGAGTGGACCCCACTGTGACCACCCCTGCCAATAATCATAAAAACGTCAAAACCGATACTCTAGAATCAACTCTCGGTGGTATTAATCGGTAAAACACATTTTATTGCGCATTACTTGACATTTTATTGGGGCAAAAAAAATGCTGTCAACAGTTAAGTACCTCCAGAACAAAGTCACAAATCTTAAAACCACACTTTTAGTCAAGAGTTTGTCTAATGGGTTTGAAAAAGTTTTCCTTGCCCTTTTACCTCAACCACATCCATCAGCTCAACTCCTCACATCCCTCAATCATTCCGAGACAACGACTCAAAGAGTGTTTCTTTTCTTTTTTTCGAAACAAAAAGGGGGGAAAGGTCGATATTCATCAAGAGCGTGACAGAAATGGATTGAACATAAGTGACTGGCAACTCCAAAAAAAAGAAGAAAAAAAAAATAAACGTTATTTACTTACCGCTTGTAAGGCACGTTCTGTTATCAGATCTAAGCCTAAAACCGGGATGACAAGCGCACCTGCACGCATTATTGGACGTTAGAACACATTTGTGTGTACAATTTAATTTACAAGCTGCAAAAAAAAGTATTTTTTAGGATGTTTTATAATTTAGTATTTTTTAAAACTGGATAAAAATAGATAGAAAATGTGAGTCTGAATTTGCTTGTCTGGCGAGATATTAGGTGCATTCAATCTTCAAAAGACGAGTTGGCTTCTCCTTAAATCACTTATACTTCGTTTACATGCACGGAATATTTCGAGTGAGATGAAATATTCCGTGTGCACAACTGTCATGTAAACAAGGACTACAAGGATTATTCGAGTAGTGAATAATCCCTCGCAGAAGGTTGTTGAATTCGAGTAAACTCGAACTATTTTTATTTTTATTAATGTCACTTCTAACGAGTAAAGGTTACAGGGAAATTAGACATTCAAAATTTGTTCGTTAAGAATAAACGTGTGCAAGCTAGATCGAGACAATTAGTTTAAAAAGCAGATTAAATATGTTGTTTAAAATGCTGTTTAGTCTAAATTACTTTATGTATGCGCCCAGTGTTAAAACTCCATAATCTGATCAGCATTGAATGCCCCTATTGCCATGCTGGCTCATCCCCCGGCTTGGTCTCATGTCAACCAAGTTGTTTACTCGATATAAACAAAACACGCGAGTACCCAGGGGCAGATCCAGAAAACGTACAAAAGGTGACCACATATTTTGAATAAAATAAAAATAAATGATTTTGCCTTAAAAATAAATAAATCTAGCTTTTAAAAATTTTTTTTTTTGTCCAAGAAGATTTTTTTTTGTCCAAAAATCAACTTTCGGAATCCCCAAAAATCAATACACCCGAGTCTGTTTTTACACGCTCTTCTTTTACACGATTTCGATTTAACACGGTCTAGAAAACTAAATCCAATTTCGTTTTTACGCAACTTCTTTAGATTTAACATGGTTTAAAAAATTGCCATTTTAAAGTTTGATTTATATTTTAAGGAAAAATAAATTAAATAATAATAAAATAAATAAAATAAAATAAAAAACGCGTGCAAAGTATTTTGCTAGTAAAATTGGACTGGGGATCAGATCTCGAGCTAGACCGGGGGTAAGGGTCAAGCCCTCCCCCTGGTATTTTTTCTTTAAAGTACTAGTAAATATTTAATAAATTGGACGAGCCTATAGTTAACAACATTTATTGCCTTAACTGTAATATAATTACAATTCATTTCTCCGACTATTCACTTACCATCTTTGCAAATTGGCGTTTCGCTTCTAGCTGGACTATCACAATCGTATACTTGAGATCCCAATATGTACCTACAACAACAAAATAAAATAAACAAAATTCAAATTATTAAAAGTTATATATTTGCACACTAAACCAACCAAACATAAAAAATCGACTTAAAATATCTTTTTATACACTCAAATAAATGCTTGTGACATTTGGTTGAAACCTCACGTCAACAAGTAAACCAAAAAAAAAATTGTTTTTTCTCAAGGGGAAAAAAGGGCACCAAAGATGTCAATCTGGACTCTCAAAATGCGTGAATGATGTTTGTCGTCTGCCACTTTATTCCTGCCCTTTGGCACTTTATTTAGAGAAGCTAGCGCGTCTCTATATAAAAGAGTAGAGAGAGAGGAAAAAAGTACTCATTCAAGTCTGGTACTTGAGTGCACAATTTGACTCGAGAAAAGAAGAGGAGTGAAGCAAAGCCAACTTTATCAAGTGAAGGAGAGAAGGGAAATGATTCCATGTGGACCAATCAAGTTATCAGGAAGGAGTGGAAGCTCTTGAAGGCACGCAAAGAATAAAAAAAAAAAACTCACTTCATTATAAGATGAGACTGGAGTAAAACGATCAATGATTTGAGAAAAAGAAATAAGGTTACAATTTCGAAAAATCAATGTCATATGATATAGGAATTACGCTAAGCCTATTTATCGAATCAACAACGAGTTCGATAGCGACATTTTAACCCGCACGGAGCAAAACCTAATGAAAGAAAATTAAGCATCTTTATAGCTTAGAGTTGCCTATATTAGAAAATGTTTGAGCAGGTCAATAATCTTGAAAATCTAGGTTATGTTCAAAATTTAGCAAATTTAGTTCAAAGTCTAACAGAATATTGTTAAAAATCTAGCAGAATATTGTTAAAAATCAACAGAATATTGTTAAAAATCAGCAGAATATTGTTAAAAATCTAGCAGAATATTGTTAAAAATCTAGCAGAATATTGTTAAAAATTAACAGAATATTGTTCAAAATCTAGCAGAATATTGTTCAAAATCTAGCAGAATATTGTTCAAAATCTAGCAGAATATTGTTCAAAATCTAGGACAATACGGTTCAAAATCTAGGACAATACTGTTCAAAATTTAGAACCATACTGTTCAAAATCTAAGACAATACTGTTTAAAATCTAGGACCATACTGTTCAAAATCTAAGACAATACTGTTTAAAATCTAGGACAATACTGTTCAAAATCTAGGACAATACTGTTCAAAATCTAGGACCATACTGTTCAAAATCTAGTACAATTCTGTTCAAAATCTAGGACAATACTCTTCAAAATCTAGAATAATAATGTTCAAAATCTAAGACAATCCCGACAAATAATGTTTGGAGAAACCATCTCCTTTTCACCGTCATACAAACAACCCAACCCAGATCCCAGTGTATCAAAACGAAACAATTTTTCTCTTTAGTTATTAATTTCACCACGTGCTAGCGTTGAAGGAGTATTTGTTATTGGTTTCGCTTTGCTCCATAAAATCAACACAAAGCAATCCACAGAACATGACTGGGACTATATCTTTTATCTATACTCTATTCAATGACTTGACATGTGTTCAACATCACTCGTTAAAATACGGTCTAATATTTATTGGTGCAATTAGAAACTTTATTATTCCCTATTGTATTGGAATCATTGCAAAATGACAACGCGACGACGCTTTATAAAGAGACGTTCGTTTTCAAATGTGCATTTCCAGCTAAACACAGTTCCCGGAATGTACCGAAGCAAACCAGAATGGTATATCGGTTCGTCAAAGTATGAAAAATAAAACCAGCCCCACAATACAAGGAGGGTTACTAATTCTACGTTTACATGCACCGAATATTTTGAGTGGTGAATAATTCGAGTGGTGAAAAAATCAAATTTTTGTGTTTACATGCAGAAAATAATTCGTGATCACCTTCGGTTTTCGACCAACGGGGAAGTGTCGGAAGCGATGCACGCATGCGCAATAAAACTATTTCGAGTTCACTCGAATTAAACAACCTTCTGCGAGGAATTATTCACTACTCGAATAATCCTTGTCATCCCTGTTTACATGACAGTTGTGCACACTGAATATTATTATGTTTTCGAATGTCCAAGTCGAATAAAAGTCACAGGTTTAACGGGAACACAAAAAATAACACGTCTTTACTCTTGAAAAGTTTTACAACAATTGAAAAACATGCACTCAACGGGCTTGCAATATTAATATTTTAAACGTTAAAAACTCATGACAATTTGTAATGATTAAATCTAACAATCAAATCCAACAAATATTTCATCTCACTTTCTGTGCATGTAAACATAGTGTAAGGGTGTCTAAAAAATACATACATTGTTCAATTAAATATACATTAATTATTTGTTGAGGGCAGTTTTGTTCAATTAACGTTTCTGGTGCAGTTTTTTCCGCTCTTTCGCTTCGTGTTTAGTTTTTGACAATCCGAGCTTTCGTTCCCAAGATATTTGCGATTTTAATCAATTTTGTCCCAATTCGTGGCTAAACCAGCGCCGTGCGCAGCTCCCCCTTAAATCCGGCAATGTAAAAGAGTGTGCTGCAAAACCGTGCAATAACAATGCAGGGTTTATCTCGTCTGGGTGAATTTTGATAGTGGATGGAGACGAGAAACAACTGTAGTATGCAAAAGAAATCTGCCTAATGTAATAAAGGCAAAATTTGATACAAAAAGCAACCCCCTTTTTTAATTTTAAAAGATGGCTTTCAAAATTAAACCAGACGTTGTTTCAGCTTCCATCACACATTCCTAACATCATGTTTCATAATTAGAAATAAAAAAAACCGGGAAGGAAAAAAGTGAAGGGGAATTTAAAATTTGATTAAAGAATGAATTATCTTACACTAAACTTACAAAAAGAAAAAAAAAATTATTACTAAAGTATAAAACTAAGTTATTAGGAAACAATGATGATTAAACTTTTTAATCCTTTTCCATTCGCTAGACACGGGCGCCATTTTCATGTGTTTTGAATGCAGTAAAACTGAATTGGTTTTAAAGCTGTGCAACAAATTTAGATTTTCCAAATTGTGCGATTTTCATTGTGCAATGAAATTGCACTTTCACGGGTTCAATAAGGGACAATGGCGCGATCACTCGTGTCGTAATGGCGCAGGGTATTTGCAAATGAACGAAACGTATACGTATTATTAAAAAGCAAACTTTGATCCTTTGTATTGCTATTTAAATTAAAGCTAAAAGTCTTTCGAAGGAAATTTGTTTTTTGTTTGCCTTTCTATATAATGATGCAATCAATATTTATATTTTTTCTGAAGGGAAAATTTAAGTCAGGAAAAATATTAAGAATGACGATATCCATGTAAATTCGCCGGTTTTAGCTAAAAAGTGCTTTTCTGGCGCCCTTTAATTTGCGCAAAAAATTGTTTTCTACATAAAGCATTTTGTGAATGCAAAACTTTTATTGCTTGTGGTCTTGACCTCATGTTCTTTCAATCTTTTACTGTCAGATTTGGCGTTTATGACCTTAGTTAAACCTTGAAGCTGTGCCATACACACACAAAACCCGCTGTAACATTCAGGAAATGCAGAAAATAGAGATATGAAAGCCAAACTTGGGGGTGCCATGCCATATTGCACTTCACAAACCCCAAACTACAGCAGGCACGCATTTCACCATCACGCTCTACCTTACACCACTGCAGCTGAAAGAAAAGCCGAACGTACTACCCGCACCCTTGTGTGTTGGGCCGCATGTATTTTTTAATGTTAAAAAAAATAAAATGGTGAAATTCAAACTCTAAAAAATGATTCTAATCAAAACAAATAAATGTAGCTTAAAGAACAAACATTGGGCAAAATACAGCATCTTGATGCGCACTTCCCACACGATGATAATAAAGTGATTTTAATGACTTTGACAGCACTCTAAACTACAAGGAATAAATCAAAACCATAGGCCTTCAGTGGTCATAAGTATAACAAAGTATATCCATGAACACTTTGTGTACAGTACTGTATAAAGCCGAAAGTATACAGCATAAGGCAAAATGGAAATAACCAATAACGATGCGGACATTGTTAAGTCTAAAATACTAGACTAAGACGTCAGTGTCACGAATTAACATAAGGTGTAATGGGGAGAAGCGAACACAGCAGTGCAAGTTATTTTAACACTAGAACGGCTAGACCGGTCAAAATGACCAGCACAGATGTTTAAAACAGCTGTAGCAATAAACCCAATGCGTTTCCAATAGTCTTTTTTTTACTTTAGCTGATTTATGATGCTTTACATCATAAATCAGCAAACGTGGCATTTTTCTTAAAGAAGAATAAAAAAAGAGAATTAACCTAGAACGACTGAAACCGATCAAAATGACCAGTCGAAATACGATTAGCATGAATGATATGTGCACACAATGTTTTGGCGTCAAATTGATTTGTTTTAAATTCAGAAACACGCAAAACATGCGAAGAAAATAGTAAAACGAAAATTGATGGATTTTATAAAATCTGATAAAATTAAAACGGAAATTTTGATTTCAGACACATGCAATTTTGGATAGATCTTGTTCCCTGATATAGATGATTAAACTATATCTAGTCATTCATAAAATGCATGTCCTACATATACAGGGTGTCCTAAAAGTCTGTACCCCTCCAAATATTTCCTGAGCAATTGCATCTAGGCCAACTTTGATGAAGCGATCATATAGGAAGTTGGGTGAGAGCAATCCAATGACGTCATCTAATTTGACCTTGAAGGCCATTTTCAAGGTCATTCACTTGCTAACTTCTAAACCAATCAGGTTAGAGCAAAAAAGTCAATTACAAAGTTGTAGAGCACCATCAAATTAGTACTATCCAATTGATGTTAGTCATTTTAAGTGAAATGTTTTTTTTTTTAAAAAGGAGACAAATCAGCTGAAATAAAGCCAGCCATTGTGACAAAACTTAAATTGCTATTAGAAAAATACTGAATTACTTAAATAAACGTATTCAAATGTGCATTATTATGCAAGTAAACAAGAAAAACCACTGCCTTTTTTTAATGCCTCAATAATTATTTTATCACAAGAATAAAAAATTTCACTATGCAGATTTTTTTTCTGATTTGCCTCCTTTTTAAAAAGAAAACATTTAATTTAAGATGACTAAGATAAATTGGATAGCACTAATTTGATGGTGCTCTTCAACTTTGTAATTGACTTTTTTGCTCTAACCTGATTGGTTTAGAAGTTAGCAAGTGAATGACCTTGAAAATGACCGTCAAGGTCAAATTTGATGACGTCATTGGATTGCTCTCACCCAACTTCTTATATGATTGCTTCATCAAAATTGGCCTAGATGCAATTGCTCATGAAATATTTGGAGGGGTACAGACTTTTAGGACACCCTGTATATATTTTAATATATATACAGTATATATGTTTTTACATTATTGCACATTAATTTATGATTTAGTCATTAAAAATTATTGAATTATTATTTTCTCAATGGGTCATTATGACCGGTTTTAACCGTTCTAGGTTCTGTGAAAAAATTCCAGTGTTAAACACGCTAAGTAAAACATTACAAAATAAAAATTTAATAAAAAAAAATAAAATTCTCAAAATCTAACTTCCGGTTTCTCAATTTCCGCAAACCCCACTCAAGCAAACTTAAGCAAATTGAAGTTAAGTTCAATGCTTTCTTTATTAAGCTGAAGCCACGCACAGCAGGCAAATGAAATTCCACTGGCGAATAAGTCCGTCTACGAGACAAACACTCACTTGCGCAGAAGTAATTTCCTCCTGCTGAGAACACCGCAAGAATTTCCATGCAGATGCACTTACTTTGCTTTCAAAGATTAAAACTGGATTAACGTTGTCCTTGCCTTTCATCCTGCCATCAACACCCTCTGGCCCCTGCTCGCAAAATTAAAAAAATGTCAAGCAAATTTTCACAATACCTTTACAACTTTGCTAAATTCCCACATTATGCAATAATCTCCACAAGCAACTGAAATAGGCTTAAATGCTAGAATAATTTCAATTTGTAAATTACCATTCTGCAATATTTTCTCCACCATATTATATTCTAAAAAAAATATATATATATTTTTCTAGAAAAAGGTTTCAAAGCATTTATGGTTTTCTGCTCCACTTGATTCTTTTATCTGCTGCAAGCAGTAGGAACAAGACGATATTTGATTGAGCTGATAAGAACTGTAGTGAGGAAGATGAGCAACGTCAGCAAAATAAAGCTCTCATTAAATTCACACACTCGTGTTCTTCCCCACTCAATACTGTCAAAATAAAGTTGATCACCCCATAATGAATCTCAGTTTTTCATCCTTAATAACGGCGCTTTCACGAAACCAACAACTCAAGCAAGTGACCTGCGGTAATAGACCACATCCATCACATCAGGCACTAATGTTAACGGTAATTGTTAAGGTGATACTTAAGAGAAAAAGTTGCTCTTTGATTTTACAAGCAAAGCAAGGGCTTTCTATCTGCTAACAACCGCGCATTGGTTTTGCTTGAGCTCTTTAATGTAAAGCTGAAGTCGCAAAGTCTACATTCCGCCGCCCAGTATCTTGATGCTAAAGCCTAGTACTCATACGCTTTCAGAGTCTAAATATTTTTACAGTCTTAATTTTTCAACAGCACCATTTCAAGCGGAATGTTTTATCCTCTTATTATTCAGAGTCTGATAAATTTGTGGTACTCATGAAATTGTCAGCAGAAAGTTTCCGTACTCTTAAACTGTGTGAGTCATTGTTGCTTGTTTTGCAAATGGCTGGCAATGGCAATGAAGCTTTGTCCGACTTTTCTGACTTAAATAATTTTAAAATCAGTTTTGGTCTTTTTGCAATTAAAAAAGCATTTATTTTGTCTGAAATGCAGGCAAAAATATAACTCTACTAACCTTCAACAAACAATTGTAGTAGTTGGGTGTCTTTGTTTGCAACCGGCTGTGACCAGTTGCAAATTTTAGATAAAAAACAAGGGAATTCTGGGTAGACAAAATTTATTCAGAGTCTGAAACAATTAAATTTTTCCGTGCGGGGCCGGAAACAATTCGTTTCCACTTGCAAGGGTGATTCAGAGTCTAAAGAATATTTTTATGAGTACCACCCTTGGCAGGAAACTTAAGACTTTGATTCCTGTTACCATTGCAAGGACGGAATGGTGTTATGAGTACTAGGTTTAAATTGAAAGTTGGTTGGTATTGTTGGTTCTTCATACACAAGTAACTTGCGTGCAATTTACTGTGTAACAATGGGCAATATAAATTGCTTGTGTTTCATCTTAAATAAATTGCATTCAATTTATTACAAACAAATAAACTTTTCGTTTTGATTGTGATGAATAAATTATAAATTACTCATAATTTATCATCACGAATTTATTTATCATCACGAATCACTTCCGGTTCCGCGTACTGCCATCTTGAGCGTGCTTTTGTATAGAAATGAGTGTAAAACAAAAGAGATGTAATGATTAAAGAAAAAAAGATGGAAACCTAGCAGCAGAGGCAACAGAAAGACATGTCTTATTGTCCAAAATAAATTTGTCTTAAAAATTGACCGATAAATCTGGGATGTGCGTCTAATGGTATGTATATTCCACTTTTCAATTTCCCACTTTGTCAATGCAAACTAAATCAGAAGTGGTGTTTTTGAAAGCCCGCTTTTCAATTTGCAGTTTGCATTTAATCTTTACATTTCAACCCTATGCATTTTACCCAGATTTAAACCTCTCCGAAGCTACTGCTTGAGAGATGAGAAGTTCTGGCAATCTCTAAATGGTGAAACGAATCGCGCTTTAACATTGCTTTTTCAAGATAAAGTGGAACAAAATGATTTTTCTGCCTTAGAATAATGCATGTTCTCAATTGTCAGTTTTACAATTGCATTTAATTTATCATGTCAGACTCGGTTGCATTTGATTCAAATTTTATAACAAAATAATTTGAAAACTGTAACGTTCTCGCAATGTTATTAATTAATAATAATGGAATGGCGTCTAGAGGTTAGAGTATCTATCAAGTAACATTAATGGAGTACAAAGTTTAAAGCTTACTTTCTTATGCAAATAATACTTTCAAATGCAAATAAAAAACAATTAAACTGAAATTAAAAAAAAAGTTCTTCTTAAATAATATTTTTAACAAGCAATAAAATAACCACCCTCTGCTACCAATTTTCTTGGGCTTTAGAATAAATCTCAGAGAAATTTAAACTTAATTCAACAAAAACACTATACATATTGTATGACTAATTAAATGTCAAATATAATAAATAGGCCTACAACTGTATTATCC